>JAEQBH010001027.1:0-1200000 GCA_016808115.1 Tetrastigma voinierianum
TCCATCCTTCCGCCATCTGAGATTCATTGTTGTCACAAGAGATAGCCATAGCAAAGCATTCTGTCGCAGACTTCCTGGCCACAAGTGCTCATGGAAGTGAGGAGGCGCTGTTTCTCTTCTTGAGAGATAGAGGAGTATGCTTGGCGAACAAAAGGGAGAGGATTCATCAGGAGGATTTGCTCGCGAATAACACTGTAAGATTCATACAATCCCATCAGAAATTGCATCAATTTTTGTTGATCTTGTTGTGGCCCATGTGCTGCAACATTGTAGGAAGCTAGTTCATCCCATAGACCTTTCAATTTTGTGTAATAGGCAAAGACAAAGAGTTGCTCTTGTCAAAGATAAGCAATATCTCGCTGAATTTCAAAGATGCGAGGTGCATTACTTTGAGAGAATAACTCACGAAGATCTTCCTAAACTTCATGAGCAGTAGAATAATAGATTACACTGGATTGAGAGTATTGATGATCAAGGAGTGGACCATGTCGTTACAGTGCGACCAAGTTTAGGATCAGTTTCTTTTGAAGGAGTCTTGATCGAGCCATTGACAAAACCTAGTTTGTTCTTGGAATTCAAAGCTAGAACCATAGCCCTTTTCCAAGCCGACAATTGTCTCCATTCAAAGATTTGGAAATCAAAATCAAACCTAGGTGGTTTGAATGGTGGGTAAAATAGGGATTAGAGAGATCTTCCTTTGAGAAATATGTAGGAATCTCATTGTTGGCCATGATGACTGAAGAAGAGAGATGCTACATGAGAGATTAAAGTGCAGTAATGAGCTAGGATTTTAGTCTTGCTCTGATACCATGAAAAGATGAATGACAAAGGGAATTGGCTGAATGAATATCATTGATATTGAAGTGTGTAATTATGTAGGAAGATTTGTATTCTTCTCTACAAGTCAGCAATTAGGCTACTGCATTCTAGGTTGTCTAGTTATAAATCAGGGATTACAATAGGAAGACTAATATATCCGGATCATCTATTCTTATAATGGAAGTTTTAGGAATATTGACTTTTCAACATAGAGAGGTCTTATCAAAAGCTAGAGAAAAGGATGACCTAAAGCTAGAATTGGTTTGTAGTGTATCAGCCACAGGTATAGTTTGCCATGTTGACATGGGCAGCTTCCTTGAATTATGACTCATTCTGTTTGAAATTTCAGGATGGCTGTTAAGGGAATATATATATATATATATATATATATATATATATATATATATATATATAGCATATATATATATATATATATATTTTATATAGGGAATTAGGGGGGAATACAAAAAATGAGGGCTAAATCATAGTTATTTGAGGAGCAATAGCCTCTTGAGGCCTTGAGGTGCGTGTTTTTTTAAGTGAGGCGCACCATATGTCAAATATATATTTTATGATTCTTATAATGGTTCTTTCCTATTTTTACATGACTTTCTCGCCATTTCTTGGCTATTTTAGTTGTTTTTTTGCTTCTTCTCCTCTTCTATAAAGATTATACAGTAGTTGGGAGGTAGGGCTTAATTTTTGGAGTTGAAACATGACAGAAATGAGATTGGATGAGTTGAAATCCCAAAAATCAATCATTTAGGGCAAAAATGGTATTGTTTTGGTGCACAAAACTTTATTTTTAAACTCAAGCAGGACAACTTAAAACAACTGCTTGTGATAAGCTTAAATAACTTATTCAACGAAACGAGATATTTGTTCTCGTTGAAATGCTCGAGGCAAGGCGTTGCCGCAAGGAGCAATGGAGCTTGGGCTTTAAGCATGCTTGAGGTGCACCTTTGATAACTATGGGTTAAATTGATGAGGAAATTCATTATTGAAAGAGTTGGATGGCTAAGTTTTCATTTCTTATCCTTTGTTTTATTAGGGAGCTTAAAGTAAACCTTCATAAAGATGAAATGGGGTGAAGCATGCTTTATGGACAGGATGCTTTGTTATTAAGAAATCACATGCTCACAACTTAATTCAGGCAAAGAGAGTTAAAAGAAAAAAAAGAATTAATTCTTTCTAACTTATGAACACATTAGGAAAAAATAACGTTTCTTCTTTTCTAGGAAGCCCCATATTTGAGTTTGGTTATATATTTGTGCAGCTGGAAGAACCTGTGCAGATATTGTGGACTTGGAAAGAGGTGTATAGAGAGCAAGTAAACTTGCTTGTGAATCAGGTTTTATACTCTGCTGTCTCTACCTCCATGCATTAATATACCTTCATGCCCATCTTGTGTAACAGACTCAGAAAGCAAGTTCATCATCAATAGGCAACATCTAATAAGTCTACTCCTCGCTCTGCCCTATATAATCCCGGCAAGTCATGATATTTTGATGTTATGGTTTTCTAGTATATGCTGTAAATTGCTATCTCAAGAGTGTTAGTGTTCCCTACCATATAACATCATTCAGATCGTATTTTTCTTAAAAAGAGATCGCAACGGGTTTATAAGTGAACACATATTTGCTGGAACTTCTTTATGTTGTAATTATAACATCGTATAGCATTGATTCAAGGCGAGATTTTAGCATAATATTCTTAAGCTTGGAAGATTGTAAGCTTTTCCCATTAATGGTCTAAATAATTAAACAAGAGCGTCTCATTTAGGATTAGTTATGACTGCATGGTATTAGCATGTGGGTGTGGGCTTTCTTTCTTTATGGACATTTGATCTAGTAGACTCAGTATATGTTCCCTTAGTCAGAAACCTAATATATAAATATATGATCTATCTCATATCTGATCTACCTCTTGATAATTCATCTAGAAAATGCTATCAACATTTTGACAACAGATAGTATTACTTTAGATTGGTTTCTATATGTAATCAAGCACAAACCCCGAGCCTCAAGACATTCAGATAGGAGAAAAAAGATCCAGAAAATGGATAGCATACCGAGGTGAAAGAGGCGAAGGTCAATCATCAGATATAAACTGCTTTGTCTACTGGTAACACATCCATATACAAACAGGAAGAGAAACCAAAACTCTCACTTTCATATGCTAATATAATGCTTTAAATGCCATGTTTGCTCTTCGACAAGGATTTTGAATTCTTTAAAGGTATATTAAAAACTTAAAAATTTCGGAATTGGAACTCATAAAATAAACCCATATCATTCTCATAAATTGCTGATGGATAGGATAGATAAAGTACCTATTTTAGGAATGAGAGGTATGTTCAAGTGGCTTAGCTTTAGAAGCTATTCCTTTGAAAATGATTATCCATAGATGCTTTCTAAGAGTACATCTATCCTTCATAGACTTCATAGTTTCACACTCCAGACTGTATACCATATTTTTGTATTGTTATTATTATCATTATCATTTTCATCACCCACGGAGCTGATTTTGGATCTTTAGCATAAGCCCAAATTGTTGGGGTCAAAAAGAAACACTGAAACCTATTAATAGCCTTTCGATTCAGGGGATGAGAAAAAACATGACATTTGGTTTGTCGCAAGCAAAGCAAACTATGACAATGGACTACAAAAGTACAGAAAAATTAAGTAACAAAAATGCATGCGGCAATGAGAGAGGAAGCCAAGTCCTTCCGAGATTTTGCCTTCAAAGATTAAGGACCCTGAGCTCCGAGCAATATATGAGATTAGTAGGGATCTTTCCTTCTAGCAAATATAGATTATTAGAACTATGAAATAAACATTATCGTACATTTCTAATATTTATACAGAAAGTGATTAATAATTAGTAATTTTAATGGTTTTTCACAATTCAATAAGATGATCAGTTATTGACTTTATATACATGCATGGACTGTGTGACTGGTTCAACTTACATAATGGGTTCTAATTAGATTTGGCTATTCATAATTAATGTGGGACACACTTCATATGCCAATTAGTCTCTCTAGTTTTCTTTTGCATATGGCGTATATGGGCATGCAGTGTGGACGTCAACCAATCAGTGGCTCCTCTCTTCATAATTAATATGGATTTTATCATTTTCCAATTCACCCGCCAAGAAGTCAATCCACCAGCACGTCGCCCAATTTAGATGCGGTCCGACTTTACGTGCAGTACTCGTGGATGACCCTGGCACTACAGTATAGAAGTCTTCCTAGTCATTAATGCCGTCTCAACCAATTAACCATTAATTCCAAATAAATTCAGTCAAGGACGTCCAAGTTCAATATTTAGACAATTTCTGGCCCTCTTAACTTAAGACATCTAGATATGAATATGATAGGCACTTCCACTATGCCCACAGGACATGGGATCAATGGAATTTTAATGTACTTTCTACACAAATAAAATAAAATCTATAGACATGTTATTAGTTCACCTTCTTCCAGTGAACATCTCCAATAACAGGATTCCATAACCGTACTCATCTTCCCTCCCCTGGACATCTTGCCACCCACACCAATTTAGAGCAAAATAAATATTTTGTGTTGCACTTCATATTTGGGTGAGACGTATTTTTGATAAAGCTATATTAATATTTTTCAGGGGTTTCTATCGTGCTTAGTTACATTATAATATTTGACTGTAATTATATTAATTTTATTATATTTGGTGAACAATGTCTCATGGATAAAAATAAATAAAACTTTTATCTAATTAAAATCATGTTTTGTTAGCTTAGGGTCTCTAAAAGTCCAAGTGCCTATTTTAGGTTCAATGGCCTGACGGCCTGAAAAGTTCATCCTTGAATTGCTTAAAGGTCACACATAATTTATTCTGTGCTCGGCTCTAGCTCCTTTTTTGTTATTTTAAAATACATAATATAACTCTCTTTATAATATATATTTAATTAAAAAGTTTGTTATAAAAAAAAAGTTTATTATATAAATCAAATAAAGGTACAACTTAATTGGTGTATTAATTTTTAAGCTAGAGAGAGGGGTTATATATATAAAAAAATTGGGTTTAATTCTTGAGCATGTCATGTCTGTCCATCTTAAGCCTGCTAGGCCTGCCTAATACAAGGCCCATATTTTCAGCCGTGGGCCTCAACAATAATCAAAGCCCAGCCTGAGCTGGGCAGCTGACCTCATTACTCCGGTTTGAGCAGCCAGACCTAGCCAGTTGGACACCCCTAATTCGACCTATGTCTTTATTCATTACATATGGAAAGCAATTAATGTTTATACTATTTTTTTTTTCTATAATTGCCCCACAATCGATTTGTCAAGTTCTACTATTTATTATATTAGAAATGTTTATATTCATTATGTATGTATGAGTTGGCTTATTATTTTCTTGTTTGTTCTTTTTTTCTATCATCCCAGTATATAAGGATTTCTTTTTCTATTTTAATATTGTGTAGAAAAATTGCTTAGAATTTAATTTAAGGTTGTTCACTTGGCAGAAGGAATGATAGCATATTTTCCAAGAGGTAGCAAACCCAATCTACACGCTTGCTTAGTAGTCAAAGTCGAAAAAGAGAGCTCAGGCCTACACGAAAGACTATCATGAAGATCTTGAATGGCAAATGGGGGAGGATTTTTCACATAAAGACTTCTAAGTCTAGCTGATCTTGATTTCTTCCAAATGGTTGTTTGGGGCATATCCCTGTCACATTGATGAAAAAGTCTAATAATGCTCAGACCCAGTCTATACGGTACAAGACTTCTAAGCTCTCGGTGCATGATTCATGTTTACATACATCCCCAAGCCATTGCTACAAACCAAGCATTTCCAAACACATAAAAAGGCCTTCCTGTTTCAGTTAGTTTCACACACAATCTCATATTTTTGCATTAATTTAGAAAGCTTAATTGTGAGATCGATCCAGTCGAGAATGGAGGTGGTGGCATCCTCCAATATTAATGGACTCCGCAGCATCATGCTGTTCCTCATTCTTTGGAGCTCTAATACTGTCAGTAGCAGTAGCAGTAGCAGTACGGGAATTAATTCAACTTCAACGGATCGACTTGCCTTGATGGCCTTCAAACATGGAATCGATCGGGATCCTCTTGGGGTGCTGAGTTCTTGAACGACCTGTCCACTATTGCCGATGGATTGGCAGCACTGCAGTAGTCATACGCATGTCGATAGAGTGACTTCATTGAGTTTACGCTCTTATGGACTAGTGGGCTCCCTCTCACCCCATATTGGAAACCTCACATTTCTTAGATCAATTGTCCTCCAAAACAACAGCTTCCATGGTCAAATACCCTCGGAGTTAGGTGGTCTGTTTCGGCTAAGAGAGCTCGAGCTTAGCAACAACTCCTTTGAAGGTACATTTCCGATCAATCTGACAAAATGTCTGCTGGATCTTTCTGTACCTTAATCTCATTGATAACAAACTCCAAGGAAAATCCCAGCACAAGCCGGATTCTCCTAAACTTCGATCTCTGGGCCTGTCTAAGAATTATTTTACTGGAAGCATCCCTGCTTCACTTGGGAATCTCTCCTCTCTCTTTCAACTTGCTCTGTCGGAAAACAGTTTGGAAGGTAGTGACTGAGGATCTTGGTAAAATCACAAATAAGGAAATATCTTCAATCAGAATTTAAATAAGCCACGGGTACGATCCTCCTTCCCTCTACAATCTCTCAGCTCTATTGTACTTCAATTTCATGTCAAACCAACTCTCAGGAACCATTCATCCAGATATCGGCCTCGCTTTTCCTCATCTCATCTGGTTGTCAGTTGCGTTTAATACATTCACCGGACCTATCCCGATTTCTTTATCTAATGCCTCCAACCTTGTGTCTATCCAATTAAGGAACCATTTTAATTTTGAACGGTGCCAGGGATTTGGAATGCTTCAATGCTCTAATTTATAACCATGGGCCATAATCAGTTAGGAGGTTCTACAACAGGGGATGACTTGAGTTTCATTCCCTCTTTAGTGAACTGCACTCAACTGCAATATTTGATAGTTGGACACAATTCTCTTCGTGGTTCATTGCCAAGCACCATAGCTAATCTCTCAACCCAAATTGTTGTGATTAGTTTTGATCAAAATCAAATTCATGGAACCATTCCTTCAGAACGCAACCTGGTGAATCTAAATATCTTTATTAAGTGGGCACCAACTAACTTACAGGTAACATCCTCCAAACATTGGAAGGCTTCGTAAACTGCAACATTTACGTTTGTTTGAAAATGAACTTTCGGGAAGAATACCATCTTCACTTGGTAACTTAACCCTCTTGAGCTCTCTCTTTTTGGATGACAACAACTTGTTTGGGGAAATCCCTCGCAGTCTAGCATCCTGTCAAAACCTCTTACATTTCAGTCTTCCAAACAACAACCTCAATGGTTCCATCCCGAAAGAATTCTTCGGTCTTTCCTCCCCTTCATTCCTTGATTTTAGTGGCAATGCATTGACTGGTTCACTGCCCTTGGAGATCGGCAATATGATAAAACTCGTAGCATTAAATATGTCCAACAATAGGCTGTCAGGTGCCCTTCCAGATTAATTTTTAGCAAAACGTTTTGATATTCGAGATCTCGATTGGATGGCAACTTCTTCCATGAAGAGATCCCCACTGCTCTACAGACCCTTCGAAGTCTGGAGCATTTAGATCTTTCCCGCAACAATTTTTCCAGGCATATTCCAGCCTATCTTGGAAATCTTCCTTTCCTGGCCTATTTGAATTTGTCTTTCAATAAACTCAACGGAGAAGTGCCCAAACTAGGGGTGTTCAGAAACGCCACAATGGTTTCACTTGAAGGAAATTATAATTCTGTGTGGGAGGCATCCAACAACTTAATCTTCCCATATGTCCCACCTCCTCCACTCAAGAATACATGAGAAGCATCTTGTTGTCAAAGCGCTAGTTATCCCTAGTTATCACTACAGCTTTGTGCTTGAGTTTGTTGGCTTTGATTTTCATTGTCCGTCGCAGGAGAAGAAAATCTAGGAAGAATGTTTCATCCACACAATTGTACAACAGCCAGTTCAAGAGGATTTCATACGTAGACCTTCACAAAGCTACTGGAGGCTTCTCTGAGTCAAATATAATCGTGTTGAAGTTATGGCTTTGTATATAAAGGGTTCTTGACCAAGATGAAATAGCCACAGGTAAAGGTGTTCAATCTTCAACGTAGGGAGCTTCTAAGAGTTTTATGTCAGAATGCAAAGCCCTGGAAAAAGATTAGGCACAGGAACCTTGTCAAATCCTGGAGTGCTTGCTCAAGCTGGACTTCAAGGTAATGATTTTAAGGCTCTTGTTTATGAGCTGATGCCACAAGGTAGTTTGGAAGAATGGTTGTATCCAAAAGCAGGGGAAGATGCACATGAAAAACTTAACTTTCAACAGAGACTCAATATTGCCATTGATGTAGCTTCAGCACTGCAATATCTTCATAGTCACTGTGATGGCATTATTGTTCATAGTGATCTGTACAAGCCTCCCCATAAAAGTACAGCAATGTTCTTTTCTCGATGACAAATATGACCGCTCATGTCAGTGATTTCGGGCTTGCAAAGATTATCTCTACCATCTCTAGTGCTACTAGTACTCACACAAATCAAAGTAGCTCAGCCATAGTGAAAGGTTCAATAGGATTTGTTGCCCCAGGTATGAATTGCTTTCATTTGAAAGTTCTATTGCAAGAATTTTAGAATGTTTTTTTTCTTCAAAATATTATTTTGAATTAGTAGCAAAGCTTCATTCAAAACCAACCTTTTGCAGAATATGGTATTAGTGGTAATGTGTCTGCAGAGGGAGATGTTTATAGTTATGGGATTCTATTGCTAGAGATGTTTACAGGAAGAAGGCCAACAGATGACATCTTCCAAGATGGTCTTACTCTTCATGATTTTGCGAAGACATCTTTATCTGAGCGAGTAATGGAAATCATGGATTCGAATTTGGTTTTAGGAGATGAAAGAGACCGTAAAATGGAGGAGTACGTGGCTTCAATGTTGAGAATTGGCATCACATGTTCCATTGAATCTGCAAGAGACCGAATGGAGATGGGAGACGTTGTCAACAAACTTCAATCGATCAAGAACCTGTTTTTGAAGGAGGAAATCCAAGAAGGAAGGGAGAGGGCTGGTAGCAGTGGAGAAGAGACATCTTACATCTAGCAATGCTCATATGTGTTGTGAATAAACCAAAGGCAGCCATTGAAGAACAATTTAGTATTTTGTTTTCAAATGAAAAAATATAATCTTTGGCATATGCTTATCTAGTGAAATGGGGCTAATTGAAAATTGTTTTAAATTTTCTTGTTGATCTATTTTTAAATCTTTGGTAGGAGTGAATGCGTGTATGTAAAATAACACGCATAATAAAGTACAAGAAAAACAGCTGTCGCCTCAAGTAATATAATTAAAGTAAGAAAGATCGCTCCCACGCGATTAGGTTGGTTAAGTACCGATTCTAATCTAGCTTAGGTTCTATTTGGATGATGGAAAATCTGTGGAAGACTCAATTTACACTAAACTAGCATGAAAGAATCCTAAATTAACAAAGACTCCATATTAAAAAAAATAAAAAAGAGGATCCACTGGGTTTCCTTCTCTTACACATGACACACCATTAAAATACAGAAAATTCAAAAGTTTCCAGAAAATGTTGTAATGCAAATATGCGATGCTACCTGGACCGAAGAAATTTACATGAACCCTCATCAAAAGGAATCCAGAGAGACAAAAAACACAATAGCAAATTAGGGGACAGAAGAAATTTTACCTCGAGCTTGCACCAGTGGACCCCCAGCAAGAGCCTGCTGAGAAAGAAAGTCATTGTCTCATATCAATGAATATCTCCACTAGTCAGAGACAATTCTCTGCCTGATTCATTTCTTCGTCATTGAATGTCAATCAGATTGAACAACTTCGTCTCATACAGATTCCTAGATGAACCAGAAAACCTATGAACCCATTTGTGTTTTTCACTATGAAGATTTAGTTAGTCACATGCCCAACAGAATCAATAGGATAGAAACTCTCTGTTTGCTGCTCCAGAAAAAGGATGAAAAAAACAATAACAGGCTTTTCGGTATTTTATTTTTCCTTTTCTTTCCTCCAGTTTCCCATCAACCAAACGCACTAATCGGCAAGCCGGAAAAGAGTTCCGCAAATCACAAGTAAAAAGAAAAATCAAATCGAATTAAATTGAAAGAAACGAAGAAAAACCTGGGCTTGTTTGAAAGCAGCTTCAGCTTGGGATTGAGATTAGCCTGAGGGGAGAGTGGAAAGGAAGTGAAGGATTGTTCATGTGCCCATGAAAGCACCAATGGTGGCGCCCTGAGCGGCGCTGGTGGCGGTGACGATGGTGGCTTCAACCGACAACCCATTCTCCAAATCCTTGAACCGCGCCTGTAGCTGAGCAATTGGGTTCTGAGCAGCCAACATTACCCCTTGCTTCCCCTCTTCCAATTCCTCTTCTGGCAAAACCTCGAACCTCCCTCCCTGCCTTCTGGTCCTGGATGGATAAATGTTTTTCCTTTTTTTTCTCACCCTTAAACCCTAGTACCCTGAATTTGAAATTCACAAAATTTCAATGAAACAGTCTATCCATGAAATTCACCCCCCGAATCCACACAGAAAAGGACTATTTTTTTATTCAACTATAAATATGTTATTATTATTACGGCTTCCTTCTCTTAAATTTAAGAGTTTTGTCCTAAAATAATATATTTTTTTAAATACTCACGTTTTTGAAAAAAGTACCCTTAAATTTTTTTAAGTTAAAACCCTATTCAGAACACTCATATAATATAATAAATTTTCTCATTTATACTGAACCCTCGAGATCCTCCCATCATTTTCGACTACGCTGCTTAAAGTTTAAATCGTAATTACGAACTAGCTTATGCTCAAGCCTAGTTTAGACATTATTTCAAAAACAAAATTGTGATTGTATTTTGTTTCTAAAAATTTATTATTTTAGACAAAACTCTAAATTTAAGGAAAGAAAAAGGCTCACAAATACAGTTAGCCAATTGTATCATCGTCACAAACTATTCTAGCTCAGATCGCTGGATTTGCGCTTATCTCACTTTCATCGGCCCACTTGATCATTTTCCACATCAAAGCTTATTAAAGATAATGCGACGCCACGCCAAAGCCACATTCAAATACCAAAGCAACCAACGACGCCGACGCCAATACCAATACTAATACCGATGTCGTGTCAATGGCAATGCCAAAGTTGCTCACATTCAAATTCCAATCCAAACCTTAAATTCCACCTCCCACGCAACAACAAATCCCAGCCACCTCAAAGCGACCAAAGTCACACGCTAATGTCGATTGCCATTATCAATACCAACGCCAACGCCAATACCTACGCTAGTACCAAAGGTGCCACATTCAAATTCCTACACCAAAACCTTAAATTCCACCTCCCACATACCAACAAATCCTAAACCACCTCAAAGTTTAGTTATCTTGCCCTTATATTCTCCACCCTTGATCCACAACCAATCCCTCAAACACCCCATGTTAACACTAAAACCAAAATTTTCCTTCAAATCCTCAACACACAAATAATGAGAATAATGATAATTGAAAAAGAAAACACCAAACTTTTCAATTTAACCTTCAAACGAGTCAACACCCAAATTGAAAAAGATTTCAAATCTGTCAAAAAAGTTGAAAATGTACATACCTATAGATTTAAGTTTAGCAAAAACCAACAAGCCCCCTACACAATTATCAAGAAACCAAACTAAAACCCTCAAATCAAAATCAATCGCAACACTAAAGAATAAACCGGCCTGTCAACCAATGTCCACCAAAATTAAACTAAGAGTTTAAGAATAGAAACCCACAAACAAAAATCTAAAAAATAGTCAAACTGAAAAGCCAAAGCTTCACCTTCAAATTGAAAACTCCGATTGAACGAGATACAAAGATGCCCTGAAAACTCCAAGAAAATAATTTATGGGCTGCACTCAAACCCCGCGCAGGCGTGGTTGTTTTATTATAGTGAACTCGATTAACTAAAAAACCTACAAAGAATTAGCTTGCTTGACTGGGACTATATTTTCAAAAGATTTAATCACGTTCAATAGAATCAATACGATGTATTGAACTTGCATGAATAAAAAAGGGAACATGTCAATTCTCCATGCATTCAAGTCAATAAAATAATGTAATTGAGGATTTTAAATATTAAAAATAAGTGGAACAACAAGAGAAAACTGATTATCCACTCCTCAAATATAATAATCACCAACTTGATTGTCCATAGTTTACCTGTTCTCAAAATTTTGAATTACATTAAAAGATCATGATCCGAGTATAAATGAGCGAGTTCAGCTTCAAGGAGGTTACTCATAACAAATCATTCTAACAGAAAGTTGTATCTCTTGTATCTTCTACTCATTCAAATAATGAGACGATTTCTTCTTTTAGTTCATTACATCTCTAGACTCTTCTTACATGGTAGAGCTTTACAGGTCTGTTCTTTGATTTTTTTCCATTTTTTCCTCTTGGTTCTTTTACAAACACTGTGATGTGTCAACACAGTCTGATAATCAAACCTGCCAAACATCCTTTCCCATTAATCCACCCCCTCTTCTTCCTTAGTTACAATCTTTCAATCATTCTCTCCCTATCAAACTCGATCATACCAATTAGCTCCTTTGGAATCAGCAAATGGAGAATGTAATTTTCACCAATGCTTTTGAAGGTTACATTGAAGGTACTGTTGTTTGTCCCGAGAAAGAAGTTAGTCCTGGGATACTTAACTCAGAGTTTGTTCAATGGAAAAGATTAGATCGATTGATATTGAGTTGGATCTACTAACCCTCAATTCAGAAGTCATGGCATAGATCGTTGGGTACCAAACTTCACACTTGCTTGGTTTGCCCTAGAGAAGGTTCTCATCTTCGCCAGGAGCTCGTCGATTGGAATTTCAGACCACCAAGAAGAACTCCCTATCCATGATGGATTACTTTCTCAAGTTGAAAACCTTCTGATAATCTTATATGGCAGGAGGGCCTGTTTGAGAGAGACTTATCTTGCTAAATTCCTGTGGGTTAGGAGTTGACTATAACTTATTGTTGTTTTGATGGCAAGAGAGGAGACTTACATCTTCAGTCTGCAGAGCATCCTCTTGACATAGGAACAACATCTTCGAGCTCAAGAAACTATCTCTAAAGGAGATCTTGTTACTGCTAATGCATCTACTCATCCGTGGTCCTCTCAAGAACATAAGTCTCAGTCTGGTTTTGCAATTTAAAAAGATGGAAGTCAATATAGAAATGTATGAAAGGCAGACTGCCTAGTATACTAGAGGATGAACATGACTGCTGAACAATCCCATTATTGTTCTTTTATTTTGTCTTAACACTTAACACTAGGCTTTATTTCATTTAAAAATTGTTTTTTGCAGAAAAACAGTAAAGGCACTGAAAGAGATTTGAAATATCTATGTCATCGCTCAATTTGATTTTTTGAAATATGTATAAGAGGAACACTAATTTTAGTTAATGTCGATAACACATATGCCAAAAACTGCTCGAAAAACACTTAAAAAACATATGAGAACACCTAAATAGTGTTATTTGAAAATTGTTATTTCGCTCTTCAAACCGTCTCGTTATCCGAATTTAAGATTGTATCTTTGTTATTCGACTTAAGATTTTCGTTTCTCCATATTTTCAAAGAAAAAAAGAAAACCAAACATGTTATTTGTTTTTCTTGTTTTTCAAAACAAAAATGGATTCATGTAATTTATTATTTCTTGTTTGTTCTTTTCCACTCATCCCAATACAAAAGGTTTTTCTTTTTTCTATTGTAACGTGTATTCTTAATTAATACTCAAGAATCCATGTAGGAAATTGCATAGAAATTAATGCAAGTTCTTCCCCTGACAGAATGAATGATGGCTTTTTCAAAGAGCAAACCCAATAATCTACACGCTTCAGAAGTAAAAAAGTATGAAAAGGAAAAAGTGAGACTAGGCATATGGACCCATAAATTAAGGAACCCAGTCTACACGAAACCCGGTTTAATTTGTTCCTCAATCTCAACATCTTGATTACCTAAGACCAGAACGTTATTGCTTTCCGGCAGGAAGAATTACAAAAGCAACTAAATGTCAACATAAATTTACATTTTAAAAAAAGAAATAATTGATCAGGGTTTTCAGCATTTTTTGTCCGGATGGTTTTGTCCTCATTCCAAGTTGAAGCTACTCTTAATAAAAAGATACCATTGATTAGATCATACTATATGTATAAACATATTTTCGTCTCATTATTTATACCTTAATCTTTCTTAACTATATTTCTATACTTAGATTCATGCATTTGTAGTTTTATTAAGTAGCTTAGATCTCATCATACCTATTTTAATTAATCATAAATTTAAAACATATACTTGTTATGTTGATGACAGACATATTTTCTCTTTTGAAGTAAACATAAGAATACTTGGCAATTATGCTTCTATTGTCATTGATCTGACCGACCTGGGGAAGGTCATTTTAATTCCGTCTTGTGAAGTATATAAAAAAAAAAATCGTAAATTGGTCAATCATTTTTCAATTGAAACGTCTAAGAAAAGATAATGATTATTGATTTATCTTTTTCCCATTTTTATTGTGGTTGTAGGTTTTAATATGACACATTTTATCCTCTATTGCAGAACAACTAATGCCTCACATAGGCGAATTTATCAAGTGAAGCTCATGGGTTAAATAGTACCTAGAGTCAACAAAGACGCAAGGTGATATTTTGATGGTAGATATAGTTTTCTAGTATATGCTGTAAATTGCTATATATCTCAAGAGTGTTAGTATTCCCTACAATATAACATCATTCAGAGATCGCATTGCAGTTTTTCTCTCTTAAAAGAGATCGGCATGTTATCAGAAACACATTTGTCAAACTTTTATGTTGTACTATAATATTGTATAGCATTGATTCCACGTGAGGTTTTGGCATATTCTTAAGCTTGAAAGGTTGTCGGTTTTTCCCACTACCGGTTTAATCATTAAACAAGAGCATCTTATTTAGGATGAGTTATCACGCATGCACGTGGGTGTAGTTTTTGTTTCTATATGTATTATTTTCCATTTAGGCTGCTTGTTGTCTTACCGAAAAAAAGAACCTATTTGTTTTTTGTTTTTTAACATTTTAATGATTTATTACTGAATTTTTTAGACTTTTGATTGAATAGAAAATACCAAAATATTTGGTTTTTTGGTTTTTTTAATACTTTAATTTTTTGAATATTTTTCTATTAAGAAAAAGTAATATATTATAATATGTAAAATCATATTTCTTATAATCCAATTGAAACTTTTATCCATTTCATACTAATTAAATAAAAGGAAAATGTGCACAAAAACCCACTGACGTAATCTAATATCCCCACTTACACTTGAAACTTTTTTCGATCTAAAGAGACCCTTGCAATTTACTCCCGTAGCCCAAATTAGTTCATGCCGTGACTCAAACCATTAAACATTGATGTGGCATCTAAGGTCGTGCACCTACCAAAACCGGGACTGACCAGGACCGGACTAGCTTGGATCCCAACCGAATCATGTTTTTGGCTGACCGAGACTGACCTAGAGATTATTCCGGCCCGCATCAGTCCGACTCCGTTTATTCAGTCCCCGTCCTGGCTTTGGACCCGCTGGGACCTGCTTCGCATTTTTCTCTAACATTTGCGCTTTAAAAAGCCAAAATTTGCATACCAAATTCTTCATAGCACACACCATTCACAAGCCACAAATACAAATTTAACATTAAAATTTGATAATAAGAGTTCAATTATATGACATTCTGCATGCTCCACCAAACATAGCAAATCATCATGGAGTCCACATATACGACGCCGGCCATCCAACACATTTGAAAATCTGAACAAGGGAAAAAAAGATTATTAATGAGAAACAAAAAGTTTAGGAGTTAAAAATCTAATAAGAAAATAAGAAAATTATCATTACCTTTCTTAACATACTTAACAACTTGTAACTCTCTCTCTAACTTAAAACGTTTTTAGGAAGTTGTTTTGACTTTTGAGTTACTTCTAATATATTACCAATTGTTTCAACTAAAACAATTAATAATCCCATTAAAGACTATGGGAATTGGGATCATTTAAAATAAATAACAAATTTCAACACTCAATTAATCAACGAAAAGAATTATCTTCATATGTGCAAAAATACCGGTCACCTGGCCCGATCGAATATTCCGGGTTTTGCTCGACTAATCGGAACCCTAATCATTAATATGACGAGACTGGCTCAACTCTTGGCCCGGCCCCGGCTCGGCCCATTCCGGCCCCACAGTCCAAATTGTGTCCGACCGGATGAAAGACACCCTAGCGTATCCACGTGGCACGTGGGATTCACTCTCCTATCTCTTTCCTTCTCTCTTCTTTTTCTTTTCTCTCCCCTCACGGGTTGGACAACCCCATCCACCTGCCCAACCTCACCCAATACCCGGCAACCACTTCTTTTTTAACTCTTAATTTTTTATTAGAATTTTATTTTAGTTTTAAAAATCTACTAATAAATAAAAATTCAAAGAACGCAAAAAAACACTAAATTCAATGAACAAGAAAAGTTTTCAGATCTCTGTGTTTTCAAAAACCGTTCTTAAGAATAGTTTTCAAAAACATGAACCAAATAGTCACTATACTACATTAAATTCCTTCAATGGTTAATTTTGATGCAAGAAATGATGAAATTGATTCGCCTTTGTTAACTCGGCATCTATCGCATCAAGTAAAGAGAGGAAAGCATTTGAAGTGATCAGAGACGACGGAAGCCTGGCCTATAGGCACGTGGGGAGCTTCAGGAATACCATGTGAGGTTCCCAAATGGAATTTTTGTCCTATGTACTCGAGAGAAGCATGTATGTAGCGTAAAAGAAGAAAGGCAAGTTTCAAAGACTGGCCAGAGCCTACCACTCCACTGGAAGACTGTCGCCCATGATGGAGTTCCGAGGTATGCCTATACCAATCGCCATGGCCATTAATCATCATCCAAACACACCTTAACGTGTAATTTACAAAGTAATATGGCCATACAAAATGACTCATTATCACCCAACAGAGGAGAACTTCATGGATCTTACAGCTTCCTAGAGGAGCACCATGTAGACTCTGACTCAATGTAAAGGTAAATTCCATATATGCCCCCATCATCATATTTTCTACTTTTTTTTTTTTCTCATCATACTTGTTTTTATTGTTTTGGTTTTGGAAACGATTAACAAACTTGTTTTTGAGTTTGAGATATCTTCTTCTGCTTTTAGCACTCAAGAACAAACTGCCCTTATTTGAGAACAAGCAAATCATATTTTCTAAGCATCATATATTTTCTTCGCTATTACGTACAAATTTGTTTTTAAACAATTACCAAACACGTTTGAGTTTGAGATCATTTCTTCTCTCTTGCTTTCAGCATTCAAGAACAACCACGCTCCATATACTCATCATTAAAGCCGCCACTGCTTTCTCTCGCTTTTCGCTTTCTCGCAGAGATGCGCAGTGAGACGATGACTCATCCAACGCTTGAAATCGCTCCATCAAGAAGCATCACTAGCTCTAAAAATACAGATAGAGCTATCACGTAGAAAACAATACAGATGGAGCTACCCTGCAGAGCTCAAAATCATGGCTCTTGAGCAAGTGAATCTCTCCCCCAGGATCAAGCCAGGAGGAGTAATATCATTCCAGCCCTTCCAATTCCTTCACCAAGGCCTAGCCCCAAAATCCACCTCTCCCCCAGACTTCACTACATGGGCCTCCCTAGCCCAAGAATCCTAAAACAGAGCCAATTCACCAAGTGAAGGTTCTTTTTTAATTTTTTTTTTCAGGCCTTACATACCCAAAAAGAAAAAGGGTGAAGGGTTGATACCATTTTCTTTTTTTTTTTTACCAGCCCTATAGACAAAAAGGAAGGCTGATACCATTTATTTTTTCTTTATCGGGACTACGACAAAGATTTCAATGCATCCATACACATATAAGTTGCTTGCTCATATCATATTCAGATTAACTCTCATATTAGTACGTAGCGACTATAAGAGCGGTAAGGTTCAACATAAACACAACCGGCATCCTCATAAACAACTCAAACCACTAATTGCTAAAAAAGTATAAAGCACTCCAACCATCTCACCTACATATTCACTATTTTTTTTTTGTAGATTAGTCTTGAAGGTCATTTAAAGATGAATTGATATCTCTCTGTACTCAAATGTTTGATTCGATTTCTTCTTTTGTTATATCCCATTTTTTGGATGGGTCTTTCCATCCTTGAAACAATACCCCACCGTGGAATTTAAAATAATTTTTGAAAAAATAATAAAAATTCAAAGATTTTCTTTCTCTCTCACACGATAATGACTTGCTGACGTTTGTTTTTTATTTAATGTCAATAAGATTTAATAAAGATTAGTGATTAATTTACTTGCTTTTAAACATTGAAAGAATGAAAAGGGGATGATAACATTTGCTGCATTATTTCGAGTACTCGTCCCGTCTCACTCTTAATGCGATTGTGATTCGTGGCTTAATTATAATCGAAGTTTTACGCCATTTATTTTCTTAAATCGAGACTTTTTGGCTAGGACGGGTTTAGGTATCAGAACTCCCAATCCCGCTTTATTATTTTATTTTATACTTTAATATAAATAAAAATAATAATTAAAATTTCCTCCAAAAATTAATAATTAGAACAAGACAGGTTTGGAAATTTTCTCATTTCCGTCTCGCCCCGTTTAATTTTTTAAATGAAATAGGTTTAGGAATTGAAAAAAATAAATGAGTTAGGAAGGGATAGGGTCGCCCTCGTCCCAAACCCTCCCATTATTATCCCTAATAATAAGTACTAATAGTCTTTCACGCAGTGAATGACGAGCTTTTTTTGATGAAATGACTTTTTCGAATAGGAGCTCAAATATTTTCATTTTTTTCTATTCAAAACTTTTTAAAAAATTTTTAATAAGCCAAAATTTTAAAAACAAATAGACACGTTTAAAAGTTTATTCGCTTTTCAACATTAAATCAAAAAACAAATAACCCTTTACTTTATGTCCATGAAACGAGTAGACTGGGGTTTAACTTGATAATGTGGTTCAAAGACTTTAGATCTTCATAATTAATGTGGGACACTGTACATATATGCTAAGTCTTTCTAGTTTTATTTTGCATGCATGGTCATTTCTAGAATTTCTACCCACAAATGGCTTGAACTTTAATCATAAAATTAATGAACATATATCCCTCCATCTAAATACTTGTCGAACAAATTATTGTGTGGGACGTCATTCTTCCGTTGGGTGAATACATACACCTAGGTCTAATCATTTTCCATGGGCAAACCCAATCTACACGCCCAAAAGGTTAAAAATTATAGGGTGTGGAAGTCATTGTTCCCTTGGATGAATGACATCTGGGTCTAATCATTTTCCACGAGCAAACCCAATCTACATGCCCAAATTCCAATAGTAAAAAAGATAAAAATTGCTCAGAATTTAATGCAGGTTGTTCCTTGGCAGAAGGTTGAATGATAGCATATTTTCCAAGAGGTAGTAAACCCAATCTACACTGTTTAGTAGTCAAAGGTAGAAAAAGAGAAATAAGGCAAGAGTGACACTTGGTATATGGATTATGGACCCCATAAATAAAGGAACCCAGTCTACACGAAAGACTATCATGAAGATCTTGGAATGGCCCACAAATGGTGGAGGATTTTTCATATAAAGAGGAGGTCTGGCTGATCTTGATTTCTTCCCAAAAAAAAAAAAAAACTTGTTGTTTGGGGCATATCCCTGTCAGACCCAGACTTCTAAGTCTTCGGTGCATGATTCATGTATATACATACATGCCCAAGTCATTGCTATAAACCAATTAAGCATTTCCAATTCAAACACATAAAGAGGCCTTGCTGTTTCGGTTAGTTTCACACACAATTTCATATTTTTGCATTAATTTACAAAGCTTAGGATCGATCCAGTCAATGGAGGTGGTGGTCTGCTCCGATATTAATGGGCTCCGCAGCATTATCTGATGATCATGCTGTTCTTCATTCTCTGAGCTCATTTACTGCCAGTAGCAGGCCGGGGAATTAATTCAACTTCACAAGGATCGGCTTGCTCTGACGGCCTTCAAACATGGAATCACCGGGATCCGCTTGCGGTGCTGAGCTCCTGGAACGACTCCGTCCACTATTGCCGATGGATCGGCGTTTATTGCAGTCGTAAGCATGTCGATAGAGTGACTGCATTGAGTTTACGCTCTAATGGACTAGTGGGCTCCCTCTCACCCCATATCGGAAACCTCACATTTCTCAGATCAATTGACCTCAAAAACAACAGCTTCCATATCAACACCGTCGGAGTTAGGATCTATTTCGGCTAAGAGAGCTCGAGCTAGCAACAACCTTTGAAGGTACATTCGATCAATCTGACAAAATGTTCGGATCTTTCTCGTACCTAGTCTCATCGATAACAAACCTGCTGGTAATCCCAGCACAAGTCTAAGCCCCTCTCTAAACCCAATCTCAGCCTTTCTGAGAATTGTTTACTGGAAGATCCTCGCTTCACTGGGGAATCTCACCTCTCTCTTTCAACTTGGTTTGTGGAAAAACAGTTTGGAAGGCAGTATTCCTGAGGATCTTGGTAGACTCACAAACCTGACAATTCTTCATTTACGTAACAACAAGCTAACTGGTACGATCCCTTATTCCTTCTACAATCTATCAGCTCTAGTGGAAACCAATTTCATGTCAAATCAACTCTCAGGAACCATTCATCCAGATATTGACATTATTTTTTCATATCTCATTCATTTGTCTATTATGGATAATAGATTCACAGGTCCTATCCCGGTTTCCTTTATCTAATGCTTCCAGCCTTGTGTCTATCCAATTTTTAAATGAACCCATTTCACTGGAACAGTGCTGAGGGATTTGGGAAGGCTGCATAATGCTCAATTTATAAGCATGGGCCGGAATCAGTTAGGAGGTTCCATCAGATGACTTGAGTTTCATCTCTTAGTAAACTGCACTCAACTTCAAGTTTGATATTTGAGACAATTTCTGAGGTTCATTGCCAGAGCAATTATGCTTAATCTCTCAACCTAAATTCTTTGATTGCTATTGAGGAAACTAAATTCATGAACAGTTCTTCAGAAATCTACAAACCTGGTGAATTCTAGAAATGTTTAGTATGGCCTCGAACTGGCTTTGCATATGGGCAACATCCCTCCTAAACATTGGAAAGTCAGAAACTGCAGATTTTATATTTGTATGCAAATGAATTCCTCGAAAGAATACCATCTTCACTTGCACCAACCCTCTTGAGCTCTCTACTTGAATGATAACAACTTTGTTTGGGAAATCCTCCCAATCTAGCAGCCTCTCAAAACCTCTTATATTTGACTCTTTCAAACAACAACCTCAATGGTTCCATCCCTAAAGAATTCTTTGGTATGTTCCCCTCTTCAGTACTGTACTTGGGTTTTAGTGGCAATGCATTGACTGGTTCGCTGCCCTTGGAGATTGGCAATATGATAAAACTCGTAGCATTAAATATGTCCAATAATAGCTTCGTCAGGGTGCCCTTCAGGACACTTTAGCAAATGCTTGATGATTCGAGATCTTCGATTGATGGCAACTTCTCTTCCAGCTTTAGTTATGATCCCCACTGCTCTGCAGACCCTTCAGTCTGGAGTATTTAGATCTTTCCCAACAATTTTTCCAAGATATTCCAGCCTATCTTGGGAATCTTCCTTTCCTAGCCTATTGAATTCTGTCTTTCAATAAACTCAACGGAGAAGTGCCCAAACTAGGGGTAATAAAAACGTCACAATGGTTTGACTTAGAAGGAAACTATAACCTCTGTGGAGGTATCCAACAACTTAATCTTCTCCCATACATGCCCCACCCTCCTCCACTAAGAATAAGGAGAAGCATCTTTGCTGTCAAAGGAATATCCCTGTTATCACCTTAGCTTTGTGCTTGAGTTTGTTGGCTTTGTGGATTTTCATTGTCCGTCGCAGGAGAAAATCTAGACAGAATGGTCTCATCCCACATACAATTGTACAACAGCCAGTTCAAGAGGATTTCATACGTAGACCTCAAAGCTACTGGAGGCTTCTCCGAGTCAAATATAATCGGTGCCAGTTATGGCTCTGTATATAAAGGTTCTTGACCAAGATGCAATAGCCATTGCGGTAAAGGTGGTTCAACCTTCACTTAGGAGCTTCTGTAAGAGTTTGATATTAATGCAGGAAGCCCTGAGATTACAGCACAGGAACCTTGTCAAATCCTAAGTGCTTGCTCAATTTGACTTCCAAGGTAGCCGATTTAAGGCTCTTGTTTATGAATTGATGCCACAAGGTAGTTTGGAAGAATGGTTGCATCCAAAAGCAGGTGAAGATGTACATGAAAACCTTAATTTTCAACAAAGACTCAGTATTGCCATTGATGTGGCTTCAGCGCTGGAATATCTTCATAGTCACTGTGATGGCATTATTGTTCCATAGATCTGCTTCTGTGTAATGTTCTTCTCGATGACAATATGACCGCCCATGTCAGTGATTTCGGGCTTGCGAAGATTATCTCTACCATCTCTAGTGCTACTAGTACTCACACAAATCAAAGTAGCTCGACCATAGTGAAAGGTTCAATAGGATATGTTGCCCCAGGTATGAATTGCTTTCATTTGAAAGTTCTATTGCAAGAATTTTAGAATGTTTTTTTTATTTAAAATATTATTTTGAATTAGTAGCAAAGCTTCATTCAAACCAACCTTGCAGTAATATGGTAATAGTGGTATGTGTCCACAGAGGGATGTTTATAGTTATGGATTCTATTACAGGAGATGTTTACGTATTGAAGGCCAACGGATGACATCTTTCCAAGATGGTCTTACTTTCATGATTTTGCTAACATCTTTATCTCGAGGCGAGTAATGGAAATCATGGATTCGAATTTGGTTTGTGGAGACAGTAGACCGTGAAATGGAGGAGTACGTACTTCAATGTTGAGACCGGGCATCACATGTTCCATTGAACTGCAGACCGAATGGAGATGGGAGACGTTGTCAACAAACTTCAATCGATCAAGAACTCTGTTTTTTAATAGAGGAACTTAAGAAGGAAGGAGAGGGTCGGTAGCGAAGGGAGAAGGCACATCTTACATCTAGCAATGCTCATATGTGTTGTGAATAAACCAAAGGCAGCCATTGAAGAACAATTTAGTATTTTGTTTTCAAATGAAAAAATATAATCTTTGGCATATGCTTATCTAGTGAAATACAATTGAAAATTATTTTAATTTTCTTGTTGATCTATTTTTAAATCTTGTAGGAGGAATGCGTAGATGTGTAAATAACACGCATATGTGTCCAAACATACTGCTGCCGCCTTAAGTAATATAATGAAAGTAAGAGTATCGTTCCCACGAGAGCCAGGTTAAGTACCGATTCTAATCTAGCTTAGGTCTCTATTTGATGATGGAAAATATGTGGAAAACTCCAATTTACACTAAACTGTATGAAAGAACTTAAATTAACAAAGACCTCCTGATTAAAACCCCTGGGCATAGATTTACAATTCCAAGCCTATATGAACCTCTTAACCCAATCACTCAATGTCTCATTCCATTACTGATGCTATCACTAATGTAATTGCGACCTTCGATCAATGATAGTCCCACTCCCTAGGATTTGTGTGTATTTTGCACTTTACCAACCCCAAAACCCAGAATGTAATGCACTCAAGAAACCCTCAATATCACATCTAATTCCTACTCAGATTTCATTCCTAGAACAATTAAAATGTACCATCCATGGTCTAATTCAATTAAATGGTAAATCGCTTGATAAGGGGTGAATTGACCTACCGGGTAATGGTCCCTCAAATATACAAAATGGATACAGCTGAACAATGGCAAAGCCAGATATGCTTAGCAAATGCCCTCCTCTTCCTCAATGGGGATATACAAATGCCTGATGAGCTATCAGAGTAGCTAACTCAATTTAACCTTTTTTGGCCCAATGCTGTTCTTTAACGCTGTCTCCAGAAGGTTCAACATGTTCTCATCGTTAACGGAGTGAACAGATGGGCAAACTGGCATCCAACGTTGTTGACGTGTCAATCGTCAACAAATTATGTCACGTCAACGGTGTTAGAAGCTCGTTTGTCCCATCTGTTAACTTCGGCTGACTGCAGTGAACATTATTCCGAAAGCTTACAAAACAAACGTTAGAAGATTGACCCAAAAGGCTTGGGCGCCACAACATATGGTCAACATCAAGGGCATCGTATACCTTATCCTCAAATTGGAGCGAAACCGTCAATATACGGGCTTAAAGCCAAGACCTAAGATTATGCAAAGTAAACATGATTACGACTAGATTATAAGAGTATTTTGGTCTCACTTAGCTTGCCATCACCCCCCTCCCCCTATGAAATCAAAAGTCCATATGCCCTGATCAAAGGGCTTACTAAAGAAACCAGATTCGAGATCCCACCTCAAGATTACCGATACACAATTCTCGGGAGGAGGGATCGATCAATCCATGGTTTTCCATCCGGGAAGTAGAACGGCTTGGGATCTCATGTCGTAAGAAAATAAAATAAATAAATATTATCTAGCCCTTTAATTAAGGGAGTTAATTAAGACCCTTAGAAAACAAATTTGGAAATCTAACCTTCAATTACAACTTTGCCATCATTTTGACCAAAATAATTTTGATATTCTCTCAGTAAAAATAACCATTCTTATCAAATATTTATAAAAAGTTAGATAAAGGTATACATTTGTCCAAATAATTTTCAAGAAAAAGATGAAGAAAATAATTTACAAATGTTACCTTATTTGGGGGTTTATTAACCAAATATTTCCTTTACTTACTCAGCCTATGTAGATTCATTTGTCTAATTGCTCACCGAAAATTCCACCTTTATAAGTGAGAAAAAAGAGCCCAGATGAACATTATCGCTCGATTCGCCACACCCATGCCGCTCACTAATGAGAACACTGCCCAAACTAGGTCACACCATGCTGCAATAATATTTAATAATGTTTAACATGAATATATAAACATAAGAATAAAAGATGATGAGGAAAATAGGTTCAATTCCATATAGTAGGCTTCATGTCTCTCCAATGCAAGACAACCTTTTAATTTATTTATTCATTTTGGCTCTACGCGGCTAATGTGAAGGTCAAAGTTAACTAGAGGTGGCAATTCGTGAATTACTTGGTGGTGTCAATAATGTGTTTTCTACAGATACTAACTGGGCATACGACAAGAATAATAAACGGATAAAAGAAACAATTCAAATAAGACTGCATGAATCAACACGATATGACACGTGTAACCCGTTATTAATTTGATAATCTAAAATAAGAAATTATTTTTTTTTGAACTGCAAAGCAAGATATAGAAAAAAAAAAAAAAAGAGCCGCAAAGTCTCAAAAGTACACAAGAGGAGTACAAGGAACAAATAACACACTCTCACCCATACCCATCCAAGCCAAACCCCACCAAAGACTCAGGTTATCCACACCGCACACTTTAGCCCACGCCCACAAAGTAAACAAAAGCAAGATTTATCCTATGGTTAGGCCTTATCTTCAAACCACCCTATTCCTTTCCAACCAGAGCGGCCCGAATAAACACAAAGGAGCCGCCATCCAGATTTCTCTTCCTTTTGCCAATACTAAGATCGCCAAGCCAAGAGAAGCTGCCGAACCGAAACTGGGAACACCCACTTAACTCAAGAATTACAAAAGGTCCCATAACAGTCCCAGCCATGTGAACAATTTAAGGTTGTGCTCATCTATCGTTTCCTCCTCCTCTTCAGAAAAACAATCTAGCTAATGGAATCCCTCCCTTAGTCAACCACTAGCACCTTACTCCCAGAAGCCCTGCTTAAAAAAACCCACTTTTGGGAACGATCGGGTTCCGTATGGATCTCCAAGGGTAAGTTCAAAGGAGGAGAAAACATCAGCTTACGATACATATGTCTAACCTAAAGCCATCGCATATCTTAACAAGATCGCATCTTCTTGGAATGTGTCTAATCTTCTGTCAGTAAATGAAGGAACCTTTCCACTCTTCCAACTCCTGGGCCATTAAATGTTCCATAAAGACTCCAGACCAACCCCATCCCCTCCCTTGAACAACCCAAACGTCCGCACCCTCAAGGCCTTAGAGCGCCCAAGTCAACAGTGGGAAGGCTTGACTCAGCACGGTCCCGTCGCAAGCACTTTCAAGAATCCTTCCAAAACCCAAATTCTTCACCATTTCCTAGGGAGGAAATAGAATTTTGAGAAAAGGTGGGCCATTCTTTTCTGATATCTTTCCATAATCCAGTATCATAACCACCCCTGATGTCTCTAGTATTCCAACCCCTGTACCTTCCTCTCCAAATCCTCGTACTAATCTCACTGCTTCCTGAGAGAACCCTCTCATTAGCAAACCTCCAAAAGACCACTTCAGACAATGTAGTCTGGGTTCATCACCAAAGGCCTCTCACCCCTAATCCCCCTCTACTTTTCTCTAGGCAAACAGTTTTCCAGTTGACCAGATGTGGTTTACGCTCAAGATTCCCTCCTCCCCAGAGAAGTTCCAATCTTCTCTCCATTAGAAACAAACAATCTTTGGCATTCTAAACAGGGAGAAGAAGTAAATGGGGAGACTAGCCAAAGTACTTCGAATAAGTGTGAGTCTTCCGCCTTTGAGAGGCTGTCAGAGGACAACTTTTCTAAATCAGTCAATAGAATCCCAACGCCTAAGGCCCCTGTGGGGAGCACCTGGGAGACCTAAGACAGAGCGGGAGGGAACCAAACCTGACACCAAGCTCCACCGGCTAGCAACTCCACATTGTCACCTCTTTCCTAGGAGGGAATAATTCATACTTTAATGTTTTACTAACTCGAAGCCTGAACCACACTAACGGTCCATCTTAAGCACACTGCACCGCCCTCGACGGCCCACAAAAAGGCCACACAGATCATCAAGATACAGGAGACACCCTCCCCACCCTTACTCACTCGCCAACCCGCACCCAAGATAAATTGCCTTCCACCCCGCTTTATCGACCCACTCGTAAAACTCCACAATCAGATAACAAAAAGATATGGCTGCATAGAGGATCCCCTTGTCTCAGCTCGAACTCCGAAACCAAATGGGGAACCATTAAACATGACTGAGAACGGCCGGGAAATGCACCAATGAATCCACCGAATCCATTCGACCCAAACCCCATTCTCTGCCGTCACAGGATAAACTCCCACCGATGATCAATATGTTTTTCAATGTCCAACTACACGTGATCCCTTTCTCTTTCCTCCTTAGAACTGAGTCCACCGCCTCATTCAGAACCAACGCCGCATCAAGAATTCTGCCTCCTTCTACAAACTACTCGAGACTGACATAATCAACCCCTCCCTCCTCCCAAGTCCTCTCTTCTCTCTCTCTCTCTCTCTTGTTGAATAACCTCGGAATAGGTTACATGCTGCTCGTTACTGCTCACTCCCCCTCTGGCATAACTTTACTTTGCTAAGTAACATTTTTTTGAGTAAAATTTTATAGAGACTCCGCTTCACTAAACCGATTGGTCTCAAGTCTTTAGATCCTCAATAGTACTACCCTCAAGTACTGCAACTAAGAAAGAAGAGATTAAGACTTTTAACAAACTGTCACATTCTCGAAGAAGTCCTTAAAAGCCCATAACCTCCTCTCTTTCACAAAAAATCCCAACCTAAAGACCAGAAGCCATTGGAAAACCATCAGGACCTGGGGCTTTATCATTGTTAAGCCCAGAGACACTGCCAGACTTCCTCCCTCTCAGGAATACTTCCAACTTAGCAAATTGATTCAGCGCTTAATCAAATTGAATCAGAGTCCGGTAAGGCGACACTAATTGCTTCGAGGCTGAGAGGAGACTTTGAAAAGCACCAATTAGACCATCTTTAACCTCATCCTCCTTGACCAATCTTCTCCCATTGATACTGATGCTACTGATGGATTTCCTCCTTCTATGAGAATTGGCCATTCTATGAAAAAACCCCGTATTTTTGTCCCCTTCTTTCAACCAAATCTCTCTAGATTTCTATCTCCATGAGACCTCTTCCATGTCCACCCATTCCTTAAAATCCACTCTAGCCTTTTCCCTCTTCTCTGCTTCTTCCAAGGACAACACCTTTTCTTTTTCCACATCATCCCAAAAAGCTATCCTATCAATGCCTTTTTTTTTGATCCACTTTAAAACTCTATATTCCAGTTTCAAAATTCCTTTCATAGCCTTTTAATTTCGCATTTAATAAAATGTAGAGTTTGTGGAAAATGCGTACTTTGCCACCAATCTCTAAGGATATTCTTAAAGCCCGCAAACTTCAACCACTTTTTCTCAAACCTGGCAAAGGGCGTCCTGCTTTAATCCCATCATCGTCTAGCAACACAGACAATGGCCTGTACATTGGTCCTGAGGTAATGCTTGAGTCAAGCATTGCTAAACCTGATTCTCTAATCACACAAAATCTGGCCAGGCGAGACATCCGCCGACACGTGGCCACCCCTCCAGTGAAAGGACCTCCTTGGGGCAAGGATCTCAAGCCCCAACCACAATAACTCCATTGAAACACCTCATAGAGGGCATAAACGACAATCCGATTCGCTATCAAAGAGAGAACCATATTGAAATCTCTACCACGCACTGTGGCCCCTCCCATGCCTCACTCAACCAAGTTCTTCCCAAAATGCCTCTTTTACACCTCTCGACCGACCATAGACCCCCAGAAAGGCCCAATGAAACCATCCTCCACATTTTAAACATGCAAGTAATTAAAATGGGCTTCATTTCTACCCAACAGATCCAATTTTCTCAGATCCCGAACACTGGGGAGGATACCCCCCGCCATACCCTCACCTCCACAGCCTCCACCTGGCCGCCCTACCCACCCCTAAACCTGGCGAGCATCAATTAAGGACAATTTCGAAGTTTGGTTTCGCAACAAAACTAAGTCCAATTCTCCGAGACCTAATAAAATTTCTCGATAACGTTTCTTTTGTTCGATTGTTTGGCTTCTCCTCTATCATTCCACGAGAACAAACTTAACTTCATTTCAACTTTAAAGCAGAAATTCCCCGTCTCTTCCAATTTAAATTTACTCTTTCCATTGTAGTCTTATTGTACATTCCAACCTTCCTAACTCCCTCTCACATCTTGTCTCTCAGATTGCCCCCTTCCTTATCTCCATACCAACATCCATTCTTCGTGAACAAATTTCCAAATCTCCTCTTCAAACCCGCCACACCCCTAAAATTCGCGAATTTGATAAGGCGCCTATCTCCCAAGCATTATATCCCCTTACCCTCTAGGCTTCCACTGCAGAAGGCTCCTCACACAGGCCCGAGGCCCACTCATTGGCTTCAAGCCCTTCCGTAGGGACCCTTCTTCATAACCACCCCCTTTCCCCACTCTCTACCATCAGCCGTCACCACCCTCAACGGTTCCATCTCCCCCAAGTCCTCATACTCCTGAAAATCCCCCAAGCCTGAAGAGTCCCCAGAAAGTAGGGGCCGGCCAAAAACAGAGAAACTGGAAGGAGAAAAGACATTCGGGGACATAGTTTCAAACCTGGGAACCTCGTGACCGGGATTCCGAGCCGGTCTCTATCCTCCTGGGACACCTAGTTCCCGGTCCCACTATATTCATCAAAAGAACGAAAGATCCCGGCATCCCCCCCCGGAACTCCCGAATCCTCGTGAAAACCTATTAATGGACAATCGAGGTCGGCCGCCCCCCAACTTCTTCTCCCAACACCTCGAAACCGCTGACCCCCGATTAGGACTCAGTTTCCAGTGGTCAATGATCCCGAGCACAAATCCGCTCTGATCCAGGGAATCCAGCCACCGCACCTAGCTCCGAGAACCCCGACACCCATCCTTTTCTCTCAAGTGAAAACATAAGTACTCCCTTCGGGAGGAAACACACGCCACATTTAAAACTTTATCGCCCCCACGTATCCCTCCTTTAATGTCCTCGGGCAAGTTGAGATGCCACTTTTTAGGCCCATTCGACACAAACATCCAAACCCAATCTGCACTCTGCTTGGGCCCGTGGAGCCGTCTAACTTTTTCACCACCCACTTTCACTGGGCCTGCTTTTGCTCCTATTAGAAATCGCCCAAAAAAACTCGATTCTAAAAGCCTAGTCACTCTGAAGAAAGGAGCCCGTAAGACTCAGAAAATCCCTTCACCCAACCTACAGAGACTCACCCCCTTGTCCCCTCTCCCCGTAGGGCCCCACTTTATGTTCTTTTCTAATGAAAGACCCTGACACGTAATTGACTTTCACTGCCCCATCAAGACCCGAGCCCCACTCCTTTTCTGTCCCACAGTCCTGCACTTTCAGTCTGTCATCATTACAATTTAAAGAAGGAAGTCCCACTCACTTATCCCCGCGTGCCATTACTTCATCTTCTTCCTTCTGATTCTTCTCTGCACTCCTAGAAACTCCAGTATAAACCCCAGTTACCCAATAAGGAATCTCCCACCATATTTACGTACTGATAACATCCCCGGGGCCTTCTAAAATATTAATTCAGATTGGCCCGGGACTTGCCTTCCGATTTTATCAACATTCTAGCCCACTTCATCTCCTTTTTCCTTTCCTCAGAATCTTTGTCTCAAATTTCACTAAACCTCACACGCATCACTCATTTTCCTATAGTGATCTCTTGGGAGTCCATAGATGAAGTGGAAGCCTGAAGACCTTAATCCGCATTTCATGCAAAGACTCGTCCTAATACACCTCTGCTTTCGGGCTCCACCGCCATAAATTATAATTGATCAATCGATATCTAACATAAAAATATATATACTTCCAAGTTAATCTAGGTTAAATATTAATTAACATAATAATTAAACGAAGTCAATACGAATCAAATTCACGGATTGACGAATATAACCCGCTTAATAGTCTGCGCGAGTCAACACGAATTTGACTTTACGACGATTATACTCTAAACCCAAACCCAAGGTAATAGTGTTTTATAACAGAGTAGTATCTTCCACTTTTTATAATACTAGCACTCAACTACTCTTTTTGTGGATTCCACATATAACTAATAACTTCTCTATATTCATTTACCAGAATATAAAAAACAAGACTAATCTTATTACTTCTAATTTAATGACAAATTTTTCCATTCAAACATTTCACCGTTCTCAAACTTTGCACAACCTGCTTCTCCTATTAATAAATCAATTAGATTTGATTTTGAATAAAGACAATGTATGTTAATGTAAAACACACAAGATATGAATAAAGAGTCTCATTTATAAATTAATTCGAACCCACAAAAAGCCGTTTTTTGTATATGAACTTTTATGCCTTTGATCCGCCTGGCCTCAAAACCATCGCCTTCAAAAGTTCACCCTTCCTCATCTCGAATTGGCCAAGAGTGACTCTTAACTAGAAGAAATCTCACTCACATAGTTTTCCTAAGCTAACTAACCTCATAAGGCTCTCTCCTCAAAACCGCCACCCCTTCTTCCTTCCCATAATTCCCCGGGATGACCTCTTTCAAAGAGTTCTCCTTTAATTTGACTAATGTCGAGGAGTTTTATTCAGAAAAGAGAGAAAACTAAGCCCTAAACAACCATTTTCCTTTACCATACAAATAGACAACCACTTCACTAAATGACATTTGTTTGCTAAGAAAGTCCACTCGAATTTTCCTAATATCAATTCACTGCTCTCGGAATAGTGAAGATGAAATAAATTGGTAAGCTAGACAGGTTCTACAAATTAGCTCTTCGATTCTATTTGACTTATACAAGGTTTCTTACTTAGAGGTCATAACAAAACAATGGTAGTTCACCAAACCAATCTCCAATGCAAACATTTCCACATTATACATCAAATTACCATAATCCTCTCTCCCCTCTAAAATCTCTTATCCTTAAATAACCAAGCCATATATGCAATAACAGGGAAGGTTAGCGAATTTGATTTAGACACCCACAAAACACACTAATCTTATTAGCAAAGAGGAAGGAAAATTCCTCCCCACCACCTCTCTCCAACCCTAAACACCGGAGGCAAGAAACCTCCTCTGAGATGCGCGCCACTGTGCCCCTCAAATCGCCACGCCAATGTAAAGGCTGCTCTTTTAAAATAAATTATTTTATATTAGAAAATTATATTTTTATATTGATAATTGTATCTTTTTTATCAATATATTGGATAATTCTATTTTTTATATTAGATAATTCTATAATATTTTTGGTAACTTGTTTCTAAAAAATACTTTTAAAAATATAATAATAAATTATTTTGATAAAATAAAAATATTTTAAATTGGAAAATTATATGGGAAAATTCTTTTAAAATGATTATTTCAAAATGGGTATTAACGTTTTATCCATATTTCAAAAATTATAATTTATTTTAATTTTTATATTATAATCATTCAAAAAAATTATTAACATAAATTATATTATTATAAGTTAGAAAAAATGGATATTAATTATATATTCCTAAATTTCAATTATATTTTATTATTTTTTATTAAATATATTGTTTTTAATATATTATAAAATATTTATTAATTATATAATACGTCGCAGGCTTACGCCTCAGTGCCTCGAGAACATCACCGTCTTGTTCGCAACTGAGAAACATTGGGTGTCCTTGAACAAGCCTCTCTGTACTCTCAGTAAAAAGCTAAAAAAAGCAAATGCCCTCTTAGCTTCTATAGCTAGATTTAGAGAATGCTCTCTCACCAATGTGCTTGAATGATCTAAGAGCATTCCTAATACCTAGATTTTTTCTTTTCGATAAGTATTCCTTATACCTAGTAGTCATGGGTTCAAAATTAGTTTGACACAACCCACCGGAGGTAGAGTCCATATTCCTCAGCCTACCTAAAATAGAAGAAAAAATAGCAAGTATACACTGCCAAGTCATTCATCAAAAACCTTTCGCCAAATAGTCGAAATCAATGTGAGACAATTAACACATCTGGGGGCCTTACAGAAAAGCCCCTAAAGAACTTTCGTGATAGGTAAAAAGGAAGTATATTAACCAAAAAAGGAGCCCAGGGACCAACCCTGGGTGGCCTTACTAGTGTTGGGTCCGCCCATGTAGTGGGCTGGACCACTCCCAATGGGCTAAGCCCATGTTTGAGTTTCAAATTTAAAACAAAAGAAAAAACAGGAGAGAGAGGTTTGAGAAGGAAGAAAGAGGGTTAGGGTCTAGATATTTCTTGCAGATAAAAGGCCAAATAATCTTAGAGTTTTAGGCTGGAATTTAACGTGGTATTTGCTGCAGGTCTTCCCGATCACAGCAGTTTCGATCTTTGATTAAATTTCTCAGTATCTGGTTGGTCAATTCAGCTGAATTTGGTGAAATATTTTTCTAGCACCTCTTGATTTATCAAATCCTTGGATGTTTGTTGTTTTGTGTTCGAATCATGTGCTTGATGTATGGTTGTTGTGGCGCTCACAGTTAGAATATATCTCAGGTGTTTCTGGAGTATTTTGATCAGCATCTCTTCGCATTTGCACACCATTAAATCTGAAGAGTTAAAAGTTTAAGAAAATGTTGTAATGCAAATATGCGATGCTACCTGGACCGAAGAAATTTACATGAACCCTCATCAAAAGGAATCCAGACAGACAAAAAACCCAATATCAAATAATAGGACAGAAGAAATTTTACCTCGAGCTTGCACCAGTGGACCCCCAGCAAGAGCCTGCAGAGAAAGAAAGTCATTGTCTCATATCAATGAATAACTCCATCAGTCAGACAATTCCCCTGCTCTGATTCATTTCTTCGTTGTTGAATGTTAACTAGATTGAACAACTTCGTCTCGTATGATTCTAGATGAACCAGAAACCTATGAACCCATTTGTGTTTCACTATGAAGATTTGAAGTTAGTCACATGCCCAACAGAGAATCAACAGATAGGAATCCTCTGTTTGGTTGCCCAGAAAAAGGATGAAAAAAAAACAATAACAGGCTTTTCTTTATTTTATTTTTCCTTTTTCTTTTCCTCCAGTTTCCCATCAACCAAACGCCCACAAATCGGCTTAAGCCGGAAAGGTTCCGCAACTACAAGTAAAAGAAAAAATCAACGGGAATTCAATTGAAAGAAACGAAAAGCAAAAAAAACCTGGGCTTGCTTGAAAAGCCATGGCAGGAGTTGAGATTAGCCTAGGGGGAGGAGTGGGAAGGGGCGGAAGTAGCATCGTTCGTGGTGTGCCCATGAAAGCACCAATGGCGGCGCCCTAAGCAGCTGCTGGCGGTGACGACGGTGGCTTCCAGCCGGCAACGCGACTGTAACCAAGCCTAAACCCATTCTCAAATCCTTGAACCGCGCCTGTGGCTGAGGCAATCCCAGGTTCTGAGCAGCCACCATTAGCCTTTGCTTCCCCTCTTCCAATTCCTCTTCTGGCAAAACCTCGACCTCCTCCCTGCCTTCTAGTCCTGGATGGATAAATGTTTTCCTTTTTTTTTCTCACCTTAAGCCCTAATACCCTGAATTTGAATTCCACAAAATTTCAATGAAACAGTCTATCATAAAAATTCACCCCCGAATCCACACAGAAAGGACTATTTTTTTTTATTCAACTATAAATATATGTTATTATTATTATTTCTACTTAAATTTAAGAGTTTTGTCTGACAATATACTTTTTTTTTAAATGCACGTTTTTGAAAAAGAGTCTTACTTAAATTTTAGTTAAAACCCTACTTGTAAGCGACTTTTCTTTATAATATAATAAATTTTAATTGATACTTGAACGTAAGTCACTCCTCCATTTGTTAGTACGGTTTTAGGCTTGAGTTAAATGCATTAAATTACTGACTAGTGAGGTTTAATGCCAGTTTAGACATTATTTCAAAAGCAAATTAGATTTGTATTTTGTTTAAAATGTATTATTTTGGGGATAGCTCCCAAATTGGAGGCAGAAAAAGGCTCACATCGCAAAGTTAAATTTAATTGTATCGTCGTTGTCGGGGCTTATTCAGGTTCTGCGTCGACGATTTACTTGTATCTCGATTTCATCGTCCAGCGTGTTCCACACATCAAAGTGACAAAAGATAATGCGATGCCAATGCCAAAGCCACATTCAAATACCAAAGCAACCAATGTCAATGTCGATGCCAATACCAATACTAATACCGATGTTGGTGTCAATGGCAATGCCAAAGTTAAAGTCACATTCAAATTCCAATCCAAAACCTTAAATTCCACCTCCAACGCAATAACAAATCCCAAAGCCACCTCAAAGCGACCAAAGTCATTAATGCTAATGTTAATGTCGATATCAATACCAATGCCAATGTCAATACCCATGTCAGTACCAAAGTTAAAGCCACATTCAAATTCCTACCTAAAACCTTAAATTCCACCTCCCACACAACAACAAATCCTAAAACCACCTCAAAGTTCAGTTATCATAATTATATAATTATAATTTTTTTTGATCTTTGACAATCTTAATACAGTAATGTTATTCAAACATGTAAGGCGTTGAAAATGACCTCTTTTCAGTGAATGATAGATAATTGATAAAGAAAACACCAAACTTTTCAATTGTATTAGTGAGTCAGCACACCCAAATTGAAAAAGATTTCAAATCTATCAAAAAAGTTGAAAATGTACCTACCTATAGATTTAAGTTTAGCAAAAACCAACAAGCCCCCTACAGTAATTATCAGCAAAACCAAATTCAAAAAACCCTCAAATCAAAATCAATCAGCAACATTAAAGAATCATCGAAACTGACTTGTCAAATCCAATGTCCACCAAAATTAAACTAAGAGTTTAAGAATAGAAACCCACCAACAAAATAAAAAAAATAGTCAAAACTGAAAAGCTAAAGTTTCACCATCAAACTGAAAACCTCTCGATTGAACGAGACACAAGATGTTCCAGAACTCCAAGAAAATAATTTATGGGGCTTCGCACCAAACCCCGGGCAGGGGCGTGGTTGTTTTATTATAGTGAACTGGTTAAACTAAAGCAAAGGAATTGCTCTGTTTAACGGGACTATCTTAAAGATTTAATCACGTTCAATAGAATCAATACGATATGTATTGAACTTGCATGAATAAAGGGAACATGTGGAATTTCTTACATTAAGTAAATAAAATAATGTAGTGAGGATTTTAAATATTAAAATAAATTGGAACGACAGAAAACTGATTATCCTCCTCAAATATAATAAATACCAACTTGATTGTCCATAGTTTACCTGTTCTCAAAATTTTGATTACATAAAAGATCATGATCAGTATAAATGAGTGAGTTCATGTCTACCCACTTATTTACAGTAAACCGCCACAGGGTTTGGTGTTTGGCAACTCTGCATTAGTGATAACAGTAGTCATTCTCTCAGCTCAAGGAGGTTACTCATAACAAATCATTCTAACAGAAAGTTATTTGTGAACCATGTGGATTAAGGCTCCTCTGTTTTTCTTTGTCTCTATAAATTCCATATCTCTTATATCAGTTTTTGTTCATTTCGTCAATAGGAATGATTTCTTTATTCAGTTCGTTATCTCAGACTTCATAGCCATTAAGAGCCATGAACAGATCTGTTCTTTGATTGCTTTTTTTCTGGTTTAACATAATAACATGGATGCGTCAGCAGTCTGATGATAAAGCTCCATGACCATCACCTTCATTAATCACCCTGCTTTAACACTTGGCTGCAAAATAACTTAGTCAGTATCTCATCAAACTCAGATACATGCCAATTTTTCTACTTTGGAGATCAACAAATGGAGAATCAATTTTCTGTACTTGAAGGTTGTTGAGAAGATTTTCATTGTTTTGTCCTAGAAAGGATAGTCTGGATACTTAAGCTCAGAGTTTGTTCAATGGAAAGATTGGATCAGTTGTGTGGTTGATTTACCAACCTCGCAGAATCATGGCACAGATCTGGTGGGCATGGCTTCATAACGGTTGCTGAAGCTGTTTCTCATCTTCTCACTGGAAACCGTGATTTGAATGCCAGTACCGGAAGAACCTATCAGCGGTGGTTGCCGCCGATTTGAAACCCTGACAATCTTGACGACAGGAGCCTGTTTCTGGGAGATCATATTTTCCGATTCTTGGGTGGGTTGGGTTATTCTCAATCGTTGTTGCTTCTTTGACGGCAGAGAGGATGAGCATCGCTCAGTCATGTTGGAGCATCTCTTGACGCCGAAACAACGTGTTCAACTCAAAGAAACTATCTCAGAGATCGCGTTACTCACTAATGCAGCTACTCGTTCGTGGCGCTCTCAAGACGGCGGAAGATTTTTGAACACTGAAACCTTCACCATGTTTCACGTGACCGATCTACGGTTCGAAACATTATTCATGTTCTGGATGCTGTGGCCTCTTTTTGTCGTCATTTTGTGAATCTCAGATGAACAATCCATTATCTTTGCTTTACATTTTTGTCTTAACATAGACTATTTATATCATTTTTAAAAACTGTTTTATTCTGAAAAAGTAAAGGGAAAATATGACTTTGTGGTACTATTATAGTTATCAAACGGAAAACAAATTTGAATCTCTTTCTTTTTTGGAAAATCATGAATAATATGAAGCATTCAAATTTATATAACAGTTATGGATCATGCAGTAGTGATGTTCTTTCATTTTTAAAACTATTCTCAGAAATCTTTAAAAGATATGAGCCAAACATCGTAAATTGAATATGATCATGAGTTTTGAGTAACAATGATGTTTTTAGAAAATTAAATAGTACCAAATATTCTTGTATTATATCTTTAATATTGAATTTAAATATTTTTTATATTTTTGTTATAAGATTTAATATTTTTGTGTTTGTGTTTTAGAGAGAAAAGAAAATAAATATATTATTGTTTTTTCATATAATTTTCAAACAAAAAACAATGTGAATATCATATATGTACTCTTGTTCATTCTTTTTATATTGTCATAGTTTTCTTTTTCTATTGTAAGCAGTATGATATAATTAAATATCAAAGAATAAATAAGCAGGAGATTGTAGAGTGATATAAGTTCTTACAGACAGATAGACGATGTTTTTCAGAAGAACAGGTAATAATCAAACAGCTTTGAAGAGTCAAAGGCATGAAAGGAAAAAGTGAATTCTGGGCATATGGATTATCCAATTAAAGAACGATCTATGAGCCGGTTTCAAAAGTAAAATCCAGTTTCGTATTTTTGTCGATTGGTTTTAGCATCCCTATTCCGGTTATATTTCCTAATCAAAGATACTAATGATTGAATCATACTATATATACAATTTTGGTCTCCATTATTTATACATAATCTTTCTGCGAGTATATTTTTATATTTTGGATATTCATGCATTTAACAATTTTTTAATATTAATCAAACCAGATCATCTTACTATTTTTGGTAATCATAAACAAAAATATCATATTATGTTCATGAGGTTTATATTTTTCTCTGCAGAGTAGACTGTAAAGTACTTTTTATAATTATATTCTATTATCAGTGAATATCAGATAAACCTAAAGGAAGATGTTTTATAAATATTAAATATATAAGAAATAATAGGTAAGATTAAATCATTTTCAATTAAAGCAATCTGAAAGATAATGATTATTAGTTTATCTTTTCCCATTTTATTATGATTATTGGGTTTTTTAATATGAATATTTATCCTCATTTTGCAGAAACCAACGATGCCTCACATATTAAATTATCAGTGATAATGGTTAAATAGTACTAGAGTCAACAAAGTGTAGTTATGAACATTTTGATGTGAATATGTTTTTTTTTAGTATAATAGCCATAAAATTATGCCTATCCAAAGAGTGTTGGTGATTTACCATGCATGTTTAGAATCACGGTATTTTTCTCTCTCAGAAGTCAAGCATAGTATAGAAGCATTTATCAGAAACTTTTTATAATATTATCTTATCAATATCAATATATTGTTGATTCACGTGGTTTACAGTATGTCTTAAACAAGAAGATGTTGAGTGTTCCCACTTCAGTGGTTTAAATCATTCACTGAGAAACATCTCATTTAGACGGATAAATTTGCATTGCATATTGGATATAACTAATTTTGTATCAAAAACGATTGATTTAGTTACAGTTTTAATAACATTTAAACTTTATTTGTTTGTTTTGTTTTTTTTGTTTTAAGTGACATTCATAAATTTTTATTTGATTGAGATAAATGTAAAAATATTGTTTTGTTGTTTTAAATACTTTAATTTTTTTGAATATTCTTTTGTTAGAAAGAAATTGGATCATTACTCAATATCAGAAAATATTATTGTATGGTAAAAGTTATTTCAGCTTTGATCAGTTTAGTATGAGTGATCCAGAAGGAAAATGTTACAGAAAGAAGCGTTGTATCAAGTCATCTTCAAGCTATCATTGGAGACTTTGAGATAAGAAGAACATACACAAATTATTTGTAGTAATTAAATGGTGTGGTATCTTGATAATTAGTGTGATCCACATGCAGGCTAAGACCATACTTTCTCTGTTGCTTTATACTGTTTATATAATCACTCTCAGCTTTTCTCTCTTTCCTCTATACACTTGAGTTAAGACAGCCCATCTGCCACTTGACCACTTAGTACATGTGTACTAAAAAAGAAAAGCAAATAGATTTTTATTAAGATTTTTATTTTGATTTAAAAATATATAATAGAGAAAATTCAATTTTTAGCTCTCAAATAAAGTGTTCATTATTTTTGATCTATAAATAAATTCAAAATTTTTTATTTTTTAGTTTTTTAATATCTATAATAAATAAAATTGGGTTTTTTAAATCTCAAATCAAGTGTTGAATCATTTAAAAATTGTAAAAAGTGTTTTTAAAATTCGTTTTAGTGCTAAATCTATAAATGAAAATGGACAGATGGGGTTTAGAGATTGATGGAAATCAGGTAATATTAAGAGTATTGTTTGGTCAATTGATTTGGATTTTAGTTAGTGAGTTTAAAATTAAAGATAACAAAATCATTTATTATATTTTAAAATAAAATTTAAAATTTTATTTAAAATTTAAAAATTTTATTTAATTTTTATTATATTTAAAATAACAATGTTTATTTATATATCTTTAAAAATCAAAAATATGAACACTATTTATTATATTTTAAAAACTAAAATAAAGTTTAATAAAAATGAAGACTAGAAAAAAATAAAAAATGAAATATAGTTTAAGTAGGGAGGTGTGATCCACATCAATGGAGTGCTTTGTTAAGCGCCAATTAACTCCACACAACCATGGAGACAGTCAAGCAAACCAACAACTCAGAAAAGGTTTGAGTTGCAAACACTCACCGGAAAGTCAAAAGTCGTCGCAACATCAAGGGTCTTCGACGGCTCCTCTGGAAGGGAAACTTGCAGAGCGGAGAGGAGGATGAAGTATAGGAACCAAAAGAAAAAGAAAACCTTTTGAGAAAACGTAAAAGAGACTAATATTTAGACCATTGTCCTTATTTATAAGGGAAGGGGGTTGACTGATGCATTAAATGCTCCGTCAGAGCTTGACACGTAGGGTGCACATTGGGAAGCATGCATCTCCCATGCACCTTAAACACACGCAAGCGTCACCTTCGAGCACATTTAATGCACTAATCGTTTTTTACAAACCTTTTCAACTCTCAACATTTAACATTTGAAGCCCATGATATTTTCATCGGAATAGCACAAAAACTGCTTGAGGAGGAAAATGGGGCATTGTGAGTACAAATCGCCGGGATCCATTTGGTGCTCGATGGAGCTAAGGGCACGATGAGTCTAAACATAAAATATTTTTAAGTCCATTTTTCAAGAATATTTCAAGTTTAATGGTTCAATGTGATGCAGAATTATGGAGCTTTCACCCAAATTTGTTGTTTTGCATAAACTTAAAGAAAATAAGTAGAATTCAACAGAAAAATGAGTAAAAATCGGCATGGTGTAAGGAAGGAGCCAATGTTGCAACATTGCTTCAGAAAATTTCCAATGTCGCGACATACTGTGGAGAAAGTCTTGAAAATATGGAAATGTCGTGACATCAGCTAGAGAAGGGAAAGCACTGATTGTAGAAATGTCACGACATCACAAAAGTTCAACAGACCATTTATATACGCCGTAAATGTGTGACATCAATAGCTTATGTTTTGCGACATCACGGCCAACATGGAGCTGCGACATCGGTTGAGAAGGGGGAAGGATTGCATTGTTTAGATGTCGGAACATCAATATAATGTCGCGACATTAGCCAAAGCTTGAATACTAGAGACCATCACATTCAATGTTGCAACATTCAATCAAGGCAGCCTAAGTGTTGAGACAAGTCAAATGTCGCGACATAGAATAAATGTCGCGACATCAACTAAAGACACTAGTAGAGGACTTTAAGGCAACCAGACCCAATGTCGTAACATTAGAGCAGAAATGTTGCGACATTAGATTAATGGACCAGATGTACAAAGGCAATGTTGCAACATCAATGAGTGACCAACATGTCAATGTTGTGACATCGGTCCTAAGTAGCCTGAATAGTGAAATCAGTCCAATGTTGCGACACAGAATAAATGTCGCGACATTAGTAAAGACATTGGGAAGGAAGCTACTTGCGAACAACAAGATCAATGTCCGCGACATCACAACGATTAATCACAACATCAACCTAATATGATCACAATGAACTTAAATGATCAATGTCACGACAACAGTTCCAGTGATGTCGCAACATCAGTGCAAGTGTGTACAAGTAAGGGCTTCCGTTCCAGGAATGTCGCAACATCAAGGTAGTATCGTAACACCAACTAAATGTCGTAACATAAGAATAGCAATGTCGAGACATCGGAATTAATATGCAACAATGTATCTCCATGTCACGACATCATCACGACATAGACTCAACATTGGAAAATGAGAAGTGTCAAACAGATTTCTATGATGTCGCAACATCAACTGCAACCCACGACATTGACAACTACGATGTCACGACATCCCCAGGCAGCAGCAGCTAGGGCAGGAAGTTTGGGCTTTTCAAAATGCGTGATTCTCATCTCGTTTTTTGGGCCTAAGACCTGAGCCTATAAATAGAAGCTTTTAGGGAGTAGTGCGCAGCTTCCAGCGACTTTCATCAAGTCTTTGGGCTTTTTGGGAAAACTGAAGTCTCATTGTATATATTTTTATTTTTATTTATTTTTATTTTTAGTTGTTTCTAGATTTAGATTCGTTTAGGATTATAGCAGTGATCTAAACTGGAATTCCGAGCTGGTGTTCATGTAAATCGGGTTCCATTTATGCCTGAAATTAGATGAAATTTGGAATTTATTTTGGAACTCATTTTTCTTCAGTTTTGATTACAAATCTAAATGAATTTATTTAATCAACTAGTCATTGTGATTTGTGATCCAGATTTGAAAGGGTAAGCTCCTTATGGGAAGAATATTTTGTTGGGATTATTGTTTGTAAGAGTTAATGTTGTTTTGGTTGAGAAAATTGGAGTGATTTAACTGGTATTACTCCTACATTGAGTTGTTCTAAATATCAGTGTTTACTCCTACATTGAGTTGTTCTGATCTGATTGTTTTATTATCTGAAGAGGTGCATCATTATTCCGATTTCCAAAAAGTCCCTTTAGGTGACACGAGTTGAGATTACACGAGATTAATGGTAGTGACTTGTGGATTTTATTTACTAATTTTTATGAACTAATGGACTTTTTGGGATTACTTTGATAAATCGTGGTGATGATCCTAACCTCTTCCTTTCAAGGCTCTCTCTGAGTGACAACGAGAATGTGTGCTGACATAAGATCCATATTGATCTAGTAACCCAATCTGAGGAGGTTCACCACAATTGAGAAAAATTACTTCAACCCAGGTGTTCATTTGAGATTCTAATCAAGGGAAGAAGAAATTCTTGTCTATTTGATGGCCGAGATATCTTTTATTTTGGAAAGGGCTTGCAATTTCCTATCCATGGGAGCAAGCAATTTCCAGTCTTAAGAAATGACTGTGAAGTATTGAGAAGGAAAAATAGTTAGATCTTAAAAGATGAACAAATCCTATAAGTAACTTTTCAGACCCGTTGTCTAGAAATAGAAATGTGGTAATCTAAATAGTGAAATGTATAGGGAAATGAAAGGTCCAATTCTATACTAATCTATTCTTGGACAACTCCAAGGTTCACATCCATAACATTATTTTAATTGGAACTTGCAAAGTGATGACCACAACACTATTTTTCTTCCCATCTATTTCAGTTAATAGTAGCTCTCTAATCATGTTGTTTAGAAATTTCATTAATGGTTTATTCTTTCATTTTTACTTAAAAAGTTAAATCTATCTTGAGAATAAAGTAATTCAAATAGTAAGAATCTTTAGTAGTGAGGGTAGTTAATTTTTCTAATCGATCCTCGTGGGAATGATATCTAGACTTAAAAATCCACTGCATTACTTGTATGATCTGTGCACTTGCAGTGATCTTGACCAACCTAATTTTCAAATGAGACAATTTACATACAAGGCAGAAAACATATTTTATATCTTGGGTCTCAACAAGTTTTTGGCATAACTCTTGGGGATTTTAGTTAATCATTGGTAGCAGTGTTGGAAAACTGCCATTGTCGGGGACTTTAGTTAGTCTTTGGTAGCCGTGTCGAAAAAATTGGTCAACAGGGCCCGTTGGGCCCGTGTTGTGAAACGACCTGCGTATTGCGAAACGACCCAATTCCATTCACCTCACCAAGACTAGGCGGACATTTCTCAGACGGGAAAATCTATATAGGCCGCTCGGGAAAGCAAGGACAAACTCTTCCTAGGCTTGCTAGAGGCTGCCTGCCTGGGACTTCAAGTCCACCAGCCGACCATTCTCCCCCATATGAGAATTCTATCCCATAAGGGAAAGTATGATTCAAATAAGCATCTAGAAGCGAAAAATCTGCAAGGGCTATATTATCAACGGATTTTCCAACTTCCGAATCCCTTATTCCACGGAGAGATAATCTTGCAAAAGGGAAGAATAATTCTTGATAAGGAAGAACTAGTCATCGATAAGGAAAAGAAGCTTTCCTCCCTTAAACTAGGAGGAGATAAAATCCTACCCCAAGAAGGAAGGAGGGGATTGGGTGAACCAAACCCTATAAGGCGGAAAGATCCCCCACTGGGGAAGGTAAGCAATTCTAACTATTCATGTTCTCTTCTCCTTCTCGACACCTTTTGCTGACTTAATCATCGGAGAGGCGGCCGGCCCGCTGCTGCCGGAACGCTCCTTTTTTGTGGATTCACATTGCGCTGTTGATGCTCAGGGAATCTGATGATCAAGACCCCTACAATTTGATGTTCGAGGAATCTGACAATCAAGGTTCCAACAAGTAGCACTTGTCCCACATGAGAAAAAAAAAAACGAAAAGAATACAATAATGATGACCATTTATCATCGATCGCTCAAGCCAGCACCTTGTTGAAAACAAAATTAAGAAAAACGATTTTCACACAATATGGTGGAGCTTTTAATCACATCCGTAGTCGTAGAAGTTTGGTTTTGCAATTTAAGAAGATGATACGCAAGTTTCTCCATTATTTTCTTCATCTCAAACTGGAAATGCTATGAAAATGCGGTCACAAACCTGTTGAAGCATGATATTCATATTAAACCCAAATCCTATAAGCTTGAGCTAGAGAGTCGTCATTTAACACAGACGTAGCCTGGCTAAAGATGTGAGGCCCTGCTCAAACCCTTCTGCGAATTTCCCCCATTTATTGATTTAAAAAAAAAAAGTTCATAATGGACTTGACTTCCACGCACTGCATGGGGCCGTATGCACGGAGAGGGCGCCACATTTGATATTCATATTAAACCCAAATCCGCGCTCAGCCTTTGCAGAAATACCATTTAACAAACCCTATATGCAAGAATGGCTTTACCACCGGTCGCCCAAAAAAATGCTAAAATCATAATAGAAAATGGAAGGAAAGCTTTAGACTGCCCGATGAAGATGTCCAAATAATCAATTAAGCCTAGATGAGGGACCCATGCTATGAGTACCATGGCTTTTGGTCCCAAGACCCACTACTCAATAGGCTCAGCATCTGCACGGGCCTATTGCCCGATTCAAGTCCCAGTATGGCCCAAAGTAGCCTATTACATAAAAAACATACGGGAACTAATCTGACGGGAAAGTCCTACATCCCTTATGAAGATAATTTTTAACAAAGATGGCCTTGATATGCTCTTTTGGTCTCATATCTAAAAGTTTAGATTATATTTGGTTCACATAAAATTTGAAAAAAAAAAATAGAGAGGAAATTAGAAGGAAAAAAAATTGAAGAAAATTAAAATTCAAGTATAATATATTATCTTTATTGGCTACTTCAAAAGCTATTCTATATATTTCAGTTCATCCACATAAAGATAAAATAATTTAAGTAATTTTATTTATACTTAATTTGCTTTGAAATTTTTTTGTAAGATGACCAAATATAAGAATTTCTTTCCTCGCGTAAATTTCGGGAAACAAATACAACCTTTAGGATTCTGCCATTCTGGGTCAAATTTTGTGGCGAGGATATGAGTTGGAATATTCTCAATGAAACTTAATGACTTCAATTCTATGCATGAAATATTCTTTCCAGACAAGTATGAACTTCGCATGCCTTCTAAACACATATATAAAGAGGCGCTGTTGAAGTTAGTTTCACACATAATTTCATATTGTTATTAATTACAATATACAAAGCTTGTGAGATCGATCTATTTGTAGAGAATGGAGGCGGTCTACTCCATTAATGGCCTCCGCAGCATCCTCATCATGATGTTTGTCATTCTTTGGACTAGCTCAACAACATCTACTACTGTCAGTAGCAGTACGGGAAATTCAACAGATCGGCTCGCATTGATGGCCTTCAAATACGGAATCAATGGAGATCCACCGGGGGGGGGGATGAGCTCGTGGGACGACTCTGTCCACTACTGCCAATGGACCGGCGTCTATTGCAGTAGTCATAGGCATGTCGATAGAGTGACTGCATTGATTTTACTCTCTAATGGACTAGTGCCTCTCACCGCATATTGAAAACCTCACATTTCTCAGAACAATGGAGCTCCAAAACAACAGTTTCCATGGTGAAATACCCTCGGAGTTAGGTCGTCTGTTTTGGCTAAGAGTGCTCGCGATTGGCAACAACTCCTTTGAGGGTACATTTCCGATCAATCTGACAAATTGTTTGGATCTTGAGGACCTTAATCTCATTGGTAACAAGCTCCAAGGGAAAATCCCAGCAGAAGTCGGCTCCCTCTTTAAACTTTAGTATCTGCTCCTGTACGAGAATTATTTAACCGGAAGCATCCCAGGTTCACTTGGAAATCTCTCCTCATCACTCCTTCAACTTGATCTGTTAGAAAACAGTTTGGAAGGCAGTATTCCTGAGGATCTTGGTAGCATAACAAAACTGGAAGATCTTGTATTAGGTTTCAACAAGCTACGGGGTACGCTCCCTCCTTCCATCTATAATCTTTCAGCTCCATTGTATTTCGAATTGATGTCAAACCAACTGTCGGGAATAATTCATCCAGATATCGGCCTCGCTTTTCCTCATCTCATCTGTCTGTCTGTTGCAGAAAATAGATTCGTAGGACCTATCCCGTTTCTTTATCTAATGCCTCCAACCTTGTGACTATCCAATTTCAAGAGAACCATTTCACTGGAACAGTGTCACGGGATTTGGGAATGCTGCACAATGCTCAATTTATGAGCATGGCCCTGAATCAGTTAGGGGATGGCTTGAGTTTCGTTCCATCTTTAATGAACTGCACTCGACTTCAATATTTGACATTTGCAAACAATTCTCTTCAAGGTTCATTCCCGAGCACCATTGCTAATCTCTCATCCCAAATTCTTCTGATTAGTTTTGGAAACAATCAAATTCATGGAACAGTTCCCTCATAAATCGCAAACCTGGGGAATCTAAATATCTTTGATATGAGCACCAATCGACTTACAGGTAACATCCCTCCAAACATTGGGAAGCTTCAGAAACTGCGAATATTATATTTATATGAAAATGAACTCTCAGGAAGAATACCATCTTCACTTGGTAACTTAACCCTTTTGAGCCATCTCTGTTTGGGTGAAAACCACTTATTTGGGGAAATCCCTCCTAGTCTAGTAGCCTCTCAAAACCTCTTATATTTGAGGCTTCCAAACAACGACCTCAATGATTCCATCCCTAAAGAATTCTTTGGTCTTTCCTCCTCTCCACTATTACTCGATTTTATTGGCAATGCATTGACTGGTTCGCTACCCTTAGAGGTTGGAAATATGATAAACCTTGTAGCATTAGATCTGTCCAACAATAGACTATCAGGTGCCCTTCCAAACACTTTAACTAAATGCGTGATGATTCAAGATCTTAGGCTAGATGACAACTTCTTCCATGGAGAGAAACTTACTGCTCTATAGACCCTTCAGAGCTGGAGCATTTAGATCTTTCCCACAACAATTTTTCTGGTCATATTCCTGCCTATCTTGGGAAGCTTCCTTTCTTGGCCTATTTGAATCTGTCTTTCAATGAACTCGGCGGAGAAGTGCCTAAACTCGGAAACACCGCAATAGTTTTCGTTGAAGGAAACTATAACTTCTGTGGAGGTCCCATATGCTCTACCAACTCCACAAAGAAGAAGGAGAAGCATCTTGTTGTCAAAATAGTCATTCATGTAATCACAACAGCTTTGGGATTGAGTTTATTGGCTTTAATTCTCATTGTCCGTTGTTGGAGAAGAAAATCAAGGAAGATTGTTTCATCCACACAGTTGTACAACAGTCCATTTCGAAGAATTTCATACTTAGACCTTCGCAAAGCCACTTAATGCTTCTCTAAGTCAAATATAATAGGTATTGGAAGTTATGGCTCTGTATATAAAGGGGTTCTTGACCAAGATTCAATACCCTTTGTAGCAAAGGTGTTCAATCTTCAGCGAAGTAGAGCTTCTAAGAGTTTTATGTCAGAATGCAAAGCCTTGAGAGAGATTAGGCATACTGAAAGCACATTGAAAATTGTCTTATGTTCTAAAAAACAACGAAAACAAATTTGATTCTCATTTTTTGAAAAATATGTATTAACACAAAACACTAAATTCGTATAATAAAGCCTCGATAACACAAAAATGATGTTCTTTATGTTTTCAAAAACTGTTCTCGAAAACACTTTAAAAAAGATATGAACCAAACATGCCCTAAATTCAAAGAACGATAATAGTTTTTGAGAACACCTAAATAGTGTTATTTGAAAATTGTTATTTTTGTGTTCTTTGAAAATTGTCTTTGTTATTTGAATTTAGTATTTTTTGTGTCTTTTGTTATCCGAATTTAATATTTTTTGTGTTTTCTATGTTTTCAAAGAAAAAAAGAAAACCAAACATGTTATTTGTTTTTCTTGTATTTCAAAACAAAAAAACGTGTGATTTCATGCACTTATTATTTTCTTGTTTGTTCTTTTCCACTCATCCCAATACATAAGATTTTTCTTTTTTCTATTGTAACGTGTATTCTTAATTAATACTCAAGAATCCATGTAGGAGATTGCTTAGAAATTAATGCAAATTCTTCCCCTGACCGAATGAATGATGGCTTTTTCAAAGAGCAAACCCAATAATCTACACGCTTCAGAAGTCAAAAAGTATGAGAAGGAAAAAGTGAGACTAGGCATATGGACCCATAAATTCTAATTTATGGGTTATTTAGGAATATGGACCCAATAATCAACAGTCTACACGAAACCCGGTTTAATTTCTTACCAGCACGTTATTGCTTTCCAGCGGGAAGAATTGCAAAAAGCAACTAAATGTCAATATAAATCGTACATTTTAAAGAAATGCAGATCTGGGGTTTTCAGCATTTTTTGTCCGGATGGTTTTATCCCCTATTCCAAGTTGAAGCTACCTAATAACGTTGAGTTGGCTCATGACACCTTACTTTATGCCGTGAAATTAATTAACAAAATAACGTTTTTATTTCTATTCAATCACTGCTCTAGTCTCTTCATTTTGCATAACCAAAGAGCTAAACCTGTTCTACTATTGTTATCATTATTATTTTCATCATCCATTGTGCTGATTTTGATCTTATCATAGCCCAAACGTTGGGGTAAAAAAAGAAACACCGAAAACCTGTTAATAGCCTTTCGGGATGATCTTGAATGTGAGAAAAGTGAAAGAAAAAGGAAAATAGTATGAAGTAGGGAAGGGTATTTTAAAAATATTATCAAACTTCTATTTAAAAAAAAAATCATTTTGGAGTGTTTTTACAATTAAAAAATTCTCTTAAAAGGCATTGTAAAAATATATTAAGGCATAAGAGCTTTATACCAAATATGATCTTTCCAATCTCTTTACATTATTTTAAATTAAAAGAGTTTCAATTCGGTTATTAAAATGATATTGAAGATCTCCCTAATAATATTTCTATCCAAAGATAGTTTATTAGATATTTCATTAGATTTTTTATGTAATTTAATTTAGATTTTCATTTTAGAAATAAAATTTAAATATTTTACTTTTTTCCAAAAATTGAATTTATTATGAAAACACATTTTTATATCTAATTTCTATTTTCTTTTATTCTTTTAAAATAAAAACAAAAGAGAAAATATTTCCAGGAACTTAGCACGTTCCACGACCAACGATCTTGTAGAATGCACCAAATGGCGACACCCGGTTGAAAATAAAAATAAAAATTTTTGAGCATAGTTGTTTGTTTCCATTGATCCTAACTAAGGAAAAATAACACTATATAAAAAAATTAAATGATTTTCTCATATATCAATATTTTTAATCCCATCTATAGTCATAAAAGTCTGGTTTTGCAATTTAAAAAGATGGAAGTCAATATAGAAAATGTAAGGAAAGTTGCAGACTGCCTAGTATACACTGTTTCCAGCCAGTCTCCACGGTTCAAACATTATTCTTGTTATTTCTAGGATTCCTTTGTGGCCTCTTTGTCTGATCTTTTGTAGATACTAGAGATGAACACGACTGTTGAACAATCCCATTATCTTTCTTTATTTTTGTCTTAACACTAGGGCTATTTGGTTATAGTTTTTAAAATCTGTTATTTTGTTCTGAAAAAACAAGAAAAATACTGAGAACACATTTAGTTCTTTTTTTTTTTTTTTTCTAAAAAACATGGGAGAACACAAAAAACACTTAGGCATATTTGGTTACCGTTTTTGAAAATTGTCTTATGTTCTATAAAACAAGGAAAACAAATTTGATTTTTTTTTTAAATGGAGATAACATAGAAAACACTAAATTCAAATAATAGTTCTAAAAAAACACAAAAATGGTGTTTTCTATGTTTTCAAAAACTGTTCTCAAAAACATTTTAAAAAATATATGAACCAAACATGCCCTATATTCAAAGAAGGAGAACAGTTTTTTGAGAACACCGAAATAGCATTATTTGAAAATTGTTATTTTTGTGTTTTTTGAAATCTGTTTTTGTTATCTGAATTTAGTATTTTTTATGTTTTTTTGGTTATCTGAATTTAGTATTTTTTGTGTTATCCATGTTTTTAGAAAAAAAAAAAAACCAAACATGTTATTTGTTTTTCTTTTTTTTCAAAACAAAAAAACGTGTGATTTCATGCACTTATTATTTTCTTGTTTGTTCTTTTCCACTCATCCCAATACATAAGATTTTTCTTTTTTCTATTGTAATGTGTATTCTTAATTAATACTTAAAAGAATCCACAGGAAATTGCTTAGAAATTAATGCAAGTTCTTCCCTGACAGAATGAATGATGGCTTTTTCAAAGAGCAAACCCAATAATCTACACGCTTCCAGAAGTAAAAAGTATGAAAAGGAAAAGTGAGACTAGAATATGGACCCATAAATTAAGGAACCCAGTCTACACGAAACCCAGTTTAATTTGTTCCTCAATCTCAACATCTTGATTACCTAAGACCAGAACGTTATTGCTTTCCGGCAGGAAGAATTACAAAAAGCAACTAAATGTCAACATAAATCTTACATTTTAAAAGAAATGCCGATCAGGGGTTTTCAGCATTTTTTGTCCGGATGGTTTTATCCCCTATTCCAAGTTGAAGCTACCTAATAAAAAAGATACCATTGATTAGATCATACTATATGTATACACAGATTTTGGTCTCATTATTTATACCTTAATCTTTCTTAAGTGTATTTTTATACTTTGATTCATGCATTTGTATTTTTATTAAATAGCTTAGATCTCATCATACCTATTTCACTAATCAGTAAACTAAAAAATATACTTGTTATGTTCATGACGGACATATTTTCTCTTTTGAAGTAGATATAAGAATACTTTTATAATTATGCTTCACTATTGTCATTGATCTCAAGACTGACTAAAGGAAGGTCATTTTACTCCGTCATAGAAGTATATAGAAAGAAATCGTAAATAGGTCAATCATTTTTTCAATTAAAACGTCTAAGAAAAGATAATGATTATTGATTTATCTTTTCCCATTTTTATTGTGGTTGGTAGGTTTTTTTATATGACACATTTTATCCCTCATTGCAGAACTATTGATACCTCACATGTAGGCAAATTTATCAAGTGAAGCTTCATGGGTTAAATAGTACCTAGAGTCAACAAAGGCGCAAGTTATGATATTTTGATGGTAGATATAGTTTTCTAGTATATGCTGTAAATTGCTATATATCTCAAGAGTGTTAGTGCTCCCAACCATATAACATCATTCAGAGATCGCATTGCATTTCTCTCTCTTAAAAGAGATCGACATGTTATCAGAAACACATTTGCCAAACATTTACGTTGTACTATAATATTGTATAGCATTGATTCTACGTGAGGTTTTGGCATATTCTTAAACTTGAAAGGTTGTCGGTTTTTCCCACTAGTGGTTTAATCATTAAACAAGAGCATCTCATTTAGGATGAGTTATCATTATCACGCTGCAAAGACGCTAAGGTAGTTTTGTTTCGTATGTGATATCGACAGGCCATGCTTGCTTTTGTCTTACTGAAAGCAACCTGTTTGTTTTTTGTTTTTTTTTAATATTTTCATGACTTATTATTGAATTTTTTAAACTTTTGATTGAATAGAAAATGCCAAAATATTTGATTTTTTGGTTTTTTTTAATACTTTAATTTTTTGAATATTTTTCTATTAAGAAAAAGCTATATATTATAATATGAGAAAATCATATTTCTTATGATCCAATTGAAACTCTTATAATCCATTTCATGCTAATTAAATAAAAGGAAAAATGTGCAATAAAAACCCTACTGATGTACCCAATATCCCCACTTACACTTGGAACTTTTTTCGATCTAAAGAGGCCCTTGCAATTTACTCCCGTAGCCCAAATTAGTCCATGCCGTGACTCAAACCGTTAAGCATTGATGTGGCATCCACGTGGCACGTGGGATTCACTCTCCTATCTCTTCTCTCCTCTCTTCTCTTCTTTCTCTCCCTCACGGGTCGGGATAAACCCCCATCCACCGCTTCTCAACCCCACCCAATACCCTAAGAATCCACTTCTTTAACTCTTAATTTTTTATTAGAATTTTATTTTAGTTCTTTAAAATCTACTACAAATAAAAATTCAAATTTTATTTTTAAAATATAAATAAATTATTTGTTATTTTAGATCTACCAAATAAATTCAAAATTTTTATTTTAGTTTTTAAAATCTATTAAATAAATAAAAATTCAATTTTTTTTAAAAATATAAATAAATTATTCGATTATTTTAAATTTTTTTAAAAATTATTTTTAAAATTCATTTAGTTTTTAAATCTACTAAATGAAAAATTAGATTGATGAGTTTAGAATTAATACAAATCAAATAATTTTAAAATATTATTTCAAATTCATCCATTTTCTTTTTCATTTAGTAGATTTAAAAATTAAATGCATTTTGAAAATAATTTATTTAAAAATTAAGATAACCGAATAATTTATTTATATTTTTAAAAATAAATTTTAAATTTTTATTTAATAAATTTTAAAAATTAAAATAAAATGGTTTAGGTAGGGTGCACGTAATGGGTCATGTTCGTGTCGTGTCAAACTAAAAGTAGTCGTCAAGTTTAAGCAACCCAAACATGACATGAATAATAATCAAGACAGATAATAGAAATTCAAACACGACCCAAGTCTTACTCGGGTGACACAACTTGACCCGTACAACACGATTATTAATTGAATCAAAATTATTTCATAAAAATTTAAAAACATTCTTCTCATTCAAAATCAGAAGAGTGCCTTCCAACATCTAACTTTGTTACTCTTACAACATCAAGCATCAGCATAAAGAAAAAAAGAATTTAATGAAATGAAACACCTAAATATTTGAAATACTTAAAAATAAACTCTTCCTTGGCCATATCGGAAGAGCAAAAAAAAGTTCACCTTCTAATTCCCATTGTATTACTTCTGCTTCTTCACAGTATTATCACATAAAAAACCAGCTTCTGAACAAGATTTAGCAAACAAGCCCTAACTAAAGCTCCATGAGACATTTATAGGGCCAAAAACTAGGATTACTCCAAAAAGGGAGAACTTTTAGGGTTTGAGAAGAAAAAAAAATTGGGATTTGTTTGAAACCTGAAACCATGTAAAGGAGATGAGCATGGTGAAGTGAAGAACTCGAAAGAAATTGAAAAACTGCAGGATTTGAAAAGAAAAAAACTTTGGAGAAGAGACAAAGATGAGAGGATCTGACGCAGACTTGAGCATTGGGGGAAGGGGAGAAAACGTTAGGAAAAAGAATTTATCTCATGATTACACGTTAATTTACATATTTAGCCCTTTGTCATATATTAGCTTTAATATGCCTTTTGGTAATTTCACTTCAAGATGTTAAATTGTATAATTAACATGTTATTTTGAATCAAAATTTGGGTTATCCAATTTGACACGAAGCTAACATACAGTTAATTAGCCAAAGCAAAGTTTTTATTTCTATTCAAACACTGTATTAGAGTCTCGTCATTTTCCATAACCACCGAGCTAAAAGCTGTTCTACTATTCTTGTTATAATTTTCATCACCTACTATGTTGATTTTGATTTTTTCATAGCCAAATTTCTGGGGTAAAAAAAAACACTGAAAACCTATTAATAGCCTTTGGAATGATGCATTCCCTCATTTCATCGCTTTCATCTGCCTCTAAAAGCAAAGACTGGTCTATGACCTACATGACTCACTCAGGTCAAGACGTTTTCACAAAGTTATGAAGAGTATGACCATCTTGGATCATGTTATCAATTGACCTTCTACCAGTAAACATCTCCAATAACAAGAATCCATAACTACACACATCTCCCTCCTTCTTAGACTTTCTCTCTTAGTTTAATTGTTTGGAGAGAAGATTTTGCATATTCGATGGCAAAGAAATTGACATCTATTGGAATGAAACATGTTCCATGCCTATTGCCTCCCAATTGTTTCACGGATAAGATTAAGTCAATAAGAACAAATGAGTTGTTGGGTCAGTAGTGTGAGTACCATGATCTCTGGGATCCAGTACTCGATGGGCCTGGGGCCCGTTGGGCCCATGTTATGAAACGGCTCACATATTGCGAAACAGCCCGATTCCATTCTCCTCACCAAGACCAGGCGAACATTTCTCAAACGGGAAAATCTATAGAGGCCACTCGGGAAAGAAAGGACAAACTCTTCTTAGGCTTGCTAGAGGCGGCTTGCCTGGGACTTCAAGTCCGCCAGCCGACCATTCTCCCCCATATGGGAATTCTATCCCACAAGGGAAAGTATGATTCAAATAAGCATCTAGAAGCGAAAAATTCGCAAGGGCAATATTATCAACGGATTTTCCAGCTTCCGAATCCCTTACTCATCGGAGAGATAATCCTACAAAAGGGAAGAATAATCCCTGATAAGGAAGAACTAGTCATCGATAAAGAAAAGAAGATTTCTTCCCTTAAACTAGAAGAAGGAAGGAGGAGATAAAATCCTACCCCAAGAAGGAAGGAGGGGATTGGGTGAACCAAACCCTATGAGGCGGAAAGATCCCCCACTAGGGAAGGTAAGCAATTCGAACTATTCATGTTCTCTTCTCCCTCTCGACACCTTTGATCGACTTAATCATTGAAGAGGCGGTCAACCCACCATTGCCGAAACGCCCTTTTTTTTGCAGGTTCACATTGCGCTGCTGATGCTCAGGGAATCTAATGATCAAGACCCCTACAATTTGACATTCGGGGGATCCAACAATCAAGGTTCCAACAATTGGCGTCGTCTGTGGGAAGCGAATAAAAAGTCTCGACGATCGGCTGCAAGGGATTTGCTACAACGATTCTCTAGCAGCCCCCCATTACCTAAAACTCTTTCAACTCCCCCTTCCACATCCGATATACTCGAGATAGGCGCAATGTTGAACAACCCAATGCATCAAGCACCTGAACATCAGCTCCTCCATTGGCATTAGGAGATGGAGAGGAAACAGGAGGAGCAGGCGAGATAGATGCAGGAGTTACAAGCTCGCGCTGAACACTTGCAACGAGAGAATGATCAGTTGCGGTCTCAGGTAGAGAAAAGCTTCGAACTTGGGAAGGATGTGCGAGAAGGCGATCGTGTTGAACCTCCAATAGTCCGAAACAAAGGAAAAGAGCCCATTATTTCCGGCGACGGAGACGCCCCAGAAGATGATGAATTGTCCTTTAGGAGATCCTCATCCACGAGTCCTCCGCCAGGAAGGAATGCTCGAGGCAGCACAAAGACCAAATCGCAAAGGAAACACTCGCACCGCCCTGCCCTCAGTGATGTCGTCGGTGACACTTCCAGCCCGGGCTAGGGAGCAGGCTGACAAGAGGTAGAACCAGTTGCTTCAAGCCCATTGAAATGCGTCAATGTTACTCGATAGTATGATGCTGCCTTTGCATCGTGCAGGGCAAACATTCTATGTGTAGCCCACGGCCCTAATTCGAGGCCCCGATAACATTCTCTTTTCGCTCCTAGGGTAGCACATTCTTAATTACGAGCCACCCCGAGAGTTTGTCATTCCAGCTTTTACCATGTTCAATGGCTCTAATGACCTTTATGATCACATGCTCCATTACAACCAGGCAATGACACCAAAAGCCGACAATGACCATCTATTGTGCAAAGTATTCTTGGCTAGTTTGCGAGAGCCAGCGTTGTGGCGTCCGATGCGCCACCAGTACTTTTACTTTTACGATATAATCAATTACTAATGCAAATACAAATACATTTCCAATACCATAGCTCTTTGCTACTTGTTTTTAGATACCATTCAAATCAAATTGCAATTTCTCATTTAAGACGCATTTCACATATTAAATGAAAATATATACATATATACTAATACAACTTAAAGGGGGTCCATCATTTTATTTTCAATACATATTTTCCATTAAATATGGCAGTACATGCCAATTTGGTCCATTTACCACCTTTATATATTACGGCATTATAAGTTTCAATACCAAAATTTACAAAAACAAAATCAGAGTTCACTTTTCGAATTATAGTTTCAATACAAAAATAGTCAAATCAAATTCATGTATGCATGTGATGGAGCTTTAATTTTCCTCCATGTGGCTTTGACGATGACTCTGAATCTCAGCGACCCTTGTCTTCGTACCTAATCTCAGACCGCGATGGTAAAAACAACGCGCCAAGATTTTCACGCTATCGGCCTGTAGCCTTCTTCCATTCCAGTTTAATACAATTCATGCAATTTTTCTAAACAATGCTTTTTAACCTTTTTGAATGATCAATGCAATATAATACATATATTCATTTCATATACATTAATTTACAGTTTATTGATCACTCAAAATATGCACTTTCATATGCAATAAATTATTCAAAACACAATTCATGCATTTCAAAAAATTTCTTATCATTTTACCCTTAAGCAAATTTAACTTATGCTTTTGTTGCATAGGATAACAAATCACCGGCACGGTCCCGCTGGGCTGTAGGCTGGTATAAAAAAAAAGTTGTATAACACAATACGGTCCCGCTAGGCTACTGACTGCTTATTAAAAATCAATTCGTGAACACTACCAATACTGTCCCATTGGATTTCGGATCGGAGTGACACATTATTACGTTCGGCGCAGTACTGGTCATTTGACCCTTATTGGTATACCAATCTATCCTTAACTCGAATTTTAATGGTTAACATTATATTAAGGGCATTCGAATCATTCATAGCAAAATAAAATAATGTACATACATTTATATCCAAATACTTGGTTTTCAATACTCATGCAATTTTTCATGTGCAATTCATTTCACAATTAGTTATATCAAATCAATTTAAAACAAATCAATATGAAATTTATCGCAATTCATTTTAATAAATCCACTTATTTCATAATCCTTCAAACATTTTAGAAATAGAGAGAGAGAAATTGAGAACAAACTCCAAAATGGAAACAAAAGAGAGAGTCGAAGAACAACCCAAAAAGCTTATTGCACTTTTGATTCCACTCTAATTCATCATTCGGGCCTTCCCTCCTCACAAATTCTCATTCCAATACAATTAACAATCATATTATTAGTAAGGTATTCTAGGAGTTTTATTTAGGTTTACTTTTACTTGACTCCCTTCCGATACATTGTTCCTTTCGTTTTTTTTCCCATTTCTTCATCCTTAGACATTCTTATCATTCTATTAGCTAATGAGGGCAAAAAACAATGTTTGCCCAATCCAGATCTGATTAATACCGAAATGCCGGGTGATGGCAAGGAAGTAAACTTGAGAAATGTCGAGAACTCGCTCGCGAACGACAATGCATCAAGTACCTCGCTTCCAAAGAAGTATCAACCACCCGACGACCATACACTGCAAAATTAGAATACGGACATGCCTCTTGTCTCCCTTACCTAATATCGATAAACACCTTCTTATAAGTCTTTAAAATCATTTGAATGAATTTTTGTATGAAAAATTATAGCTCGTTGTTTACAAATGAAAACTACTTTAATTCTCAAAATAAAGGCGACGAAAGTGAAACACGGCTTCCTATTTTTTTGTTATGAAAAGCACAAAGAATACCAAAAAATACTAAATTCAATGAACAAGAAGAGTTTTCAGATCTTTGTGTTTTCAAAAACCGTTCTTAAGAACAATTTTAAAAAACATGAACCAAATAGTCGCTATACTACATTAAATTCCTTAAATGGTTAATTTTGATGCAAGAAATGATGAAATTGATTCGCCTTTGTTAACGCTGTTATATCTATCGCGATTGCAGAAAGAGAGGGAAGCATTTGAAGTGATTGTAGACGACGAGAAGCTCGTCTATAGGCACAGTGGGGAGGTTGTGAATACCACAGAGGGTTCCCAAATGGATTTTTTGTCCTATGTACTTTAGAAATATGGCAGCGTAAAAGAAGAAAAGGCAAGTTTCAGACTCGAAGTTTTCTCGCCGAGGAGCTACCATCGTAAATTGGAAGACTGGTCGCCCATGATGGAGTTCGAGGTATGTTTGCTCAACTACCATGGCCATTAATCATCATCCAAACACACCTTTCCCGTGCAATTTGGTCAGGCAATATGGCCATACAGTGGCCATTATCACCCAACAGAGGAGAACTTCATGGAGCTCATCAGCTTCCTAGAGTAGATAAGCACCATGTAGACTTGACCAATGTAAAGGTAAATTCCATATATGCCCCCAGCATCATATTTTCTACTTTTTTTTTTTTCTCGTCATACTTGTTTTTATTGTTTTGGTTATGGAAACAATTACCAAACTTGTTTTTGAGTTTGAGATATCTTCTTCTTGCTTTACGACTCAAGAATTAAATCATTGCCCTTATTTGAGAACAAGCAAATCATATTTTCTAGAAGCATTATATATTTTCTGCATTTTTGTTGTCAAATTTGTTTTGGAAACAATTACCAAACTTGTTTTGAGTTTGAGATCATCTCTTCTTTATTGCTTTCAGCATTCAAGAACAAATCATCGCTTCATATACTTCCATCATTAAGGTCGTTGCTTTCTCAAGTTTCGCTGTAGATGTGCGTAGGACAATGACGATCCAACGCTTGAATCGTCTCCATCAAGTAAGCATCACTACTGCAAAATACGTATAGAGCTATCACGTAGAAAACAATACGTATGGAGCTACCCCTGGTTGTAGCTCAAAATCATGTGGCTCTGAAAGCAAGTGAATCTCCCGTGATCAAGCCATGAGGAGTAGCTCACGGGCGGCGGCGGCATGGGCAAGGCAGCAGCTAGTAATATCATTCCAAATTCTCCTACCTTCCTTCACCAAGGCCTAGCCCCAAAATCCACCTCTCCCCCAAACTTCACTACATGGGCCTCCCTAGCCCAAGAATCCTAAAACAGAGCCAATTCACCAAGTGAAGGTTCTTTTTTATTTTTTTTTCAGGCCTTACACACCCAAAAAAAAAGGGTTAAGGGTTGATACCATTTTTTTTTCTTTTTTATTTTATTTTATTTTTATCAGGCCTTATAGACAAAAAAAGGGGTGAAGGGCTGACACCATTTCTCTTTTTATTGTTTTGGTCGAACCATGATGTGTTCTGGACCGATCCATACACATATAAAAAACGTTTTTAAGTCATACCATATTCAGATTAATCTCCATACTAGCCTGTAAGGACCATAAGAGCGGTAAGGTTCTAACATAAAACACAGCTGCATTCTCATGGCTCGAACTCGAGACTACTAATTAAGCTAAAAAAGAAATGACTTGAACATTAATCATAAAATTAATGAACATATATCCCTCCATCTGAATACTTGTCGAACAATTACTGTGTGGGACGTACATCTACATCTAGGTCTAATCATTTTCCATGGGCAAACCCAATCTACACGCCTAAAGAAAATTATAGGTGAAGCCTATTGTTCCTTGATGAATGATATCTGGGTCTAATCATTTTCCACGAGCAAACCCAATCTACATGCCCAAATTCCAATAGTAAAAAAGATAAAAATTGCTCAGAATTTAATGCAGGTTGTTCCTTGGCAGAAGGTTGAATGATAGCATATTTTCCAAGAGGTAGCAAACCCAATCTACACGCTTGCTTAGTAGTCAAAGTAGAAAAAGAAGTGGGTGAGTGACACTTGGTATATGGATTATGGACCCCATAAATAAAAGGAACCCAGTCTACACGAATCAATACTATCATGAAGATCTTGAATGACTCACAAATGGTGGAGGATTTTTCATATAAAGAGGAGGTCTGGCTGATCTTGATTTCTTCCACCAAAAAAAAAAACTTCTTGTTTGGGGCACATCCTCTGTCACATCGATGAAACACTCATCCAGATTCTAAGTTTGGCATGATCATGTGGTGCATATGTTCAAGCCACAGCAAAACAGCATTTCACACATGAGTCTTGTTACTGAGTTATTTCACACACAATCAGAGCTGTAATAATTAAGCCTTGTAGATCGATCCAGTCAGGAGAATGGAGGTGGTGGTATGCTCCATTATTAATAGACTCCGCAGCATCATCCTGATGATCATGCTGTTCCTCATTCTTTGGACTACTGTCAGCAGCAGTAGCAGTACGGGAATTAATTCAACTTTAACGGATCGACTTGCCTTGATGGCCTGCAAACATGGAATCAATCGGGATCCGCTTGACGTGCTGAGCTCCTGGAACGATTCCGTCCGCTATTGCCGATGGATCGGCGTTAAATGTGCGCAGTCACAGGCAGAAACGATATAGAGTGACCCCATTGAGATTACGCTCTATGGGACTAGTGGGCTCCTCTCACCCTATATTGAAACCTCACATTTCTGTGATCAATTGTCCTCCAAAACAACAGCTTCCATGGTCAAATACCTCGAGTTAGGTGGTCTTGTTCGCCAAGAGTGTCGAGCTTAGCAACAACTCTTTTGAGGGTACATTTCCAATCAATCTCACAAAATGTTCGGATCTTTCGTACCTTAATCTCATTGATAACAAACTCCAAGGGAAAATCCCAGCACAAGTCGGCTTCCTCTCTAAACTTCAAATTCTGGGCCTGTCTAAGAATTATTTTACTGGGAGCATCCCCGCTTCACTTGGGAATCTCTCCTCTCTCCTTCGACTTGGTCTGTGGGAAAACAGTTTCAAGGTACTGAGGATCTTGGTAGAACTGGCCAAACCTGACATATCTTGGATTTAAAGTACAACAAGCTAACGGGTACGATCCTCATTCCTCTACAATCTCTCTTCAGCCCTAGTGTACTTCAATTTCATGTCAAAAACCAAACTTTTAGAACCATTCATCCAGATATTAGCCCTTTGCTTTTCTCAATTCCTACTGCTTGTCTGTTGTGGATAATAGATTCACAGGTCCTATCCCGGTTTCTTTATCTAATGCCTCCAATCTTGTGATTATCCAATTTAATAAGAACCATTTCACCGGAACAATGCCGACGGATTTGGGAATGCTGCATAATGCTCAATCTATAAGCATGAGCCGGAACCAGTTAGGAGGTTCTACAACAGGGGATGACTTGAGTTTCATTCCCTCTTTAGTGAATTGCACTCGACTTAAATATTTGATATTTGGGATACTTTCGAGGTTCATTGCCGAGCACCATAGCTAATCTCTCAACCCAAATTATTTGGATTGATTTTGGAGAAAATCAAATACATGGAACAATTCCTTCAGAAATCTTCACAAACCTTTTTTTTTTTTTGATTAATTAGAAATCTTCACAAACCTGGTGAATCTAGAAATGTTTAGCATGAACTCCAACCGACTTACAGGTAACATTCCTCCAAACATTGGAAAGCTTCAGAAACTGCGATTTTTATATTTGTATGCGAATGAACTCTCGGGAAGAATACCATCTTCACTTGGTAACTTAACCCTCTTGAGCTCTCTCTACTTGGATGACAACAACTTGTTTGGGAAAATCCCTCCCAATTTAGCATCCTGTCAAAACCTCTTATATTTGACTCTTTCAAACAACAACTTTAATGGTTCCATCCCTAAAGAATTCTTTGGTCTGTTCCCCTCTTCAGTACTGTACTTGGATTTTAGTGGAAATGCATTGACTGGTTCGCTTCCCTTGGAGGTTGGCAATATGATAAACCTCGTTGCATTAAATATGTCGAACAATAGACTATCAGGTGCCCTTCCAAACACTTTAGCTAAATGCATGATGATTCAAGAACTTAGACTGGATGGCAACTTCTTCCATGAAGAGATCCCCACTGCTCTGCAGACCCTTCGAAGTCTGGAGTATTTAGATCTTTCCCACAACAATTCTCCGGCATATTCTGTTTGTCTTGGGGAATCTTCCTTTCCTGGCCTATTTGAATTTGTCTTTCAATAAACTCAATGGAGAAGTGCCCAAACTAGGGGTGTTCAGAAACGCCACAATGGTTTCACTTGAAGGAAACTATAACCTCTGTGGAGGTATGCAACAACTTAATCTTTCCATATGCACCACCTCCACTAAGAATAAGGAGAAGCATCTTGTTGTCAAAGTAGTCATCCCTGTTATCACTGCAGCTTTGTGCTTGAGTTTGTTGGCTTTGATTTTCATTGTCCGTCACAGGAGAAGAAAATCTAGGAAGAATGTTTCATCCACACAATTGTACAACAGCCAGTTCAAGAGGATTTCATACTTAGACCTTCACAAAGCTACTAGAGGCTTCTCCGAGTCACATAGAATCGGTGTTGGAAGTTATGGCTCCGTATATAAAGGAGTTTTTTACCAAGACGCAATAGCCATTGCGGTAAAGGTGTTTAGTCTTCAACGTAGGGGAGCTTCTAAGAGTTTTATGTCAGAATGTAAAGCCCTGAGAAAGATTAGGCACAGGAACCTTGTCAAAATCCTGAGTGTTTGCTCAAGTTTGGACTTCCAAGGTAATGATTTTAAGGCTCTTGTTTATGAGCTGATGCCACAAGGTAGTTTGGAAGAATGGTTGCATCCAAAAGTAGGGGAAGATGCACATGAAAAGCTTAACTTTCAACAGAGACTCAATATTGCCATTGATGTAGCTTCAGCACTGCAATATCTTCATAGTCACTGTGATGGCATTATTGTTCATAGTGATCTTAAGCCTAGCAATGTTCTTCTCGATGACAATATGACCGCCCATGTCAGTGATTTCGGGCTTGCGAAGATTATCTCTACCATCTCTAGTGCTACTAGTAATTACCATCGAATCAAAGTAGCTCTAATTCATAGAAAGGTTCAATAGGATATGTTGCCCTCGTATGAATTAAGCTTTCATTTGAAAGTTCTATCGCAAGAATTTTAGAATGTTTTTTTTCTTCAAAATATTATTCTGAATTAGTAGTAAAGCTTCATTCAAAACCAACCTTTTGCAGAATATGGTATTAGTGGTAACGTGTCTGCAGACGGAGATGTTTATAGTTATGGAATCCTATTGCTAGAGATGTTTACAAGAAGAAGGCCAACAGATGACATCTTCCAAGATGGTCTTACTCTTCATGATTTTGTGAAGACATCTTTATCTGTGCGAGTAATGGAAATCATGGATTCGTGATTATTTACCAGATGAAAGAGACAGAAATGGAGGAGTACGTGGCTTCAATGTTGAGAATTGGCGTCACATGTTCCATTGAATCTGCAAGAGACCGAATGGAGATGGGAGACGTTGTCAACAAACTTCAATCGATCAAGAACCTGTTTTTGAAGGAAGAAATACAAGGAAGGGAGAGGGCTGGTAGCAGTGGAGAAGGCACATCTTACATCTAGCAATGCTCATATGTGTTGTGAATAAACCAAAGGCAGCCATTGAAGAACAATTTAGTATTTTGTTTTCAAATGAAAAACATACCCTGGGTATATGCTTATCCAAAGAAATGGGGCTGATTGAAAATGTTTTAAATTTTCTTGTTGGATCTATTTTAAATCTGTAGAGTGATCGCGTATGTAAAATAACATGCCTATGTGTGCAAGTGCACACGTCGCCTCAAGTAATATAATGAAAGAAAGAGTATCATTCCCACGAGAATTAGGTTACTAAGTATCGATTCTAATCTAGCTTAGGTTCTATTTAGATGATGGAAAATCTGGAGAAGACTCAATTTACACTAAACTAGCATGAAAGAATCCTAAATTAACAAAGATGCAAGATTAAAAAAACCCTAGAGCATAGATTTCACAATTCCAAGCCTATATGAACTTCTAAACCCAATCAATTAATGTTTATTTCATTATGTTGATGGTGATTTCACTAATGTAATTATGAATCTCTCTCAATTACTCACAACCTACCCCTAGGATTTAGATATTTTGCATCTCTACTCAACCCCAAAACCCTAAGAATGCAATGCACTCAAGAAACCCCTATACCACACCTAATCTCACTTGTATCTCTATCTCATGACAATAAAATGGTAATTCATCCATGATCTAATTCAATTAAATGGTAAACTGCTTTGACAAGGGTAATCAATCACTAAAGTACGGTCCTCAAATATAGAAAATGGATACATCCAACACCGGTAGAGACAAGATATGCTCTGGGGGGCAAATGCCCCTCCTTCCTCAATTTGGGATATGCAGACAAATGTCTCTCGAAAGCTCTCATTATATGTTCAACTGCCTTTAAACTTTGGGGTCAATAAAGAGTTTTCTAACGTTGCTCAGAATAATACTCATTATCACCGGAGCAGATGGATAACAGTCTAATGCTGCTGATTTAGCGGTCATCAATTACATTAACGATATAATCGCATCATCTGTTATTCGCGACATTAACATATACAGCCATGTCAACGCATAAGATTTGACCCAAAGTAGTTCGATAGCTAAGAAGACATATAACAACATCGAGCATCTATATACCTTGATCAATTAAACGAACCACACCGGTTTCAACCCATGATCTAGATTGTTGGTGAGAACCTGATTGACGACAGATGATGCAGAGGTTTATCACCCGACGGCTCGTCCTCCCCGAACTGAGTTCATAGCACCCATCATGAGCCTCATCAAAGATCCACACCTGAGATCCCGACTCCCAGATTTACTTGATAACCCGACATCTGAGGAGTGGACACCGTCCATATCCCACCCGGGCACATTCAACAGTGAAAGCAAATAAATAAACATATCCAGGTCCCAATTTGCAGTGAGCTGACAGGACTTGAGTAACAATGAAATGACCACTTTGCAGGTTATTTAAACGGCACCCTACAAAATACACACCTTATCATCGTGTTGATAATATACTTTATCCTGTGTGGGTTATTTCTTGAAAGACAAGAAGAGGTTACGATAGAAATGTTACCTTATTTGGGGTTATTTAACCAACTATTTCCTTTACTTACTCAAGAAATTATGGATTCATTTGTCTAATTGCTCACCAAAAATTCCACCTTGTATATGAAAAAGAGCCCAGATGAAATTACATCGTCGCCCGATTCGTCACCCATGCCGCCACCAATGAGAACATCGTCCGACCCGAAAGCCACCATGTCGTAATACGACAATGTTTAAATATAAATATATAATAAACATAAGAATAAAAGATGATGAGGAAAATAGGAATCAATTCCATATAGTAAGGGGATCAGCTTCATGCCCTCCAATGCAAGACAACCTTTTTAATCTATTTATTCATTTTTGGTGGCTTGTGGCTAATAGGAAGGTCAAAGTTAACTAGAGGTGGCAATTCATGTTCGTGGGTGGTGTCAATAACAGGTTTTCTACGGTATTGGCCAATCTGTACATGACAAGAATAATAAATAGATAAAAAAGAACAAATTCAAACAAGACCTATTTAGTAATCGGGCAACACGATATGAAACATGTAACCCATTTATTAATTTGGTAATCTAAAATAATATAAATTATAATTAATCAATCGATAGCTAACATAAAAAATATATATAATGGGTTAATCTAGGTTAAGTATTAATTAACATAATAATTAAACGAGTCAATACGAATCAAATTACATATTGACACAAATATAACCCGTTTACTAAACGGGTTATGTGGGTCAACACGAATTTGACCCAGACACGATTATACTCAACCCAAACCCGTAAGAAAGTTCTTATAATGAGTAGTATCTTCCACTTTTATAATACTAGCACTCAACTACTCTTTTTTGTGATTTCCATGATATAACTAATAACTTTTCCATATTCATTTACCATAGTTATGGTAAAACAAGACTAATCTTATTACTTCTAATTTAATGACAAAATTTTCCCATTCAAACCTTTCACTGTTCAAACTTGCAACCTGTTCTCCATTAATAACTGAATTAGGGATTTGATTTTGAATAAAGACAATGTATAAAAGCATAGAAAACACACAAGATAAGTAACGAAGAGCTCCCATTTATAAACACTTGAACCCACAAAGCCAAGTTATATATGAACTTTTAAGCCTTTGATCTGTCGTCTCCTCGTTAAACCATTGGCCTTTCAAAACTTCACCCTTCTCTCATTCCTGACCACAAGAGTGGCTCTTAAGTAGAAGAAATCTCACTCCTTGCTTATAGTTTTCCACAATCCAACCTCATAAGGCTCTCTCTCCTCAAAACCGCCACCGCTTCTTCCTTCCCATAATTCCCCGGGATGACCTCTTTCAAAGAGTTCTCCTTTAATTTGAATAATGTCGAAGAGTTTTATTTAGAAAAGAGAGAAAACTAAGCCCTAAACAACCATTTTCCTTTACCATACAAATAGACAACCACTTCACTAAATGACATTTGTTTACTAAGAAAGTCCACTTGAATTTTCCTAATATCAATTCACTGTTCTCGGAATAGTGAAGATGACGTAAATTGGTAAGCTAGATAGGTTCTACAAATTAGCTCTTCGATTCTATTATAACCACTTCTGACTTATACAAGGTTTCTTACAGTAGGCCTAAGCAACAAGACAATGGTAGTTCCCTACCTTCAAACCAATCTCCAATGCAAACACTTCCACATTATACATCAAATTACCATAATCCTCTCTTCCCTTTCAAAATCTCTTTTTATCCTGAAATAACCCAATCCATATGCGTGGCCAATAAAGGTTAGTGACTTGATTTAGACAACCCTCAAAACACACTAATCTTATTAGCAAAGAAGAAGTGAGAAAATTCCTCCCCACCACCTCTTCTCCCAACCTAAACACTGGACAAGAAACCTCCCTCCTATGTCATTGTTTTAAAGTGCTGAGATGCTATACAAGGCGTCCTCAGCGCCCTACGCCTTAACAAAAGGCTTTTTTTTTAAAATAAATTATTTTTATATTAGATAATTATATTTTTATATTAGATAATTGTATCTTTTTATCATAATATATTGATAATTTATTTTCATGGCTAGATAATTCTATAATATTTTTGGTAACTTTGTTTCTAAAAATACTTTTAAAATATAATAATAAATTATTTTGATAAAATAAAATATTGTAAATTGGAAAATTATGGGAAAATTATTTTAAAATGATTATTTCAAAATGGGTATTAACGTTTTATCCATATTTCAAAATTATAATTTATTTTAATTTTAATATTATAATCATTCAAAAATTATTAACATAAATTATATTATAAGTTAGAAAAAATGGATATTAATTATATATTCCTAAATTTCAATTATATTTTATTATTTTTTATTAACTATATTGTTTTTAATATATTATAAAATATTTATTAATTATATAATGTGATCACAAAAGGCTTACGCCTCAACGCCTCAAGGCTTATGCCTCGTCTTACGATTTCGCCTTTCAAAACATTGGCTGTCACCGAACAAACCTCTCTATTACTCTCAGTAAAAAGCTAAAAAGGCAAATGCCCTCTTAGCTTCTATAGCTAGATTTAGAGAATGCTCTCTCACCAATGTGCTTGAATGATCTAAGAGCATTCCTAATACCTAGATTTTTCTTTTCTTTTCGATAAGTATTCCTTATACCTCCTAGTAGCTGGTTCAAAATTAGTTTGACACAACCCACCGTGAGGTAGAGTCCATATTCCTCAGCCTACCTAAAATAGAGAAGAAGAAAAATAGCAAGTATATTGCTACCAAAGTCCATTCATCCAAAAAATCCTTCGCCTAAATAGTTGTCTAATGTGAGACAATTAATATCACAGGCCTTACGTAAAGAAAGCCCTAAAAGAAACTCTTCTGATAGATAAAAGCGAGAGTAAATTAAAACCAAAAGGAGCCTGTGGACCAACCCCGGGGTATACTAGTGTCGGGTCCGCCACGTAGTGTCTGGAAGCCCAAATTTAAAACAAAAAGAGAGGCTGTCTTAGAAGTGTGTCCCGGGTATGCAGAAGCCAAAATAGAGAGAAAAAACAGGGGAGAGGGTTTGAGAGAGAGAAAATAGGGGTTAGGGTTTTGATCTTTTCTTGCAAGATGGAAGGCCAAATAATGTCGGTTTTTGCTCAAATTTAACGTGGTGACTCCTTGCAAGGTGCACTTTAATCATAGCAGTTTCGATCTTTGATTAGCTCTCCACAATACCCATTTGGCCATTCCACCCTTTGGTGAGGTTTTTTCTCTTTTCTCTTGATTTATCCATCCTTGGGATGATCTTTGTTGTTTTTGTGTTCCAAGAATGATATTCTTGATGTATGGTTGTTGTAAGCCTCTAGTTTTCTTGCTAGAGAAGAACTTTGTGTAACCCATTATTGTCATTGTTAAAATAAGGAAGTTGGCTGCCTACGGTCTCAAGGGTTTTTACTCTTTCATTTCAAAGTGGTTTTCCACATAAAAATTGTTGCCTCATTGTGGTTGATTTATTGTTGCTTGGTTGACTTTGTTGTTAGCTTAATTGTTTGTTGAACCTATTTTTAGCATACAAAGAAGGATAGGTCATTTTTAGAATTATTGTATTTTGTAGTCTTTCCCAACAACAAGAAGTATATAGGGGAGGAAACAGACCTATACAAAAGAAAAGGGCAAAGACACAAAAAACCTACCACCCCACAAAAAAGGCCCTTAGAGAATACACAAAAGAATTCTTAAAAAGAGAGCACTCATTCCCATCCCAAGAAATTAGAGTACTAATAAATGACAGCTTCAGCCTATTTAAGGAAAAAAAATCTCATCTTCAAAAACAATTATGTTTCTGTCCTTCTAGAAAGCCCCTAAAAGAACTGATCAACATTCACTACACTCCTAAATAGGACTTAGTCAATCCATGCAAGTTTTGACAACCTAAGTCATAAAGTCAATAGTCCTAGGCACAAAAAAATAAAAAAATAAAAAAGAAGGATTCACTAGGTTTCCTTCTCTTACACATGACACACCATTAAAATACAGAAAGTTCAAAAGTTTCCAGAAAATGTTGTAATGCAAATATGCGATGCCACCTGGACCGAAGAAATTTACAAAAATCCTCATCAAAATGAATCCCGATAGACAAAAAACCCAATAGCAAATTAGAGGACAGAAGAAATTTTACCTCGATTGAACATCCTCCTTCCCTCTTATTCTCTTCATCACACATGATATGGCAGCATTAACCACAGTCATAACATCAAAATTTCGAGCTTGCACCAGTGGACCCCCAGCAAGAGCCTGCAGAGAAAGAAAGTCATTGTCTCATATCAATGAATATCTCCATCAGTCAGACAATTCCTCTGCTCTGATTCATTTCTTCGTTATTGAATGTTAACTAGATTGAACAACTTCGTCTCATATGATTCTAGATGAAACAGAAACCTATGAACCCATTTGTGTTTCACTATGAAGATTTGAAGTTAGTCACATGCCCAACAGAGAATCAGATAGGGAATCCTGTTTGCTGCCCAGAAAAAGGATGAAGAAAAAACAATAACAGGCTTTTCTTTATTTAATTTTTCCTTTTTCTTTTCCTCCAGTTTCCCATCAACCAAACGCCCTAATCGGCAAGCCGGAAAAGAGTTCCGCAACTACAAGTAAATAAATAAATAAACGGGAATTCAATTGAAAGAAACGAAAAGAAAAAAAAACCTGGGCTTGCTTGAAAGAAGTCATAGCTTGGGGATTGCGATTAGCCTGAGAGGGAGTAGTGGGAAAGGCGGAAGTAGCATCGTTCGTGAGTGTACCCATGAAAGCACCAATGGCGGCGCCCTGAGCGGCACTGGTGGCGGTGACGACGGCGGCTTCAACCGGCAAGGACTGCTTAGCCAACCAAGCCCTAAACCCATTCTCCAAATCCTTGAACCGCGCCTGTAGCTGAACAATTGGGTTCTGAGCAGCCTCCATTACCCCTTGCTTCCCCTCTTCCAATTCCTCTTCTGGCAAAACCTCGAACCTTCCTACCTGCCTCCTAGTCCTGGATGGATAAATGTTTTTCTTTCTTTTTCTCACCCTTAAACCCTAATACCCTGAATTTGAATTCACAAAATTACAATGAAATTCACCCCCCGAATCCACACAGAAAACGACTATTTTTTTTTTCAACTATAAATATGTGTTATTAGAGTTTTGTCCCAAAATAATATACATTTTTTTTTAAATACCTACGTATTTTGAAAAAAGTACCCTTAAATTTTTTTAAATTAAAACCATACTTATAAGCACTTTGTTACAATGTAATAAATTTTCTCACTAATACGCTCAACTTAAACATCCTCCTCCCCTCGTTGACTACTGGGCTTGCTTAAAAGTTAAAATCGTAATTACCAACTACGGTTCCAAGCACTAGTTTAGACATTATTTCAAAAACAAATTAGATTTGTATTTTGTTTCTAAAATGTATTATTTTGGAACAAAACTCTAAATTTAAGAAGAAAGTAAGCCTCAAGAATTACGATCCATCACAGGCTCGCAAACGCCGCGACTGTCATTAATCGGCGGTGGCTAGTCATTGCCCCACTTGGCCATTCACACTTTAAATTTCAAGAAGGTGTTTCCATGTGGGAAAGAAGCGGAAAAAATTTGGATAGCAAAGACCTACAAAGGCTTGTTTTCTGGGACTCTATGGTGTAAGAAATCAGATCGGGCGCTCGAGAACAAGGCCCTCAACCCAAAGGATTAAAATTAATTTTGTTTCCACTTGTGGAGTCACAACCGTTTCTGGCAATGACACCACAAACTGCCTTAGATTTTCTCACTGGCCGCAGTATGTAGCTTTTCGTTTTTGTCTTCTCGTGTGTTCGCCTTTGTCCATTTCGCAGACTTTCTTTAAGCTTCCTTATAATACTTGCTTTTATCGATCAAAAAAAGTAGCTAGTTAAGCTCACACGTCGTAAAGTTAGGCCAATTGTATCATCGTCGTTAGACTGTTTCAGTTTGCATCGCTTGATTTGCGCTATCTCAATTTTCATTGTCCGCTTGATCATTTTCCACACATCAAAGTGACCAAAGCCAATGTGATGCCAATGCCAAAGCCACATTCAATGTCAATGTCGATGTCGATGTCGATGTCGATTTCGATGACAATACCAATACTAATACCGATGTTGGTGTCAATGCCAATACTAATACCGATGTTAGTGTCAATGCCAATACCAAAGTCAAAGTCACATTCAAATTCCAATCCAAAACCTTAAATTCCACCTCCCACTCAGCAACAAATCCTAAAGCTACCTCAAAGCGACCAAAGTCATTAATGCCAATACCGGTGCCAATACCAATACTAATACCAATGTCAATATCAATACCAATATCAATACTAAAGTCAAAGCCACATTCAAATTCCTACCTAAAACCTTAAATTCCACCTCCCACGCAACAACAAATCCCAAAACAACCTCAAAGTTTAGTTATCTCGTCCTTCTATTCTCCAATTCTTGATCCACAACCAATCCTCAAACACCCCATAAATTCTAACACTAAACCAAAAATTTTCCGTCAAACCCTCAACACACAAATAATGCGAATAATGATAATTGAAAAAGAAAACACAAAACTTTTCAATTTAATCTTCAAATCGAGTCAACACCCAAATTGAAAAAGATTTGAAATTCGTCGAAAAAATTGAAAATGTACCTACCTATGGATTTAAGTTTAGCAAAAACCAACAAGCCCCTTACAATAATTATCAACCAAACCAAATTCAAAAAACTCTCAAATCAAAATCAATCAGCAACACTAAAGAATTGTCGGAATCGACTTATCAAATCCAATGTCCACCGAAATTAAACTAAGAGTCTAAGACTAGAAACCCACTAACAAAATCTAAAAAATAATCAAAACTGAAAAGCTAAATCTTCACCATCAAATTGGAAACCTCTTGATTGGACGAGACGCAAGATGTTCCAGAACTCAAAGAAAAGAATTCATGGGACTCAAGCAGACCAAACCCCTGCAGGGCGTGGCTAATTTTTTATTATAGTGAACCCGGTTAAACTAAAAACCAAAGAATTAGCTTCGTTTAACTTAATTATCTTTTCAAAAGATTTAATCATCGCTCAATAGAATCAATAATGATGTATTAAACTCCGCATGAATAAAAAAAGGGAACATGTCAATTCTCCATGCATTAAGTAAATAAAATAATGTAATTGAGGATTTTAAATATTAAAAATAAGTGGAACAACAAGAGAAAACTGATTATCCACTCCTCAACTATAGTAGCTAAAATTACTAAAAATAGCATTATAAGTTATGGGGTCTAAAACAATATGTGCACAAGCCCAGAGCGCAAGCCCTCCGTAACGTAAAGCCCAAATGTCCACACCATGAAGGGACTGAGACAAACCCAATAAAGAAACCCCGAATCCACAGCGAGATCCCACCCACGCCAGCACACCTCCAGCCTCCTCCTCCTCCTCCTCAGCCTCTCTCTCCTCTCTCTCCTCCTCCTCCTCCGGCCAGAATTGAAACCATCATGCCATTTGATCAAGTGATATAAGCGGCCCAAAAGACTCGTAAGAAAGGAAAAGTGTGCAATCTCCATAATTCACTCCCCATAGATTAGGAAAGAAGGATCTTTTATGATCATGGCTCCTCCATTATCCCTTAAAGGTCGGTCCATGATAAGGAAAAAGAAACTCCCTGCCTAATGGGGGAGATATCGTATCACCATCTAACAAGGAGAGTAACCACTATTCCCCCTTATAAATACCGATTCATTCTACCACAAAAAGGTATGCATTAAACTTGTACCCAAGGTAGTTGATCTTTTTTCTTTCCTTCGAAGAAAGAACTGACTTAGGCATCGGAGAGGCGGCCGACACACCCCCACTGGATCACCTTGTTTATGTTGTTTTCTTGCAGATAACGCAATGCGCATGATCAGTCGTTCGGCCTAACGACTCCAACCAGCTCCAGTCGAGCATTGATAGAAAAAGCACCATCAGTTGGCATCGTCTATGGGAACGAATGTTCCTTTACAAATAAAACTGAATTCTCAGTGATTGATGGTATCGACCTGAAACATGAGCAGGAGTCATGCCAACCCCCTTAAGACGCAAGACCACAGGCGATTCCGTATAGCCGAAAGCACTAAGAGACGCCTCAAAATCTACAGCCAATACCACGAGATGGAGGCACTAATTCACCAACCTGGGCTACGAGAGACTGGAGGAACCCACCGCATGCATGTAATGCTCGGGAGGGAAGAACAAATAACACTACCACGCCCCCGAGATGTCGTATTTAAAAGGAGAAACTAGCGCTGAAGGAGCACGATCCCTACAAACCCCCCGAAGAGGATCGCAATGAGGGGATGCCCAATAGGAACAACCGAGGCGATGGACTAATCCTTCATCGACATGAGATTGGGGAACGATCGTGGGAGCAATGGTTCCGAGACATCCAATAAGAGCTCAGCCACATGAAAGAAACTGTAAAAGGACGAGCTTCAGTCTCCATGGATGCTTTGGTACAACAAACAGAATCCCCATTCACGACCGGGATACTACACTTCCCTCTCCGAGTGAAGTTCAGAATGCCGCAGATCACGTTCATATCAAAGATCTGCACTTCACCCCAATACTTACAAGAATCAGATGGAGCTACATGGATACCAGGACCTCGTGAGATGCAGAGCCTTCGCTATCACGCTTAAAAGGCTCCTGGTGATTTGGCCTAGTTCACTGCATCGCCATCGGCGCCTCATCCTTGCAGAGCTATCCATTGCATTCGCTTTCCCATTTGGCACGGCCCACATGAGTCAGGGCTGTGTCACTCATTTGATTGATGGCAGGCTACAGGAGACCTGAGTCTCCATCTCGTTTTAACATGATCGCAGATACCCAGAACAGAGTTTTACATCCCCGCAAACAGATCTTATGTGTTCTATTCCCCGATGCATATTGAGGTACAGAAAAGGCAGAGAGTTCATCACGGAGTGAGGTCGATCTTAAAATTTGAATACTTGGCGTGGTAGAGAGGTGCAGAGAGAGAAACAGAACTTAAGCCCCATGAGACGAGGAGATTGTGGATAGATCCCCAATAAAGGGACAAAGAAAAATCAGAGCGGTCTCCAAAGAGAGACGAGGCAACACGTGGACCGCCAGCCCACTCTCAAATCCCAAGTCAGAGCAGCGATATCCACCCTAAAATTCACCCCTCGCCTTGGATGTACTTTGGTATCTTAGGTCCTACGCGAGGTGCAACACAAAAAGTTCTTAAGGTGGCCATCTCAGATGAAGACAGACCCAGTAAAAAGAGACTCAACCAAGTATTGCGAATTCCACAGGGATCATGGACACCAAACAAATGATTGCATCTAGTCGGGGAAGGAAGTTGAATACCTGATCCGACGAGGACATCTTCGCCGTCTGCGGGCTCCCGTAAGGCCTGGGACTGGGCACCACCCCATCACCTCTCACTACCATTTCAACACTAGCAACCCTTGGGAGAAATCCAGGTGATCTCCGAGGGATTTGCGGGGGGAGGAGAATCTAGCTCGGCCGAAAGGCCTATCCGCAAAAGATCGCATCGGGGGAGACACTCAGGAAATACAAACAAGATCCAAACTCGGCTTGGATGGATACTACCATAACCTTTCGTGACCGAACGGAGGTCGCCAAAGATCCCCATGACGATCCACCGGTACAAGGGCCATCAGCCAACGCAAATGGCCACACTGTGGTCCTAGTCGACAACTAAGCTTAGCCGATATCAGCCTTCGCGCCTTTCAAATTAAAATGGGCATCTGGCGGAGAAGCTTAGAACCTGGCCAACGCCCACCTACGAGGATTCTCTGAAGAAAGAGTGTTACCCTTGGGGTCAATACAACTCGTGCTCACTTTAGGAGATCCCTCGTGCCAGGCCACAATGGAAGTAAGGTTCCTCATAGTAGATGCCCCGTCAGCTTATAACATACTATTGGGCAGACCCTCCCTCAATGTCATAAGGACCATCCCATTCGCTTATCATATGGTTGTCAAATTCCCCACTATGAATGGAGTAGGAATGGTTCGAGGAGATCAAAGACATAGCCGTGGAGTGCCATTCAAGATCATTGTTCAAAAGTGGTCGATAATGACTACATGGAAGAGCTCTGACACGAGACCCAGGTAAGATCCGACCACGCCTTTAAGAACCAGAACCACATGCCTTGACAACCGTACCAACATCTCGCTATAATCTGACCAAATTGGCCCAGACGTCAAGGACCCTCCTTATCCACTTCTTAAAATGTGTTATAAAGGTCTCACCGGTGCCAGGAGGATATGGGGGGATTTGACCGCGTAGTGATCACACACAAGCTGAACATCAGTCCCTCCTTCAAACTGTTAAGTAAAAAAAAAAAGAAGTTTTTCCCTAGAAAGGTAGAAGGCGATCAATGAAGAAGTTAACAAACTCCTCCAGCTAAGCTGTCCAGGCAATACCCCGACCGGTCATAAATGTGTAGTCCTCGGCTCAAAAATCAGGGAACTTAAATGGCTGACTTCTCAGATTGATTTCACCATGTCAACCTGAGCTTGTCCAAAAGACAACTTTCCCTACCTTGACGACTTCATAGTGGACGCCTACAAAATCGCACGAGCTTTCATCTCATGGACGTTTTTTCAAGATATAAACTGCATCGACGTATCCAGTAATCAAGAGAAGACCATTCAGACCGGCAAGGTACCATCATACTGTGGATGCCTTTCTGGGTCAAGAACACAGGTGTGGACCCCTCAATTTTGTCCCCCGCACTCTGTGATTTATCTCAGGTCACAACACCCATCGCTCTCATATAACACCATTAGGACCTTAGGCTTGAACGTCCCAGCTTCCTGTGGGGCTTGTATATGGTCCATTGAGGCGTATGTAGTTCACTTCGTAGAGTGTCATCGTGGCTTTCTTTTGCCATTCCAAGATCATGCCATAGGAAGCAAGTGGGGCCCCCCAAGGTTTTAGCTCAATTGGAGTTTATTGGAGTATGTCGAATTCGGAGCACTTGGGCTTGTTTTGATCATATCTCCTTCGTCCGAACTCAGAATTGAGCGCCGTTTCCTTTTTTGGATTCCTTACTCATTGAGAAAGTACTGAAAAAAATTGAGAATTTTTACTAACTGACGCCCAGCTCAATTGATTTCAACCGGTCTACACACAGAGCAGTTCGACCGATCACTAAGGCTTGAGCTTTTGTCATATCTCCTCACCCGACCCGAATCACACCGCTTTTTTGTGGACTCCTTATTTTTCAAGGAATATTCCATCAAAATTTCAGATTTTTTCTCAATCGAATAGACCAGTTGGGAACTGTATAGCTGGTGCATCGGGCTAGCTTGCGTGGGACGCTAATTTTTGTGATTTTGGTGCCTAAATCCTATATGGATTGGGCCCATAAGCCCCAAATCAGTCCTAGGCATGGGTTGGATCTAGTTTTGGACCATGTTATGGGTTGCTTGCAACCCACCTTGGGTCCTCTTGAATACTTGGTGGTTAAGCAAAGGAGTAAATGTGGCCTGCTATGAACCTTGGGAATAGAGGAGTGTTTATGAAGACGGGAAGTTCGACTCGCGGAGTTCCCGGGACTGAAGGTGTGCAAAATGGAGTGGGCTCAGAGAGAAAGGGAGAGAGAAATAGAAGAAAAAACGTGGAGAGGTGATTAAAAAGGGAAGGGAGGAAGAAGAGAGAAGAAAGGGAGAAAAGGAGGAAAGGAGAGTTTATCTAAATCTGGAGTGGCGTGGTCTCTCTTGTTTTGAAGAGGAGTTCCGAAGAATTTGAAGGAGTGGATACTAGGTTTTGGAAGAAACAGTGAATAAAAGTATAAATCACAGAATCTTGTTGTGTACGACATTTATATGCTTCTCCCATTTCTTTTTAGCTTTTCTTTGCCTTTGTTGTTTGTTGACTCATGTTAGGTCACTAGGCACCGTTTGTGCTCTGCTCTCACTGTCATTCTGTGAGTCGATGAAATTCGCTTGTTTTGTTGGATTCCTGACTCTTTGAGGAAGGTTCGAATAAATTTTGAGAGAAGTTCTCTCAATCGGATGAACTGGTTGGGAAACTAACTGAAAGTTCACCACTCGCTGCTGGAACCGCAGCTTGGGTCCGCACGCCAGGTCGCTTCTCTCAAATGGCCCAGTCGACGCAAATTCGCTTATTTTGTTAGATTTTACCTTTGAGAGGAAGGTTCTGAAAAATTTTTGAGAGTCTCTCTCAACCAGCTGAACTGGTTGGGAAACTAGATCACCTTGCTCAACAACTAAATTTTTGTTGAATAGATGTTCGGTCTTTTGCACCATTTGTGTCTGGGTTTCCGTCATTCTAAGGCCGATTTGTACTAATTTTTTTTTGGATTCCTGAATCTTTGAGGAAGGTTCTAACAAATTTTGAGAGCCTCTCTTAACCAGATGAACTGGTTGGGAAACCGTGACTCACGGTCATCAAATCTCAGCCATCAAAACAATAGCCTGGTCTGCGCCGCTTGTGCTCGATTCTCGCCTTCATTCCTGAGTCAGGGGTTTTCTACTTGATTTATTTTTTCGATTCCTTACTCTCAGAATCTTTTTGAAAATTTTTAGAGTCTCTTCAACCACTAACCGGTTGGGAAACCAGACGCCCGCCCATTGGGTTCAATTTTCCGGAATGGAAGTTTGGGTACTATGTTTTGTTTGTGTCGATTCTTAGTCATTCGGTGTCAAAATTATACATCGTTTGTTTTTTTTTTTGGTTTCCTTACTCTGTAAGGAATATTTTCAAAAATTTGCAGAATTGTTCTCAATCGGATCAACTGGTTGGGGAATTGGATTAGCCAATTTGTCGGATTTTATAAGGGTCGCCCGATTTCAGTTTAATTGAAGCCCGTGACCTTTGTGAGTCCGGCCCATTCACTCTAGATTAGTGTAAGGCTATGTTTAGGGTATGAAATGGGGTTTAGTTCAGGTTAATGTGGTTCAATTTTGGATTCTTAGGAATCAGATCTATATGGGCCATAGCATTTAGTTAAGCACCAATAATCTAGTGTTTTGTTGAGCCCGTTTCTTCTAGGGATGAATGTGATAAGGTCGCACAAGAGCGGTGAAAGATCACCAGAGTGGTCGATGCCATGTATGGTTTCCTCTTGGCTTCCCTTTGCTCTTGACATCTAATTCCCTGAGATTATCAGATGCTCAAAATGTGCGACTAACTTTCCTCATAGTCATTGGTGGACCACAGTACACAACTACTCTTGCCCTTTGGTTGAGTGTTTAAGCATGCTAGATACCAATTAGGTCTGGCCCGATCCGTTATGTTCCAAATTCTGTGAGACTATCTCGATCTATGACCCATATGCTCCCACATACCCAATTCACTAAGAGACCGAGTTTCAGGCCTAGAGGGGTGCTACCTCATATGAGGTAAATTTTCCGACAGGCGTAATCCGACCCCTGCACTCCATAAATATAGTTTTCGTAGACCGCTTTTCCATACTCAGCCATCGGGGTTTTTGCTTTACTTGGTTTTCTCTCTTTATAAAATAACAATAAAAAGTGGGTGGCGACTCCAAAGAAAACTGTCCCTCCCTTGGGACCTGGATTTTTTAAAATTCGAAAATCAACCCACATTTTCTTTCATTTAAAAGCTGCAGTCGCATGTACCATGGATCGGGTAGTGGTCCACTACGGGCCACCTATCGAGGTCGTGAACAAACACTTGTAGCTGTATCGATCATCCATGAGGTGTATATAAGATGACATAAGTTGGTGAAGTCGCTATAACAGTTCCACGAGCCCACCGTAAATGAGTCGTTCTGTGGTGTCTTAAAAAACTATGATATGAAGTTAAACCCAACCAAGTGTGCCTTCGGAGTCTTAGCCGAAAAGTTGTTGGGGTTCATAGTCAACAGCTGAGGAATCGAGGCAAATCCAGATACGATAAAAGCCGTGCTAGACATTCAATCCCTTTCAAACACCAAAGAAATTCAATGTTTGACTGGTGAGAATAGTCGCCTGAGTCGCTTATCTGTGAGCGACAAGTGCAAATGATTCTTTTAGGCTGGGCGAAAAAGTCTTCCACCGACACCAAACGCGAAGAAGCGCTCGCGCTAAAATCCTACCCCGAGCCTCCTCCCATCCCGGTAAGCCTCTTCCGAGGGAGAAATTTTTACCCTTTTATCCGGCCGTTTCAGATTTCTCTAACTAGCGCCGCCCGTCTGCAGGAGATAACACAACAACCGGTCTATTACTGCAACCGAGCTTTGAGAGGAGTGGAGGAAAGGTATCCAAAGATGGAGAAACTAATCCTAGCATTAGTGACCGCTACCAGGAGGCTCCGACCGTATTTCCAGGCTCACACTATTGAAATCCCAACAAAACACCAAATAAAACAGATATTGCACAAGATGAGACCCTGAAGACTGAGCAACGGGGCATGTGAGCTCAATGAAGTTCGACATCATATACGTTTCAAGGACAGCTGGGTCAAAGGGCAGTTTTGGCGTATTTCATCATGGAATCTCACCCCATTAACACTAACACAAATTTCACCGAACTACTCACTAGCTGCACTGACTTTACTCATCCGGAGGTCAGTCCATGGGATAACGCTAATTCTATGGAGCTGCAGATGTCCGACTGACCTTCCTAGACGGGATTAACGTGGAATATGCACTCAGATTCGGATTTCAAGCCTTCAACAACGAGGCCGAGTATGAAGCTATTATAGCCGGGCTTAATCTTGCCCTTTCCATGGGAGTTGATCAACTGGAGATATGTAGTGATTCCCGCCATGGTGAAATGCATAAAGGACTCCTAATGGGGCCAAGGGGCTAAAAATGATCCTCAAAAGGTGCGAACCGTTTAAAAGTTCATACGGTTTAGGTCGCATCATCCCAAGGGCAAGAAATAAAGGGTGATGCCCTAGCAAAGCCGGAAAAGACATCACAGAGGACTAGATACCCAGACTTGGCCGAGCACCTCCTGCAACCCTGGGTGAACACTGACACAGTTAGTGTCCCCAAGAATGTCCAGCCGAGTTAGATGGGACCTTATTTGGGATTACGAAGGACACTATTGCCAAACGATCAAAGGAGGCATCCAAAGCCTCGCAGCGAGGCCTGGGCTAGATTCACCTGCTCCATCTGGGACCCTTTATAAACGAGGCTTCTCCACACCCATCCTTAAGTGCGTAGGAAAGAAAGATGCCAATAACGTGCTCAGAGAGGTGCATGAAGGCATCTATGGCAACCATATCGGAGCCAAGACCTCGGCAGCAAAGACCCTGAGACAAGGATATTATTGGCCTATAATGCTCAAAGACAATCGCTGTCGGGTTAGAAAACAAGATATGTTAGAGCATGCCTGCATCTCTCCTCCTCCTAGCCACCGACTCTCAACCGCTTCCTTGACCTTTCAAATGTTGAGAGCTAGATATCGGGCCCCACCTATCAAAGGGCCAAAGGCAAGTTTATCATTTAGTAAGAGTGGATTACTTCACCAAGTGGGCCGAGGCCGAACCATTAGCAATAATCACCGAAAGCAAAAGAAAGCGTGAACTTTGCTTAGTGTTCCATAATATGTAGGTTCAATCCCTAACCTGGGGTATCCGAGCAATGAATAGTTCAGACAGAATCCAAGTCTATAGATTGCGCCGAGTTCTAATCAAGAATTACTACTCATACTCACTTCATCCGCACCCAATGGATGCGGTGGTCACTATAAGGACTCTCAAGGTGCCAAGTAAAGACTGTCGAAAATCTAAAGGGAAAATGGGCAGAATACCTCCCGAGGTACAGGCATAGAACTACACACAAATCACAACCTCAAGAAACCCCATTTTCCAGATTTGCACCAATAGATCTCCTTTCGTCATTGTAATCACCAAGAGCTCGAGTTCGCGAATACCGAACACAACGAGGAGATTCTCCGTCTGAACCTTGATCTCCTAGAAGAAAAATGTGAGCAGGTTCTGGCAATAAGGTCAGGACTATCAGCGTAAAGACAAGAAATGTTATGACCGATGGGTCGTGCCCAGGAGTTTTAAGCCCGACTCCACCTAGTTCTAAAAAACTCCCCGCCAAATAGCGAAAAACCCCACACACCCGGAAGAGGACCAACCGAAGACCTCACGCGGGTTTTTGCGAATAGTCCGACCGCAACTACAAACTTCAAAACAAAAGAGGGAAAACCTTACCACATTCGGGAACGCCGAGCACCTCAAAGCATTCTACCAATAGACCTCGTATCGTAGCTTTACAAGAAATTGTTAGCTTTACTTTAATAATCATTCTTGTTCATTTTCACCCGACACATTCCCTACGATCATCAAACCAAAAAAAAAAAAAGAAAAAAAAGAGGGTTAGAAGCTCGGCTCGAAGGGGCCTAGGAAAATTACACGTTAGAAAGGGATGCCTGTTGTAAAAAATTCGTACTTTTATTTCAAAAGGTTGTGCTTTTATTATAGTTATCCTAGAAAGTTACAATCAGCAAAGCCGTTCTCTACATCTCAGAAAATTACAATCGACGAACACCCAATCAAGGTAAAAACCACAAGAAAGAGAAAAATAAAAAGAAGGAGAAGGAGAAAAAGAGGGGAGGAAAGGAATAATGGAGGAAGCGGGGCTTAAAGAAAATTCCCTCCGAGCCCGTCGCCCCCTCCGAATATGTTCCCTGGTCCAGCCCATCACCTGGGCGTGACTAGTGGAATAATAACTCCCACAAGGAGGGTTGGGAAAAACATTAACCCAACAACAATAGAACTATTGCAACTAAAGGATCGCCCCACTGATCATACAAGCCATGTTTACTGACAATCAAATCTTGCTTCATCATGTCCGAACTCCAGCGCTGAGCAAGGTAGGAAGGAAAATCAAAGCGGCGGATAACATAACGCTTAGCTGGAAGGCGAAAATTTATAGAGAAGCTTGATGCCTTGGGAAGTCACGCAATCCGTTCCAATTCTCCATGAACCAGCTTTAAAGTCACACACGGTTTCCCAAGAGAAGAAAGATGAAGGAGCCACGAGCTCCGCTCAAAAGAGCCTGAGCTCACCTTCCAAAGGAGCCATGTGAAGCCTGGGCTAAAGGGCCACGTAGCCCGCCTTAAGAACCCAATGCCCCAAGGCCAAGTGTGCCCAAGGAGCCACGCAGCCTGGGCTTTCAAAAAGAGCCTAGAGCCTACCAAATGAGTCATGGTTCGCTACTGGGCCACAGCTTAGTTCTTAAGAACCTAATGTACCCCAAAAGGCCAGCAGCTGGCGTGAGCCATGTAGCCTGGGCTTTCAAAGAGCTCAGAGTTTTGTAGCCTAAATGAGCACCGAGCTCGCTCTGGGCACATGGCTGGGCCTTAAAACTTAATGTTCGGTTAGTAGCCATGAGCCATAGCTCAACTTTAAAGAGCCGTAGCTCAGTTTCAAGGAGCACAGAGTTTGTGGCTTATAGCCAGCTTCATGAGCTATGTAAATGTGTGGAGCCATGTAGCTCAACTTCATGGGAGCCATAGCTCAGCCTCAGGAGCCATGTAACTCACTAAAGGAGCCACTGGAACAGCCAAAGGAGCCTATGGCTAGCTTCAAAGGAGCTGTAGGAAGCCCGCTTTCAAAGGAGCCACGAGCCTTGGGCTTCAAAGGAGCTATGGTGGCCCAGCTTTCAAGGCTGTGGCCACTCTAAGACCACACTGGGGAGGCCAAGTAGTCCAAGAGCCACATATCTCGCCTTGATCGAACCCAATTTGCTTTAAGGATTGGTGACTGTTCCCCACATAGGTCATAAAGAAGACGAAAAACCAAGAAATAGAAGGACCAGAGATCCATAGAATAACAAAACCAATGTTAAGAGCATAGACGCCCGAGGCCTTGAGCTCAAGTTAGCCAAAATGAGAAAAGATCAGGCAAGAGAGGCCCCAATATCCGAGGTAGAGCATGAGCAACCTTAGTAGGAGCCTACAAGCCGTGTGTCAAGGCAACCCCCAAATGCAAGAGGGGAGAGTCAGCCCCACAGGAACCTGAGGTCTTCACTGTGAGTTAGGAACAGAGCTGCACGTGTAACACCCTTGGTCTCGCCTCTGCCCCTAAATGGATTCTTCCGCCCCTCTACCGGGGAACTTGAAAATTAAAGACCAAACTCCGAAAGCCTCGGTACCAAGGCTTAAAGAAGCCATCCGGAGGCCCATATGTGTAGGCTCAGCCCTCAAATTACACATTCCATCCCTAGGGCTAACTATAGCCTTTCCCGCCTTGATAACCCTATAGAACGCTGCTTCACTCCTCAAATTAAGCGCCCACGGCTTCCTGGGCCTTAGAGGCTTTCTCACGGGCCCGATCCCATTCTCAACCAAGCCCTAAACCCATTATCCAAACTGAACTCGAGGAATTTGTCTGTGCCAAACACCATTAGCCTGCTCCTCTTCCACTCTCCTTCCTGAAAACCTCTAACCTCCCTCCCTACCTCCTGGGCCATGGATGATAAATGTTTTTCTTCTTTTCAACCTTAAACCCTAATACCCCTCGAATTTGAATTCACAAATTACAATGAAATAGTCCATCCATGAAATTCACCCCGAATCCACACAGAAGCGACTATTTTTTTTCAACTATAAATATATGTTATTATTATTATTATTTCCTCATAAATTTAAGAGTTTTGTCCCAAAATAATACACTTTTTTTTAAATACCTACGTTTTTTTGAAAAAAGTACCCTTAAATTTTTTTAAGTTAAAACTGTGCTTGTAAGCATTTTGTTATAATGTAATAAATTTTCTCACTGATACTCGAACTTGGGATCCCCCCCCTCCCTGTTGACTACGGTTTTAAGTTTAAAATTAAAATCGTAATTACCAACTACGATTCCAAACACTAGTTTAGACATAATTTCAAAAACAAATTAGATTTGTATTTTGTTTCTAAAATGTATTATTTTGGGACAAAACTCTAAATTTAAAGAAAGAAAAGAGGCCCATACGTCGTAAAGTTAGGCCAATTGTATCATCATTGTTAGATTGTTCCAGTTTGCACCTCTTGATTTGCGCTATCTCAATTTTCATCGTCCGCTTGATCATTTTCCACACATCAAAGTGACCAAAGCCAATGCGATGCCAATGCCAAAGCCACATTCAAATACCAAGGCAACCAATGTCAATGTTGATGTTGATGTCGATGTCGATGCCAATACTAATACTAATACCGATGTTGGTGTCAATGCCAATACCAAAGTCAAAGTCACATTCAAATTCCAATCCAAAACCTTAAATTCCACCTCCCACTCAGCAACAAATCCCAAAGCCACCTCAAAGCAACTAAAATCATTAATGCCAATGCCGGTGCCAATACCAATACTAATACCAATGTCAATGTCAATACCAAAGTCAAAGCCACATTCAAATTCCTACCTAAAGCCTTAAATTCCACCTCCCAAGCAGCAACAAATCCCAAAACCACCTCAAAGTTTAGTTATCTCGTCCCTCTATTCTCCAATTCTCGATCCACAAGCAATCCTCAAACACCACATAAATCCTAACACTAAACCAAAAATTTTCTGTGAAACCCTCAACACACAAATAATGAGAATAATGATAATTGAAAAAGAAAACACCAAACTTTTCAATTTAATCTTCAAACCGAGTCAACACCCAAATTGAAAAAGATTTGAAATCCGTCAAAAAAGTTGAAAATTTACCTACCTATGGATTTAAGTTTAGCAAAAACCAACAAGCCCCCTACAATAATTATCAACCAAACCAAATTCAAAAAACTCTCAAATCAAAATCAATCAGCAACACTAAAGAATCGTCGGAACCGACTTGTCAAATCCAATGTCCACCGAAATTAAACTAAGAGTCTAAGACTAGAAACCCACTAACAAAATCTAAAAAATAATCAAAACTGAAAAGCTAAAGCTTCACCATCAAACTGGAAACCTCTCGATTGGACGAGACGCAAGATGTTCCAGAACTCAAAGAAAAGAATTTATGGGACTCCGCACCAAACCCCGGGCAGGGGCGTGGTTGTTTTATTATAGTGAACTGGTTAAACTAAAAACCAAAGAATTAGCTTCTATTAAGGGGACTATCTTTTTCAAAAGATTTACTCACGTTCAATAGAATCAATACGATGTATTGAATTTGCATGAATAAAAAAGGGAACATGTCAATTATCCATGCATTAAGTAAATAAAATAATGTAACTGAGGATTTTAAATATTAAAAATAAGTGGAACAACAAGAGAAAATTGATTATCCACTCCTCAAATATAGTAGCTAAAATTACTGAAAACATTATTATAAGTACTTATAAAATGGAAGTGTTTAGATAAATAATCACTTGTCATAATGTTTAAAAAATTAAAAAAACTAAAGAACTAAAGAACCATATATATATATATATATACATGAAACCATGATAAAAAATTAAAATAAAGTAAAGATTCACTATATACTGAAAACATTTATCATTCACCTGTAATTTCTATGTAATTTATAGTATAAAAAATAACTAATGAACAATAGTCTCCTCTTCAATTTTGTTTCATATGCATCAAAGAGATTATAAAAATTGAAATATTCTATGTTTTTTTCTTTATTAAAATCTTTAATTTGGATGCTTTCTATAAATTGGAACATGATGTACCATGTACTCATAGTTATTTAAAGCGCAAGACGTACGGACACACAAAAGCCTCTTGAGGCGGAAGGCACACTTAAGACGCAGCTTTTTTTAAGTGATGCCTACCCTGTTATTTCTACATTAAAATTAAGTGGGTGGCCCACTAACCTAGTATTTAGCCAATTAAAAGAATACCCAATATCTTTAAACTGTTATGAAGATATTTACCCTTGATGGAGTGGATAAATTATAATAAATATACTATTATGTTGAACAATTATTTATAATAAATATACTTATTATAAGAATAGCTATTTATAATAAATATAATTTATTATAAGAATGGGCTTATTCGAATTACACGTTTAGAACGGTTTTTGAACTGTGTAGACTCGGGCCCTTCTCCTATCAATAAGTTATATATAGAAACCCTTCATGTGCGGTTAAGGCAATTTTCCATCAATTACGTAAACAATTTTGTATCAAAGTTTGATAAGTGAGAAGAAGAGATCAAGGATTTAAGATCTATAAACCAAGGAAATCTCATGGCTGCGTGTTCTTCAAACGGTATGTAATCTATATTTTATTATTATTATTATTATTATTATTATTATTATCAGAGATGAGGTTGAATCAATGATCTGAATATTTGTTTGTTGATTTTCTTATTAAATCTTAACAAATGGTATCAGAGCCAGATTGAATTTAAATATTCAGAATCATTGTTTTATAAAGTTTGAGATTTATCTTCGATTAATTCGTCTCACTAAAAAAAAAAAAAATTTAATTAAACAAAATAAAGAAACGCCTCAACGCATAGAAGGAAGATTTTTTATTTTTTCTTGCAACGCTTCTTGATCAATGTCGGTGAGGGGTGCTGGTCAAGGCCACCGCGGTTGCCAGCGATTATGGGCTTCAAGCCGTATGAGCGCTCTGCATACCCGTATTAGAAGCTTCAATAAAGGAGAAATATAGAATCACAACACTGGTTAGCCGATTGTCATTATCACTTATTTGAATATGAAATGAATTCTTTAAGACGCTCCATGATCCTAAGGATGAACTTTGTGAAATTATCCGATGAATGCCGATTTCTTTGATTTTATTATGATTGGGATTATCGAATCGTATAATTATTAAAGATGCTATTTCCTTGATTTTAACTCAATTAAAAGAATTAATTTCATCTTGTGAAATTTTATCCAAATGACAATTTATAAATGTAAGGTTAACTAATTTAGATAGTTGCCAAAGTAACCTAAATTAGTGAGCCTTGTATTTATTGAATTGCATGAAAGAAATAAAGGGAGACTTATAAAATTCTTTATAATTCTCTTTATAATTAGGAGAATGAGACTAACCCAAAGGAGAGTCACTCGCTAATTATTAATTAATGGTTTTATTTGTGTCGTTTAGAAAGGTAAAATGGATACCCAAAGGTAACATATAATTGACACAAAATAGTAAAGTGTTTTAAGCTCTCTCCAAGTGAACACTGGATATGTTAAAATTTACCCAAAGGAGAATTTTAATGATATCAATAGTTCATTGCTATTTATTTTATACTTGAGGCCTTATTGTGAGCATTGTTCTATTTTATACGCTCCCACTTCGCACTCTCTTCCATCCGAATGACCGTTTTTGGATGGGCCGAACTTTTCGAATGGTATGAAAGTGGTTCACTTCACTGGCGATTGATCTCACCGACTTTAATAACGGATAAACCTCTAAGCTACGAATGACAGATCTCGAGCAAGTGGAACAATCAAAAGCCCGGCAAGATCCAATAGACTCCGCCCGATGTTTATGAGAATGACCATTGCCAATAATATCAAGACTCCTCTCCTCAAATCAGTTTGCCTCAATTTCGAACCGCTGAGGAGCGCTTCAAACACGTTGATAAGTCCCTTGCAGGCACATTGATGGCTGAATTGACCACCATGAAATATGATGGGTCAGAAAGGTATTCAACAACATATTTTAAACATGACTGAAAAGGCTACAAAGCTTAAGGCACTAGGCATGGGTATGGATGAGTCCTTCTGCGGCAACTTTGTCCTTAACTCACTTCCATCACAGTTTGCTCCATTCAAAATCCACTATAATACTAACAGTGATCAATGGAACTTGAATGAGCTCACCAGTAAATGTATACAAGAGGAAGTGAGATTAAGACAAGAAGGACATAATTCGTTTGCCGTAACTCATGGAGTCATGAAGAAGAAAGGAAAATTCAAAAAGGGAAAGAACTTTCCACTTAAGAAAAGTGGACTGGGAAGGTAGCGAGTCACGATGGAAAATTCACTAAGAAGTTGTTACTTTCAGGGCAAGAAAGGGCATGAAGAAGGATCAGATTGCTTAAGGCTTTGTTCAAAGAGAGGTATAAATCTTTCTTTTGTATGTTATGAATCCAATCTTGTCAGTTCCTTCAAATACTTGGTGGGTTGATTCCTGAGCCACAACTCATGTGACTAATTTAATGCTAGGATTCCTTACAACCAAAGAAAACCAAAGGAAAGTGAAAGTTCCTCTACGGGAAACTGCCTCATGGCTCACAGTGATAGCTATTGGTACCTATCGCTTACTATTAGAGACGTCATCTGGATGGACTTTTAAACACTTTTTATGTACCTTCATCTCTAGAATTTAGTTTCTTTGTCCAAATTAGATGCTACTAGATATCTCCTCGTTTTTATTCAAGCTGATACCTATGTGATGTTAAATTCTCATATGCTGGTTCCGTATTTTATGATGGTTTATATAAAATTTCCTTTGAATCGTGAATTTGCACAAGCTTTGATGTCCCCGCATTCAAATGTTGGTTCAAATGGTTCTAATTAATGAAAATTCTTCAATTCAAAGACAAAAAGACTGTGGCACATCTATAAAGGGAAAGAATCGAGAGATTAGTTATGAAGGAATTTACAAAATCTTGATTCTCATTGATTTTCATGTATGTGTGGATTTGTATTAAAGGGAAAGCAAACTAAATGATACAAAGAAGGTGCCACAAGAAGTAATGAGCCCTCTTGAGATAATTCATACGATATTTGTGACCACTGCTCCATGTTTTACAGGAGAGGAATATTTTATCACCTTTATAGATGATCTATCTCGTTATGGTTATGGTTATCTAATGCATGAAAAGTCTCAGGCCATTGACATCTTCGAGATGTTCATAACATAGGTCGAGAGACAATTAGATAAAAAGATTAAAATTGTGAAATCAGATCGAGGCAGTGAATATTATGGCAGATATGATGAATTTGGACAAAATCCTGGTCCTTTTGCCAAATTCCTTGAAAAGCATGGCATTCGTGCTCGCACACAATGCCCGTACGCCTACGCTAATGGTGTCACGAAAGGCGAATCGCACACTAATGGAAATGGTTAGGAGTATACTGAGTTACTTTTCTCAGACCTATTTCATCGTGGTGAAGCCTTAAAAACCCGAAATGTATATCTTGGAATGTAGTCTTGGCCAGTAGCCCAAAACCTCTTTCAAGTTATGGACTGGTAGGAAACCTAGCTTTAGACATAATGTGATATTATTGTCCAAATTGAAAAGAATCTATAAACCCACATGAGAAAAGCCGATTCAAGAATGATATCCGATATTTCATCGGGTTATCCGATAAATCGAGTGGCACGATTTTATTGTCCTAACTACGCGGTGTGAGAAGGTTGAAACCTAATGCCGTAGATTCTTGTGAGAATGGCGAATTATGGGAGTAATGAACCAAGAAAGGTAAATGTTGGAAGAGATAAGAGGATATCCTACCACTTTTTTTACCTCAAGAGGGAATTATCATTCCTCAACCTCGTTCAACAAGTTGAGGAAAATGAGCAACATAATAGAGATGGTTCATTACCACAAGAAAATATTGCCATCAAATGTTCAGAGCCACCATTAAACTCCACCTTTGAGGAGATCTCAAAGAGAAAGGAGACTCGCCATTACGTATGATTATGTGGTGTATTTACGTGAACTGATTTTGATATCAATAAGGAAGGATCTGGGCTGCTTTCATTGCCATGGAAAGTGATGAGTTGGAAATCTGGCGGTATCTATAACTAAGTCCCGGGGATCCCATCAACTTGCCTAATAGTTGTAAACCCGCTGGCCGTAAATGGGTCTTTAAGACAAAGCGACGCTAAAGTATTAAACGATTTATAGACTTGTAATGTTGTTTCACTAAAAGGAAGGTATCGACATAAAGATACCTTCTCTTCAGCTTCCAAGAAAGATTCGCTAGAAATCATCATGGCACTTGTAGCTCATTTGATTTAGAGTTACATCAAATGGATGTGAAACCGCATTCTTAAAACGGGAATTTGGATGAAGATATCTACATGGAACAACCCGAAGGGTCTGCAAAGAAAGGAAATGAACACCTAGTTTGCAAATTAAAGAAATCCATTTACTGCCTTAAACAAGTTTCCGCACAATGGTTAAGTTTAATAATACCATTACATCTTTCGGATTTAAAGAGAACATTATTGGATCAAAGGTATATATCCAAAGTTAGTGGAGTAAGTTTATATTTCCGATACTCGTATGTGGATGATATTTTGCTTGGTTAGCAAAGGATCTTGGTTTATTAGGTGAAACCAAGGAATACTTAAAAAACTTTCATATGGTTGATATGGGGCGAGGCAAACTATGTTATCGCATCGTATCTTAGGATCGATCTCGAGGAGTGCTAGGTTTATCTCAGAAGGATATATTGATCGTTCTTAGAGATTTAATATGCAAATATGTTCATCTGGTATTGCACCTATATTGAAAGGTGATAATTATAAAATAAAAAGGTCTAAAGAATGACATGGAAAGGGAGCAATGAAGAAAATTCCTTATGTATCGTACCGTGGGGAGTTTGATGTACGATCAAACATGTACAAGACCGGATATCAGCTTTGCTCTAGGTATGTTAGGAAGATACCAAAGTGATCCAAGATCTGAACAATCGGAAAGCCTGTTAAGGTCAGCAGGTACTACAAGGGACAAAAGGATTATAAGTGCTCATAAAAGAGATCCGAACAATTAGAGGTTGCCTGCTAATTCTGACTCGATTATGGTGGTTGTCTCGAGAAGCTTAAAGTCAACTTCGTGGATTTGTCTTTATGCTAGCAAATGGGGCAATCTCGTGAAGAGTGAAAACAATCACTCATCGTCTATAATCCACGATGGAGGCCGAAGCTTGTTGCTTGTCTTTGAAGCTTCAAGTCATGCTTTATGGTTGCTGGGAGTTTTATCCTGTGGTTTCAAAAGGTCGACTTCATTGCTAAACCTTTTGAGAATATATTGTGATAACACCGCATATTTTCTTCTCTAAGAATGGAAAATTTTCTATGACCTAAACACATGGATTTAAAGTATTTAGTTGTTAAAGTTAAAGAGTCCTAAACAACAAGTGTCAATTAAAAATTTAGGCCACACTTATGGTTGTCGATCTATTAACTAAAGGATTACTCCAAAGGCATATATATAGAAATATGTTACAGGATGGGCCTTGAGTAAATCCAATATGTATGATAATGAACGGTATATGTAATTGACAATTTGCGATTAAAATTGTTTCAGCGTATTCTTGTTTTCAATTATGGGTGCACGCTTTATTGTTTGATGAACAAGAATTGTCCCACAAGACAAATTACAAGGCTATTCAAAATATGGAACAAGGTAAGGGTTATTTGATGTGGTGGCGAAGAAACATGACATTATGGCTGCGTGGACCGCTCTATGACTCGCATTTATGATATAACCCTGATTCAAAGATATGGTATATGATTTTGGACGCATACATAAGTTATTGAATTATCACGTATAGTTTTCATAATTCCGCTTAGTGGGTCAAGTGGGAGAATGTTATTTCCACATTAAAACTAAGTGGGTGGCCCACTAACCTTGTATTTAGCCAATTAAAAAATACCCAATATCTTTAAACTGTTATGAAGATATTTACCCTGATGATGTAAATTATAATAAATATAATTTATTATAAGAATGTTTATTCGAATTACACGTTTAGAAACTATTTTATGGTATTCTCGCTCCCTTCTCCTATTAATAAAGATATATAGAAACCCCTTCATGTGCGGTTAAGGCACTCTTCCATCAATTGTTAAAACAATTCAAGCAGATCAAAGTTTGATAAGGAGAAGAAGAGATCAAAGATTTAAGATCTATAAACTGAAGAGAAATCTCTCATGGCTACGTGTTCTTCAAACGGTTTGTAATCTATATTTTATTATTATTATTATTATTATTATCAGAGATGAAGTTGAATCAATGATCTGGAATATTTAACATACCCTACATAATATAAATAAAAATTATATATTTCACTAAATATTGTTTATAGTTTTTATCTAATAATAAAATACAATAAAGGAAAAGACATCAATCATCACTAGTGTTTCCCATCATCACAAACATTTTCAAAACAAAATAACAAACATCATCAGTGCTTTCTATCATCACAAAAATTCTATGTTCCAAAACAAAATAAACACTCATGAATATGCATCAAATTCTAAATAAAAATTTTTGTTCATGATATTATCAATATCATTATTCTCATCATCAATAAATGTTTTTTTTCTATTTTTTAATTATATGTAAGAATTTTTGTAATAATTTTTTTCAAAAATTTTACCTGTTTTTATATAAAATTTTGGAAGTTGTTTTATATTTTTCAAAAAAATTTACATAATTTTTTCAAAAAATTTACCCATTTTTACATAATTTTTCGAAATTTATTTCATTATTTTTCATAATTTTTCCTATTTTTAAAAATAATTTTTCAAAATTTTTACCTATTTCTTACATAAATTTTCAGAAATTTGTTTTCTAATTTTTTCATTATTTTTCATAAGGACATTTTTGTTATTAAGATGACCAATTTTAGTCTTCTGTATAGCTGTTTTGAGCTTTTTTTGATAAGTTTCTCTCTTTAGCTTATCGAAATAAGCTAAAATTGACTTATAGGGGGATCATAAGCTATTTTTATAAGCTTTTCAAAACATTTACAATTTTTATCGAAAGTACTTATTTGAGAAGATAAGCTCAAATAAGCTATAGATAAGCTCTCCCAAACACACCCTTAATAAAAGTGATCTTGTTTGTTCAACTTGTCACATTTCTAAGAATCACAAATTGCCATTCTCTTTGTCCCAATCTAGGGCCTCTTTACCTCTTGATTGATTCATGCAGATTCATGGGGTCCTGCATCTCAACCTCCCACAAATGGTGCAAGATATTTTCTTCTTTTTCTGGATGATCATTCTCGGTTTACCTGGCTTTATATTTTACATTCCAAAGACCATGTTTGCTCTAATTTTGTCAGGTTTAAAAATCTTGTTGAGAAATAGTTTGGCCTCCCAATCAAGGCACTTCAAACAGATAATGGAACTGAATTTAAAGTTCTTACTCATTTTCTCAGTACTCATAGCCTCTCATGCCCATATACCCCAAAACAAAATGGTAGGGTTGAGAGGAAGATTCGCCACATCATAGAAACCAGTCTCACCCTTTTGAATAATGCCTCTATGCCCTTAAAGTACTGGTCGTTTGCTTTTCAAATAGCAACTCTTCTAATAAACAGCATGCCTATTCAAATTCTTTCCCACCTATCTCCTTATCAAATTATGTTTCACAAAATTCCTCTCTACTCATCATTTAAAGTGTTTGGTTGTGTAATACCCCAAATTATACCCTAGTAGTTATTACAATTTAGAGGTATAATAAAAGTAAAATTTGTGTTTTTCGAAAAATTTAAGTGCTAAATGTGAAAAATGACATAATCGGGATTTTTAAAGAAGTAAAGGTGATAATGGTAAAATGTAAAATTAGGGACTTAAGAGCCATTAAGCTAAAAGATTATATGTTATTATAGAATTTGAATGAGTTGACTTACTTGAGAATGGGAATTTGAGGACTAAAATCACGAGAGCCCAAATATGAGTTAAAAGAGGTAAAGCCAAACATGGCCTTATAACAAATGAGATGAGACCAGAACTTGTCTTTGAATGAGGGAGGATTTGATTTTGGGCAAAGTGAGAGCTAGGGCATCCATTGGAGGAGAAGAAGGTCATTTTATTTTTTGGTGTGTTGTTCTCCATTTCAAGGTTTCACTTGTTCAAGTAAAGTGAAGAAGAAAGAAAGAATAAGTGAAGAAGAAGAATCAAGGTTAGGAAAAACCCTAACTCTCCACATCTTTGATTTTTGGTTGGTTTGAGGTTGTTTTGATGGTACTTTGGGTTGTTTTGGAAGTGTTTATGGTTAAAGATCAAGAAGTGTAAAAAGAGATGCATAGGTTTTAAGGGATTTACTGTCAAATTTTTTCTAAAACCCTTGTTTTTGTTTTGGCCATATCTTGGCCACAAGACCTCTAAATGGAATTATTCTAATTGGAGGAGAATCCTAAGACCCATAGATTTAAATATTTAGAAGACCACCAGGTCAAATTATGGTACTATGAGCCTTGAATTTGGGATTCAATTCCAGTTCTCGGTTTTGACTGGCAACCAGACCAGCCTTGAGTGTTTGTGTCATATCTTGAGTTTTGGTGATCTAAAATGAGTGATTCTAATTTCAGGGTAAACTAGACTTCTTGTAGAACAACTTCCATGAATAAAGTGTATTCATATTTGGACCCCATTGTACCTAGAAATTCATCAAAGTGGAGCTCTTTTTTTAGTCAGTTAAGGTTCATTCAGACTAGTCTTGAGTGTTTGAGTCATATCTTAGGATAGTTTAATCCAAATGCAGTGATTCTAATTTCTAAGTAAACTAGACTTCTAGGAGAACAACTTCCATGAAGGAAGTATATTCAGATTTGGACCCCACTGTTCCCATAAAATTGTGCAAGTGAAGGTGAAAATTATATTTCTGGGTGGGACGAACATTTCCCAAAATTTGGCCTCTTTGGCAAAATACATTTATAATGCATGATAGTAATATGACTTGAACATGTTGATATGCATGAAGAAATTACGGTCATAAGAATTGTCTTGGAAAATAATATGAATGAGGTTAGATGCTTAGCGCCTTCTGGTCAGGCAGGTTGGCGGATCGAACCTCGGTCGAGTGTTAATTACTAATTACTATAAACTTAGAACTTTAAAGCTTTTTTCATTTGCTATATAATGTTAAACATTTTAACTTGTCTTATATTTTTGTAATGTGATTACAAAATATATACAAGCTCCATATATGGAAGTGTTTAACATTTACAATATTCACAATGCTTTCAAAGACAAAACATATACAAAAAAAAAAAAGACCAAAAGGTCTTTAGTGGGCACCTAGTAGTGTGTTGGCCTTGGTTGTTGATGTGGAGTGTCCGGACTTCTCGGTTCTGCTTCTCTTGTACCTACACGGATGAAACACCCGTGCTAAGCTTTACACTTAGTGGGAAATAAACTCGTGGAAACCACTAACACGAATCATCACACTTCTATACGCATGCATAAACATCTAACATATCATATCATAAACATGCTTATACATATCTCATATTTACTTATCATACCATATTTTATTTCTTATCATTTTACACTTTGCTTCCTATTCTTGTCACAATATACTTGTCATCACATAGCGGTGCTATGCTTTTCTTATCATATCATATCATTTCATATGTCATATTTAAGTCATTTGTTTTATGTTTCATGCCTGCATAAACCTTAGAAAGTGGATAAAGGAAACTATAAGGGCTGAAGGCGTTGCTCTTTAATGCGAAGCAGTGAATTACATAAAGAACTGAGACTCTGTTATCATTGTCGCGAGATAATGACCATCTATAAGGGCCGTGTTATCATTGTAAGAAGAGACAATGACCATCTATAAGGGCCGAAAATGTAATGACCCAAACGGGTCAGTGTCCCGATATCTTTGCCAGACTTGTTTTTCCCTAATAGGCATGTCCATCTATCCCTCTACCAGGTTCTAAGTAGACAATCCATGTGTATTTTATGTTCGATACATATTTCATATTCACGAATAATTATTGTCATCTGATAATCATATGCGATATTTACAATCATTTATTTGTATCTTTGCATTTTTTCATATCTCATTATATGTATGAATAAATATGGTTACCATGTATGCTTATGAGCTATTTACTATCATTCAAATTTCATCAAGCTATATATATAGATGGATTCTAGACTCAAAGAGCTTCCATAGAGTCCAAGAACACCCAAAAATAGTTCTGAAAATCCTGTCCGGACTATCCGAAAACAATCCCAAAATTTCAACCCAAACTGTCCGAAAACAGTCTCGAAATTTAGCCCGAATTGTCAGAAAATTCATAAAAACTACTAAACTCAATCCAAAAATTTTGGGACTGGATTTTATGGCCTTTCACGACCTCTAAGCAAATCCCAAGCCATTAAATGACCTTTATGATAGAAATAACCTAAGTAGGAAAATTTCATACCTCTTGGAGTTTGACGAAACGCTAAAATTTGGTGCCCGTCACGTGGCTCACCATGCGTAGACCCGACTTTGCCTTACGCTGCGACAAAAATCTATGGTGCGATTTATAGATCTTAGAGAGAAGTTTACCACCTGCAAATCTCTCTCCTCCGCGCTCTCTTTCTCCGCGTCTCCTTATGTCAGGTATTACGATACGACTTGATTTTATTATTATTTTTATTCTTATTTTATTTTATTATTATTATTATTTGGATAAATAGCTCATATTGCCTCATTCGAATTAGTTTCTACCACAGGAATTTTTTTATTTCTTTTCGAGTTCCTTTATTTTAATGAACTTAGCTCAAGTCATTTCGACTTTTGAGATTTTAAATTTCGTCCTGAAGTCATTGGCGACTTATCACGGAAAATCACAAAATATTAAAGCGTCACCGAGTGACGAAACTTGCAGGTCACTAGATTTCATGAGAGAATTTAACGGCGAAGTCCGTTTAAGTCGTCGAGATCTAAATTTTCTAAACTTCCTTTGAACCATTATGGCAATGTATTATTATCAACTAACAATTAACGTTTCCATGATTTGTACTTTCACCCTCCACTTTCATAATTGCAAAGTGCCACCCTTCTTTAACTTTACAATTTCCTACTTTGGCATACAATCTTTTATTCTTATGTCATTTGGGTCCTTAATTGAAAATTTACCAATTTACCCTGAATTTTGTATTAATTTCGGGTTTTGCTTATTTTATTTTTAGCATTACTTTATTCCAGAAAAATATACATTTACTTTTATTATACCCAAAACATGTTATCTTTGTCGGGGTATAATTTAAGATTCTGACTCTCTCCCTCCCAAAAATTTCTTCTCGAAATTCATACTGATTCTCAAAGAATTGCGGATATTGTGATCTGCTGGTATACGGCTCCCGAGTAGCTTCTTACGCGCCATGGTGTTGCTAGAGCACTTTCACTAATGATACTTGTTTGTTCCGCAACTATTTCACCTCTCGAGCCAAAATTGCCTTTGGCTCCTCAGCATATGACAAATCCTCATGTACTTGTATCTCTTTTACGGGTGGTATATTAGGCTCATCGAGAATGGTATTTGAAGCATGGGCACATGGAACATCATCTGACCGCCGCGATCATCCATATCTTCCGGCTAGTCGATCCATTGAATAGTCGATCCCGTGGTATAAATGGGCCGACTTTGTGAGCATCAACGATCACCAGACGAGTCATGTTTTGTTCGTGAGAGCTTGGGCACAAATCCGTAAATGTTATCGATTCCAGTGAAATTGGAAGGGTTGATAGACTGTTAGACGGTGTTGACTTGGACTTGTTGACCGCATCAAACATTTAGACACATACTCTGTCACATCTCTTTTCATTCCTTTCCACGATAATCTTTGTTTAAATCCACGATACATTTTATTACCTCCAGGATGCATGGTATATACAGTATTATGAGCTTTAAATAGTAACTTTTTCTTTAGCTCTTTATCATCTTGCACACATAATCCGTTCTGGAAATACATACTTCTCGCTTCTTTCACTGAAAACTCGGTCTCGTCACCATCTCTAACCATCTATAACTTTTTCTGTAGCTCTTCATCATTCTTTTGAGCATTTATAATCATTTGATTTAAAATAGGCTGAGCTTTTAATTGAGCTAATATAGCTCCATCAGATACTACTCTCAATTCAACTGTCTTTATATTAGCAAAAATTTGCCATTTGCCTTTACACTTAAGGCATCTGCTACCACATTAGCTTTTCCAGGGTAGTAATATATTATGCAGTCATAATCTTTGAACAACTCCAACCACCTCCGTTGTCTCAAATTAAGCTCTTTCTGCATTAACAAATATTTGAGACTCTTGTGATCTGTGTAAATTCTACACTTTTCCCCATATAAGTAGTGTCATGTATTTTCAAAGCAAGCCCTCTTTGCAGCCAACTCTAAGTCATGAGTGGGATAATTTTGTTCATGTGTCTTCAACTGCCTGGATGCATAAGCCACTACTTTCCCATCTTGCATTAACACAAACCAGACCAATTCTAGAAGCATGAGTATACTCTTTATTTAATTCAAACTATTCGACATTTATCCTGACCACTTTCGAGCTTTACTCCTTTCTTTGAGAAATTTGGTGAGGCGGAGAAGCTATGATAGAAATCCTTACAAATCTTCTATAATATCCCACTAAACTCAAGAAACTTCTCGCCGGTCACACTTGAATAATTTCAATTCTACTTGGCCCTCAGTCTTTGTAAAGGTCGCTCGTATACCCTCAACAGACACAATATGGCCTATGAATGAAACTTCCTTTAGCCAAAAGTCACATTTGCTAAGTTTAGCATATAACCGCTTTTCTCTTAACGTCTCCAAGACTATTCTCAGATGCTTTTCATGTTCATGTGCATCCTTAGAATACACTAGGATGTCATCGATAAAAACTACAACAAATTGATCCACATAGGGTCGGAATACCCTATTCATTAAATCCATAAATGCTGCCGGTGCATTAGTCAACCTAAATGGCATTACCAAAAACTCATAATGGCCATATCGGGTTCTAAATGCGGTCTTTGGCACATCTACTTCTTTCACTCTTAACTGATAATACCCTGATCGAAGGTCGATCTTCCGAGAAAAAGACACGCTCCTTTAAGCGATCAAAGATCTTCGATTCTCAACAATGGGTACTTGTTTTTCACTGTCACCTTGTTGATTTGTAAATAATCAATGCACATCCATAGAGTGCCATCTTTATTTTTCATGAATAAAATAGGTGCATCCCAAGGGGACACACTGGGTCGGATAAATCCTTTATCCAAAAGCTCTTGTAAATGACTCTTTAACTCTTTCAGTTCCGTTGGAGCCATCCTCTACGGTGCCCTAGACATAGGGACTGTTCATGGCATAATTTCTCTGGATAAGTACACCTCCCTCTCAGTGGGTCACACGGTAACTCTTCAAGATACATTTAAATTCCCTTACTATTGGAATCTTTTCTACATCCACTTGACCTCTCTTGGAGTCGAGTATCACTTGACTAAGTGTCTCCACATCCTTTCATCATAATCTCCTAGCTTACATAGCGGAGATCACATTGGACATTGCACTTGATCCAATGCCTTGTACTATCACCTCAATCTAGTAAGAGCATCTCAACACTATTGTCTTTTGACCACAATCAACGATAGCTCGGTGCTTAGACAACCAATCCATTCCCAGAATCAAGTCAAATTCTCGGAATGGTAAGGGTATCAAATTAGCGAGAAACTCTCTTGCTTGTATAACAATGGCACATTTACATATAGTATTCACGCTATCTGTGCCTAATGGTGGTCACATGCATATCATATCTTCTTGTTCCACTATTGGTATCTTATCAAATACATGTTGATACATACATATGAATGAGTAGATCAAAGATTACATTAATGCGTGCATTTCAATATCAAAAGAGAAAATATACAGTTATAACCTCGAGGAGCATCCTGATCTGACCTTCATAGCATATGCTCTTCAGCAGTCTTTATGGGTATAGGGTGATCTTGTCTTTGACAGAACCTCGTCCTCTATACTGGCTCTAGCCCCCTCGACCTCTACCTCTATCTCGAGTCGACGGTGGTGCCGCAGACCTCTCTTTACTATTACTTTGAGGATTCCTATTGTCTCTTGACTCTTTGGGACAATTTTCTATAAAATGTTCAGTGCTTCCACATCTGAAGCACCCTTCTGTCAACAATCTATAAACTCCCAAATGCCTTCTATGGCAATGAGGGCATTCTGGGATTTCTCCCTGTCCAACTAAACCTATACCTATACTAGGTGCTACATTAGGCCCTTACCTTCTACCTCTCATAACGAAACTATATTCTGATTGAGTTGGAGACTCTCTAGCTCTTTTCCCCAAGGAGGACGAAGCTCCTCTAGAAAACTTCTTCTTTTGAGATCTTTCTTTGCTGCTCGTTTCTAGTCTCTCTACTTTCATTCCTGCTTGGACCAACTGATAGAAATCTACTTGTTGGAGAGAAAACAAAGGTGCCAAATATCTCTTAATGGAATCATGTAGTCCATCCTCAAATTGCCTACACCGAAATGCCTCGGTGAGGACCAATTCCGGTGCATACTTGCTGAGATGACTAAATTCTTTCTCATATTCAGCCACCGATAAGTTCCTTTGCTTAAAATTCAGGTACTGTTTCCACTTGGAATCCCTATACATCTCGGTACATACTTTGCCCTGAACTCTTGGACAAAGAACTCCTAAGTCATGGGATTTGGAATCCTTGGACTTCTCAACGCTAGTTTCCACCAATCATATCCCTCACTCTACAATAGTGAGGCCCGCACATGATACTCTGATCGGGAGACGAGGGGAGATCTAAGCTATCGATATTCTTTGTAACCTTTCTAACTAGAATTCATCTTTATCGGACTCTTCCATGTTTGTCACATGGAATTCCTTAGCCCCATGTCTTCTTACCATGTCTATTGGGATTTTTGAAGCTGTTAATCTTTAATAATGCAAAGTGTATCTGAGATAATATCCTCGATGCGCTTCATTTAGCTCAAATTTGGAACTTGGCTCTGCCGACATATTCAGAAGGATCCGAAGCGGATAATCCCTGATCTTCAAGGTTAACACTTTTAGCTGCTTCTTGAGTTGGATTTGGAGGACTATCCATCTATACAAAACACAAGGACATCCACATCAGGCCAACACATTACTAAGCACATGCTTTTTTATCATATACTCTATCTAGAGTAGCCTAAACCTAGGCTTTTCACAAAACGCCTAAACCTGAGCTCTGGCTTTACGCCAGACTAGCAACTCTCCCCTTTGCGGATCGACTTGGTTGGATCTGAACCTGATCGGGTGCTGCGCTTTGTTCCGCCCTGCGCAAACTTCCCGGAACTTTAAACTTTCAAACCGCTTCGCCTGGCGTATTGGCGTTAACGCGCCTGCTAAAGCGGCGGGCCACGACTGCGCCAGATCTATCGCTGATATTTTCGCAACGACTGTTTACGACCGCTCAAAGACTGTTGCTGCAAAGGCCGAAGATTCTTTGGTGAGCTTTAATGACAACATTGACGCGGTTGGCGATGTGAGTGTCGGACTTATGATTCACCTTCTCTTTTCAAAACGGCTCAGACCTTTGGCTTTTAAAACCATTGGTGAGTGACTGTTGAGGACGACACCAAGACGGATCGCTCTTTGTGTACCAGGCATCGAGCGAACTCACCTCGTTTAAGCGCTTGCCGCAACTGCTGTTGCATGGCATGGCACGCGACGTTTGCTGTATCGTTTGTTGCTGCTGTTGCGTGCGGCTGCGGCATGCCGCGCGCGGTGATATGTTCTTATCATATCATATCATTTCATATGTCATATTCAAGTCATTTGTTTTATGTTTTATGTTTTATGTCTCATGGCAGCAGAAGTGGATAAAGGAAATATAAGAACTGAAAGTATTTGTACTCACTATCTGAAAGCGAGTGAATTACATAAGGGCTCGGCAGCGCTAATATCATTGTAATGAGACAATGACCATCTATAAGAACTGAAGGCGTTGGTATCATTGTATGAGACAATGACCATCTATAAGGGCCAGGCCCATGTGTGCAGGGCGGTAGTCGATATCACAAACTTGTTTTCCTAATAGGCATGCCCCCATCTATCCCTACCCGAGGTTCTAAGCCGAGACAATCCATGCGTATTTTGCATGTTTAGTACATATCTTATATTCGAATAATTGTGTCATCCATTAATCACATCCAGATGTTTACAATCATTTATTTGTATCTTTGCATTTTTCATATCTCATTATATGCATGAATAACTATGGTTACCATGTATGCTTATAATTTATTCTTATCATTCAATTTCATCAAGCTATATATATGGATGGATTCTAGACTCAAAAGGCTTTCCATAGAGTCCAAGAACACCCGAAAATAGTTATGAAAATCATGTCCGGACTATCCGAAAACAATCCCGAAATTTCAAACTTAAGTACAACTAAAGCAGTCTTGAAATTCGGCAAGATTAATAGAAAATAGTCTGAAATTCCTAAATTACTAGACTCAGTTAAAATTTTGTGATTAGATTTTACGGCCTTTCACGGCCTCTAAGCAAATCCCAAGCCATTAAATGACCTTTAGGATAGAAATAACCAAAGTAGGAAAATTCCATACGTCTTGAAGTTTGACGAAATGCTAAGATTTTGGTGCCCACGCGTAGCTCTCACCGCATAGACCAACTTTGCCTTCTGCTCTGACAAAAATCTACGGTCCGATTTTCGTAGATCTTATAGAGAAGTTTCTCTTTCTAAAATCTCTCTCTCGTCACGCTCTCTTTCTCACGTCTCCTTATGTCCGTCCTTCTGATACCAACTTGATTTTATTATTATTTTTTTATTCTTATTTTATTTTATTATTATTATTATTTGGATACATAGCTCATATTGCCTCATTCGGGTCCGTTTCTACCCTGAAATTTTTTATTTCTTTTCAATTCACTTTATTTTAAATGAACTTAGCTAAAGTCATTTCCTGAATTCCAAGATTTTTGTAAAAATCTCGTCCTTGAAGTCACAGGCGACTTATCACCCAGAAAATCGTAAAATATTCCATTGTACCGAGAATTCCAGCAAAACTTTCTAGGTCACTAGATTTGCCAAAGGCAATTGCCAGGCGCGATTCGTTTCATCATTCGAGATCTAGAGAATTTTCTAGGCTTCCCTGAACCATTTTGGCAATGTATTATTATTATCCTTTAACTAATTAACGTTTCCATGATTTGTACTTTCACCCCTCCGCTTTCCTTAATTGCAAAAGTGTCACCATTCTTTGAAAACTTTACAATTTCTTACTTTGGCATACAATCTTTTATTCTTATGTCATTTGGGTCCTTAATCGGCAATTTACCAATTTACCCTTGACTTTTGTATTAATTCCGGGTTTTGCTTATTTTATTTTTAACATTATTTTATTCCGAAAAAATATACATTTACTTTTATTATACCCAAGAAACATGTTATAAAGCGCTCAGGGGTATAATTTGAGATTACATTAGACCTCTACGTAAAATCTTCTAAATCACATAAAATTGTATATATGCACTTAAAGTAGGATCATGAATAAATAGAGGTAGTGCTCGACACCCACGATTAATTAACTCGACACTCTATTTAGTGCTTGACCTCCGATTAGTCTTCTGACCTCTGTTTAGTGTTTGGCGCCGATTAGTGCTATGGCACTTGTTCGATGCTAACACTCTTATACTATCGCTTGTACCTGGTACCTACGTACGTGTACGGCCAAAAATTCCCTCTCTTGGTCTCGTAAGCGAGCATTTAAGATATGTAATCTTACATGTATTATCTTTGTAGTGTACCCTCGAGTACCTTATGTTAAGATTATATGATATGTACTTCTGGGGAGAGATAGATATGATGACATAAAATGATATGTACATGTGTATATATATATATATATATATATATATATATATATATATATATTTTTTTATATGAACCTGATAAGCATGAAAATGGTTAAATGTAATTACCTAAAATTTTATTACATGCTTGTTTGTTGTATTTGAGAATAGTTATAAGTGGTTTTGTTTTTATGTGTTTTCCTTACTAAGCTATAAGATTAGCATGGGTGTTTATTCCATGTAGGTGCTGAAGAAGTTGTCAGGGATACCCTGTGTTCGTCAAGGCCAACATAGCCTTAGGAACCCCTTTGTGGACCCTATTCTTTTTGTAATAGAAGTGGTTGTGTAATATTTTTCGTTATAGTGAAACTTGTATTGATACAAGTTTTTTTTTTTTTTTTGAGACTCAAGCATATGTACAGGACTTTTTAAACACCACTATGGTGGTAGTTTTACTAAATTATATATTTTGTAGTCTTGAATTTTTATAATTTAGACTTTTGAAGTATGATTATGTCAATTTTGACTTTGCTTGGAGTTGTTCTCAATTATTTATAAACGGGTTTCTGAGTCTTAGCTACGTGGCAGGCGTCCCCTCACTTGCCATAATTATGGGGTAATGGTCGTTACAGGTTGCCTTTGCTTTCCTTATCTTAGACCATATATGAAAAAAAAACTTCTTCCTCGCTCATCTCCTTGTGTTTTTCTTGGGTATAGTAGTTCCTCTAAAGGCTACCTTGGCCTTCATCTTGTCACGAGGGCGTAATGTACACTACAAGACATATCGATTGTTGGATCAATTTTCCTTTTTCTTCTCCTTCTCCCTCTCATGTGTCTCCCTCTTCCTCCTCTTTTTCCATTCCTACTCCAGCCATTCCATTTACTCAATCCTTCCCGCCTTCTTCCCATTCCTCTTTATCTAATGTCCCTTCCTCTCAATCTTCTTCTCCGCCCCTCCACATCTCTTTCTTGAACGGTTCTACTTCTACCATTTATTATTCTAGTTCCCTTCACCCGATCTTCTTCCAATTCCTCTACTTCAGCACTACTAATGTTCATCCCATGGTAACTTCTGCTCATCTGATTGCCCATAAACCCCAGGCTTTGTTTCTTGTTTTATCGGTTGAGCCCTGGTTTGTCCTCGAGACTCTCAGAGACCCTAACTAGTATAGTGCTATGCAATTGGAACTTCATGCCTTACCAAAAACCTACACTTGGACGCTTGTGCCACCACCCTTTAGTGGTACTGTTATCGGGTGTAGGTGGGTGTTCAAACTCAAGTATAAACCTGATGGCAGTATTGATAGACGAAAGGCACGACTTGTAGCCAGGGGCTATAATCAAACACATGCCTTTGATTATTTCGAGACCCTCAGTCCTATGGTAAAGCCAACTACCATTCACATTATTCTCACCTTGGATTTCTCATACAAATGGACTATTAGACAACTTGATGTTTAGAATGCATTTCTGAATGGTGATTCTGAGGAAAAGAGTACCATATGCATCGACCTTTTAGTTTTCTTCAGTCCCCGCACCTCATCATGTGCAGCTTAGATAAAGCTCTATATGGTCTTAAGCAGGCACCCCGAGCTGGGTATGACAAGTTGAAGACTTCTTTACTTAAGTGGGGCTTCCAATCTTCAAGGTTGGATACCTCTTTATTCTTTCAACACACAACCTCTGATACTCTCATCCTTCTAGTTTGTGGATGACATTATAGTCATTGGCAACTCCTCTTCACAAGTGCAAGGCTTCATTGATCGTCTTCACTATGTTTTTGCTCTTAGAGATTTGGGCACTCTTAATTTTTTCCTAGGCATTGAAGTGCAACATCAGGCTGGTGCCCTTCATTTAAGTCAACAAAAATATATTTATGATCTCCTCACACGAACTGGTATGCTGGACTCAAAACCTACTACTCCTCCAAGTTCTTAAGGCCCTTCTCTTTCCATAACTAATGGGGATCCTCTTCAGGATGTCACTATGTATCGTAGTACAATGGGTGCTCTTCAATATGCTACACTTACCAGGCCTAACATCCCACATTTGCTGCTGCCCTGCAGGCATGTTAGTTTCATGTTGCCCTACCGTCTCATTAGGTTTGTGAAACGTATTCTTCGTTATCTCTAGGGCACCTTGAGCCATGGTATTCTTCTTCAACCTTCCTCCTCCCTAGCTCTTCAAGGTTACACTGATGCTGATTGGGCATCATGTCTAGATGACTGTTGTAGCACTTCAGGATATTGTGTTTATCTTGGCTTTAGTTTGGTTTCTTGATGATCTTCAGCGACTTGTGGTCGAGAAGGTGTTGAATCAAGTATGAGGCCTTGCCTCCCGCTCGTGAAATTAATGAGATTGGGGGCTCTTATTGTTGACGGCATCTCGTTTCATTCATCTAACGATTGTTGTGAACCAATAGTCAGTTGCTCTGATGCTAATCAATCTTCACGCTAGCTCGAACATGTGAAATTGACACGCATTTTATTAGTGATAAAGTCGCGCAAGGTGGTGATCTCCAAATTCAATTACCTTACCTATTGCTCAACAAGTTGCTAATGTTTTCACCAAACATTTGTCAAGTGCTGAGTTCCTTCTCTTTGAACCACGACTCTCTATCGTCCCGAGGCACATGCACTTGGGGGATGATAACAATGGTCTCATTTCATTTCGAGGGAAGTTACTCACCAACAAATGTAAACTTATAAATTCTTAAGTTATTTAATCTTTATATTGAGGAGTTAAAATAAATAAAACTTGGTTGAAATAGTAAGTAAAAATAATATGTGAGAATTAACTCATTTTTGCTGTTTCTACATTTCTTTCCCTTATATTTTCTTAGCATTTTTCGAGAACCCGAACGCGCCTTATGGAATTGATTTTGGCATATCATACAATGTTATGCATAATCACGCCGCCATCTTATAGATCAAACACATAAAATCAAATTTCACCGGTATCCTGAACATTAACAACCTGGGTTTTGTAACCAAATAGGAAAATTTTCACCTGGGGATTTTTCCAATAGTAAGATTCTTGATTGGAATTTCATCTTCTAGATGACATTTGATTAGAAGTGTTAAATGACTAGAATTTTGTGGCAATTCGAATTATGACCTGACCCGATTGGAGCCACCCAATTTAATCTAGGGTTTTGATATATATATATATATATATATATATACTTCAGCACTCTGAGAAAAAAATCCATAGCCACAGGTCTGCTGACCACGGCTAAAGGTAACATATATTGCAGCTATAAAATATAGCTGCTTATAAAATAAACCGTGGCGAACCGTAACTATGGATGGTGTAGCTAAATCATATAGACACGGGAATGTTTAAATTTGTGCCCAAAGTGTTTAAGATCTATGGTCACGGTCATTTTAATTAGGCAACTATATAGACTTTATAGCCGTGGTCATTGACAACCCTAGCTATAGCTTACCTTTGGATGCGGCCAATGATAACCCTTGCTATAGGTTTCCTTTAGGCGATTTTGTGTGACTCTGGCTATAGGTTGCTTTTAGGCACATTCAGCAAAGACCCTAGCTATATATATTGTTTTTGGCGCGGAGTTTGACAGTAGTGATGGCTACTCGTACCTTCAGATTCGCCCACCACCTATTTGATCCTTTTCACATCCTTCAAGGCATCTTTAATAAGATGGTTTCATCTTATATTTGATGGACCATTTCCTGTTATTTTGGTTTTTAGAATCAACTAAAAAGATGAAACTCATTTACATTTCTCGACCTCAATTAATTTTCCTTTGAAAGGCAAAAATGTTTACAAGCCCATTTTTGTGAGACTTAAAGTTCATCTTGGATACAAAACTCAAAACCCCATTAAAATGCCATGAAGAACTACAACAAACTTTATGTGAATCCTTCCTCAAGAAGAAAAAGAGATTTATAGGATCTATCTTTTGCCAAGTTGGCTCTTTCTTGGAAGTTCGCGTGATTTGGGCAGTCTTTGCGAGAGTTTAGCTAACATTGGAGACATTTAAATTTGTGTGCTTTCCTTCGTAAGTGAAATTTGTTCCCAACACTAAAAGTTGAGATTGGAGAAGAAAATATCTTCAGAGAAATACATGGAACCCAAGAGCCGGAGTGCGCTACAACCTCGAGTAAGTTGGTGCATGGTGGTAGAATGATATAGAAATCGAGAGGACAAAGGCGAGAGAGTTGTAAAAGCTCAACAAGTTCCATGGATTCAAGAAGCCCTGTTGAAGCACGACATATGAGGAGGAAAGCATTGGAAATTCTTTCAGGCGGGCTCTTGTAAACTAGCAATGTTTCCTTTTTTTGTTGAATTTGTGATTGTAATAGAAGAATGGTCCTCTCCATTCTCACCCCTCCACAAGAAGCAGGAATTCTTTGTTCGTGTTTATAAAGAGTAGTTTGCATACAGTTTTATAATAAGTTATAGAAAGTAAAAAAAAAAAACAAATTATTTAAATTACAGAGCAAAATATTTATTAAAAAATTTGAAAATTTCTAGCGGCATGTTTTTAGATTACTTCCATAAAACAAAATTTTATTTTTAAAATTTTTAGTCTATCTATTTTTGGCAGTAGTTTTGCTGTTGTTTTTATAGTTTTCTTCTAAACTAGCATATTCTACAAACCACCCAATATTGATCCAAGATTTTGGGTTAGTACCTCCTATATCAATCACCAATATCATGATTTTGAACCAAGAGCACAAATACCTTATTTTTTTCCTTCTTTTTATTGAAATTGAAACATGGATACATTCTAAAGCTATTGAAACAGTACCTCCCTTGCAGCTCGATGTGCAGTCTTCCCTTCTGAAGTCAAAGCTTGTTCAACACATAAATGGGCATGCACAATATTTTCAACATTAGTGAAATCATACATGTTATTGCCATCACCAATTATGAACTGCATTGTTAACATGGAACAAAAATAAACATTAAAATTTACTAAGTAGTGACCAAAAGATGAAGTAACCAAAATGAATGGCTGGAGTTTCAAGTTGACACCTCGACTAAATCCCAGCAAAAAAACACTTTTATTTCATAAAGTGCGATATCACTATAAGTTTGCTCTCTCTCTAAAAGACAAACCATTAGTTACCTTTATCATTGAAATAATATTAATAATAATAATCTTTTAACAGCTCTATTCATTTTTTGTTACTTCACCATGTGTATGCATTAAGCCTGCGCTCGATTGATCAGTATCTCTAAATATATATATATATATATATATATATATATATATAAGAGGTATATTTTACCACACAGAAATAGTAAGAACAAGTAACACATTTTCATGTATCTTGTTTACCCCATAGACATATGTGTGGCTGGAATTGTCTAGATTAAGGAAATAAATAAAAGCATTGGTATCTAAGCTTGAGTAAATTAGTCGCTTTAACAATATGGATTGATCATTTAGTTGTAGCATTTGGGAAGGTGATTAAGAAGACTTGTGGGATTAATTTATGAAGAGTCGATCTAGTCAAGCTAGCATCTTTGCAATGGCTTAAGAATCTCGTAGTTTCTACTTAAGTGCATTTGGAGAATCAAACATATAATCATGTATCCCATTGCATGTAAAGCTGGCATGATATATGTTAGTTATCTCAAAGCTCACCATTGTTTTATGCCCACACGACACATTTTCATCTAGAATGTAGTGAGACATCCCTTGCTCAACCTAGAAACTCTGCTCCAATTATTTGGAACTGAATTTTAGGAGTTTTCATGTTTTTACTGATCTTAACCATAGCAATTATGTCCAGACCATAGCTCCATTTAGCTGTATAGGTTGAAATTCCTAATTTAAAAACTAATTTAAGCAATCAAAGTAGAATATTCTTTTAGACTTGTAAACACAAAATCCCATTATAGTTTTAAGAAAGTTAATTCCTAATTCCAGCTTTCACCTAATGGACTCTGCCTCATGAGAATTAAGTATAATGAAGAGCACTTGCAAAATTCCTTGAGGTTGCCCAACCACCAGTCATGGTAGGCAACATAGTGTCCGTAAATGTAAGCTTCCATTCTGTTCAGAAATTTTGAATTGTACCAAAAAAAAAAAAGGATTCAAGAAATTTTATATACCAAATCATTCAAGTTCAATATTTTTAGCACTTGGGTTGGATTCTCATATCAGTTTATGGGAAAATTCTATAAACAAGAACCTCAATTTTAGTTGATGTATTTAATTGTAATGCCCTGTTGTACTTAACAGACATGTATTTAATCATCATTCAATCAACTTACAGTATAAAAGTGTTTGATTCTACAATATACCTGAGCAAGTTATAACTTTGTAGAGTTTAAAACCATATTATCATGATTTTTAACATCTCTTTCACAGATGGACCTTCCTAAGATCGTCATGTAAAGAAGATAATACAAGGGATGAAAATATTTATATCTAAAAAAAACTAATCTCTACCATGAATTCCTGATGCTTAGGGGAATGCCAGACAACAACTTTTGCTAAACCAAGGACTTGCAATGCATATTGGACGACAAATACTGGTTCTTTCACATCTATATGCCACTCTCTGTTTTTCAAATTGAGAGCAACTCCTGAATCAATTCTGAAGCTTAAGTGATATGACCTCATTGAAGGTTGTCATAGCCTCAATCACCTCCTTGGTAAATGTTTTCCTACTCCAGATAATCCTATCAACACACTGTCGGCTTGATTGACTAAAAAATTGGAAAAGAAAAATAGTGAGAAAACTGCACAAACATTTACTTGAATTTTCTTAAAAATTGAAGTTGAAGATAGAATTTCCAAGCCTTGACTGCATCTAAGAGTGAGCTAATAGGTTTGTGCTCATGAGCCCAAGGCTTCCATGGGAGAGTAAACAATTAGTCCGTAAAAAAAAATTAAACAAACATGAACAATAGATATAAGAAAATAAAGGGAAAGAAGAAAAGGCGACCAAGAGGTGGAAATTCCTTGCATAGTTTGGAATTAAGGTAAGGTTTCTACTACCTTCGAGTCATCAAGCCAAATCTTCTTACGAGCCTCTTCTAATGAAGCTTTTGTTAGCCAAGAAAGAAAGTACATAATTAATCTTCGCAGCTTAAGCGGGAAAAGAATAAAAGATAAAGCCCGATTAAAGTTAGTAGCGGAACACATTTTGATATCTCAAGAGCTATAAGCTCTGCTATGCCAGTTCCAGCCTCAAAAACCAAAATTGAAACATAAGAAACAAAAATGAGCCAAATTATGTATATGAACAAGAAATTTTCAAGATTTTAAAGGTCTCCTAAGAAAACAAAAGGTAACCGCAATGTGGAGACTAAAAAAATGGAAATTTAGAAATACCAAAGGAATATCAATTCATTCATCATCACAAATTGATAGGGGAGGGACAGTCTCCATGGGAGATGCTTCAAATGATATTGTACAAGAGTGGGTACATCCCAATCTAGAATGAGATATTATTTGTCAAAGTGTACAAAAACAACAAATCAATCCTTCTGAACTAATTTTATTTGTTGTTGTAAAGTTGTTTAACACACAAAACAAAAAAGGAAAGCTTTATGAGTCATATGGTGGTTGAGCATAACCTATCCTAACAATAAGTTACCTGTGGTATTTTTCCAGAATTTCCTCAAGGTGGATCTCTATAAAGGCTGGTGCTTTCATGCTCCAATTTTCAGGGTATTTGGATGAAATCCAAACCTAAATTAACCACCGAATGCATGGTGGTTCAACCATCCAAATTCATTGTTTGAAGATAAGATAAAGTTAGAAATAGGAGAGGAGACGAAAATGGTAAAGTATAAATTTGAGAACAAAAAACTTCAAATACTAGGAAACCCTAGAAAACCATATGATAGGTGAGAAAATCAGAGAGTGAAATCATAAAGAAAATGATAATCGATTGAAAGAATAATGTTTACACCAAAGTTAAATACCAAACCTCTGCCCCAAGCATCAATTGTCTCCATTATTGATAAATAAAATCGATTTGAGTTTTGTCTTATCAAGATTCCACCATATTCGAGAAAGAAAACGATTACTTGGATGGCCACATTGTAAATTTTTAAACCAATCTGGCATGGGACTAGGAGAAATCGTCAGCGACTTCTACTCTTGTGCATCGAAATTGAAGGATGAGAGCAATCCCTTCTCTTCTCACTAAAATAGTAAGAAATCCTGTTCGATCGATCCATTGGGTAATTTTCCACATCAGGGCAAGTAACGGTATGGATCTTCCATGATTCATCACCAACGGAGTATGTGCTGATACGAATTTGATCCTCGACGAAATGATGTGTCACAAAGAAGACGCAATCCGAAGAATTCGAAATTGATGGGAAGCTGCATCTGCAATTAGCAGAGCCACCTCTAGCACCACCCGAATCCTCATCCACTGCAATCCACATATGAGAGACAAATGTCAAAATCAAAAGCCATTACAAAGAGGGAGGAATTTGAGCATAGAAGGCCGGTGTTCATTGAGGAGATCGTGCAGGAGAAAGGGTAAATATTTAGGGCACAATATGCTAGCAGTCAAAGACCATGTGTCTATTGCAGATCTATTTGCGCATCTTGTAGTCAGGACCACTTAATTTCCCTTGCTAAAAGTTCCTCAAATTCATCATATAGTCATCACCACTTAATTTCTCGGACTAAAAGGTTGAAAAATGTGTATTTTAGTTATGAATTTTAATGACCTCGGTTAAAACTAGGTCACTATAACTCATATTTGTAGTAGTGAATCTGCAATCAATAAAGAGTCTTCATGCCGAACTACGTGTGTTCTTGTTATTTTTCTTGTTTATTTTATTCATATTTACTGTTTATTTTGCAACAAGAAGTTAACCGGAATCACAACTATGTGGACAATGAACATAGTTGATGCTTAAATAATCTCATCATTTAGACAATACAAACTCTGAATTTAACCATTAAGGTTTCTACCGCTCTTACCAAAATAAGAAACAGTTTTGCAACCTACACTTAAACCAGATGTTAGAAAGCTACCAACAAATAAACCGAGACAAGTAGGGAAAGCTTTTCAAGATTAATCAAGAATTTACCTCCCAAAAATAAAGTATGAGGGTGACTGATATTAATACAACTTCAACCAGAAGAGATCAAAGTATAATTAGCAGGAGAAAAAAAACTACTTCCATTGCCAGAGAATTGTCGGATCTTCTCTGCCACAAACAAAGTTGGAAGTGTCGAGGAAATGAAAATTGAGCTGTGATCTGATAATGCTTTCACAAATGAATGAAAGTAATAATTAACGTTGGTTTAACGCGTGGCAGAAAATGAGCCTTATCTTTTTTTATTAAAAAAAAAAAGACATGATGATATTTTATTATAATTTAAGATATTAACTATAGCCTTTATTTGGTCAATACAATCATATCATGTTTCTTATTTTCTTTTGTTGAAGATAATATATAAGGAAACTTCATGACAATAGACCACAGAAAAGAAAAATGAAAGAACAAAAAGGAATGTGACAAATGAAATACATCTCCATGCTCAACAGCTCTTGGTCCTTCTACCTTTGCTAGATTCGACTTTATGGCAACTTCTTCCACAAAGAGATCCCTACTACTCTGCAAACCCTTCAAAGTTTGGAGCATTTAGATATTTCCCGTAACAAATTTTCAGGTCATATTCTTGGGAAGCTTCCTTTCTTGGCCTATTTGAACCTTTCTTTCCATGAAATCAATGGAGAAGTTCCTAAATCAAAAAGTGTCTTAAATGCCACAATACTATAATTGAAGGAAACTATAACCTTTGGCTGAGTATACAAATAACCTAATTTTCCATATCTCATCCGTTAGATTAAAAAAAAAACACAAGAATAAACACATAGATGTGATTTTATTACTGTTACACCAAATACAATAAACCACACAACCCTAGAACTGCAATAATAAAGATCAAATGAAGCCAATATTGTAGAAGACATACTCAATCCATCAGAATTAGTCACTGCAAAGAATAAGCTCTCACTAACACTCAAGTACGGAGGCTGTGGTTTGTCTTCTCCGGATTGTAAACCTAAGCAATGATTCTTCTCTCCCCTACCAATAGCAGATAACGCGGCCGTAGGTTTTAAACCCAGGACCACAATATTTAACTGCTCTAATGTTATTGACCACTCAAAACACATACAAGGGCAAAACAGTGGGAAACCACACATTAATTCCATATTTTATAATTAATTAAATAATTATATAATTACTTTTGAACCCTAATTCAACTCGGGAATAGATCACTAACTTTATCAAGTTACTGAATATCAGACAAAGACAATCATAAAACCAAAAATTTAACACTCATTTCACTAATAAAAGAAATCTAACAATCTCCCACTTGGGCTACAAGTGTTACCGAATATGTACATAATTGAATACTAAAGTTGACCGCAAATATACTTTGTCCAATCACAGAAATACTTTAAACAATCTGGTCCATTAATTGTACTAGAATGGGATCAAAGCGGCCTTTATTACATTCATGCGTAACGAGACCTATCTTTGTCGACAAGCAGCCTGATCAATGGCCTAGATCAAATATAGATTAATGGCTTGGGGTATAAAATGTGATCTATAGTATACTATCTCCAAAGGTCCTCTTTATGAGCTCAAATGAGTCTAGTATCATATTTTCAAATACCACATGCTAAGCGGTGGTAGAAAATCATGACATGTGACAAAGTAGTTGGAAGCATAACATAAATGCATTAAATAATCATAGAAATGTACGTACATATAAAATGAAATAAATAGCGTGTCGATCACATAATTACACATAAAACCAAATGAACTCCACTATCTTCCTATATACGTCTAGACTAAAGTACACCCGTCTAAGCGACATGCTCATGAAACACCTTAGGTGGCGAGCCTTTGTTGAGTGGGTGCAACGATCATGGAGTTCGTACTAATATGCTCAATCGACACTTGGCCGCTCTGAACTCTTTCTTTTACAACGGAAACTTAATGTCAATGTGCTTGGATTTTTGATGAACTTCCGGTTGTTTTAGAATATAACTCTGCGGCTTTATTATCCTGATTAATCTAAGCGGCTTGTTAATGCCTTTAATAATCGAGAATCTGTGATAAGTTTAGCGACCATATTCCTTGATTAGATACACCAAAGTAGGCTGTAAATTATTCATGGTTGAAGGCTACTAGTGTTTGTTTGACACTTTTCCATGAAATAGCCCCTCACGACATGAAGATGTAACTTTGAGAGTCGATTTCTACTATCTTGACATCTTTGCAAAGTACATCAGAAGTACCAATAACCTCGGATGATTGGATCGCCGATGTGAGCATACGATCCTTTGTCTTAGAAGACCACCTCATCGCTCGTTTAGTTTGCTTTCGGTGATCATCTGGGATTCTTGAGATATCTGCCTAACATTCCCACGATGTACGCTATATCGGAATGGCGTACACACTTGTGCATACATAAGACTCCTATTACTTGACGAATAAGGGTAGTTCTCCATTTCTTTTCTCTCGAGTTCAATTTTGGGGCATTGACTGTTGAATTTATCACCCTTTGCCCTGGTGTATCACGGTGCACAGATACGCATATTAAACCTTTCAAGCACCTTATTGATATAGGCCTTTGTGATAAGCCCAGTATACATCTTAGGCGATCCTATGGATTTGTATACCCTGAAACATATGATGCATCACGAGGTCTTTCATTTCAAAATGGCCCAGGATAAAGAACCTTTGGTGTCATGCAATAGACCTACATCATTGCTTGCTAGCAAAATGTCATCCACATAAAACTTGATATAACAAACTTGCTCCCACTTGAATTTAAGATATATGCAACGTCAGCGGTGTTCTCCTTGAAACCATATGAAGAAATCCACCTTATCAAATTTCCGGTACCATTGACGGGATGCACGCTTTAAACCATAAATGGACTTCTTGAGGTCTACATACTAGGTGCTGGGTTTCAGACTCAAAGTTCTCTGGTTGCACCGTATATAGTTCGCCCGATGTCTCCGTTGAGGAAAGGCGTCTTGGCGTCCATTTAGTGCGGCTCCCAGATCTGATGAGCTACAAGTGCCATTATAATTACGAATGAGTCTTTCGTGAGCGGCGAAAGGTCTCACTATAATCTATGCCTTCCTTTTGGAGTAAGAGAAGCCCTTAGCGACTAGGCGTATATATCTTGACATTGCCTTTTGAATCCGTTTTGGTTTGAATGTCCATTTACAGCCAATTGGTTTACACCTTTAGGCAATTCGGCGGTCAACGCCATTATCTTTCATGGACTTCATTTCCTCTTGCATAAATGCAATCCACTTTACGAGATTGGTGCCTTTGTTTGGCGATTGTGGGCGTAGGATGCGTCCTCGATCCACATTATCAAACTCGTATCTAAAGAAGAACTACATAGTCATTTGAAATTGCCTTTCTCCTTTCTCTAGTGGACCTCCTTAATGACACTTTAGGTTGAGGCTGTTGAGGTTCTTCCACAGGAATGTCATCATTTACCACAACACTTGGCTGATAATAGGAATGGGTGCGATTGTCACCCGATAACCCCAGTAGTTGTGGTTGGAGCGTTGCTCTCCTCCTCAAAAAATGACCTCCTTAACTTGAGTGCTCCACTATCCTGATAAACTTGGCATTACGAGTCTCGAAGAAGGACTACTTGAAGGGTCATAAAACTTGAGGTATCCACAAAATAACGACTAATAGTTCTTGAGTCGATTTTCTTTCATTGGGCACATAAGGCCTTGCTTGTTGAATGACCCCAGGGCGTGCGGTCTAATACTAGGCTTCTTACCGAATCCATATCATACGAGGGTTTTGTTGGCGCTGCGGGAACTTCTTATTAATTATATAAATTGCGTCTTTAATGCTTCACCCCATAATGAATTAGGTAGAGAAGAATGACTAATCATACTTCTTACCATGTCTTCAAGGAGTTCTATTCGTCTCTCGGCTACACCATTTTGACTCGGAGTTCGGGCATAGTGTATTGAGGTATTATCACAGCATTTTGAAGGTATTTAGCAAAAGGCCGCAGTGTTTGTTCACACGATCCATCATATCGTAGTAATATTCCCTCCGCGGTCAGTTGGCGGCTTTAATTTTCTTACTGTTGAATTTCAACCTCGGCCTTGAAAATTTTGAACACTTCTAGGGCTTGCCTTTTCATATTAGGTACAAATAACCATATCGTAGTAATCGTCCCATAAATGTGATCAAATTATGTGTGCCCGTTCAAGAAGATTTGTAGGAATGGTCACATATATCCGTGTATCAACTCTAAGGCGTTACTACTAGCGGTTCTTTTTGTCTTTCTTTTTGTTAGTCATTTTCCCTTTAATCACGATCTACACATATGTAAAAATCGACATGTCAGGGGTCGAATTCCTTGAGTTATTAACCTTTCAATTCATTTGTTTGGAAATATGTCCCATCGCTTATGCCATAACATCGAGTTTCTCATTACTTAATTTGCGCTTTGATCGATAATGGTTGCATTCATTATTAAATTTGTATTAAGGACTTGCATATTTAATTTATATAGCTTATCAATTAGACTACCGGTTCCGATAACTTTAGAATTTTGGAAAGAACTAAATGTTTCATTCCAAATGAACAAAGATAACTAGATTTGTCGAACATGAAGCAATCAAATTCCTTCTAAATGGCCAGTCTGATAAATGTTTTCCAAAATTAAATAAAACCGAGTCTAACATAAGCTGAAATGTCCCGATAAGCTTGTGCCAGGCTTTCTTGCCATTTCAGTATAGATGTATCTTTCACCATCAATTGGTAGTCGGCTCAAGTGGCAAGCTTTGCATAGTGACACTTATGCAGTGGCTCCTGTATCTATCCACGAGTGTCACTCGGTACGAAAGCAAATTAACTTCAGAACTAACAAGTTGTAAGACATACCTTTCTTTGCACACGGTTGGCGTACTTGGAGACGATCTTTCTTTATAAGTGGCCATTCTTCTTACCAAAAGCAGGTGATAAATGAATCCGTTTCTTTTGTTCCCGATCTTGAGATGCTTTCACAACCCGCGGGTTCTTTCCTTTAGTGGTCCTCTTTCTCTTCTTATTTCCCGGATCAGAAGAAGTGGATGCCAAATGAGCACTTTCTATTTTCCTTCTTTTCAACCTCTCCTCTTCCTGAACACACTGTGCAAGTAGTTCATGTAAAGACCACTTTTCCTTTTGAGTATTATAACTCACCTTAAGTGTCATCTTGTCTGGAAGAGAGTTGAGCTTGATGCACGACTATGCCTTACGGCGTTTCTTTAGTGCCTTAAGCCTTGGAAGCAAGGTTGCTCATCTCGAGTGTACTCCTTATTAGCTCACACCATTATGCCTCGCGGTAGTTATTTTGCCAGAATGGTACTAGTCTCAACTTTCTCATTAATGGCATAACGATCAGAGACTTCTTTAAGGAAAGCCTTGGCATCATTTTCTTCTGATATGGAACCCTTTATTGATTCTGTATTGTGAGCTTCTCATCATGCCTAGACTCATACGGTTAGACCTTTCCCATTTCTCATATACGGACTTTTGATCGGTACTCTCGTTGGTCGGCACAGAGACAGTCTAACCTAAATACATGATCCAAGTCTAAGCACCCCAATACCGTCATCACATGTTCCTTTCAATTCTTAAAATTTGAGTTGTTAAGCTTAGGAATGCTACTGATATTGGCAGAAATAGCAGACATAGTAGATACTGAAAATAAACACAAAATGCTCACATTAATACTACACACGTATATATTAAAGCACAAAATATATATATACACATGGGCCCCTTAATAAGATACCAAAAGCCTGACATTGTATTTAGTCTTTGGACGTAAAAAATAATTTGAGCGGTACTCGATTATAGCACTAAATGTAGACAATATTATAGCGGCCCGAACATTATGCCTTTCTTTGAGCAGAGCATAATGTTTGCATGTTCACTTTATTTGTCTCATTTTAGATTATTATTACCTAGGCATAAAATAATCATCCTTTGGGCTGACTACTTTGCTTGCCGATATAGAAAGTTCATTTATTATAAAATTAATTTAATTAAATTAACAGAGGTTACTTTGGTAACATATTAATTAAAAAAAAATTAATTCTAAAATAAATATAGAGGTTACGAGGCGCTCCAAACGACATAACGTTTGAATCGTCTTCAACCTTGCTACCCGACCGGCCAGGAAAGCCAACTTATTGGCATGGAAGTAACCAGTCCGTCCGTTCGACGATACAAGTTGGAGTTTCTTCGTCTCTTATTGGGAACAAATCCCAGGTGCCAATTTCGAAAAAAAAATTTCAGGATGTAAAAAAAAAAAAAGCAGTCCCAGGCATTCATGGGTTTAATTCCTAATATACCAGATTTAACCACAATAATCATGCAAATCTCACTGAAATAACCCCTGAAACACATTATGTGTTAAACCCGTACATCGATTTCAACGAAAGTAAAATTATTGAATTTTGCATAAATTGGGTTCCCAAAATATATATATATATTTAAAAAATCTGGGTTTAGGTATTGTAACACATATTGACTAACCAAAAACCCACGAAAATTAGCACCAAAATACTAACTTATTAATCTAATGATTAGTATGATCCGCTCTGATACCACTTGTTAGATTAAAAAAAACCTGAATAAACCGTAAGATGTGATTTTATTCTTTGTTACACCAAATACGAATAAAACCACATAACCTAGAATCATGCATACTAATCAAGATCGAATAAAGCGATATTGCTTAGAAGACATACACGAATCCATTGCAATTAGTCAATGCGATGTGACTCTCGCTCAGTATGGAGGCTAGGGTTTGTCTTCTGAATTGTAAAACCTAAGCAATGATCGTTCTCTCTCAATGGGGCTGCAGATAACGTTCTGTAGGTTTTAAACCCAGGGACCCTCGCTCAAATTACTTAATTGCCCCTTAATGTTATTGACCCATCAAAACAACATTAAGGAAGCCCAACGAAACCACACATTAATTCCATATTTTATAATTAATGAAATAATTATATAATTATTTACGCGAACCTAATTCAAGCGGGAATAGATCACTAACTTTATTGGGTTACTGAATAGACAGCACAATCATGTCCAAAATTTAACACTTGTCAGCCCAATAAAAAAGAAATCTAACACCATCTCCTCCACTAAGAAGAAGAAGAAGCATCTTGTTGTCAAAGTGGTCATTCCCGTCATCACTGTAGCTTCGTGTTTGAGTTTGTTGGCTTTAATTCTCATTGTTCGTCACTGGAGAAGAAAATCAAGGAAGAATGTCTCGATCCGCAAGCTGCCTGTGATCGATTCGATTCCATACTTTCGAACCTTCCGCAGAAAGCTACTAGAAAGTTCTTTGAGTCAAATATAATCAGTGTTGGAAGTTATGGCTCTGTGTATAAAGGGGTTCTAGACCAAGATGCAATAGCCATTGCCATGAAGGTGTTCAATCTTCAGTGTATCGGAGCTTCTAAGTGTTTTATGTCAGAATGCAAAGCCTTAACAAAGATTAGGCACAAGAACCTTGTCAAAATCCTGAGCGCTTGCTCAAGCTTGGACTTCCAATGTAATGATTTCAAGAGCTAATGCCACAAGGTAGTTTGGAAAAGTGGTTGCATCCTGAAGAAGAAGAAGACACACATGAAAAACTCAACTTTCAACAAAGACTCAATATTGTCATTGATGTAGCTTCAACACTACAATATGTTCATAGTAATTGTGATGGCATTATTGTTCATAGTGATATTAAGCCTAGCAATGTTCTTCTCGATGACAATATGATCACCCACATCAGTGATTTCGGCCTTGCAAAGATTATCTTTACCATCTCTAGTGCTACTAGTACTCACATAAATCAAAGTAGCTCCATCATAGTAAAAGGTTCAATAAGATATGTTGCCCCAAGTATGAATTGCTTACATTTGAAAGTTCTATAGTAAGAATTTTAGAATTTGTTTTTCTTCAAATTGTTATTTTGAATTAGTTGTAAAGCTTCATTCAAAACGACCTTTTGCAAAATATGGTGTTAGTGGTAATGTGTTTGCAAAGGGAGATATTTATAGTTATGAAATTCTATTGCTGGATATGTTTACAGGAAGAAGGCCAACATATGACATCTACCAAGATGATCTTACTCTTCATGATTTTGTGAAGACATCTTTATCTAAGCGAGTAATGGAAATCGTGGATCCACATTTGCTTTTAGGACATGAAAGAGACCGTAAAATGGAGGAGTACATGGCTTCAGTGTTGAGAATTGGTGTCACATGTTTCATTGAATCTCCAAGGGACCGAATAGAGATGGGAGATGTTCTCAACAAACTTCACTCGATCAAGAAACTTTTCTTGAAGGAGGCAATCCAAGAAGGAAGGGAGAGGGCTGGTAGGACTAGGGAAGGCACATCTTACAACTAGCAATATTCATGTATGGTGTGAATAAACTAAAGGCAGCCATTGAAGAACAATTTAGTATTTTGTTTTGAAATGAAAAAAGATAATCCTTAGCATATGCTTATCCAGTGAAATGGGAATGATTAAAAAGTGTTTTAATATTTATTGTTCATCTATTTTTTTATCTTCAATACTTTCTTAATGTGTTAATACTTTGTGTTAATTTTCCAAAAAGAATTTAAATTGTTTGAATCAAGGAGAAGGATTACATATTCAATCAAAGAACAGTTGAATATATGAGCTGATCAACAAGAATAAATGAGCTGGTCAGTAGCACTTGTCCCACATGAAAAAACAAAAATAAAAAGGAATACACCCGGTCCATTCAAGCTGTTCACACCCAGTTGAAAATAATTTTAAAAACGATTTTCACAAGTATGTATTTTACAATTTCAATCCCATCTATTGTAGTTGAAGCTTAGTTTTGAAATTTACCAAAATGACAATCGTTCTAAAACACAAAACACAAACCTCAATCAAAATTTGAGGCCCAATCAAAATATTTAAAAAGAAAAAGAAAAAGAAAAACGTGAAGAGTATACCTTAGAGTTGAGAATATCGTTGAACAAGAAGAGTGAAAGATAAAACAACAAGAGTCTTGATTTATGAAGTCTCTACTCTAATAAAAAGTAAGGAGAAAGAAGCTAGAGAGAAAAAGAAAAAGAAAATTATTAGGAAACAGTAAAAGATAAAAAGTACAAAGTAAGAAAAGTGAAAGAAAAAGGAACATAGCATGAAGTAGTGAAGAGTATTTTAAAAATATTATCAAACATCTATTTTAAAAAAAAAATCATTTTGGAGTGTTTTTACAATTAAAAAATTCTCTTAAAAGGCATTGTAAAAATATATTAAGGCATAAGAGCTTTATACCAAATATGATCTTTCAAATCTCTTCAAATTATTTTAAATTAAAAGAGACTCAAGCTGTTCACACCTGGTTCAGTCAAGCTGTTCACACCCGGTTCAGTTATGTGGGTTTGACACTTGATAGCCTTTCGATCTTGGATGTGAGAAAAAAAATCATGAGAATTGGTTTTCTTCTGCAAACAAAGCAAAACTATGACAATGGACTACACAAAAGTACATAAAAAGTAACAAAAAGGAATGCGACAATGAAACACATCTTGCCGGTCAGCTGCATTCGGTTTATCTCCCTTCCGGCATTGCTTGATGTTTGATGTGCCTTCTTTCAACGTATCCGCCATCTGCCTTCCACATTCCCTCTTCATGGCCTGCCTCCCTTAAGAAGAGGTTCCTGATCAAGTGTAATTCATTACCTGCATTACGTATCTCCATTCGGTCTTTTGGCGATTCCATGGAACATATGGCGATTTCAATATTTTCAGTGCATTCCTCATTTTACCTCTTTCATCGCCTCACAAAGCAAGGTGATCTATGATCTCCATGACTCGCTCAGGAAAAGACGTTCTCACAAAGTTATGAAGATCAGTATGACCATCTTGGAACTCGCTATCAGTTGGTCTTCTTCCGGTAAACATCTCCAGTAAAAGGATTCCATAACTATACATGTCTCCCTCCGTTGACACCTGACCACTCACACCATATTCTGCATAACAATTATTCGAAGAATATGTAAAAATTTGTGGTTTACTCATATCAGATCCATGGAAAATACTACTAAAAATAAAATGAACAGAGATATTTAATTACTTCTAGTTGAAATTGGTACCTGGAGCAATGTAGCCTATGGATCCTTTCATTGTATTTGAGCTATTTTGGTATATGTCAGTACTTGTAGCAATAGTAGTGCTAGAAACAACAAAAGTGATCTTTGAAATACCGAAATCACTAATATGGCCTGTCATATCATCATTAAGAAGAACATTGCTAGGCTTAAGATCGTTATGAACAACAATGGTGTCACATTGAGCGTGAAGATACTCCAATGCAGAAGCAACATCCATAGAAATATTCAGTCTCTATAGAAAAGTAAGCCTTTGGGCTTTATCCTCTGTTACTTCTGGATGTAACCATCTATCCAAACTCCCTTTAGGCATCAACTCAAACACCAGAGCCTTAAAATCATTACCTTGAAAGTCCAAGCTAGAGCAAGCACTCAAGACTTAGACGAGATTCCTATGTCGGATTTTTCTCAAGGCCTTGCATTAGATGTAAAGCTCTTGGGAAGCTCCCTTCTAGGGCGATTGGAAACTTTTACTACTTGATGGCTATTCCATCTTGAGCAGATTCCTTGTACCGCAAGGCTAGTAACTCCCAACACCAATCTTATTGGACTCCGAGAAGCCTTCAATATCTTTATGGAGCTCTGCAAATGAAATTCTCAAGAATTGCTCATTGGAAGATTGCGCAGAAGAGACATTATTCCTCATTTTCTTCCTCCTCAAACGGATAACGAAAAAGAACACCAACAAACTCAAGGATGAAGTTCCAATGATTACTGGAACAAGTAGTTTGGTAGAGGGACGCTTTCTTTTTTTCCCGAAAGAGGAGGTGACACATGTGGGAAGACGAAGCTTAGGAACACCTCCACATAGATTGTTGTTTCCTTCAACTGAAATGGTGACATTGGCCTCAACTAAGGGTACTTCTCCTTCAAATTCATTGAATGACAAGTTCAAATAAACCAAGAAAGGAAAGTCCCTAAAAAACATTGGGATCTTACCCGAAAATTTGTTGCGAGAAAGGTCTAAGTATACTAAACCTCGAAGAGTTTGCAGTTGACACACCCCCACCCCCCTACCAGCGGCGGGTGTGCTGGCCACTCCACAGAAATCCCTAGCCGTTACCTCTAACGACTAGAAATCCCTGTGAAGCGAAGCCGTATTGCTTGTAACATCCCAAATTATACCCTAACAGTTTTATAACATGTTTAGGGTATAATAAAAGTAACAGTATGTTTTTCAGGAATAAAATAAAGATAAAAACAAAAGTAGGAATATGCATAAGTTAAATTACAAATAATAAAGAAGAGTTAGGGCTATTGTAAAAATATCATAAATTGATTTGCAAATAGTAGAAGAGTTGAAGGACCAAAGAGTAATAAAAAAAAGATATTAGAATGAAATAAGGATGAAAATTGTGGAAGAGACAAGTGGCTTAAAGGAAAGAGAGGGAGGAAGTTTCCTCCTTTGGTAGAAAGACAAATAAAAAAGGGATAAGACCAAAATAAATATCTCATTTTGGTCTTGGAGAGAGAGAGAAGAGAAGAGAAAGGAAGAAGAAGAAGAAGAAGAAGAAGATCACAGGTATGGAATTCGGGTATGGATACATGGTTTAGAACCCTCTATCTTGTGTACGGTTTGGGTTTAGGAACTCCTAAACTCATTTCTTGTAGGGTTGAGTTGAGAAGAGCTTTAAGACTCCTAGATATGTGTTTTGAGAAGGGTCTAGTTACAAGTTGAACCAAGAAAATTTTCCTATTTTTGATCATATGCAGTAGTCGGATCTTAGGATGGGTTTTTGGGTAAGAAATACAGGGTATTTACAAGTGAGTCCTGCTTGTAAGTGTAAGCCACATCCAATTAACTTGATGATAGGCTTTTTGAATTTCTCGATTTGGACCTCGTAGACAGTTATGGTCCCTTTGCGGAGTCGGCTCAGTTAAATCTGGTCGGTCGGTCGTCCGAGTTCGGGTCATGGCTATTACCTTAGAGACGGGTTTTGGGTCAGAAATAAAGGGAATTTGGCATTAAGTCCTTCTGGGAAATTGTAGCCACGTCAGTGAACTTGATGTTAGGCTTTTTCATTTCTCGGTCGAACCCCTATGGGCGAGTTATGGTCTTTTTATACGAATAGTCAAATGTGGGTGAAATTCGACCCATAGAGGTCGATCAAACGGTCGGTGACCTCATGCGACAAAAGATCGTGGGGACCTCATGCGAAGGTCGGACCTCATCTGTCAGCCAGACCTCATCCTGTGAGGTCAGCGCTGCGTCATGTGAAACTCAGCTCGTCATGTAGAGCTCGACTTGTCTGTAGAGCTGTTTCAGTCATTCAGTCTAATTTCGTCGGTTCTTTGCGTATGACCTCTCCAACCGGAGGTCATATCTCCTTTAATCGAACTTCGATTTGGGTGTTCTTGGACTCTATGGAAAGCCCATTGAGTCAAGAATACATTCATACATCTGAGGAGAATATTAGATGCCTGACCGAGGTGATAGATGAGCTCGTCACTTCAGGTCACTCGTCAATCCAGGTCAGCTCGTCAGATTTGCCTACGTATGACCTCCAACTTCGGAAGGTCATATCTCCTTCGTCCGAACTCCGATTTGGGTGTTCTTGGACTCTTTGGAAAGCCCATTGAGTCAAGAATAAATTCATATGCCTGAGGAGAATATTAGATGCCTGACCGAGGTGATAAATGAGCTCGTCACTTCAGGTCACTCGTCAATCCAGGTCAGCTCGTCAGATTTGCCCACGTATGACCTCCAACCGGTCATATCTCCATGATCGAACTCGATTTGGGTGTTCTTGGACTCTATGGAAAGCCCATTGAGTCAAGAATACATTCATATGCCTGAGGAGAGTATTAGATTTCTGACCGAGGTGATAGATGAGCTCGTCACTTCAGGTCAACTCGTCAATTCAGGTCAGCCCGTCAGGATTTGACTACGCATGACCTTCAACTTCGGAAGGTCATATCTCCTTCGTCTGAACTCCGATTCGAGTGTTCTTAGACTCTATGGAAAGCCCATTGAGTCAAGAACACATTAATATGCCTGAGGAGGAAAGAAGATGTTTGACCTAGGTGATAGACCAAGTTTACCAAGAATTCATTTCGGCTCGTCGATTGAGTCAACTCGTCGAGTTAACTACATGTGACCTCGACCGGAAGGTCATATCTCCTTCGATCCGAACTCGATTAGTTGTTCTTGGACTCTATGGAAAGCCCCATTGAGTTAGAATCCATTAATAGAACAGAGCGATAAGATAGGGGCTTCATGTGGCACCAGAAGCACGAAAAACAGTAGGCACTACAAGTACCATAGTTATTCATTTTATAAATGCCCATTATGAATTCATAAATAGCTCGTAAGCATACATGGTAAGCATAGTTATTTATGCATATAATGAGATATGAAAAATGCAAAGATATGAATAAATGATTGTATATATATAACCGAATAACAATAATTATTCGGGAATATGAGATATATACTGAACATAAAATACATATTGATTGTCTGCTTAGAACCTGGTAGAGGGATAGATGGGCGTCTTATTAAAGGGAAAAACCAAGTTTCGGCATCTGATTACGATATCGAGGCCGTTTGGGTCGATGAGATGATCCGTTTGGATCACGGTGGCCCGAAAGGGTCACCCACAGCGCCTTCGGGCCCTTATAGACCCTTTGTTTCACACACGGTGGTACGAGCGCGCCGGGCTCTTATAGATGGGTCATTATCTCGATACGATGATGCGGTGCCTTTGGGCCCTTATAGACCAACTGTTTCACCGGTGTCTGACCTGTGGGCCCTTATAGTTTCACAATATCCACTTCTAAGGTTTATCTTGAACATGAAACATAAAAGAAACAAGTATATGCAAATGAAATGCAAGTAGAATATATGACATGATATGAGAAGCATAGCACTTATGCTACGATAAGATACAAGCATAAGAACAAGTAGAAATACAAGATGACATGAAAAGTATATGGATGATGATAAGAAATGGAACTGGTCATGATAAGTATATATATGAGAAATGATAAGAATATGTAACTGTTATATGTGTTATATGCATGTGTATAGAAGTGTGGTGACCTTAATAGAGGTCATCCATGTGTATTAATCTCTTCACTAAGCTGCAAAGCTTAGCACGTATTCAACCGTAGGTACGAAGAGGAAACCAGAGGATGTGTAATCCACATCGCGACTCAGCACAGCACATCAATAGAGTCACCGGGAAGACCTTTAGGTCTATTTTGTATATGAAATTTTGTAAAACTAATGTAAATATTGTAAATGTTGTCTTATATGGAGCTTGTATATATATTTTGTAACCAATGCGTTAATATAATACAAGTTAATTGTTGAACATTATATGAATGGAACTAGTTTAAAGTTTATATGAAAAAAAAAAACACTTCACTAGCACCATATGCCGAGTCAGCGCCACATCGCTTGCTTAAACCTCCTATAAAATTTTTCTTTTTTGTTTTATAACTTAGGATTTGGTAAAATTTAGTAAATGAAAATCACAAAGATGACTACGTACATAGTAAATCTTTAAATCTCCGTATACATCCAATTTACACTACATCCAATTATGGCAACCAGCATACCAACACATTTTCATCATGCTAAACTATGTACATACATATGTTCCATGTACAAATTCAAAGTATGTTCTTACATAATATAATTAACACACAACACTTATACTGATGTCAGACCCATCCATCGTACTCCAGCCGCCTTGGCGACCTATACCTGGAAAAATAGTTTTAAAATACAAAATAATGAGCTAAACAAGCCTGAGTGTATGCTTATAAAATGGTTTTTCTTTCCGAAAACATTTCAAACATGTAAAACTCTCTTTACAAATATTTTGCTTTGCTTTGCTTTGCTTTCTTTTGGCAAGTTTCTAAAACTTTCTTGCTTGCTTGCTTTGTACTACTGCTTTGTTTCGCGCTTTTCTTTAAGTTCAGAAACTCTTATTGTTTAGAGTTGCATAGAAGTTTATAAAACTTCTCAAAATTTTCTTCTCGCTGTTTATTCATATTTCAGTGCTTCTTAAAACCTTTCACAAACCTTGCTTTTAAAAGTTTCTCAAACTTTTTCATAAAATGGGAGCTTGAGCTCAACCACATGCTTTGAAAATAAAACCACGAGTTGCTCAACCGATCGCTTGAAATCTAAACGGAGCTCGAGCTCACCCGCTTGCTTTAAAACTCTTCTAAGCCTGGCCACTCAGAACCAATGGTTGATTTTTCAAAATCGTATATCATGCTTAGTGTTATCATCCACTGGAAACCTGGTTTAAGCATTTTTAGCCCTCCTAGTGAACACGTGGAACCTATTCAACTGTGCCGGTGGGAAGGACCTTGTCCGCATCACCTTTTTTCCCAAAGGAATATGGTGGAATTGACCTCGTGGTTCCATCACCATACTTAGTTAGAGCTCTTAACCTTATATACCCCAGACGTGCCACTCGCCTCCTTTAAATGCATGATGTATGTCCTAAGTTTGCCGACTGTACAAACTACAATGCATGTATGAAATCCTAATCCTAATCGCGGCACGCACGGAGTACCTCCGACCGGTTTGCTCGCTTGTAAACTAGAAGGCCTTGTTTTCTCAAACTTTCTTTGCTTCGCTGCTGTTCTTGTAAAATGGTTTACAATTTAAACCATTACTGTTGCTTGTTTAAAAAATGGTTTAATTATTCAAAACCTTTACTTGTCGCTTACTTGAAAATGGTTTAATTATTCAAACCATTTACTTACTTGCTTGTTATGTTTAATTATGGTTTTACAATTTAAAACCAATGCTTTCTTTCAAAAATGGTTTAACTCAAAACTATTTCGCTTGTTTTTTATCTCATCATCATTTCTTGAAAATGGAGTTCAACTCAAACCATGAAATAAGTTTGTGTAAAGCAATTTGTAATAATAATAATAATACACTAGTATTTGAAAATGAGTTTAGAACACTACATCTTTGCTTGCTTAATCTGAGTACGCTCCACACTTATTCCTCGCCTTACTTTTAACCTACAACTCAAACGAATACGACTTACATATTAATCTACAACTTAACGTACTTCCTAGGACTTAGTCACACTCTTTATACTATTTTAAAGCTAAGGTTCTAAGGGTTCTATTCAACTGAATTTCACTCTACCCTGAGTGACCAAACTCGCTACGCCCAAAACAACCCGAACTACTCTATGTCAAAAGCTGGAATCAGAATTTTTCGCATACGGCCCCACTTTGAGTGAATTTCCTTGGGCTACCTAGAGCCAGAAGTTGATGATTTCTACTTTTTGCTGATTTTTCCTGATCATGGATATTACGAAATACTCAACATAGGCTGATATGCGAGGCCAGCATAAACGGTCAAATGAACGACGCAATCTAGACACCGACTCATTATATCTGGGACACTCTGGTTTCAGGTGTGATCATTAACGACAAATTAGTATCCACACCCATGTTTGACTGGGGCTTAGCGAGTGCCCCACCCTTGATCACAATGCCACCCCGCGTTGACTTCACTGTATACCAATCAATCTGAGCTTCAACGACGACTCACGATCATTTGATACGGTGTTAATCTGTAATCACCAATCTTGTGTGAAATCTCGTGATCATTTATCGAGAGACCATCATTTCTGAACAACACAGTATGATATGGATTTGCAAACAGCTTCGCACTGGGGTTTACCCACATAACCCCCAACCATTCAAGAGTTTATAGTGCTCTTTGCACAAAACTCAAACCAAAGCGACATCTAATCTCCTACTAAAGTCCCAGAATCCACCACACTTGACTTAAGACAAATAACATACCTTAGATTTGGGCCTCTCCTCTTCCCTTTCTTCCTCCTCTTCCTCTCTCTTTGCTCTCACTTTCTCTCCTACTGTGTTTGAGCATAAACTTTCGAGACCAAATGAATTTTTGGCTTATTTCCATTCTTATATTTTCCACTTTCCTAAATTAGGTCATGTTCTCTCACTTTAATTTTGCAATACTAACCTTTAGAAATTTTACCATAGCCCATCTCTACAATTTCTTAATGATTTTTGTTTCATAATCTCTTTTAAGTAAATGACAATTGCAGAATTTTGGTTTAATACCACCACCCTAGTTTCATATAAATTGTCATTCCCTACTTTAGTCTCCCAAACACTACAATATGACACTTTGGTACTCTATACACCCCATGATTCATGTAATCGTGACAGACTCTGGACTGGTGCCACAGCAACTCCTCCCTCCTTAGGAACACTTCATTCCCCAAAGGCAGAATTAGCCTGTAAGAAAGAAAGGAAAACACCCCATCCCAAAAATAAAGTGAGGGCACCGACAACATCTCGGGCCTGCCCCAAGTAGTCGCCTCCTTCTGTGATTCTTCCATAAGACTCAACTAATGAACCATTTTGTGTTTTCAACACGTGTCTTTATGCATCTACTAATTGTGCACGTATTCTCATAAAGTCAAATCTCCTTCCTTAATCGAGACTGTCAGCTTCCTCACTACATGTGAAAGATCCCAGATATATTTCAACATCACACATGGAATGTATCATGTATCTTTGATAACTCAAAATCACTGTGGTTACCGCCCCCACTTTGCTCACGACCATAAGGTCCAATATTACCTGACTGCTTTCTGCTCACGCTTCCCAAATCTCAACACACCTTCAAAGGTGAAATCTTCAAAAGACTCGCTTCACGTATCTCTTTAATTAGTAAGTCTCTTGGCGACGGTTGTCCAGACAGCTTCTTCGCTCATCTTTATTTCAGTTATCACTAATAACTACTTTCTCCTCGGGCGACGGTACTGGTTCAGTGGGCCTACTTCAGTCTTTCACTAACCCTCATCCCAGCATTAACGGAGTTCTACATTTCCCGCCATACAAAGGAGCCCAAATGGAGCCATTTCTATAATTGGTCTGATAGGCTGATTGTTGTGGTGGCAACTCCATTGCCAAGGAGTATCCCAACTTCCTTGAATTCCATTACAATAAGCCTTTGATATCTTATAACGTCTCGACTAGTCCTCTCCGACCGCCCATCCTGTCTCGAGATGAAGCCGTGGCCGAAATGTGCGAGTACTTAACGCCGCTTGCAACCAGGGCCGCAAACTCAGATGTGAACCCGGGTCTCATCTGAAACTATCAACTGGAACCCCATGAAGTCTCACTCATTCATCTACATACAACTTGGCCAATCTCTTTCACTTAATTCAACATTAATCGGTAGGAAATGAGCAAAACAAGAATCGACTACTATCATCTTATTATCGCATCATGTCGCTTCGAGCACGGGGGAAGACTCCATACCACAAAATCATAGTAATCTTTTCCATTTCCACAATCGTGATGGGTGAGCAACTGACATCTCTTCCCTGCAGGCCTCTGATGTTTCATTTCTTCACCTGCTGATGGTGTTAGGCACCTAGAAACGAATCCTCGCGATCTCTTTCTTCATCCCATTCCACCAAGAATGTTCTTCAAAAGTTACGCATATCTTAAATTACTCTGGGATGCATAGAGAGACATACTGGATGCATAGCATATGCAAGATGAATGTGCTCCATTAGTCTCTGTCACACATACTCCGCACACACATTCACCTTCACCATCATGCCATCATTCTAATCCTAAACTCATTTCTTCCCTTTTCTATCTCTTTTTCTTAAGTTTAATCATCTCAGGATCCTGTGGATTGCCTGTAACTGGCCCACTAGAAGCGGTCTAACATGAAACGTGGCCACCAAGGCTCCTGAATCCTCAACCTCCAATATCACCTCCTGAAGCTCTGCATCTACCACTAGCAGTATAACCCGATCTCTACGTGAGACAAAGAACTCTCACGCTCTACTCTGCATCCGCATTGAATATTAGCTTTTCCCGATGGTACTCAATAGTAGCAGCCTGAGTCCAATCAACTCGAGCCATCTTCTTTGCCTCAGTTTAACTTTTTGGGTGAAAAATATATTGAAGACTTTTATGATCTGTAAAGATCTCATAAGGAACACCACATAAATAATAGTCTCTATTTTCAAGGCAACACGATCACGCTTAGCTCTAAGTCGTGGTGCTGGTAATTTTCCTCATGCTTTAATCCTGCTGCAGTATATGCAATCACCCTATCATTCTGCATCAAAACATAACCAAGGCCTTGCCGCGAAGCATCACTATAAACCACAAATCCATCCTTCCCATCAGAAAGCTAGAACTGAGCTGAGTTTGACCCATCTTTCTAAATTCCTCAAACTCTTGACAAGATCGTTCAATGATATTTAACCTCTTTCCTTGTCACTATCGTTATCCCTTTAGTCTCTCACACTCTGGTATCCTACTAAACCAAGGAAGTCAATCTTTGACATATTCTTTTCGTGTTTAATACCACGCTTCTATTTCTTTCTCTCGGGGACTACCACTCTCACCCTATCACCAAATACACATCTAAGAATGCCACCTGTCGAGCCAGTTTCACTCTCAAGCCAACTTGGCATATAACCGCCGCTCGCTGGTCCCAATAAAATCCTCGTGTGCTTAGAATGTCCTCCAACTACCTGAATACACTAGTATATCATCAATAAAAAACTATGACAAACCCATTCATAATGTCGACTCAATACTGTCATCAACCTATAAATGCTGTCGAGTATTAATAAACCAAACAGTATCACCAAAAACTCATAATGTCGAGCTGCAACCTCGAATGCAAATTTTAGGTACATCACTCTCCCGCACTCTCAATCGATGATACCTGTAATTTCAAGTCTATCTTGAAGTATACTCGAGATCCTTTCTGGGAGTTGATCAAATAATCATCGATCCTGTGAGTGGATACTTCATCATGGATAGAACTCTATTCAATCGCCCTGTAATTCATACATAACCGCAAACTCCCATCTTTCTTTTCACGAAGAGAACCGGAGCTCCCATGGGGTTATGCTCGTCGAATAAACTTTACTCATGGGATATGCTCGCCGAATGAACTTACTCAACAAATCTTCTAATCGAGCCTTAAGCTCCCTTAACTTCCTACAGAGCCATCCTATAAGGAGGAATAGAAATTGGCCTACCCCGATCAAATCGAATGGTGAACTCCACTTCTCTTCTGGTGGTAATCTGTATCCTCGGAAATACATATGGGAACTCTAACAAGCTGGAATCTCGTCGATATAGTCCACTTCCTTCCGGTCTCCCGCCACATAAGCTAATTAACCACGACATCCTTTCTGCGCGACATTTTACGTCTTTGTCATGGTGGAGATCATACGGGAGAGATAGCTCTCTCACGTAATCCTCACGAACTACCTCCATTTCTGGCTTATGCAGCTTTACTTCCTTCTTATAACAATCCCAGTAGTGGCTCACATGGCGAACGACCCGATCCACGTCTGAGAACCGCATCAAAGTCCCTCATATCTGGGGCTACAAGATCAGTGGGAACTCCTGTCCCTCAATTTAGAGACTGTTTACTATCTCACACTACTCTGTCTGCGAGTAACGGATCTCCAGCTGGAAGGGAAATAAATGCGACCCTGCAATGGTGATTTTCTTATCCAGACAAGCTGATCTGAGAATGGCTTGGATGCAAATGAATGCGTAGCTCCTGAGTCTACTAAGGTATATGCATCATGATCGAGATGAAATAATACTAGTGACCCACATGGAGGCGCATCCCTTTGTCTTGGCGAGTCCACGACATATACTGGCTTTGAGTGCGGGCTCTGTCTGTATCCACAGGGCCTTTGCCTCTGCACCTCACCACGGCCGCCCCTCTGCTGCGGTACGTGGTGGCCCTCTGTGAAACCTCTCCCCAGGCGACTTGCATGCGCTCAATCTGCAGTGCTTCAGGGTCAGCTAAGGCGGCTGCGATGTTTCCTTTTGATCGAGTTGGGGACAACTCCTAATGAAATGGCCTTCGGACCTGATGAAACACCACATGCGAATCCCACATTCCCCCATGGTGTCGTTTCGACATATATGACATACGGGAGTAATACTGCAGGTGCCTTGCCATTGGGGCCTCGATCCTGACTAGAGATGGCTCCTCGACCTGTAGCCCGGCCTCTATAACCTACTCTTGCTTTTCTTTACGCTATCTTTTGTCTGCGAGCTTTGTTGGGAAGTGCAGTGCACTCCTCTTACTCTCTTACTTTCACGCCTACTACGATCGCCATTTGTAGTGCTTTGCTCAGCTCTCGGAGCGGCCTATACTAAGTCCCCGAATCTGTACGAGCAGCGGCAATGCACTGCGATTCGGTGTTGTAGTCCTGATAAAAACTTCTTGCACTTCAGGACTTCATCTACTTGAATGTATGGAACCAATCTAACTGGATTCAGAGAACTTCTTCGTGCGACGCTGTCATGTTCTTACATTTCCTAGCGAAGAACTCCTCAATTTTGAATCCTTATGACTGCGAGGAAAGAATCGGTCGGTGAATTCTTCTTTGAATTGGTCCCATGATAATAATCATCGGGATACCTCCTCTCTATGGCATCCCACGATCTTTAGCCTTGTCTTCGTGGGGCGGAAAACAAGACTCTTTGCTCATCCGTGCAGCCGTAACTCCATATACTTTGTTTTCTGTCTAGCCATAACAGTGCTTGGATCCTACTTCTTAGTCATATGGCTTGGCGCCAGTTACAGCCTCTCTCTATCGACCTCCCCGGTTCTCTCATAACCTCTCTAGGTGGCGGTGGAGGTTGCGACTGCTGTCGGGTTTCTATGGCTACTATCTGTGCAATCTGTGCCACTTGCTCTGCCGTAAACATTCCTGGCACTTGAGCTCCTTCTGGTGGCGCAGATGGTCGGCTGACCCTATTCTTCAGAGCTGAGTTCATATCTGGTAGTGGAACCTACTACGTGCTCATCTCTCTCCCACACACACTTTTGAGCGAGGGTACTTTAGGACCTTTCGGGAGCCTCTGGAATAACTCTCCCAGGACGACCTCTACGTCCTCTCCTGACATAGTGCTGTAATTACAAAAATAAACCAACTGTTTAATACTTTGAATCACTTGATATGTATGTACTTTAAGTTGGAACATGCATGGTTGCCATTACTTATGCTCTGATACCACCTTGCGTGGTATCATCTCTCCTCAGGCCCTAGGTCATTATATACAATATGCTCTGATACCACCTTGACACACCCCCTTTACTCGGCGGGTGTGCGACCCTCCGCAATCCCTAGTTACCTCTAACATTCATCGAGTGGTAGGCGGCGATATTGCCTGTAAACCTCCTATAAAATTTTTCTTTTAATTTATAACTTAGGATTTGGTAAAATCTTAGCGTGGAAAAACCTGACATGGCCAGTGCACATAGTAAAATTCAAATCACAGTATACATCGATTTACTCGTCGATTATGGCAGCTTGACATACCAACTGCATTCTCATCATGTAAACTATGTACATACCTTATGTTCCATGTACAAATTCAAAGTATGTTCTTACATAATATAATTAACACCGATAGCATGCGATGTCGGGACCCGATCCTATTGTGCTCAGTAAAGTACTTTGTGCACGGAAAATAGTTTTTTAAAATACAAAATAATGAGCTAAACAAGCTCAGTGAGTGTATCTTTTTATAAATGGTTTTCTTTTAGGAAAACATTTCAAACATGTAAAACTCTCTTTTAAATATTTTCGAAGCTTTGCTGCTTTGCTTTCTTTAAAAGTTTATAAAACTTTTCTTGCCTTCCCTTTGCTTTTATTACTTGCTTGCTTTATTTTAGCTTTTCTTTAAAAGCTTGTAAAACTCTTATTGCTTGCTTGCTTAGAAGTTTATAAAACTTCTCAAATTTTTCTTTCTTGCTTGCTTTATCTTGTTGAAAAGTTTCTCTTAAAACCTTTCCACAAACCTTTGCTTTAAAGTTTTGAACTTTTTTCGCAAAAATGGGAGCTTGAGCTCAACCACATGCTTTGAAAATAAAACCCACGGGAGCTTGGCTCAATCGATCGTTTTGAAATCTAAACGGGAGCTTAAGCTCACCCATTTGCTTTAAAACTCTCCGGAAGCCTGGGCGACCGGGAACCAATGGTTGATTTTTCAAAACTGTATATCATGCTTATAAAACATCAACCACTGGAGGCCTATTTTTGCTTACTGTACCCTAGTGAACACGGGAACCTGTGTTCAACCGTGCCGGTGGAAGGACCTTTATCCGCATCACCTTTTTCCGGTGAATATAGTGGAATTGACCTCATGTCGCCATCACCATACTTAGTTAGAGCTCTTAACCTTATATACCCATGTACGTGCCACGGTCTCCTTTAAATGCATGATGTATGTCCTAAGTTTGCCGACCAGGCATAACTACAATGCATGTATGAGATCTAACTCCACCGTGCGTGCGGGTACCTCGACCCGGTTGCTTGCTTAGAACTAGGGAAGGCCTTGTTTTCTCTCAAACTTCGTTTCTTGCTTGCTTACTTGCTTTCTCTTTGTAAAATGGTTTACACTTTGACCATTTGCCTTGCTTGTGAAAAATGGTTTAATTGTTAAAAACATTTTCTTACTTGCTTACTTGAAAAATGGTTTAATTATTCAAAACCATTTACTTACTTGCGCTTGCTTAATTATGGTTTACAATTTAAAACCGATGCTTTCTTTTCAAAAATGGTTTAACTCGAAAACCATTTGCGTGCTTTATCATTGCTTGCTTCTTGAAAAATGGTTTGAACTCAAAACCATGAAATACCCCGATTAATAAAAGCAATTTGTAATAAAATATGTACTAGTATTTGGAAAATGAGTTTAGAACACTCACATCTTTGCTTGCTTAGCAGGCACGGTTCGCGCTTATCACTTTACTTTTAACACAACTCAAACGAATCTGACGCACATGTGTCGGTATAACTAACGTTACTTCCTAGACTTAGTCACACCTCTTTATAATCTTTTTAAAGCTAAGGTGCTAGGGTTCTGTTCCCACTTGGAATCACCCAATTCGAACACCGAAACTCAAGTTCGTCGAAACAACCGGGGGCTACTCTATGTCAAAGGCTGGAATCAGAATTTTCTTGCACATGGCCCCCACTTTGAGTGAATTTTGGGCCACTTAGAGCCTGTTTGAACGAACCTCTGTATTTCTTTAGGTTTGATTCTCCTTGAGAGTCTATTTTAATTGGCCATGAATCACCCAAATCGGATAGAAATGAGTAAGTTATGGCTAAAATACAAAAAGCTGACCGAAATTAGAAAACGAAACTGAGGGGGTGTGCCGTTACCACCACTTTGTTCATGTCTTAGAGTACACTTACCTTACGGTGGGGTGTCTCCAGGTACAACATGTTCAATGTGCCGGTACACCTTCCATATTTTACTTGAATTTTGTTATTTTCCCACTTTTGATGTCAATTCACTTCATCTGACTTCTATATTCATAATACCTCAAAAACCAACTTGGAATTCATCTAAAACAACTCCACAACATTTGAATTGGTGCTGGAACCTCAAAACACAAACACCAGGTGGAAATCCAAGAACACTACCTAAGGTCCACCAATTCTTTATCAAACCCGCATGGTGATGATTAATTGTTTGTTTTCTCCCGAATGGGGTTTACCCACATAACTGACCATTCAGAGTTTATGTGCTCTTTGCCTGAAAACCTAAACAAAGGAGCATCTAATCCTTACCAAAGTCTAGAAATCAGCCACTTGATTCTAAGACAACAACATACCTGATTTTGGGCCTCTCCTCTTCCTTCTTCCTCGTCTCTTCCTCTTTATTGCTCTCACTTTCTCCTCACTGCGGGTTTCTTTAGAGAGCGAACTTTTGAGACAAAATGAATTTGGCTTTTATTTCCCATTTTTATATTTTCCACTTTCCACTAAATTGAAATTGCCCTCATCTCTTTTAATTTGCAATCTAAAAACTTTTGAAGTGCTACTTATGGCCCATCTCTACACTTAATGATTTTGCTTTTCATAATCTTTTGCTAAATGACAATTGTACCCTTGGTTTAATACCATATTCGGGTTATAAATTGTCATTCCCTAATTCTAGTCTCGAATCTTCTGATATGACACTTGGTACTCTTGCCACCCTACGGTATCATGTCTTTGTACACTCTCTCGGAGACCAGGGTGTTCTGTGATGATATTGAAATCTCCTTCAAAGACATTACCACCAAGTAGAAGATCCAGCATTACCACACAGTTACTTAAAGTGCTTGGAAGATCACTTGATAATCTGTTATCAGAGACATCTAATACTTCAAGGTTAATCAAATGGCCAACTTCCAATGGCAGCGAACCAGTAAAGGCATTGCCACCCAATCCAAGGAGCACAAGCGAGGAAAGACCCATCACATCGTTCAGGATTGAACCGTTAAGGTTGTTGTTAGAAAGTCTCAATGCTACTAGGTTTTGAAAGGCTGCTAGGCTGGAAGGTATATCTCCTATCAAGTTGTTGCTGCTTAAATCAAGAATGTTTAACATGACTATGTTACCAAGTGAGGACGGTATTCTTCTAGAGAGTCTATTTCCACGCAAACGTAGTTCTCGCATTTTATAAAGCTTTCTAATGTTAGAAGGAATGCTACCGGTAAGTTGATTACTAGCCAAGTTCAGGTATGTTAGATTTACCAAATTCTCTATTCCTGACGAAATTGTTCCATAAATCTGGTTGTATCCCAGAGATATCCATGAAAGTTGGGTCGAGAAGTTAGCTATTGTGCTTACTAAAGGACCTTTGAGAAAATTGCGAGAAAAAGTCATTATTTGTAATTGTGTGCAGTTTGCTAGAGAATCAATGAAGCTGAAATCATCTCCTCTAGAGGAACCCAACTGATTCATTGCCATGGTTATCTCTTGAAGGTTTTGCAGCCTTCCTAAATTCGGTGGTACTTGTCCAGTGAAACTGTTATTATGGAGATTCATATATTCAAGCATTGAAGCATTTGACAATGAAACAGGAACAAGCCCAAATGAAACGGTTATCTGCAAGACGTAGGTCCCTGAGATGAGGAAAGGCAACACCCATATCCTGACTAAGACTTCCCTCCAACTGGTTAGTTCTAAGTAGGAAGTATTGCATGTTTAAGAGATTGTATAGAGAAGAAGGAATCGTACCAGTTAATCTGTTGAAACCTAATTGAATGAAATCCATACTTGTTCTACCAAGCTCCTCAGGAATGCTTCCTTCTAGGTTGTTGTATGTTGCTGCCAATACAATGAGAGATGAGAGGTTCCCGAGTGAAGCTGGGATCTTTCCTATGAGATGGTTCTTAGAAAGACCCAGACCTCTCCATTTTGAGAGGGAGCCAAGTTCTTCTGGGATTTTGCCTCCAAGCTTGTTGTCTATTAGATTAAGTTCCCTAAGCTCCAAGCAATAAGTGAGATTGGTAAGGATCATTCCTTCAAAGGAATTGTTGCTAAGAACAAGAACTTGTAAGCGAAATAAACCACCGATCACAGAGGGCACTTTGCCATGGAAGCTATTGTTTTGGAGGACTATTGTTCTAAGAAAGGTGAGGTTCCCGATATGGGGGTGAGAGGGATCCCCCACCAATCCATAAGAAAATAGATTTAATTGGGTGACTCTATGGACATGCCGGCGACTGCAATACACACCTGACCACCGGCAAAAATGGAGTGAGTCATTCCAAGAACTGAGCCTTCCAAGTGGATCATGGGTGATCCCATCCTTTAAATCAATCAGCGCAAGTTGATCCTTTTCATTTTTCATGCTACTGGCAGTGACGGGACGCCATAGATGGATGCACAACAGGACTGTGGATAGAAAAAAGAAAGACACCAAGGCCTTCATACTCCTTTGGATTATTAATTTCAGAAGCCTCCTATGTTTAATTCCAGCAAACATACAATATTAGAGCTGTGAAATGAACATTAAGTACATTTCCTATTTATACAGAAAGTGATTAGTACTTCTTTATGTCCATGAACCATGTAGACTAGGTTCAAAGACTTTGGCTATTCATAATTAATGTGGGACACACTTCATTTGCCAAATCTCTTTGGTTTTCTTCTGGGTAAGGCACGGGCATTGGTAGAATTTCTACATACAAATGACTTGAACTTAAATCATTAAATTATATATAAATACTTGTAGAAAAATTGCTTATAAATTGATGATATGTATATGTGTCATACATAGTCCCCTTGGCTGAATGATATCTATGTAGATCTTATCATTTTCCATGAGCAAACCCATTAATCTACACGCCCAAAAGTCAAGAAGATAAAAATTATAGCGTGGATGACCCGGTACCAAGCATTTCTATTCCTATTCCTTGTCATTGTTGTCTCAACCAAGCATTTCCAAATAAACTTGACAGATCGACTCGCATTGATGGCCTTCAAATATGGAATCAGTCAGAATCCATCCACTATTGCCAATGGACCTTTGTTTATTGTCGTGTCGATAGAGTGATAGCATTAAGTTTGCCCTTTTATGGATTAGTAGGGTCCCTCTCACCACATGTTGGAAACCTCAAATTTCTTGGATCAATGAAGTTCTAGATTATTTTGTAAAATCAAGAGTATTTATTTGGTCTAAAAAAAATTGATCAATAATCAAAAGATCCAATGAGATCAAAGAAAAGCTAGGGTTGAAGATGGATCTTTCTTTCTCCCCAAAGTTTGTTCTACCAAACTCTTATGAAATTCTAGGACTTTATTTACTTATATATATAGAGCACAAGGGAACAATAGGGCTTTGGTCCAATGGGCTTACCAAAGTAGTGGAGAAAATAGAACCATGGGCCCATAGCTAGTTAATATTACATCATCCTATAAATGGCCCATTATTAGCATACACAATTACACAAGTAAAATTGAAATATGATTTAATGGCAATGTAATTAATAAATTAATCTAACACTCTCCCACTTGGAGACGATAATCATAACTCAAATTCTTTCTCAATGGATTAACATAGTCATAACCAATCATATACAATTGACATACCGAGAGGATATACAAATTGTACATAATCATGCACTACTAATCAAAATCATAACTTAAATACTTCCACAAAAGACTTACATAACCATAACCAATCATGTACAATTAATACATCGAAATTATGCATAAATCGTATATAATCAGGCACTACTAATCTAGAAGCGTTATAATGACAAGAGTATTGATTCAATGGAAAGAAAAAACATCATTATGTCATTCATCTAGTCAAAATGATACAAAATCATAATATAATGACAAACATCAAAATGTGCATGTAATAATGAAAAAACATGAGATTTCTTTACCAAATACATGAAAATGGCAAAACTCCAACTAAAACAAAGAGCCTAGGCTCCTAACAATCTCATGCGGGTGACGTGTTCTTGAAACGCACAAATAGGTAAGCCTTTGGTTAGTGGGTCTGCCAACATACTAGAGGTAAGCATGTTCTAAACTAAAATAAGGGACTCTGGAACTTTCTCTTTAACAAAAGAACTTGACATTAATGTGCTTGGAGCGAGAAGTACTCCTAGTGTTCCTAGATAAAGATATAGTTGCGGAATTATCACAAAACAATTTCAACGGTCTAGAAATTGGGTAGACAACCTCAATTTGAAATGTTGGTTCCACAATATATTACATGACACAAGTAGCCTCATAACACACCACATACTCTACCTTATAACGTAGTTGGAAGAGAAGTTGTAAGTGTCTGCTTGACACTTTTCCACGAAACAGCTCCTTCAACCATCATAAAGATATAACCAGAAGTGGACATTTTATCATCCACACAACCTGCTTAATCGGAATCACTAAAACCAACCACCTTAAGAGTGTCGGTACATCAATATGTCAACATGAGATCCTTGGTATCCTATAGATACCTTAAAACTTTCTTAACAACTTTCTAGTTGCTTTGACCAAGACCACTTCAAGTACCTACCCAACACGCCGATAACAAAAGCAATATCAGGGCATGTGCATACTTAAGCATGCATCAGGCTGCCTACAAAAAAAGAATGTGGAATTACTTTCATCTGATCTCTCTCAATATCATTCTAAAGGGCATTGGCCTTTGGAAAATCTATCGCCCCTTACAATTAGTGCCTTAGCAGAAGAACATGATTGCATATTAAACCTTTTCAAAATGCGTTCAATATATGTCTGCTGAGACAATCTCAGAATGTCACTATGTCTAAGCATTAAGTATCATATGCGAGAGCGTAGATCTTCTGAATCCTCTGAAGTATCAAAGTGACTAAGCGATAGCTGTTTGTCTCGACCAACGAGTCAATATCGTAGTTCGTAATATCATCAACATATAAAACCAAGAATATGTATTTTCTCCCACTAACCTTCATATATATGCATTGGTCGACGATGTTCTCCTTAAAACCATTGGCAGTGACAACTTCATCAAACTTGAGATAACACTGCCTAGAAGCCTGTTTTAAACCATAAATGGATTTCTGGAGCTTACAAACCATGTTTTCCTTATTAACCTCCTCAAAACCAATAGGTTAAATCATGTAAACATCCTCAACTAAGTCCCTATTCAAGAAAGTTGTCCTCACATCCATCCGATGCAACTCCAAATCAAAATCATCCAATATAGCCATAATAATGTATAGAGAGTCTTTAGTGGATACGGGAGAGAAGGTTTCCTTGAAATCAATACCTTCTCATTGATTGTAACCCTTAACCACTAATCTTTCTTTATATCTCTCTACATGTCCTTTGACATCGTGCTTGGTCATGGATACCCATTTGACCCAATAGGCTTGCAACCATCTAGAAAATCTACCAAGCTCCATACTTTATTCTGTGACATGGAAGTCATCTCATCTTTCATTGCATCAATCCAGAAGTTAGATTAAGGACTAACAATGGCTTCTTTGTAGGTAGTCGAATTTGATACATCACATATATCATAATCATGCTCTTGCAAGTAGACAATGTAGTCATCTGAAATTGCAGGCCTACGTGCCATCTCTGACTTCCTTGAGAGTATATCCATAACTACATCTAGAACTGTTGGATCTACATCCTCAATTGGTTCATTATTGAGTGGCTATTGGATGCTGGTCAACAATAGGGCTAGAGATAAGCAATAGGCATAGGAATAAAAACTGGTTATTCTTTGAACACGATTTATCTTGGCCCTTGGCTTGTACCCATATCATCCTTAAAATAGATAGCTCGATTTGACTCAATCACTCTGGTGGTGTGCGACGGGCAATAAACCTTGGAACCTCTTGATCCCACACAATGCTTGATGAAGTACCCATTCGATGGTTTGGATCAGTTTCTTGGATTGCAGGTTGTACAGTCTCACTTCCACCTTATAGCCCCAAATATGGAAGTGACGAATACTAGGCTTCTTCTATGACCATAGCCTATATGGAGTCTTAAGAACAGACTTACTAAGCACAGATGTCAAAAACTGAGAAATCAAGATCTGGAAGAATCTCATCCTTAATTAATTTATCCATTCTCTGTCTGGAAATATGACCCAAACGCTTGTGCCAAAGAATAGAAGACTTTTCATTCAATCTCAAACGCTTGGTGCTACTAAAAGTATTAACAATAGGAGAAAAAGAAAGAAAACTATACAACTCTAATCTATAAAGATTCCCACAAAGTGCTTCATTGCTAATCAATAAAGAGTCTCAATATAAATTTACTTTTCCAGTTCCAAAAAGAAAACCATATCCAAGTCTATCTAAAACAAGTACAAATATTAAATTTCTACTAATAGAGGGTATGAATGCCATATTTTGCAATTCAAAAAAAATAAAAAATTTTATGTACTAAGATGCAATCTAACAACTCCTAAAAAGGAAACTTGAACTCTTGTGCCGTCTCCCATGAACATGTACTGGTCCTGACTAATTGGACAACTTCTGCTTATCATCACTTGCACAAAATTGCAAGCATTAATAGTAGCACCTCTATCTAGCCACCAAGTATCGGAAGGCACATCAATGACATTAGATTCAAAACAAACATTTACCCAATGGTTATCTTTCTTTTCCTAAAGAGACTTCAACTTCCTACAATTTGTCTTCTTATACCCAAACTTGTGGCAATAGTTGCATTTTCCCTTAAAGCCCTCATTCTCAAAGGCATTGGAAGTGGAAAGCACATTCTTGCCATTACCCTTGGCACCAGTATTCTGCTTCTTGACATACTTTTTCTCATTGGAAGTTGTATTATCAGGATACTTTCTCTTTTGACCACCACTACCTTGGGTAGTCACCATAGAAATACTCATGGATCTTCCCTTCTTCATATCCCCCTCCTTAGTGAGGATTGCAGTCATCTCTTCAATGCTCCATTGTTCCTTCTGAGCATTATAACTAGATCTAATATTGTCAAACTGCAAAGGCAAAGTCCACATGATCACCAAACAACAAAATCTGAGTCAAACTCCATATCATGGTCTTAATCTTATTATAGCAAGCTAATATTTTATCAATGTGTCCTCGTACCCCACTTGTCCCATCTTAGAAAGTGGAGTGAAGAGTATTCAAAAGCTCATTCTTCGATAACTTTATGTATTTCTTACCAACGACATCTAAGAAGTCATTTGCATTCTCAGTCTTGGGAATGATTTCATAAATAGAGTCCTTCATATGATTCTCCCACTTGATCATCAGGCTCATTGTTAGAATACCAGTCCTCATATGACTTTTCCTTCTAGAAACTCTAAGCTAATGGGTTTGGAGGGGCTTGACTTTGAGGCCATGTTCGGTTTCATAATGTCAAATTCATTGCTTGAGATATTTCCAACTCATTGCTTGTAATTAGTCCATTAAGTTTCGTGATGTGAGAGCGAGGAAAGTTCAAGGCTGAATAAACGAGAACAATGTAAAATACATATAAAACAAGACATGCAAATTGCTCCATTTTGAAGCATCAAATGACGGCGGCAGCAAAAATTGGTCGTAAATCTTAGAGTCTATAAAACACAAAAAGACTCATACATTGGGCCTTGAAAATAAGGCAAATAATGCGGACTTAGAAAAAGCCCAAGGATTTGCCCTAGTCGAGACTGATGTCACGTCATTTCTGCTGTGATGTTGCGGCTCTACTTTTGGTGTCTTGACTTTTCATTTTGCTTATCTGTACAATGTCATGACTCTAAGTGTTGATGTCCCGACTTTGCTATGATGTCGTTGTTGGAGTCACTACTCTAGAATTGGTGTCTTCAATGCTGCAGCCTTGTTTTGATGTCACGATTGAAAACATGTCGTGGCATATCTTTGAATGGTGTTGCAATAGGAAATATGTTGTGGTTGCCTCATTGCTGTTGTGACTGATGTGGTGTCGCGACTCTGATTGTTGTTGTTGAATTCTAATGTCTCGACTCTGATCCTTTTGTTCTACATCCTTCAGCCAACGTCGCGACTTTGACTGCTATTGCTTATGTCTCGACTCTAATATGATGTCACGACATTCCTCAGCAAATGTTGCAACTTTGATATGATGCTGCGACATTCCTCAGCTAATGTTGCAACTTTGGACTTTTAACCACTTTTTGCTTATTTGTTTTTCATGATATTCCTACAAAAACACTAAATTTGGTGAAGTATCCATAATTTGCATTTAAAATGAGTATTCAACATCAAGAATCATGCAAAAATGGATAAAAAAAATAACCATAAAATTCATGCTTATCAATTGTACCTATATTCAAATACGAGCAAAAAAATAGCATTAAAACACTTATTTATAAACTAAAACACTCTAAAACTAACCAAATTGTAGGGATAAAATGAGTACAAAACGTACTCATCACACCCTCAAACTCGAATCCTTGCTTGTCCCCAAGCAATTACTTCTAAAGCGTAGAATTCATGGTGGCAAACATGAGACAAGTGACATCAACTGAGTGATTCTGATGCTTACTATAACATTCGTTTAAGTAGCAAAACATTATTTAATAGGTTCTTTAGGGATAGGTTGCTTTAGGACATAAGCTTTCTCTCTTACTTAAAGACAATTTTTAAGTTTCTGTACTAGTCCAGGAAGTTGGTCCCATTAAGTTTGTCCTTCTCAAAGATGGATTGCAATAATAAATTGGGTGTGTTATTTGTCATTATCTACAAGTCATATACAGAGTACTTTAACATTTCGTTAAATAAATCAATGAGGTTTAAATAACTCTCACTAATTACTTTCAATTTTTTTTTTAAAGAAAAATAATATTATTGATTCAAACTTGCAATAGATCGATAGATCCAAAATACAAATAACTAAAAACCATATAGGATGAAAGAATATATAGGTTAATAGCATAATAAATCGGCATAAAACTTACAAATTTGATGATATAATGACTAAAATATCTATGGTTCCAGTTCTTCAACATACTGATGACCATAATTTGATATCTTCGATTAATCAAATCTGCTTTGCTTATCTGAATCACCCCCACACAAATAAAGTGTTGCAACAAGATGACGAATAACACCACATTTTAGTAAGTAGACGGCAAACCAAACGCCGATAAAATGACGACAACACAAAAAACAAGATTAAATTTAAATCTTTATGGAAGAATCACTTTATAAGTAAGAAAACGAAAGAAAGAGATGCCAATGGGTAATTTTCGGCCAAGAATGGCCAAAAAATCACCACTCCTTGCTTGAAGAAATTAAGCTAGAAAAGAACAAGACGAGAGAAAAAGAGATAAGGGGCGGCTAGGGTTTTATCTACTCCTTTTAAGAATATTAGGGTTGTAGAATTTAATCACATGGGAAATAGAAGAAGTATTGGTAATTACTTTCAAATTACTAACCCTTAAATATTAATTTAATATTCCCAACACTTTGAGGCTTTAGTAGGCCAAGACCCATGTTTCACCAAACTCTAACTAAGCTTTGGCTCATCATCCAAAGTTTGATTATTTAGGTAGTGAAAATATGAATGCCTAAGTACGCAAGTGCAGGTGTCGTGTACATGTAATAAAGAGTAAGTAAGAGTATCATCGAACCCACAAGGAATTGCTTAATAAGTACTAAAATTAATCTAGCCCTAACCTTTATCTAGATGATGGAATTAAGATGAAAGTGAAAAGGAAAACAAACTAAACTAACATGCAAATAGGTGAAGTAAGAATGGAAAACCTAGGATTTAGATTTCATTTAGTTAATCCTTATGAATTAGATCCAACTTATTCCCAATTAACATTCAAATCATCTATCAGCGACAAGTCTCACTATTACATATGTGAATCTCTCTCGACATCCCACAATCTACCCTTGGCAATATGTATTTTGCATCTCTACTCAACCCTAAGATCCTAAGGACGTACGCAATAAGCCTGAGAAACCTTAATTGCCACACAAGACCCATGAATATCTCTAGTCAATGACAAATTGTAACATTCTATTCATGGTCTAATTCAATTCTCACATCTCACATCTCAAATTGAACCACATGTTAGATCAATGGTGATCAATCATCAACAAGCAGAAGAAAAGAATAAAACATATAATAGAAATGTGATTCGAACCTCAATTAGAAAGCAAATCAGTACCAAATTACATAATTCATAGCTAAACTACATCTAAACCCCTAGAAAACTCAATCATTTCATAATGAGGAGAAATACAACCGTAGAAATGAAGAAAAACATGAAGAGGGAGAGAATAAATAGATTTGATAATGAAAGTCCAATCCTCTTCTTCTCTAAGTTTCCTTCTTCCCCAAGAGAGTTATGGCCTAGGGTGTTTCCACCTAAAGGGACTTATTTGCACCCTAGGGACTTGTATTCTAAACCCTAATCTCGTTCTATATAAAGGCCTCTACAAAATGGGCTAGTAGTGGGATGAAGTGTGGGTTTGGGTCACGATGTGCGTGTTAGATGTTGTTGCATAAGCTCAGCCATGTCGTGACGTCGTGGCTTGCACGTTGCAACATGAGCTGCAATGTCTTAAAGGGTACTTCTGTCACATGGTGACGTGGTGTGACCACAACACGACGTGATGTTGATACTTCAAACTTAGTGCCTTTTGCCTATTTTTGCTCCATTTTAGCACCAAAATGCTTCACATTGCTCAATTGCCGCAGAATTGGCCCTAAATGCAAATATGGGCGAAAAATGCATTAGAACACTTATTAATATCATAAAAACATGCAAAATACTAACTAAAAAAGGGGGATAAAGTAGTATAATATATACTCATCACACCCCAAACTCAAATCCTTGCTTATCCCTAGGAAAAGAAGAGACACAAAACAAAACAAACTAACTAAACACAAGTGACACAATGAGTTGAATAAGGTACTAGCCAAAAATCCAAAAAGAACACATTGAAATAGTTCTATAATAACAAAATAGCCAACATGGGATCCTAAAACATTTGCAATCTTTCAAGGACAAGGCCTGCAAATTATGGTGAGCAGTAGATAAAACCAAGCCCCCACCCCCTCTCAATTCCTCAGTGACCTTTCCTTAGGAATCTTTGTGAAAAATTTAAGTTAGATCTCAAGTATAGAACAAGGATTCAACACCCTCAAACTCAAACTCAATTTATTTATTTCGGGAAAAAAAAAAAACTAGATAAGGATAGGAATGCACCCTTTTTATTCAACACACTAGCACTTGGAAGTAGGGAGCAATGCTAGGGATGTTTAGAGAAGTGTCCATGTAGCAAGGATCCATTGGTAATCACCAGTTGGTTAAGGGCATCGGTAGTTCTTAGTTCCCCTCGAGCTTGCGTGTATTTCCAGTACTTATTGCAGAACCTACTTTACGAGACACCCTATCTTAGTCCCATGTAACAAGCGGTGAAATTCGATGAGTTTTGCCTGGATTGGTTGAGGCATTTATGTTTTGAAAGTTTCCTTGAAGCGTGGCAGAGATTTTGAGTTACTATGAACTGCGATTCACTTCTTTTTCACCGCATTTTTCTTTTCTTTTTAAAAAATTGGGGCTTATTGGACTTTTTTATGGAGGTGTCCCATCACTTAAAAAGTTAAGATCTCTCAAGGCAAATTCAATTTCATAAAGGGAGGCTAGAACTAAGGTGTATAAATGAGATTTAGTGCATGTGTGCATATAAGTTCCCATAATAAATAGTTTCTTGAAAGATAAAGGGGTTGATAAAACTAAGTCACCCATAACTAATCATGCTACTTGAGTCTAAGCGAAAATGCCAGTATCCCAAAATAGAAACACAATTTTGGGGAGTGAGATTCAAGTGTCAAATGGCAAGCATGGCACCAAGCCCAACTCATACTTATTCAAAATACACTAACAACTTGAAAGAGACACAAGCATTTGGGTAGAAGTCTTGGCCACGTCACGACTTTGTGGCTCACACGTCGCGACGTGGAGCTACTTGTCTGATTGGTTGGCTCTCCCTTGTCTAATTGGTTGGCTCTCCCACGTCGCGACTTGGGTGGCCCGCGTCGCGGCGATGGGATAGCCCACGCCCGACATCATGGTTTTTGTTGCACTTTGACATCTTATCAATTCAGCTAATTAGCCTCAATTGGACCATAATGCTCCACATGCCTCGAGATTGTACCTATATGCAAATATAAGCAAAAACGCATTAGAACACTTATTAATATGATAAAAACACTCTAAAAACTAACCAAAAGATAGGGATAAAATGAGTACAAAGTGTATTCATCACATGCTCCAAGATCTCAATGATGGCCACAATATTAGCCAAGTATGCACAATTCATCACAAATAAGTCCAAACCACAACCCTCACCCATCCCCAAACTCAGTTTTTTGCATTGTCCTTGATATAAAATAAGTAAGATAAGGCACAAGAAGACTCCCCTGATGACCAAAAATGATCATCTCAATGATCTCCCTGAGGTAGTGTTGGTGGTACATGATAGGAAAAGTAAAATTGTGTGGTTCATGACACTTAGTAAAATCTCTCCATCTAACTAAGCATTCTATCAAATAATCAAGTCATTGATGGAATGACTTATTTATCATTATGGATCTTACAGAAAAATTGATCGCAAGGCGGGGAGAATTGGGTTCTGGCATCGATTAAAAAATATCCGACATGCTTAGACTCACGAGAGGTAAGTTCTTAAACATTCAATATTTCTCAATTTTCACCCAAGTTCATAAACATTTAATCTTATTCACAATATTATGCTATAAATGATTACAAATAGCATACATATAGATTGATAAAATAATATGTGAAAAGAAAAATGAAATTATTACAAAATTGGGCAATAATTCAATTTTGATGAATCATACCATTCTATTCCAGAAAAATGAACTTAAGTAAAATTTGCGCTTGTCTTGATAACGGGGGAAGAGGAAAAGAACAGATAATTTCCTTTAAAAAGAAAACTCAATTTTTACTCATTTGGTTTACCTAGAAACCCCAAAAAGTATAACCTTTTTCAAGACAATTTGATGAGCCAGTTAAAATGATAATAATAAAGGCTTATTAATTTGCGGTCAATGAAAACCTCAATCCAGTTTTCATAACTAGCATAATGTCGGTCGAATAAATAAAGAATAAAAAATTTCAAAAAACTTAGATTGACAACCATTCACGCCAATACAAGCCATCATGATTGAAAATTGGGATGTGGCAGGTGGTGCTCTAATTGTTGAAGAAGTTGGAGTAGTAGATGATCCATTCGGAAAAGATTTTGACATGATATATGAGCAAGTAGCAGCCTCAAACCATCATCTCAAGGATACATTTGTCAAGGCCTTGGGAAAATCTTAGTTATGAGCAGAGTATGCTTAAGTTATGGCCCTTAACAACACCAAAATTACTTGTAAAATCCTATTCAAAAAACTCAAATTGACAACCATTCACACCAATCCAAATCATTGTGATTGAAAATTGTCCTTTAATGCTAAGAAACTTGAGTGATTGAGTCAGATCCAAAATCACGGCCAATCCAAACTTAAATTGTCCTTTAATGCCAATAAACTTAATAATAAAAAAAAAAATCAACCATCATGATATTAATTCGGAAACGTATTATGATGGAAACATATTAGATTTCTCAAAGTTTTTATTATTCCATGGAGAATCGTGGTCCATTCTTTAAATCAAGAAGAATAAAGAAGCAGAAACGCAAAAAATACAAATAAAGGGAAAAAATACGAACCAGACCCAGAAAACGAAGAAAATAAAATTGACAGCTTCAATACCAATATATAGTGGCTATGATACCAATTGCTATATTATTTTGTAAAATCAGAAGTATTTATTTGATCCAAAAACAATTTATCAATAATTAAAAAATCCAATAAATACATTACAAAATAATAACTTTATTGAAACAATGAAGCATATCAATTTGTATTGGGTAGAAAATATACCTGACATAGATTCGGAATTATTGGCCGTCATTTGTTTCTTAAATCTGCAAAGGATGAGATAGCTAAGGTTAAAGATGGATATTTCCTTCTCCCCAAAGTTTGTTCTGCCAAACTCTTATGAAATTCTAGGGTTAGCTCTATTTACTTATATATATAGAGCACAAGGAAACAATTGGGTTTTGGTCCAATAAACTTACCAAATTAAGGGAGAAGGTAGAAAGCTAGTTAATATTAAATCATCTCATAAATGGCTCATAATTAGCATGCACAATTACACAACTAAAATTGTAATATGATTATGCTTAGTCTATAATTAATAAATTAATCTACCATGGAGCTACAAAACAACACCTTCCATGGTGAAATACCCTCGGAGTTAGGTGACCTATTTTGGCTAAGAGTGCTCGTGCTTAGCGACATCTTCCAGGATGGTCTTATTCTTCATGATTTTGTGATGAAGACATCTTTATCTGAGCAAGTAATGAAAATCATGGATACTGATACAATCATCCAACATCGACTCTACATAAGGTTATGAAGTGGTACTTAAGCTTGATAGGTTCTCCTACCTATTTGGGCGGTCTTTTGGGTTAGGCTCTCCTATTGGACTTGGGTACTTATCATTTGTGCTTTCATTAACAGTTGGTGCATAGAGAGAAAGGGCCACCTGGTTCCCCAAAGGTGGGTTTAGAGTGAATGTTATCCAAAGTGTGAGTCGTCCGTTGGCATTCAACTTCTTTAGGGGTGGGCAATGATACAACTATCTCACATCGGTTCCACATAAGATTATGAAATGGTACTAATGCTAGGATTAATGCTTTTTAATTGAATGAGCATAACACAGAAAATTATACAATGTATAGGTCCCATTTACTAGGATAGAACACCCTTGTATGTGAGATATTGTTAAGATGTTTGCTATGATATAGATCAACTATTTCATATTAATTTTCATGATAATATTATCAAAATATCAAAGCTTGATTGTATATAAACATAAGTGTGAGATAATTAAAGTTTGAGTGCTCAGTTAAAAGATATGATTCTCTATATATAGAGCCTCTAATTAATGAAAACTGCGAGCAGTGTAGATTTAAGTCACAAAATGGACTCACGCAATATTACTTAGTGTGAAATCATTTTTTTGAAAAAAAAAATTATTTATTTATTTTTGTTTCTATAATTATCATTTTCTTCATTGTTATATGCATGTAATTATGCCCTTAAAACACTCTTTGTAATTTATAAGCCTCGTTGGGTTTTATCAATTGTACAACTTTGGTGTACATAATGGTTTATTTTTATGCCTGCCAACAAAAGATGAATCTTTCCTTAATTACCTCTTGAAAAAGACTTCGAAATACCATATATTCCTCTTAAAATGAGAAAAACATCCTTTATAGTTTTTTTTTTTTTTTAATTCATTATTGGACAACAAGATCTTAACCTGTTTTTGCTCTCTCAACTAGATTTGGACATCCTAAAATTTGATGTAAAGATAATTAAATCAGATGGTCTAAGTTCATGAGAGTTGTACATGTTGGCTCACATGTTATTCCAAGAGATCCATATTCTGTCATTCATCAATTACATAACCTACATTTATGCCAGGTGTTGCAATCAGCAGAATATTAAATCTGAAAAAATAAAATACCGGATTCGTGGAAACCCTTACAGGACAACCGCGGAGTAAAAGGAAAAAGACATTTTATGAATTTGAGAATAATTACAGAGTCTGACGAAATAGAAAATAAGCGCAGTATGTTGATATGTGAATAAAATCTATCGGTCCGCCCCTCTGTTCTCACGTATCCTTTTTTCTCAATTTTCTTTTTTTTTCGCAAAGTCGCATCGCGAACTTTAGTGAGACGTAATAAAAATAAAACCAAATTTAGATTCATAGTCAGCCTTGGAAATTTATTTAACATTCAAACTGAATGACAACCTTTCCATCTCAAGAGCATGCGACTTGGATTTGGTTTAGCAAGGAAAGGAAACTTCATGGCAATAGACCACATAAAAATGAAAAATGAAGAACAAAAAATGATATATATGACATGAAATACATACATCTCAATGCTCAACGGCTCTTAGTTAATACCCCTTCTACCGTAGCTAGATATGTATGATTTGCGCTCTTCTTAAGGGCCTACCTCTCTTAAGAAGAGGTTCTTGATCGAGCGCAATTTATTGGCTGTGTCACGTAACTCCATTCGGTCTTTTGGTGATTCCATAAAACATATGATACCGATTTCCAATACTGCAATGATGCATTCCCTCATCTATGACCTCCATGACTCTCTTGGGCAAAGACACTTTCACATTGTTATGAAGAGTATGACCATCTTGGAACTCGCTATCAGTTGGTCTTCTTCCAATAAACATCTCCAATAAAAGGATTCCATAACTATACATATCTCCCTCAGTCGACACATGACCACTTACACCATATTCTGCATAATAATAATTACAAAGTATATGTAAAAAAATGGAATTTATTGATATCCATGCAAAATACTGCTAAGCGTAAAATAAATAGAGATATTTAATTACTTATAGCTGAAATTGGTACCTAAAGCAATATAGCCTATGGATCCTTTCATCATAGTTGAGCTATTTTTGTTTGTGCTAGTACTTGTAGCAATTGTAGTGCTACAAATGACATAAGTGATCTTTGAAATACTAAAATAACTGATATGGCCCATCATATCATCGTCAAGAAGAACATTGTTGGGCTTATGGTCATTATGGACAACAATGACGTCACATTGAGTGTGAAGATACTGTAGTACAAAAGCAACGTCAATAGCGATATTCAATCTTTGTAGAATAGTAAGCCTTAGGGGTTCATCCTCTATTGCTTCTGGATGTAACCATCTGTCCAAATTCCCTATAAAAAAAAAAGCATTAAGGGGCCACTTTCCGAGCCTGCCTATGCTTTCTTCCCACAAAAGGACCTTGCCACCCTAGTAAGGTTTCCTAAACTGAAGCAGAAATAATCCAGTGGATGTCATTTAGATACCTGGTAAAATGAAAGTTCCAAACCCCTTCCCTTCTCCGCATGTTTTCTTAAATTTTCCACCCACACCTCTTTTGCTATAGGTAAGGCAAATAAAACAGGGAATAACACTTCAAATGGCTCCTCATTAAACCATTGGCCTTTCAAAACTTCACCCTTCTCTCATCCCTGACCACATGAGTGACTCTTAAGTAGAACAAATCTCACTCCTTGCTTATAGTTTTCCACAATCCAACCTCATAAGGCTCCCTCTCCCTCACAAAAACGGCCACCCCTTCTTCCTTCCCATAATTCCCCTAGATGACCTCTTTCAAAGAGTTCTCCTTTCACTTGAATAATGCCAAAGAGTTTTATTCATAAAAGAGAGAAAACTAAGCCCTAAACAACCATTTTCCTTTATCGTACAACTAGACAACCACGTCACTAAATGAAATTTGATTGCTAAGAAAGTCCACTTGAGTTTTCCTAATCTCAATTCACTGCTCTTGGAATAGTGAGGATGACGTAAATTCGTAAGCTAGACAGGTTCTACAAATTAGGTCTTCAACTCTATTTTAAACCACTTCTGACTTATACACGGCCTCTGATGGTAGGCCTAAGCAACAAGGCAATGGTAGTTCCCCTACCTTCGAGCCAATCTCCAATGCTAACACTTCCACATTATTCATCAAATTACCAGAATCCTTTCTCCCCTTTCCAAATCTCTTTTTATCCTGAAATAGCTCCAAGTCACATGCATAGGCAACAAAGTTTAGTGACTTGATTTAGACGGTCCATTGAACACAATAATCTTATTAGCAAAGAGGAAATGAGAAAATTCCTCCCCACCTCCTCTTCTCCCAGCCTAAACACTGGTCTCCCTCCTATGCTATCACCAAACAAACCTCTATATTGCAATCACAAATAAGTAAGGAGAGCAACCTAAAATCTAAAAAAAAAAAAAAAACTCTCAGTAAAAAGCTAAAAAAAGCAAATGCCCTCTTAGCCTCAATAGCTAGATCCTCTTTGGCATATTTAGAGAATGCTCTCGCCAATGTGCCTGAATGATTTAAGAGCATTCCTAATACCTATATTTGTTTTCTTTTCAATAAGTATTCCTAATACCTAGTTGTCATGGGTTCAAAATTAGTTTGACACAACCCATTGGTGGTAGAGTCCATATTCCTCAGCATACCTAAAATAGAGAAGAAGAAAAATAGCAAGTACAATGCTGCCAAAGTCCATTCATCCTAAAAAAATCCCTGAATTCCTCTTCACCAAATGGTCCAAATCAATGTGAGACAATTAACACATCACAGGGCCTTACAGAAAGAAAGCCCCTAAAAGAACTTTTGTTTTTTATAGGTAAAAAGGAGAGTATATTAAAACCAAAAAGGAGCCCAGGGACAACCCCAGGGTATACAGGAAGTATACAGGGGATGGCTAGGCCTATACAAAAGAAGAGGGCAGAAACACAAAAAACCTACCATCCCACAAAAAAGGCCCTTACAGAATACACAAAAGAATTCTTAAAATAGAGCACTCCTCATACACAATATTCCCTACCCAAGAAATTAGAGTACTAATAAATGACAGCTTCAGCCTATTCAAGGAAAAAATCTCATCTTTAAAAACGATTTTGTTACTCTCCTTCCAGAAAGCTCCTAAAAGAACTGATCAACATTTCACCACACTCCTAGATGGAACTTAGTTAATCCAGGTAAGTTTGGACAACCTAAGTCATAAAGTCAATGGTACTAGGCACAAAAAAAATAAAAAGAAGGATCCACTGGGTTTCCCTTCTCTTACACATGAGACACCATTAAAATAAAGAAAATTCAAAAATTTCAAGAACATGTTATAATGCAAAAATGCGATGCTACCTGGACTGAAGAAATTTACATAAACCCTCATCAAAATGAATCTATATAGACAAAAACCCAACAGCAAATTATAGGACAGAAGAAATTTTACCTCAATTGAACATCCTCCTTCCCTCTTACTCTCTTCATTACACATGATATGCCAGCATTAACCCCAGTCATAACAGCAAAATTGCGAGCTTGCACCAGTGGACCCCCAGCAAAAGCCTGCAGAGAAAGAAAGTCATTGTCGCATATCAATGAATATCTCCATCAGTCACACAATTCCTCTGTTCTAATTCATTTCTTCATTCTTGAATGTTAACTATATTGAACAACTTCATCTTATATGATTCTAGATGGACCAGAAACCCATGAACCCATTTGTGTTTCACTATGAAGATTTGAAGTTAGTCACATGCCCAACAGAGAATCAACAGATATAAATCGTCTGTTTGGTTGCCCAGAAAAACGATGAAAAAAAAAACATTAACAAGGTTTCCTTTTACTTTTCCTCCAGTTTCCAAGCAACCAAATGCCCTAATCGGCAAGACAGAAAAAGAGTTCCGCAACTACAAGTAAAAAAAAAAAAAAATTGACAGGAATTCAATTGAAATACAAAGGAAGTCATTTTTGCATATCAATGAATATCTCCATCAGTCAGACAATTCCTCTGCTCTGATTCATTTCTTCGTTATTGAATGTTAACTAGATTGAACAACTTCGTCTCATATGATTCCAGATGAACCAGAAACATATGAACCCATTTGTGTTTCACTATGAAGATTTGAAGTTAGTCACATGCCCAACAGAGAATCAACAGACAGGAATCCTCTGTTTGGTTGCCCAGAAAAATGATGAAAAAAAAACAATAACAGGGTTTCCTTTATTTTATTTTTCCTTTTTCTTCTCCTCCAGTTTCCCATCAACCAAACGCCCTAATTGGCAAGCCGGAAAAAGAGTTCCACAACTACAAGTAAAAAAAAAAAAATGACGGGAATTCAATTCCTCTGTTCAATAAATATCTCCATCAGTCAGACAATTCCTCTGTTCAATAAATATCTCCATCAGTCAGACAATTCCTCTGTTCTAATTCATTATTTCGCTCTTGAATGTTAACTAGATTGAATATCTTCGTCTCATATGATTCTAGATGATCCAGAAACCTATGAACCCATTTGTGTTTCACCGTGAAGATTTGAAGTTAGCAGAATAGAATGCCCAACAGAGAATCAACAAACATGAATCCTCAGTTTGGTTGCACAGAAAAACGATGAAAAATAAAACAATAACAGGGTTTCCCCTTGGCCTTAATGATTATTATATATTTTTCCCTTTTCTTTCAGTTTCCCAGCAACCTACCCATTCCTAATCGGTGCCGGAAAAAGAGAACCGCACCTACTAAAAAAATGTTAAATTGATGGGGAATCAAACTGAAAGTAAACGAAAAGCAAAATACCTGGGCTTGCTGGAAAAAAGCCATAGCTTGGGGGTTGAGATTGAACTCAGGGGAGGGGAGGAAAGAAGTGGAAGTAGCATCGTTCGTGAGAGTGCCCATGAAAGCACCAATGGCGGCGCCCTGAGCGGCGCTGGTGTCGGTGACGACGGCGGCTTCAACCGGCGAAGACTGCTAAGCCAACCAGGCCCTAAACCCATTCTCCAAATCTCTGAACCGCACCTGTAGCTGAGCAATTGGGTTCTGAGCAGCCATCATTACCTCTTGCTTCCCCTCTACCATTTCCTCTTCTGGCAAAACCTCGAACCTCCCTCCCTGCCTCCTGGATGGATAATTGTTTTTCTTTCTTTTTCTCTCACCCATAAACCCTAATACCCTGAATTTGAATTACCATTCACAAAATTTCAATGAAATAGTCCAAAAGACTCTATCCATGAAATTCACCCCCCGAATCCACACAGAAAAGGACAAATTATTTTTCAACAATAAATATCTGTTCGTCCACAACCCAACTGAATTGGTTAGAGTATTAATGTTGGTTGGACATAGGAAGCAAAGGGTTTCGAGTCCGTAATTTAATGTAATTAGCTTTTAAAAAAACAATACAATAAATATCTGTTATTATTATTATTTTCCCCTAAAATTTAACTGTTTTTTCTCAAAATAATATATTTCTTTTTAAATACCAATCTAATATGTGCATGAAAAAAAAAATCCAAACTAGTATGTCCTCGTAAAAACTATTGATGAGTACGCTTTTAAAATTTTTAAAGTTAAAACCACTAAATGTGATTATAATTTTTTTTTTATCCTTTTGTTGACTTGTTGAATTATCATCCTATCTTCAGACTTGGCTTTATCATCATCCGTATTCTCATTTTAAAAAGTAGGCATTATTTTCTGGGTGATGTATCATCCTTTCTTTTCTTTCGTCTTTTCTCTCTTCTAGCAGTTTTTTGTTTTTTTCTTTCATAAGAAACGTGTTCTTCAATTTCTTTGACTTCAATTGTCAGCGCCTACAAGAAAAAAGGTTTTCATTGATAGTTTTTCACCGTCAAGATAAGGGATATATGTCAAGATAGATAAGTACACTTTTACATACATCTATGCCAAATACAAGAAGTAGAAGATAAATTTTGACATATGCATATGTCAGTTAATAGATTAAAATATGAGTGAAGGTTGGATCACAATTTGTAAATATTATTATATTTATTATATGTCGTTTGAGTATCAAATATAATTTTACAAATGTCAAGGATGGTTTATTTTGTCGTGCTAAACTTTAATATATTAAGGTTCTATTCATCTATGTTACAGGAATATAATTTATTTTTTGTCAAGATTTTTTTGTTTATATATCAAAAATTATTTCATTCTATGTCAAGGTTGCATATGGAATACATCCAAAAAATTGAATTTGTTACAAAATGATTTGAACTAAACTAAACCTACTATAAAAGTGAATCTATTATCAAACTCAATATTAACTTTTATATCATAGGAACAAAAAATCTAAGTATCAAACTAAAAATTATATATATATATATATATATATATATATATATATATATATATATATATATATATATATATATATATATATATATATATATATATATAGTACTCTAATTATTCGAGTACATAAAATATATACAAAAAAGAGATATAAACATGTAGCCAAATATATTGAAAATAAAAAGAAAAACCTTAACATCTTCCATTGTCATCAAATATATCAAAAAAAAAAAAAACAAAGCCCAATATGTGCCCAAAAATCCAATAGTTATACATGATATATAGAATGTATCCAGGATCTTGTTCTTTGAAAACTGCAACTGTTGCAAATGTCACCTAACCTTTTGCAAGTAGGAAAAAAAAGTGTTAGTTTAAGTTTATGTTTGAAAGATTAATAAAAAAATAAATAAATATATACCCAAATGTATTTATAAACAACCTAGCAATTTTATATTATCATGTTATCAAATATTACCCAACCTCTAAGAAGTAAGAAAAAAATAACATTACTATATGCTTATAGTTAAAAGTTTATTAAAAGTTAAATGAGAAAGAATTCATGCTTTAGGTGTATCAAAGATGTCACCCAACCTCTTGCAAGTATGAAACAGCAAACATATTGTTTTTATGTTTATATTTGAAAGTTCATTAAAAATATGTAAAACATGTGCCCAAATATTTAAATGTATCACAAACAACCTAGTAACCATACATGTGACGCCCAAATCTCGTAATAAGGTTTTATTTATTTTTATGGAACAAGGATAAGCAAGAACAATGTCCAAACAATGTTCCAATCAAGGCCCAAACGAAGACACCCGCAAGAGGGAGGGTCAGGCACAAATAAGGCACATCGCGCTGTTGTTACAGGCCGCACATGCACACCTAGTCGCGACGCACGGGGAAGCGCTACCGCCGCTTAGCACAACTCGCCCTGGCCCCCGAGCGCAGAGCACCTGTCATACGGTGCGTGTAGAGCACTGTCAAGGCACTACGCCGCAGAGAGATCGTGTAGTAGGCTCCATCCGGGTCGACACCAAAACTGGTCGCGACGCCAAACAGACCAATGCCACAACTATGTCATAAGACCAAAATGAAGTCGCTACACCATTTGTGTCAGGGCTAAGCCGCTAATTCAAAACAAATCACGACACCATTTCAGCCCAAACAGGCCAAACCAATTCATGGCCTCTAAACGGGGTAGCGACACCACCTCCAACAGGCCAGGTCATGAACACAAAACAGGGTTGCGACACCAATGGCCAGCCCACTACCCTTTCCGTGTTGCAACACCAAAAACAGGTCATGACATAAGAAATTTCCTATTGCCTATGGCCAGGTCGCAACACAAAGATTGAGGTCGCGACCTAAGGCTAGTCCCCACTGCCCCCAACCCTGTCGTGGCACCAAAATTGATATCACAACCCAGTGGCCCGTGAGAACAGTCGCGTGGCGCATGCGCAAGCAAGGTCGCCGATCACCGGGCGTGTCTGGGCGCGCGAGCACGCGCGCCCGGCCGCGAAACTCGCATCGCCCCGGCGACCAAACCATGCACATGTCGCGACACCACATACTATGTGTTACTGGCTTCTATCCTGAAATGGCACAGCCCATTCCAGCTTCTCCCCTGCACCTCTTTTTCTTTTCCCTTTTGTTCTACTTACTGTAAAACCAACACAAATTAACCTTATTCCTACAAAGGTCAATAAAATCTGGAGAACTCGCCAAAATGCATATATTATAAAAAAAAAAAAAACAAGTTTGATTACAATTTGTTTTAATTACAAATTACAATAAAAACTGGGTCTTCAACCCAAATTTCTACAAACTACATAAATATGGCAAAATCTGGCCATTTCTTCGCCTCTAAGGCCTCGGATGCGTCCCATCCCCAAGTGTGTGCCTTCAAGACTGAAGAGGAGTTCCACGACGGGGCGAAAGCAATGCCTAGCTTGAATTCTTCCTACGAGGGCTACTCCCCACCTAAATGCAGAATAAAACATCACAACATCCACATTCCATACAATTTACAATTCATACATGGAATGATTTATATCATGCACTCCCTCACACATGCCTATGCCAAGTGTGGCAATCGTCACTGGTAATACCAATGACACCCATATACCGAGCTTTTGTAGGCTCACCAACACCCAATGCAATTTTCCAATGGGTAACCAATCCCAAGTAAATCCTGAGTCAATCACGACTCCTATCACTCAACTCTAGGTCTAAGTGATAAACATGACCGTGTGTTTTCTTTAGGCAACAAAAATTTCGGCTTACGCCTCGGGTCTCTTACACCCAAACAGAATTTTCCGGATAATACCGCGGGTTTCTTACACCCATACATAATTTTTCGGACGATGCTGTGGGTCTCTTACACCCAAGTTCCAGGCTTTTCACCTAAGGGGATTAACGGCCCCCTTCTTGCTTCGCCCAATACACATTAATTACTTTTCATTTTATGATCTAAACTATGAGTCTTTATTGGACGTAGTCCCAAAGACAAATTCAACCCACATTCACCAAGAGTGGTGAACAACCATACCATACACCCACACCTGACTCAACGCAATGTCACCGTGCACATGAATGCAATGATGCCAATTCATATATCCAATTCCAATGACTCGTACACAATATACTTCATATAATCCAAACAATCATGTTAACACATCAATTAGCATGCATTAACATATCATTTTCCATACACATTTCAAGTCATTCAATTCAAGCAAATTCACATGGACAATTTTGGTCCAACAAGCAAATCCTGACTATTTTTAAAAGTCCCAAACCAGTCTGTGGGCTGTCCAAGGACGGCCCCCCTCATCAAGCATTGGTCCACTTCTTGGAACCGGAGTCCATGGCCATTTCCGGCCTCACAACACCAAAACCATTTTCATGGCTTTTAGACAAAAATATCCAAATGTGTTACACTTCTACCTCCCTGAGTTTGTTGAAACTCCTGTTTTCAGCCTCTACTTGTAAATTTCTGTCATAAGGAAGCTCTTTCTCTGCTTCATCTGAACCGTCTGCTCGATCCTGGAATCTAGGAGTAGTTGTACTCTTCTCTCTAAAACTCTCTTCTTATTCCTTCTCTCCTCTCTCCTCTCTCTTCTTCTCCCAACCAATTTGGTCAAGATGGGGTCAAGAGAACTTGTCCTCTCATGCCACATGTCCAATCCTTATCATTTCAGATTTCCCCTTTATCCACTTTATCCTTAATAATGATTCTTTCACTCATGTAATACACATGTCCACATGAGTCCCAGTTCTTGAGCTCTCATCGCTTGACTCGTCAATATCTGAAGACGCGGTAATAACGCGAAACAACTCAACATCCGCTACATGCCACGCATCACTTCCTACATCAAAACGTAAAATTCCTACTTCATCTCGAAATTCAACGCGGTGAATGGGGAGCCACGAGACGATTCCAATAAATGGGGCCTCAAGCCACATCCAAGATCTAAAAAATTCCTGATTGGTGTAAATTACAGCTCTTTTTCGTAAAATTCAATTTTTTGCCTTACAATACATGATATTGTAATCTTATAAAATATATCCAAAAAAAAGTGATAGATATTTACCCAAAAATTCAATAGTTGTATATGAAAATGCAAGAATTTATACATAATCTTATATTCTAAAAATTACAAATGCTGCAAGTGCCACCCAACCTCTTGCAAGTAAGAAAAAACAATATTACTTTATGTTTATTTTAAAAAAAGATATAAGCATTTACCCAAATATATCCAAATGTATTCACAAACAACCTTACAACCATACATGATCTTCTACTCTTATCAAATATAGAGGGGGAATATGAGAGAAGACATAAATATTTACACAAAAATCTAGTAGTTGTAGATGATGACTAGAACTTATGCATGATCTTGCACTCTAAAAACGCAATTACTGCAAATGTCATCCAACATCTTCCAAGTAAGAAAAAACAATATTAGTTTATGTTTAGATTTGAATGTACATATTAAAAATATATAAACCTATATTCAAATATATCCCAAAAATAATGTAGTAATGTATTTTTAGGAAAAAAATATAGATAATGTACCTAAATATCCAAAAATAGTTACATCTCTACATGATAACAAGAACATATATGGATTTTGTACTCTCAAAAATGCGCTTTATCGCAAATGTCATCCAACATGTTGTAGATATGTAAAAAACTATATTAATTTAAGTTTATATTTGAAAACTTACTAAAAGATATTAATATGTATCAAAATTATGAAAAAAGAACCTAGTAAATATATATAATTAAAAAAAAAAACAATGTATGAACTCTTTGCACCTTCATCACATTAAGATGTAGATATGTACCAAAAGTATTCAAAATCCAACATCTATACATGACAACAAAGATCTTATACATAACTCGTAATCTCAAAATTACAATACCAGAATGTCATCCTTACCTTGTAAGTAGGAAAATTCAACATTAATTTAAATTTATGTTTGAAATTTTATTGAAAATATTATAAAATCTCACATACCTACTATACTTGATCTAAGATAAGAGTGGTAAAAAATGAGACCCATTCGTATCTCACTTCATCTAACTCCTAGCCAGAGCAGGTTTTTTTCCTTCAAACTAAAAATATATGGCAAGAAAAATATGTTAATATGTGTAGAATTAAATATATGTATAAGTTCTTACGCACTTATGACAATACATTGGTAACAAACCTGAGATGTTAAGAGGCTTTTATTTGCAATTATGTCTTGCATAACGATGACAACATCCGCACATGACACCATCCAACCGTTCAGCCCCCGAGGAAAATTATATCAAATCGCGATCAAATATGACATCATATAAACTGGGTTAATTTTTTCATCCTTCGCATTTTATAAGAATAATGAATGACATAATATTAGTTTGAAGCAAAATTACACCTAAATGAAGTCAATACATGTGTAGCATATCCTAGAGTTAGTGAGGACCCTAAGCTCCCATGTTTTGTGACTCGGGAAGGACAAGACCCGACTCGAATACCCTCCCAGGATTCCCCGGGTGGTCCCTCCTAGTGAAGTCTCATTGTACAATCCCTAGGGAATATCCAATGGAACCCACTTTAAGAAAGAAAGTAGACACATGCATTAATATAATACCTCAAAAATATATAAAGATCTACAACAACTCAAATCCACAACCGACTTATCTTACTGTAGGTCATAACCACAAACACACATAATAAAAACTCATATGAGTTCAATACTAAGATCAGAGCATTCTAAGAGTGTTTGCGAATTTAGGGATACAAATGAAAAATAAATAAGTCCAATAAAGACAGATAGATAAGATAGAATACTGCAACTGTCGCAGAAAGAGTGATGTAGAAGCTGGCGCGAGGTAGGTCTCTACGAACTGCCTGGACCTAGGAAACGAATTTAAAACAATAAAACGTGAGATAGTAAATCCCAGTGAGTGGCATAATTTATAAGGAAAATAAGGTTTTATTTTCGAACATTCCTTCTCTCAAGACCTCACGTCCACTCTTTTTGTAAGGTTCCCCGTTTAAAATCATTTCACAAAACCCAAACTTATACCCAAGTCGACAATATGAAATTCATGCTCAAAAATATTGAAATGGTTATAGCTTACTCAGAAACCAACAATGTACCGTACCATATACCCATCATAAACTGTGGGATACCCCACCTCATGACCCTCAACATTGAAAGGGGCCGTGGTAATAATGATAATAATAAACCGTCGGGTAATCCTGACCTCACGTTCGTGGAAATAATATATAACCATTGGATGAAACCAACCTCACGACACCATGGAAAACTAATAAACCGTAGGGTATACCGACCTCACGGTCGTGGAAATAATATATAACCGTTGGATGAAACCAACCTCACGACACCGTGGCAACTAATAAACCGGCTGAGTAACCCACCTCACTCGGGCCATGGAAATAATATATAACCATTGGATGAAACCAACGGCACGACACCGTGGCAAAACCAAATCGGTGAATATAAATATCAATCGAACCCATTATACTATAATAATACAGACATCAACTTATAACAACCAACACAGTATCCTTACTCACATATACCTTTCCAACGATGCTGTATCATAATCATTTTACAAAATCTCAAAATCCATTTCTTAAATCAATAAATTTTCAAATTGGTTTAAAACCTCAAATCATGAATAAAATGCATTTAAATTTAAATTATCCAAGAACTCAAGAAAATTTCCAAATATTTAAAATGTTGGACAAAATCCATGAAATGATAACTTGTTTATATAAAAACAGATAATTATATTTATGCATAACCAATCATTCAATCAAATAATATATATATATATATATATATAAAATAATTTACCACCATTTTATATCGTAATAATACCCCAAAGCATTTAAAGATATAAACCACTACTGCATCATTATGCCTCGCCCCGCTTCTCCTACAAGTGATCGCCTCCATGCTCGCAGCGCCTCAGAATATAAACGAAAATACCATTTATACTCAAATAACTAAACCAAAGACATTGGAATGCCCCAAATGTCTTAGAATAATTCTCAGAACTATGAAACTATCTCAATCGGACTCCGATAGATCCAATTATACACAAGGCCTCTGTAGACCCTAAGATCCAAAATTGGGGCTTTTTACCCGGAAGCAAATTTTTCGAAATTGAACATTCCAATAAATCATAAAATATCCACTTCACTAATCCATCTTTCACTTTGGCTCTTAATCCTTGACCAGTTAGTGCCCACCTTCAGTTCAAACATTTTCTAATTACCCTAAATGACCCAAAATGGAAAAAACTAACCAAACGACTTCCAAAATTTACAACTTCTTATATCATAAACCTCAAAGAGACCAGAATTACAAGAAGATCTCTTACCTTAGTCCAAAAGTTTCTCAGGGGTGGTTTAAAACCGATCCAACCGGCCAACCAAACTTGTTTTCGCGATCTTTCAAACTGAGGAATCAAGAAAAGGACCACTGAATGAGTTCGAGGGGTCCAAAAATGTGGGGAGGGAGGTATGGGTCGGCCTGGAATGGCCGGAAAACAAGAAAACCATGACCTAAGGCGGTCGCGCCGCGGATTCACCGCCCGATTCGCAGCGTCCGACCCACGGCTATCGTGAAATTTGCCCCGCAAGGTCGCTCGCCGTGTCTCCTCCAATCCGCCGCTATGGTATCAAGGAGGGTGGCCTGAACGTTCCCATGGCCAAAACCCGCTTGGCCTAAACGGCCGAAACGACCCGGGGCCAGGGTCGATAGGTTTCGGGGGAATTTTTCTAGGCCTGGAGCTGAAAATGAGTGTTTTAGCTAGGGTTCTATTTGGCACGCAAAACTAGGGTTTATATAGAGCCTAGGTTGCTTTTTAGGTAAAACCGAGGACAACCTCGGGACACCGATAAAATACCGATGTTCGAACTCCCTGGGCCATAACTTTATCCGCAAGTCGGGATTTCGACGCTCAAACCGCCTATGAACCTCAGACGACGCAGGCCCACGTAATGGTGTCTTAGTCAACCCAAATTATCCATCCTGAAAAGTCAACTTTGTCAAACTTCACAAACTCTCACAAACGTGTTAAAAACTCTGTATTATCTGCACAAAGGTTAAGTACGGAGGGTTCAATCGGGTTTATAAAATGTGAAGTCACAAGAATATCAAGAATATAAGACCCGAGAAAATTCTAATTTTCGAAAAGGGTAAATGGTCATTTCCTAAGAAAAATATGAAATTTTTCAGATCTCTGATGAAAAATGGACTTCGCCTGAATCGTTCCTGCGAATCTAACTACCACGTCGACCGAGACAAGCCGACTTCATCGCTTTTGGAGTGACCGAAAGGTTCGGGTGCCGTAAATAGGTTTGAGTAGACATGCATCATGACAAAAGTCACCTATTACATGTACTCGAAGGTGACACACAGATGAAAGAGAGAGAGGATGGAAATGGATGGCCGAGATAGCGCCAAGTGTAAAATCAAAGACTCGAGACATGGATGGTATAAAATGAAAGTTTAATGAGAGTATGGAGACAAACATGGAATAGTGTCTTCTTCCAAAATTAAAGACCAAACGCAAGGAGGAAGGAGAAAAGGCAGTAGGTTGGTCGTGTTTTGAAATCTGCAGAAAGTGCCTTCTCTCTGTGATTTCGACCAATCTGACTATCGCATTCTCGACGGAGCAAGAAGCAGCCGATCTACGCTACAAGGGCTACGCTGGTAAGATCGATTTGGTGGAGTTTCGACAACCCAAGAGGTGGTGGATCTTTCCTACTTTGTGTTAATCTTGGCTAAGAGCCATGTAAATGGTTAAGCACGTTCCTGAGGCTTGTTTTATCCCAGAAATCTCTGGCCTCAAAAGCTTTGAACCGAAATGAGAAAATCTTATTTAGTGGTCATGAACAAGAACCCGAGGGTTTCATCGCTCACATGAATAGTAACACGAAATTTTGGTGTGAAAATGTTTGTTAAATGATTCAAAATAAATTTGCCAGGTTTGTTAATTAGCCTCACAGCTAATTGGGTGTAATTGTGAATTTCCAGATAACATGTTTTATGTGATTTTAATTATGTTAATATATATGCATGAATATATTAACATTTAACGTTGAATTTATGATCACGCATTCCATATGCACTGGGGCACCGTAGAATATTAGGAGTGAGTGCATGACATGAAATGAAACAAAAACGAAATTGTTTGTGAAAGGAATTTCAAGGAAGATTTTACGAAGAATTTCCTTGGAGGGACGTCCAACAGATCACTTCGAATGAGGACCATGACTGTTTTGGAGAGTTATCCAAAGAATTCATTTTTGGAGGATAGTCCAATATTTTTAATAAACTTAGGTTCACTAACAAAAACTTTTGTTGTGAAAACTGTATTTTTACTCGCATATCGACTTAGGCATGTGTGAGGGAGTTCCAGAAGGACTTGGGACACTGTTTGGGCATGTAGACATTCGAGTAGGTTCCGTGAAATTGCTTGAATGTGATTGTTTGCCATGCATGTGCAACTTAGGTGGGGAGTAACCCATGTAGGAAATTATCACTACTCGGGGCTTTCATGGCCCCGCCGAGGGATCACCATTTCTCGTAAAAGAGAGCGACGGAAGGCAAAGACTATTGTGAGGTCGTTTGAGAAGAAAGCCGACTTGTGGCTTTGATGTTGTTGTATAACATGTATTAGAATGTTGTAATTTTAATATATGTTGAATTAAGAGTAATGTAAAAACTCTTGAACCATGTAATATATTTGGTTGGGATATATTTGTGAGTATTGATGCAGGAGCCTAAGTGGCCATTATTTTACTCGCCTATGGACCCTGTGTGGTCATTGTAAACTTGTTGGGACAGGTTTGTACCTTGGGTAGAGCTCCCTGTACAAAGGAGACTCTGCCCGATTTTCATGAGTGGTGTCGGGTTACCCGACATCCACTATTATTCCACGTTGACTGTTGTCAACTGACCTCGTTTTCTTGGGCGTCACAACATGTACATAAATATGGAAAAGGAAGATGCACACAATGATTAATTATATTTATAAGAGATAGGGCTACGAATGTAGAAAATGGACTAAGAGCAAATTGTGGCCTCTATGTCCAACACGGATTTAAAGGGTGAGCCTCAAGCAGAAGCTCTACGGTTATGCTCCGTTTGGGTATTGTTATAGTGTTTTGGCCATAAGTTGAGTTTCACTCATCCAAATTGAGTGATTCAAAATTCTGGGTAAAATAGACTTCTAGGGGAATAAATTAATTGAAGGAAGTGTATGCAAATTGTAAACCCAAAGTGCCCAGAAATTTGTCAAAGTGGAGCTATGTGAAGATTCTATTATGCCAATTTGAGTAATCTAGATGTAAAATACAATAACCTGAGTTTTAGTGATCCAAATTAGGTGATTCCAATTGGAGAAGAAACCTTAGAACCATAGCTTCAAATGAGTGAATAAAACATTTCCACTTATGAGCAGACCCTTAAATCAAGAATAATGTAGGTGATCCAAAGGAGTTAACCAACTTGGCATCAAATGTCAGAATCCTCAGGCATGTGGGTTGATGGCCTTAGAGAAGAAATTTTTAAATTGAAAATTTAAAGAGATGTCGCTGGATAAGGCAAAGGATTGATCTGGAGAGTTTCATAATTTTTTAAGACCTTTTGAATAATTTTTGGGTAATAAAGTCTAGAGAGTATCAAGTTTGGAAAAAAAACACCAAATGAGTGGTTTTTTGTGGTCTTTATGCTCGCTAATTTGTTCATTCTGGGTTTTATATGAATGTTGTGTGACCCCTAATGTGATTCTATGCAGGAAGTTTCGTTTAAAATCCAAACTGCTTCAATATAGTCGCTTTGTAAGCCTATGTTAACTTTTACACGACATGCAGTGCGATTAATGCTTACGTATTCTCTCGAAAAGTATGTGGTGTTAAATGCGAGAAGCGTTGTGGAGTCGTGCTCAAGTTTTGTAACCGAAAAAGTGAGTGTTCTAAACTTTTTTTTTTAATTACTAGTCTATTATTTATAAATCGTTTTACACTAGTATGTAATGGTCTTATAGTATTAAACCATATTTCAAGCAAGCAAGCAATGGTTTTGATTTTAAACCATATTTGAAAAGCAAGCAAGCAATGGTTTTAAAGTATTAAACCATATTTGAAAAGCAAGCAAGTAGTTTCTGAAAAGTTTTAGAAACTTTTAAAGCAAAGCAAAGCAAGCAACAATTTATGAAAAGTTTTAGAAACTTTTATAGCAAGCAAGCAAGCATATTTATGAAAAGTTTTTAGAAACTTTTATAGAAAAAACAAGCAAGTAGTTTCTGAAAAGTTTTTAGAAACTTTCAAAGCAAGCAAGCAAGTAGTTTTATGAAAAGTTTTATAAACTTTTAAAGCAAGCAAGCATAGTATGAAAAGTTTTATGAAACTTTTCAAGCAAGCAAGCAAACATAGTTTGAAAAGTTTTTAGAAACTTTCAAAGCAAGTGTGCTAAATAATTTTATGAAAAGTTTTAGAAACTTTTAAAGCAAAGTAAGCAAGAAGTTATGAAAATGTTTATAAACTTTATAGCCAAGCAAGCAAGGTTTATGGAAAATGTCTTGTAAAATATAGTTTTACGGAAGCTAGATATTTTTAGAAAAAATCACATTTTATAAAGATAATAATTTTTATCGAGCTGCTTTTAGCCTATTATTTTCATGTTTTAAAAACTATTTTCCAGTATAAGTACGCCGACGCATGTAGCATTTAGTATTCGACTTCAATATATGTTATTAACAACTTTTGTAAGAAAATACTCTTGGAACTCAGATAGCTATGTATATGTATGTACATAGTTTTGGTTTATGAAAACGTGATTTAGCCCGAGGCTCTTTTGAAGAAGTGTCATGGTCGCCATGTTTTGAAAGTGTAAACTATATATACAAAGTTTTGGGATATGCCCTCGTATGCACCAAGTATGCTACCAAAATTTTATAAATCACAAGTTTAGAAAGGAAAAATTTTATAATGAAGTTTTCGCCATAAATACCCCGGGCTTTGCTTCACAGGATTTTCTAGTCGTTAGAAGTAACGATTGGGGGTTTCTGTGCGGTGGCCAACACATCGCCTGCTAGTAAGGGGTGGGGGTGTGACGAGTTGGTATCATAGCATAGGTATACGATAACCTAAGACTTGAGGGGATATGATACCAACACAAGTTGGTATCAGAGCAGGGTCATAGGAAACCTGTGTTATTAAGCCCCGTAGTTTGCTTATACACTATTTTACACTATTGGAAACCATACATTTTCAAATTAAAAGTACATACATATTAAGTGTTTCAAAGGATTAAACAATTGATTTTTGAGAATAAAGCACCGGCTGCAGAGAACGCCGAGGTCGCCCCAAAGAGAGCCATTCCGTGCTTTCGAAGTGTCCTCAAGAAGATCAGGAGTTGAGCACCCGAGTTGGTTCTACTACTTCACCTCCATGAATCAACCCCAATGGCAGTCGGCCACCATCTAAGCCACCGTAGGAGCCCAGCTCTAGGATGGTTTACCATGTAGTAGGCGGCACAAATTACTCAAATAGTGGGCCATAGCGACTGGCCGAAGTCGAGCTCCGCCACCTCCGCCGCCACCCCGAGAGGTTCATAAAGAGCCTAGGGAGGTCTAAGGGTGGGAGAGCATAGAAGCTCGTGGCGCCAAGCCATATAACTGATGGAAGGCACCCGTAGACCTGTGTAAACCATTAGGGTCAGAGTGAGAGAGTTTCCTTCCAGCTAGAGATCCGTCATTCCTGACAATATTCATAGATAAGAGAGTTCTTATTGGGACGGAGTTCCCTGGATCTGTGGGTCCCTGATTTATGAGGGATTTTGATGTGGTTCTTCAAGATGGATCACATCGCACCATGTAGCCACATTAGATCAAGTATCAAAAGGAAGTGAAGTCGCACAGCCAGTGGAAATCGAGGTAAAGTCTTGGGAACAAGCAGAGAGTCTTCCGCATGACCCCGCCATGGCAACGCAGAGAATGCCGCTATAAGGGTCATAGGGCTATCCGTCTTATGTGGTGGAGACAGAATGGTGGACCTAAGGATGAGGATTCTAGTTGTTGCAGAGTTCTGATGTATTCCCGCATGATATTACAGATTGGCCTCCTGTGATAGAGAAGGAGTTCACCATTGATTTGATCCCGTGGATCAATCCCATTTCCATTCCTCCTTATAGCTAGGATGGCCTCCCGTGAGTTTGAGTGTTTTTAAGGCCTGGCTGAAAGAATCGTTTGAGTAAGGGATTCATTCTACGAGCATATTCCGCTTAGGAGCCCAGCCTTCGTGAAAAAGAAAGATGGAGTTTAAGGCTAGGTATAGATTACAGTAACTCGAACTCTGGAAGCTACCATTCGCAATCGCATCCACTCCCTAGAACGGATGAGTTATTTGATCACTCCAAGGGTCTCGAGTGTACTTTAAGATAGATTCGAGGCTCGGTATCACTGGGCCGAGGGGCAGAGGGTGATGTCTTCAGATCAGATGAATAATGCCACGCACAGCCGTGATGCCATGAGTTTGACTAATGCCCCAGCCATGGATTTTGACAAATGCGTATTCCAAATCGTATTTTAGATAGTCGGTCATAGTCTTTATCAATGATATCCTATTGTGTTCAGGTAACCCAGAGGGACATTCAAAGCACCTGAGGATTGTGTTGCAGAATTTTGGCGGGAGTGGCAAGTATACCAAGTTGGAGCTAAGTGCCGCTTTGCTTGACAAAGTGCATTCCAGGTTTTGCGGATCTCAACTCGAGGGTGGAGTGTGAATCCCCAGAAATAGAAGTCGTGGTAAACAGTTTGACAACTTACAATCTTTTCGGCTACAACCCTCAGAACATCATCATATTCACCTTTCTTCACTCTTTGCTAGCTTCCACAAGATCTGATCTATCAATGTCGTAACCCGCCTTTTGCATCTTTCGAAAAATAAAAAAGGTAATCATGAATTTTTACAGCAAAAAGTCCAATTAAATAAACTAAACTAATTCAACTTACTACCTTTCTAAGTCCAGCATATCCTTCCTACTCACTCAAGAATATAGATGTTTTCGCCTCCTTTCTCGTCTTTTGATTTAATTTCAAACTCTTTCGACAACCTATTAGCCACACTTCAATTTTCTCCAATATTCAATTGGAATGTAATTATATTCAATCGTGGCCGCAAAGGTGCTCTAAGCTATCCTTATAAGGTATGACAAATTTTGTCTATGATGTGTGGCTTGAAATGATCTAAAGCTAGTCCCTATGGATGATATGACGTTGTTTTTGCTATTCTCATCAACCTAGAACGCACCCTACAATATAAGAATATCTTAATTATTCAATAAGCATGTAAGCTATACACAAAATGTAGAAAAATAATTTCACAAGATTACTATATGTACTCTCTACACAATCCCATAATTTCTCCTTCAATCTGCACCACCCTCCAATCAATATGATATACCGGCACCATGGTTCATAAAGCAACACAAATTCAAGGAGATTAGTTGTACATCCGTCCCCTACTCCTCACCTATCATCATTATATTGAATATCAATTTTCACTCCTTCACTTTTGCAAGGGCTCTCAAGTTTTTAAAAGTCGGGCCTCTTAACCTTTTTCAGAAGTAATATTTATTTTTCTTCCCTTTCATCCATCTACATGGCAAATAAAAAGAATATATGATCAATCTCATAATATCTTACATTCAAAACTAAAGCTGGTATTTTAGTAGTTTACCTTAACCTTGCCTCTTCTCGTGTTCATTTCAAACATGTGTATAACTTTTCAGTTCAAATGATTGCGAATTAAGTAATAATAAACATCAATTGAAAATGTATGTCAACCTATATAAAGAAGAAGGCCACAAAATGATTCCATTAGTAAGAATTAATTAATGTTATACAAAATTTCCAATACATGAAACATAAGTATGTGAAACCCTAGAAAATTTGAAATTTCGAGAAAGGGTAAAACGGTAAATTTTGATCAAAAATCCGAAATTTTTCTAGATCTCGGATGATGAAACGGACTTGACTGTTGAAATCGTCTCGCGAAATCTAGCTACCACATCGAATTTCGTTGAATTCCAAAACAACGTAATTTCACGTTGAGGCATCGAGGGCAAGCCATGGACACTGGCATGTGATTGAGTGGCCCATGAGGCGCCACATGTCAAGTGTGAGATGAGTCAAACAATGGGCTAAAGTGGGACCCTTAAAAGACAAATGGCACCATGTGATTGGATAAAAAATCCAAAGTAGATGGATAAGGGATAAGGGGAAATCCTAAGAGTCGCTTAGAATTTGACATGTGGCAAGTGAGAGGACATCTCACTTGACTCCCATTCTTGGCCAACCGATTGGGGAGGGAGGAAAAGAGAGAGAATAGAGAGAGAGAGGATTTTAGAGAGAGGAGCTCTACCTTTTCTCTAGATTTTTCGATGATCGATCCATCAAATCTCGATGAGGCAAGAGGCAAAGTTGACCCCCACTGCAAGGGAGAGGTAGGGGTTTTCTCCTACTTGATTTATTCCTTGGTTAAGAGCCATTCGAATGGATAGGGATGTTCTGAGGCCTGGATGACCGTTCCTTTAGTTCCAAAATTCGACCCAGGTGAAATCCTTGTAGCTGGTCGCTTGGACAATGAGACTAAGTGTCGGGACTATTCACATGACTTGTGTGTCAAGCCGGTCGCTTTCTGGGGGCGCTTCTAGATGAATTTCCTAAATTGTGGATTAGTACAAGTGTGCTATTTTAGGGTTATTGCTATGAATAAATAACATGTTGCTAGGTGGGGTGAATTTCATAATATATGTATGCTCGATATATTAACAAGAATTGGTGTGAAATGGCATATCGTATTTCATTTTGCATTAGGCAACTTAGAACGTTAAAGTGAAAGTGCATGACATAAAAATATATCTGAGGGGTTGTCCAAACGATAATTATCGGAGTATGCCCACAAGTATATATCTCCAGGTTGTCCAAAATGATATCTAAAGTGGTCTCGAAGAATTGAATTGAAAAGTTGTCCACGCTTATGTCGAGGATGTCCAATGGACTGCTTCTAGAGTCAGATAACAATTCATCTTGAGGATTGTCCAACGTATTGTTCTGGGAGGGTCCAATAATAAAATCATATCTGAGATTGACCTCAATGTGTTTTCAAAGACAAAAACCTTTGTTTTAAAGATGCTTGTTTCACACTTGGCACATGCATGCGTGAGGGAGTCAGAGAGGGCTCGAGATGCAAGAAAGGGTGAGTCACATTCTCATCTATAAAACGCATATCTGAAAGGGTGACATAACATGTTTTACTTGAATGTTTGGTGCCATTGTGCAGCACTTCAAAGGGGGAGTAACCCATGTAGGAAAAATTCAACTATCGCACGTTTCACCTGCCGGAATAACCATTTCGTGTATTGAAGGTTTTCCCTAGGTGGATGCATCCGAAATCTTGCAGGCGAAGAAATGACTATATTTGGCCTTATTTATGTACTTTGTAATTCTAGGTAAAAGACCCGCTAGACTTGTAATTGTTAAATGTAAATTAACTCCTTTTTGTATAAAATATACATTTGGTGAGTTTTCTGTGTTCCAATAGCCTTTGCTAATAAGGCGACTCGTTGGTTTTGATGTTTGGCAGAGAACAAAAAGGAAAAGAAAGGAAAAAGTGTGGGATAAACGGGACGTGGGCTAACGCCCATTTCCTGCATCTGGTCACGACACCCAAGGTGTGGTGTTATGACAGGGCGGCTAGGTGTGCGCGATGGCGCGCGTTGTGTGCACCCACAGCCAGGCTGGGCCAGGTGGCAAGAACGCGCGACAGCGCAAGCGCATCTACGACCGAGCAAAGGCGCCTACTCCACCAGCGCCGCTAGCCGAGCGACCGGTCACGCGACGCTTTTTGCAGTGTTCGCGGCGATAGTCGTCGACTCGTGTGCGCTCGTCGCCGACACGATTTTTGCGGCTGTGGCGTTACGGCCATTGGTGCTGGCTGCTTTTGATGTCCCAACAGTATTGGCTCGTGTCGTTTTGATGTCCTAACAGGCATTGGCCTTTTGGTGTTGCGACACAACTCTTGGTGTCGCGGCGAATGGTTGCGGGCGTGTAAGCGGTGGCTCTACGTTGGCATGTGCGCGGCGGTGCGGTGCGCGATGGCGAGCACCTTGGCGCGTGGCCAGTACGGCCCGGGTGTGCCTAGTGCTCCCAATGTGCATGTGACCTGACTACTATAATTAATTTATTTGGGTCCTTCATTCATGGACAACATTCAATTTTTACAAAAATTATTTAGATTTAAAGTGTCACATCTTAAATCTTGGTAAATATGCACAAAGTCAAGGAGAATCTATTATGTCCCGAACAACAACATATCATATGAGTTTTAAGAAAAATACTACTACTTATCTCATTAAAAAATAATAATAAGCATTTCACCATTATGACTTGATTAAATTATATGTTTATTCACAATTGTTCTGAGGTTTTAGTTAGAATCGAGCTTCAAGTTGAGATGTAATATTCATAAAAAAGTTTAGAAGTGTGGGTTGAGGATGCATTTGCAAGAGGTTGTAGTTTTGTTCTACCATTAAGCACATAAGCATTTAGTCAGTGTAATGATTCTAGGATGGGGCTTCACTTATGCTTAACATTCATGATAGGTAATGTCACTAATAGTTAGTAATCCTGAAACCAAATACATAAGTTTATTAAGTTAAATTAATTGAAGAACATGTTCTCTAATTTGACATTCGAGTCGAAAATCCATTAATAGATTTACATAATGAAACTTTATTCCCAATTTTCTAAAGTAATGTTATTCAATTACCCTAATTTTGCAACTTGCTTACTTATTTCTCAAAATAATTTTATTACATATCATAAACAAGTTGCCTAAAACAAAGGAAGCAGCAAAGAAGACGAAAATCAAGTTCTTAGTATATTGTTTTGGTAGGAAAAACGAATATTCAACAATCAATTACAAAGGATTCTTGCCTTATTAGATGATTCCTTACACAAATCAACTTTATGTAGGACAAGTTGTTATTATGTTTACATTTATTTCATTAAATGTTAATTATTAGCGTTGAAATCCATGGAAATCTTTAATGAGATTTTCCCTTAGTTAATTTAAAATTTCAATCAATATGAAATAAATTGGTGATTGTTTTATCTTGTCAATCTAAAATTGGTTACAATACCAACATATAAGCAACATTTATTTATACATATCAATTAAGCTCAAATAGAACTTGAAACTATTCAATAGACATGAAATATGATACTAGCTCCACTTATTTAGAATGTCTTAGAAGTGTATAATAGGAAAAACATATTTAATATGAATCAAATTAAAACTTAACATTGTATATTAACAACTCAAAAATCACACAATACACTTAGCAATTACTTAGTAGTCACAAAAACACAAGAAAATAAAGCATGCCTAATATATTTGATCTTCAATCCAAGTCCCCTCTGAGATCGATTACACATACAAATTTTATCACAGTCTTCAACTTCATCAAAGAGTCAATATTAGGCATCCCGTTTCACAAATAGGTTATGCTCCATACAAAACATCCAATCCTTCATTATCCATCACCCTCATTGTGAGTCCTCATTTTTACTTGTGATAATCTGATGGATTCATCTTGGATCCCAACTTGGTCTTCTACATAAAATACTTGTTTGGCACAACGTTGACAAAATGAAAGGATTTGATTTATGTCTTATCTTGCTTAGATCAACTAATGTAAACCCAAGCTCATCAACTTTGACACCATTTTTACTATCAACCCAATCAGACTTAAAAACACAAATATTAAACATGTTATAATCCAAGTCCCATATATATGTGACAACCTCATAAAAACACATGTCACAAAGCACGGGATTCTTATCTTTCGCACTCGCAATTTGCATGGTCGATGCCATAATACTAACGCCACTATTTTGGTTGATTCGTGTCTCATCATGATGTGATATGAGTAACTGACAACCATTAATGATATAACCAGGGATAAGCGAGAACTTGTGCCTTGGTCCTTGTGCAGAAACCATAATTTCCTCACCAATAGGTACTTTCTTACCTCTTCTTTCATCACAGAAACCTAAGTTTTATTGATGATATGTAAGTTTGTGTAATTTAAAATTTGTAACAATTAAATTTAAGGGGAGTACTATGCGTATTGAGTTTTATACCTTTTTCTTAAGCCAATAGCTACATGTGTGCACATGTTCATCCTCCACCACTTCACCCTCTTTGATTGACGAGGATATTTTGTCTTCAAATATTTCATATGTTCACTATGAAGTAAAAACAGGCAAATCATGGTTTGCATAAATATTAGTTAGAGTAGTAACAAACTCATATATCCACATTTGTGACACTTACTCAATATCAGGTTGCATTAAGGTTGTATTTTGTAGAACATAATGATGTGCTTGCTCCACTAATTTATAATCATGAATAGTAATTGCATGACCACCAAGTAAAGGTTTCCCACATTTCCATTCATCATTCATACTAGAAGGAATCCCAATTGCATCCATGCGATATAATGTATATGCAAAAACTTCTAAAGCTTCCTCTGTGATATAACACTGACAATGCACCCTTTTGAAGCGATTCTGATTTCGAACATAACCCTTTAGGATTTTCATGTACCTTTCAAATGCATTACATCCATCCTCATATACACGGTCCACATAATCCCAACCTCTTACCAAGTGCCTTTATTAAATGAAGCATGATGTCAAGATCGAAGGTGAAATACTTCTCTAGTAAGCATAAAGTGACCACCATGTCTTGTTGTACATTGTTTAGTGTTGACACATCCACCACCTTTGCACAAAGTACATTAAAGAAAAAACATAATCTTGTAATAGCATATCTAACATGCTTAGGCAACAAAAATCTAATTGCTACTAGCAATAGTTGTTGCATAAGTACATGATAATCATGAGACTTAAGACCACTAAGCTTTAGCTCTTCCATAAACACAAGGTTTCTAAAAGAAGTTGAACAATAACCAGCCGGGAACCTTCAAATCGACTAAAGTTTGCAATACTCTTTCTTCTCTTCCATAGAGTATAACATGTAGGGAAGATAAGTTTATTTGAACCCAAATTTGGGTGTTAAGTTTGGTCGTATGCCTAATTCAACAAGATCAAGTCGAGACTTTACTCCATCCCTTGTTTTACCAAGAACATTAAGCAAAGTTCCAATGATGCTCTCACAAACATTCTTCTCAATGTGCATGACATCCAAGTTGTGTCAAACATAGAAATATCTCAGTATTCAAGTTCAAAGAATATGAAATTTGCTTTTCCATAACATGGGGATTAACAAAGGATCGACATCGTTTCCACCTTCTTCTTTCCATGAATTATAGTTGTATCAACCCTTTCTAAATATTTCATCTCTATTACAAGTGCTTTTGGAAGCAACCTAAACTCTTGTTCACTGTTAAATGCCTTCTTTAGCTTTCTAAATGGATGGTTTATGGAAAATCTTCTATGGCATGTATATGAGTTCTTATTCATGTTTTAGCCAATGTGAATATGTTTCTTCACCACATATCGAACAAACTATAATATCCCTTAATGGGTGCAACCGGATAAGTTCCCATATGTAGAAATCATTAGTATCCATATCGAAAATAGCCTTTAATGTGAAGAACTCTTTTTTATGTGCATCATAAGCTTCCACCCCTACCTCCCACAAAGTTTTCAAATCATCCACTAAAGGTGTCAAGTAAACAACGATATCATTACCAGGGTGTCGTGGTCCTAATATTAGCAAAGATAACATCATAAATTTCCTCTTCATGCATAACCGAAGGTTGTAGGGTGTGCATGAGGATGGCCAACAAGTATGCTTACTAGTCATAGGGCAGTAGGATTGATGACATCTGGCCCGAAGCTAACAAGTCTTAAGTTTCTACAATGCGGAAACAGATTCAGGCCACATTTGGTTCACTAGTTACCCGCGATTAGGAATCTACGGGTGTCGAAGTTTACCATTATTTTCTCTTCTCAGAGTGCATGCCTTTTTAGGTTTTTAGAGCCCATTTTGGGAGATTGAAACATCCTCTTAAACCTAGGGATGGGTGGGAAATACCACAACACCTTTCCAGGAATCCTCTTAGTGTTTCTCACCCCTGCCTTTTTTACCTTCCACCTTGACATTCCACAAGTAGGACATGAAGATGCATCTGTCAACTCATTCCTGTAAAGTATGCAATTATTTGGGCATGCATGTATCTTTTCGTATTCCATGCCTAATACGTTCAATGTTTTCTTAGCCTCATATATAGATAAGGGCATCTCATTGTTGTGGAAAGCATATCCTGATATTTAGAGTAAAATCTGAAAAACTTAATTTTATCGACCACCCATATACATTCATGTTGTACAATTTAACTAATGTAGAAGCTTAAATTGTACACAACCGGGTTCTAAAGGTTTTGATCTGACAATTGTTTGAATGACATTGGATCGATCGTGAGCTGTGCTTACGTGGCTTGAACCATTTCTATTGTACTAGTAACATCACCACAATCCATCGTATCATAACACTATGCCATTTCACTTGGTTGTTTACTAGGAGGACACCTTCTCATGCCAATACCATCTATGATAACATGGACAATACCATTGAAAACTTATGTTCATAAAATCTTGTTGGGTGTAGGATGTTAAGTTTCCACATCGCAAACGGGGACAACGAATGGTACTTTGATTAGGACAATGTTGTAATGCAAAATTAATGATATTCAATACTTCATGCTCATGACCTTCTATCTTTAAACATCCAACTTGTTTGATCATTCATGATTCAAATACACAGGAATTCAAACCACGAAGAATTTTAACATTATAATCAACTTGTTAGAATAAGGGTTTTTGCCTCATGCTTTATCTTTTTGGTTCTACAATAAGTTATTGTTTTAACACTAATTTGAAATTTAGTCTATATCATCATATACGAAAGAATCCATCATGTAATATGCCATGTTGTCTACAAGTATATCAATGTGGGATGGTTAAATTTAAAATTTGTGTTATTCAATTCTTGTCATTGTAGTTCATGCCATAAATTATTAATTTAAAAATGCATGTCTCTTATTACTTCATAATGTTCAATCTTACTGAATATATGTAATTTCATATGTATTGGACCAAAGTAAAAAAGATGATTCTCTTATAGAATTATGATCTTATCTAGTTCATGTACTACCATATGAATGGAAAATCAAGATAAATTAGATTTATCTAAGTCTTTGTTCCTCTCATATCTTAAAATCACTTAATATAAGTATATTCATAAAATTGTAATAAAATTAATTACCAAAATATTAAACCTAGAAACATAATTAACCTCATTCTATCTTGTTAAACTAAAATCAACTTAGACTTCGTGTCTTATATTTGCTTTCTAGCATTTCGACTTTCTAGTTTGAGTGGTGGTTCCTATCCCATATAGGAATACATAATCCCTATGTGTCAACTGCTATTATGTTTCGTTTCACTTTAGAAAATTTTTTGTAGTGTTTCCCCATAGTTCTCCAAGTACACAAAATGGGGAAGGCTAATTATTTAGCCTTATCCAAATATACACCTAGATAACAAAAGGAGTGATGGTTGAAATTTCTAAAAAATGAACCAAGCATAAGAGAGTAACTTCAAATATATTACCAATCAGACAATTCAAGCATCATTTGAGAAAAAAAGAATCTCATTCACATGCTGGACAATTTTAAAAGTTGTCAACTTCAAACTAGTTCATTCATAGAACTATTTTAATCCTTTGACAACTTCAAAGTCTAAGCATGTAATAAGAGAAAATTTTTCTCATACAATGATGCTAGAATGGGAAGTCTAATCTTTCATGCATGTACTTAATTATTGAAATGCTACTAAGTACCCTAAAAACATTAAAATGAAATATATTAAATCCTTTAATATATTTGTTATTTTCCCAACTAGAAGAAAAAAGAAATACATTCACTTGAAAACTCTTGAAGCGAGATAAATTTAATTAGACACAGTAGAAAAAAAAAGTTAATACTCAAAATCTAAAATTTATCAACTACAAGCAAATCCATATATGTATGATAATGTAGCCTGTTAAGAAGTTTCTAACATAGGCAATTTTCTTTCACATTACTAGTGACCAAAATAAACATGCATATGTAGTAGCCTAATGGCCATGCTGATGTAATTTAGATGATGCACAAAGGTGGCCATGCAATAAAGTTGGATGTCCTTATCCCCATGCAACATTAAGGGAATTTTGCTCTTCTATAGTCTAACTAACTCAACCATCTAGCCGACTCTAAAAACATATATATAAAAACCAGTATTTCATTATTATTTTCTTTTCATATATGCCTTAATTGTCAATAATGATTTCTTATTTACTTTCGATTTCAATTGATTTAATCACTTTATTCCAAATTTATTTATAATAATAATCCACTCTTGTCTTACCTTATATATATATATATATATATATATATATATAATAAATATTTTAAAATTTTATATTTTCTAAATATATATATATATTCTAAGTATTTTGAAAAATAATAATTCAAATGACCTATCATGAGTGAATACTCAAAAAATATTTAAGCGATGTTTGGATCTCAAAAAAAAAAAATCCCCTTTTCAATTCTATATATTTATAGTTTTCTCAATTTATTTTTTGTAACTTCATATCTTAAAAAAGTAACAATTGACTAAGTTTTTTTAAAATTCATGGTTTCAATAAGTTTTAATTATAGGTTTTAGTTTGGTCTGATGCCCCAATCCCGAGGTCGGTTGTGAGCCGTCGGCCGCGGAGCAGTGTCTCATATCATGAGACTCATACATGAGTAAAAATGGCCACTTGGGCCCATACATCAATAATCACAAAAAATCTAACCAACTATATTACAATAGTTCAAGAGTTAATTACATCACTCTTAATACAAACATATATTAAAATTTAGAATTCTAATACATGTTTTACAAAATAATCAATCAAAGTATACCGACTTCCTTCTCAAAGTAATGGCTATAGTCTTCCCGAAGCCCATCCATGTACCTAAAATAATATTCCCCACCTAAGTGTACATGCAATGGTTCAACACAAACACATTCAAGAAAATACATAATCCTATTTGAATATCTACATGATATGGATGAGAATGTGACTCACCCTTTCCTACTTCTGAGCCCTCGAAACTCCCTCACGCATACTAAGCCAAATGTGAAAACATGGTTTTCAAAACAAAAGGTTTTGTTCTAGAAAACATACTCTTAGAGTTTTGAGTAAAATCTGACAGACAACCCTCAGAGGCAAATTTGTTGGATGCTTTCAAGAGCAATTCATAGGCTCCTCGATGTGGTGTTGGACAATCTCCCAACCATTTCTCAGGAAAAACTTCCATTGAAATTAGGTTTCACAACCATTTTCCTTTTTATTTTCTTTCATATCATGCACTCACACCTACCATTCTAGAATTTTGGTGCATATGGAGATACATTATACTATTTCCAAACAATTCATGTTAATATATAAATCATGCATATACTAGCAGAATTTATCAATTCCAATGGCTCACACACAATTATATTTCATATAATTCAAGCATCATGTTAACACATTAATTAGCATGCATTAACATCTCATTTTCCACACAATTAAAGCCATTCATTTTAAGAAAATTTTATGCAAATAACACATGGACATTTTCGGTCAAACACGAAAGTCGGGACTGTTTTAACGAGTCCAAAATAGTGTGAGCGTCCATGGACAACCCTAAATCAACATCGATTCTACTTCCTTGGAACCAAGGAATAAGTGGCCATTTAAGGCCTCACAACACCTAAAACACAATTTAACACACAATTATGCTAAGCACATAAGCCCGTGGACTATCAGCGAGGTCCCTAATTTCCATCGTTTCGGTCCAAGTTTGGGACCGACCAACCTGACCATTCACGGCCTCAAACACTCAAAATCATTAACAAGAAAGCTCCATGAGATTAAATCAAGTATGAGAAAACCCACCTCGTTGTGAAACTCCACAAAGTCGGTGTCACGCGCGCCCTCACGTAAGAGCAACTTTGCTTCTTGGCACAGAAAACCGTGGTCAGGAACACCGGGAAATCTAGAAGTTGGACTTTCTCTCTCTAAGGCTCTCTCTTTTTCAAAATCTGCTCTCCTCTCTCCCTTCTTGGGATTCCAACAAAAAATGGAGAGATGTCTTCTTTAGCCCCTCATTGCCACATGTCAAGCCATCATTGGCTTTTTGGATTCTTATCAGTTATCACCTACCTTTTGGTGCTCCTCTTAAGGGGATGCCCATAACCACATGGGCCTTTTGGTAAGTTATTTCGTGCACTTTGACATGTAGCCTGTATTGTGAGCCACTCAAAATGTCTTAAGTGTCCCTTATTTGCCTTGTTGCCTCGAAAAAACGTGAAATTTAACACAACATGCAAAAATTCGACTTGGTAGCTAGATTTTACGAGACGATTTCAACGGAAAAATGTAAAAAAACACTGTAGAGATTACCTCAAAATATTAAAAAATGTATAAAAAAAAATTACAAACATAATTAAGAGAATTTGCATATAGAAATCTAAGAATTAGAATTATTGCATGTTATTAGGATAACAAACATAAAAAATAAATTAAAAAAAAACCTAAAAAGAAATGATTAAAAATTTACTAAAATCTAGTAAATTAATAAAAAAAACATAATACAATTAGATTATTTAAAATCTTAATCTATTAACTATTAAAAATATAAAATCTGGTTATGTGAATTATTTAAACACATATTGGGCGGAACTTTGGAAGAAATACTAAGAAACAAGAAAAGAGTTATTGTAATAATTATTAAACACAGACATCATTGAAAAAAAATTTATTCGAGCACAGAAAAGTAAAAGAAAAAAAAAATATTAATAGAAAAAAATACCATTAAGAAATAGTGTTATCTAATAAATTAATAAAACAAGAAATCAGGGAAATTAATTTACACGAATATATGAGAATCAAAACAGGAGTTGTTAAAGCACAAAATTTGGAAGAATTATTAAGAGATTGAATGAAGTCATTTATGAGGATTATTAATAACTCAAAGTTTGGAATGAGAATTATTAAGGGAGAACGAGAAAAAATGAATTAATAAGCATTAAAACATCCATGTGAATAAATATACATGTGAAAACAGAGTATGGAAACGTGAAAGAGAGGAAAAGCATTAATGAAATTTTTTTTGAGAAAAACAACCTTAACTCTTCCTTCCTCTATTCATACACTCATACACACCACAACACTCCATCTTTCCGCAAGCTTCTCAGTACCATATACCTCAACAAACTTGATGTCCAATACCACAAATCAGAACAATCACAATAAAAAAAATATCATTCTCTTTTGCCAACATCAATGAAACCCAAACCATGAAAACTAGTGGCTAAGAAATCTGCAACCCAGGTGTCTCCAGTAATCCCACAAAGAAAAACAAGATTCCAAGCAAGAAATAGAAAAGAAGATGGGACTGGAAAAAAATCTAAAAAAACTAATATAAGCAACACAAAGCTCAGTTGCAGCTTCAACAAACCAAAAAAATTAGAAAGGAAAGGAAGAAAAGCAAACCCCCAAAGCAAAACCCATTCCTAGCTATTTAGATTTAAGTTTATAAACATGACAACCAAGCAAAAGTCACTCCTAGTTATTCAAATTTAAGTTTATAAACATATTAACATGTTCACAGAAAACTTTCAGAAGAAAGAAAATTAAAACCCATTAAAAGGAAACATAATACGTATAAGAATCCATACATGGAATGCAAATCGGGTTCTAGTAACAGTACCTAATTAGGTTATTATAAACTAAATATTGGGCAGGAGATTAGATACGAGAACACCAACAAGAAACAATACCCAAAAAATATAATATCAAATTAGAGAAGGAGATGGATAAATCAATAAATTATTACAACAGCATTACATTCTTTAGCCTCTTCTCCTCTTCTTCCTCTACTAGCTTTTCCCCCAAAATGACGTCCCTTTCTTGCTTCCAAAGACAACCACCTATTTACCCCCACACCAAAATTTTAAGGGAGATTGTTGCCAAGTGGAAATCATCTATGGGGATCTACACAAGAACTTCCGGGCTTTGGTGCTGATAGACCGTATTGTTAGAGATGGGTGAGCCATGTCATGTCAGGGAATTGAGAGAGAATGGGGAAAGAAAAATGAGGAACGAAATGAGAAGAAAGGGTATGTGAACTGCTGTGGTGAAGTGAAAGAAAGCTTGGGGCTTTCACAGTGTAGCGTTAGGTTTGCAGGGTGCAGTGCATGTAGGTTGTCTGAACCTCTTTGGTAGTATGAACTAGGTCATATAATTCTTATCAAGAAGTGGTAGGTAATCAATAACCGGCGGGAATGGAAGTAGCAGGAATGAAAAATACATTAAATAACAAGAATAAACATTGTGCTTAGACCTATATGTTGGGAATCAAATTGACCTAAAGTCGCATCTCTCGTCGAATGCATAATTTTGGCTTGGTTCATACTCTTCGAACCGGGCATGTTCGTCAGAGATACTTCCTAGGCTATTTATACTCCCAAGCCTCCATTTTGGGAGATAATAAATATTCTCCTACTCTCGTGATCATTTCTCATTTTGTGCGATTGTTCCTGCAAGCCAGTTCGTCGGTTCTCCATCCAGATTCACTGGAGGAAACAGGGATCCGCTTCTGACTCCGAGAGACGATTGTCCACATCCTCGCAAAATAACAGGGGCCAAAATTGCCTTAAGATTGTAGTTCTAAATTGTCAAAAACAAACAAAAACATAAAGGAAGCAAACCCAAAGGTAAATAAATGATTAGAAGCAGATAAGAATATATTTGGAAACAACTGGTGGGTTCATTGTTCCGACAAGAGTGAAAAGTATGTTGGCTTACTGGTCACTTCTATGGATTGAAACTGGCACCAAAACAATGAGATGCCGCTAAATCGGATACAAAGCCGCGTTGTCAAATTAAGTTTGCCAGATTAATGGAGTGCTATAAATGTGTAAGTGCAAGCAAACTCGAATCAAGGTATATTTTATGTCTATATGTGTATCGATATGCTTATAATAAAAAGTGGATGGTGAAACTATTAAGAAAATCAAATATTGCTTGCAAGTAAATTTGAAAATGCAGTTATATGGGTCATTACGTTATTTTAGGAGTTAAAATCCATAAGATATCCGAGGATTAGCCTCTATCACAATCCCATTATATTGAAACGATTCTCGAAAGAGTAAGACCCAGGCCAGGCCAAGAAAGACTGGCCAATAGATGTTAATTTTACATCTTTCTAAGAATATCAGAAAACAAAGCTCAAAATGAGTATAAAGTAGTATAAATAGGCGCTTTAATGGGTTGCTGCCAGAATCAGATTAGGCCTATATAGCTTTCAGCGGTTAGCAAAGCTAAGTCGATGATATGCTAGTCCAAAATGAAAATCTGTCATCGGGAAAGCTATGAAACGCTATCGGGCTACTTAAAGCATAATTAAGATTATGTTTACTACATGTAATATCCCGCAGCATTTGAAGGATACCGTGATGCGAATTGGATAACCTGCACTCAAATATACAAAATCAACAAGGGATATGTATTCACACTGTGGGCGCAAGACTTAAATCATCCAACAACCTGTATCACAGATCCACCGCCTGCGAATCGCACTTGGTCGTTGATAAAGCCGTGAAGAAGCCAGTGGTTTTAAATTTCTTGAAGATATTCCTAATTGGGCCTAAACCAGTCTTTACCGATGATACATTAGTGATATCAAGTGCAAAATAGGGGGTGGGTACAGAACGTCATGTATACCAGTGTCTCGGTTTGCCACGTCAAAGACATGACACAAAGTGAAGACAACTTCTTCTAGTGAATTATCACCACACCATGCAGTCAAAAGATAAATACGCGAATCCAATACAAAGGCCTAATCCAGAGAGATGATCGGCAAAACATCAAGGGAACTGGCCCACACCCCAAAACAAGTCATCATCACAGCTTACACCCCACCTAGTTGACTGGGAGATCCGTGACTTAGGTCCAAAGGGACAAACTAAGTTTCATAATACACAGATACTGCCTGAATCTTGATTCATCAGTCCCTTGATACAAAGATAAGATTATGGCGTTATTAAAGCTTTTAATGATTTATGAAACCATATGTCCATAAATCACCCATGGAGGTAATGAGGTCATTCGTGAGAACTAAAGGTTTAATTTCCAAAACACCCACGACACTGTTGTTCGATAATAAAACGCAACACAAAGAGAACCAATTCCTCGGTCTTAGGTAATAGTTGTGTGATTTTTATTGTCTGTACTACTCTAAAGGCCGATAGCTCAAAGACATCAAGTTCATCGAATGAATTCAGGTGTCCGGAAGAGGCTTCGCATCTAAGGAAAGTCTCAATTTCGATTTACTGTATCCCGATGCACAACGCTCGTGGAATAATCGCACTGCATCATGCACATAATTAGAGTTTTGATATCAGAACTGTCATGTAGAATTTGCCGTAAACCGGGAATGAATGAAAAGTTGCGGGTCCTCGTCGAATGCAGACACTTTGCTTGGTTCATACTCTTCAATCGGCTACGTCTGCTCAGAGACACTTCTAGGCCATATTTATATCCAGCTTTCCATTTTAGATATAAATATTCTCTCACTTGATATCATTTCATTTTTGTGCGCATTGTTCTGCAGTAAGTTGAGTTCGCCTGTGGTTCTCCCGATCTCTACATTACTGGAGTGAACGAGATCCGTTTCTATCCCCGGGAGACGGAATGTCCATTATCCCTGATGCTGAGGGCCACCCCGCCTTGACAACATTATCAAGCTGGGCCTTGATTCGCTTTCTCCCACGACATTTGTTTGCAACTGCAGTTTGTTTCCTTTATGTTTTGCTGGTTGGAATTAATCGTAAAAACTACAATGCCTAGAAAGTACAGTGATGAAATATGTGTCCATGCCTTTAGAGTTAGCAACTACTGAAAATAAGAGCCAATATTTTAATGCATCTAACTGGAATAGTGTCGCACTCCCTTCAAATAATATAGTAAATCTTATCCTGTCCTCCAACAACATAAATAAAATGATTCCTTCATTATATCCAACTCTAGCTAAAATTAAATCCACATACAAAACAGCATTTAGAATCAACATTTGGTTATTAAGAAAATGTAGGAAATGAAAAATAAAACCCATACCCACTACATTTCATTGAGTTCATGTTTACTTTTTTCATGGCTGACTGTCTTATAAACCTAAGAGGAAAATTTCTGTGGTAAAGAAAATACTTTATGGCTTGCTTTCATTTATATAAAACTATTAAAATAAGGATCTCTGGTAAGAGAAATTTAAAACTGAATTTCACTGGTCATTTGAATTTTTCTTTGTCACTACTAGCTTGTTTTTTTATTTCTTCAAAATGGTCTAAAGAAAGTTATTTTAGTAAAATGTTACAAGTATTCATAAACCTAAGATAATATTTCTATATGAATAATATTTTCTATAACTTTCTTAATAAATTGTAAAAAAATTTTCTCAGTTTATATTATTATACAGTATTGATTTATAAGCAATGAAGATAGTTATCCACTAACATGCCTCAATATTAATATCTTCCAATCTCTCATTGTTAATATTACTAATGGGGTTTAAAAATAGAAAGGCAGCTCCACCCGCTCAAGCCTGGCAGTGCTAAGCCTGCTGAGACGCCCGAGCCCCGCATTGGCGCAAAATAGAGTCCGGTTTGTTCGCCAAGGGCCGCTGATAATCTAAAAGCCCATGTCTTGTAAATCAAACCAATTCACCAATAAGGGCAAGATAATTCTAATAACAACTTATCCTTATAAAACAAACCGGACTTCACCAATGAGGGAAGTAGGATAACTCACAATAAACTCGCCTCCTCATTATCCCTCATTAACCTGACATAAAGGTAGAAAATACCCATCAAATGTAAGAATCCTTATCACTCATCCACCAAAAGCATACATGCTATAAATACCGTGCCAATTTATCTGGTGAAAAGGTAACGCTAAGAAAACATTCGCTTCATGTTTCATTCTTCTCTCAGGAAGAATCGATTAGGTGACGGCTGGCCATGGCTAAGCTCCATGGCCACTTCCTTTCTTGTTTTGCAGTAGGAGTTCAACGCCCGTGAGCTCGTGGACCTAATTCAAAGATTAATCCTGGGCCTTCCGCCCACGACCGACACGCCCTGGCACCGGGGCCTCCGCTGAAAATGCATCTGGGCCTGCCTGCTGAACGACGCTTTACATAAATAAAGATCCTTAGTAATCAAGGGTATCACCTCGTAACACAAGGAGCACGCCTAATCCTCAAAGGATGTAGGGACTAAACAGCGACGAGATAGCCGACCTCCCATGCGTTAGAACAATGCAAGCTAACACGGATGAGGTGGTGCACTACCTCACCAACTAACGCCCCGATGCAGAGCTGGGGAGCAACTCACTGTGCAGATGCAATCTTCCTACTTGAGGCGCCGACAAACTCAAGAAGGCCATAACATCACCCCTTACGAAGGGCAACCACACCTCTGCACTCCCCGAGGTGCTAAGACGGAGGCAGAATCCAACCGAGCCAGGGGCACGGACCACACCTAACCCCTAGAGAAGAGGGCAACAAAGCAACACTCGGGGGGCACATATGAAACGAGGAACTAAACCCCCCTCAGCAAGGAATGGGGGAGCGATCATGGGAGCAAAGGTTCAAGGGCCTCCAATAGGAGCTCAATCGCATGAAGGAAGTTGTAAAGGGTCGAGCCCTTGACTCTATGTGATACCCCGCTGTATAACAAACGGAGTCCTCGCTCATGTACCAGCGCCCACTCCCTTTCCAACGGTCTAATGCCGCAAATAGAAGCGCTCGATAAATAAAGATCCCGCGATCATCTCAACACTTATAAGAATCGATGGAGCTATGGGTACAAGACCGACGATGCAGCTCGCTTATCACGCCTGGGTGCCGCCTGGGGCCATCGGGCTCGTTTAATAGCTTCCACCATCACAATCTCGCCATTTAGAGAGTTTACGCGCTTCGGCTTCCCATTTCATTGGTTTTAATATTGCTGTGGAAGTCGCCGAAGTATCACCTATTGACCAGTAAAGTAGAGCCGTAAGAAAGCCCGAGGTCTTATGTCCGCAGGTTCAAATCGGTCTTTGAAGGTAGATATACTGCATTTAGAAGTTCGTTGTCACTACATTCATCGCTAGAGGTACCAAAAGATTTGATGTTTTCCATCTCAAAGAATCTCAAGCAAGCATGGCTATGTACTCGCTAAAGTGAGAAGCATAAACAAAAGCCCCTTAATCCAAGAAAGGAAGCTCTTCAACCCATAAAGAGAAAAGCGGGACTGACAAGCGATAGGGACGGAGCCCTAAGAGACAAAGAGACCGGGAGAGGTCCCCAAAGAAAGATAGAGAACGGTCCCCGAAAAGGCGTGAAGCCCCCGTAGATTGCCTGTCCACCTCAAAATTTCGAATGCGATGTAAAGAATGTTCACTTCGCCGTTTACCTCATGTACCGCAATATCGCGAGTCTCATGCTTAGGGTACAACACGGTCAGCTTTCTAGATGGTCATCCCATATGAGGCCGACCCTACCAAAAGGGATAAATACCAAGCATTGTGAGTTCCATAGGACCACGGCACCAATGCATTTATCGTATTACAACTCAAAGAAGGAAATAGAATATTTGATTCAACGATATCTCCCGCCGTCACAGAGCATCCGAAGGCCGGATCGTGTTTAGCAACCACCACCCCTACAGATAACAACCAAAGCACTAGCCAAATTTTTTATGGAACCATGATTTTTGGAGGATTTGTAGGAGGCGGGGAGTCCAGCTCTACTAGGAAGGCCCATTTACGTAGCATCAAACCGAGAGAGTAATGGAAGTATAAGCTATATCCAAACTTCCTCGACTCGACATAAACGGTAACGCTCTTGATTCGTGACTGAGGGATGCCAACACCCCATGACAACTCAGGATAAGGGCGCTAGGCTAACAAAACGATCCATCTGGGTCTTGTCGACTATGGATCAACTATACCATTCTTCGTGATCGGCCTCAATAAGACGGCATCAGCGGTAGTCGGAGCCACCAACACCCAATCGCGAGGATTCCGCCGAGAGAAAGTGCTACCTTGGGCCCAATACGGGCTGGTAATTACTTTGGGAGACCCCCGCACTAAGCAACAACGACTATGAGATTCCTCACACAGCAGACCCATCCGCTTATACATGTTACGGTGCAGTACCCTCCTTAACGCCATAAAGGCATCCTTCCGCTTACTATGGCCAGATGATCAAGTTTCTACTACAAGCTGAGTAGGAATGGTCTGGGAGGAGACCACATGGCCGTGGAGGCGTTACTCGCGCATACAGAAGCAAAAAGGAAGCCGACAACATATACTTGGACGAGCTCGCATGCGCAACGAGATAAACACCCAACCTAAGCCTCGAAGAATGGAGTCACACTCGTTGATGATAACCCTAAAACACCTCGCCTACATCGCCCCGGTAAGCTTCGCGGAAGACCGTAAAGTCCTCACGCATTTCGGAAATAGAACAAAGGGATGTCTTCGCATGGCGGTACTTCCGATATGGGAGGAATAGACTTCACACACACCACTCATGCGATCGAACGCCTATCTTTTTTGTGGCTACCAAGAAAAAGAAGGAGCTTGCTCCGGAAAGGTAAAAAGCAATCAACGAGGAGGTCGCAAGCTCCTCCATGCAGGGGCAATCAGAGAAGTGGAGTACCCTGAATGGTTGGCCACGCCGACTCGCCAAAAGCGAATCTGCAAGTGGCTACCTGCATCGAACAGTTTCACTTATGTCAACCGAAAGCATGCCTAAAAGATAGTTTTCTCTACTATGGATTGATCTCATAGTGGATACCGCCACTTCATGAACTCTCATGGATGCTTCTCCGACTACAACCGATCAGCATGATCCCCCACATCAAGAAAAGACCTAGTCTGGCTACGGGCAAGGGACTTATCATATCGGTTACGCCTCAGCTAAAGAACGCAGAGCTACCTACCGCAGGTTGCGAATGCGGATGTTTTAAGAAAATAGGGCATCCATGGAGGTATATATGATGACATGTTGTAAATCAACCACGGCTTAGTTCCATATAGCCTATCCGTCCAAGCATTTAGATCATGAGAGAAATAAAATATGTAGTTGAATCCAACCAAATGCCTTTGTGGTCTCAGCCCGTAAAATTCTAGGTTTCATAATCACAACCGAGGAATCGAGGCAAACCTAAAAAGAGCGGGAAGTTAGCTCGGATGCCGCCACAAATATAAAAGAGGTCCAACGTCTGACTGGAAGAATAGATCGTGGCGGCGGCCGATCGATCCAAGGCCAGCGAGCAAACGCCACCCTTCTTCCAGTTCTAAAGAAAGCCACGGATACGCGCTGGCAGGAAGCCGCCTTCGCGATTGAAGACTTACTTAAGCTCTCTCCCCATTTTGGTAATCCCCTATGAGGGAGAGCTCCTTACTCTGTACCTGGCAGTTTCAGATTTATCGACCAACGCCGTCCTTAATGGGTATGAAAGACCGAGCATAACATCCTCGTTTACTATCGCACCAGCTCCGGGAGAGGAGCAGAGGAGAGGTACTTTTGGCAGATGGAAAAACTAATCCTACATTAGTAAATCGTGAGCCCGAAGCTCCTTCCTTATTTTCAAGCTCATACCATCAAGTCCCAACACAATTCATGAAGAAAGTGCTACACAAACGAGACCTCGTAAGGTCATGGGCGGGCCAGAGTCGAGCGAGTTCGACATCGACATAAGCCAAAACTCAGAATAAAAGGGTAGGTCTTATGCATTTTGTCATAGAATTCACCTTGTGAGAACTCGCTCTAGAATACTAAAGATGATCGCTTCCATCTGTGAAATCGTCTAGATTTCCGGCCGCTAACAAAGCATGAAGGGCCAGCTAATCCCGACCCTCCCTGCATGAATAGATATCGCAGTATGCGCCATATTCGAAGTTCCAAGCTCTAAATAACGAGACCGAGTATGAGGTCGGTTATAGCCGGATCTAACCTCACCCCATTTAATGGAAGTTGACTATATTCAGGTGTGCAATGACCACAACAGTAGTAAGACAAATAGAAGACGCCTATGATGCCAAAGGTGAAAAAATGATCCTATACCTAAAAAAGGTACGCGATATATTGAAAAAGTTCGTGCTGGTCCAGTCTATTATTATACCCGCAGAAGAGGAATTCTTGAGCAGATAATTCTAGCAAAATCAAGGTCACAAATTTCACAAGAAGATCTTAGCGATCGATGCCCGTCGAACACTCTCAGAGCCTCCATAGATCTCAATGGCGTGGAAGTTTCATCACGCCGTAGCCAGTCGATGGAATCTCTATTTGGGACTACTTGGATGGACCCCATTTGGGACTACTTAATACAGAAGGATTGCTACTGGCGACTTGAGGCCTTTAAGCTTAGGATGAGGTCGGCGGGTTCACGGATTCATCGGGGAAGCCTTCTGAGCGGGTTTTTCACACCTATCTGAAGAGTATTGCGGGAAGAACCCAGGCTACGTGCGAGGGGTACGCTGTGAAGACATGGATCACATTGGAGCTCGGGCGTGACGAGAAGCTTTAAGGCGAGTATGCGGCCTGATGCTCAGAGGCATGGCCCGGCCTGAGTCGGAAATGCAAAATTTGCCAGGAGCACGCTAAAGTCTCTCACCTCCCATTCGAGCCATTGACGTCGTTCACAAGCCCCTGGCCTTTCCAGCAGTGTGGGTTGGACATATTGGGACCTCTGCCCATTGGAAAGAGCTTGATAAATTCATCATTAATAGCGATGGATTAATTCACAGATGGCCCGAAGCCTGTTTCTCGCCACTATCACGGAAGCAGAGAAGATATGCAACTTAGTGTGGCGGTCCATAATATGCGAAGTTTGGTATCCCAGGCTGAGTGTCGAACTGATGACTTAATTCGACAATCTTAAGTTTAGGGATTTTGTCTTAGAGCTTGGGATCGAACACTACTCGTCGACTCATTTGCGATCTAATGGGCGAAGCATAAGTCTGCATCGAGGAACCCTTAAGCGACATTGAAGACCAAATTAGAAGATCTTGTAAAGGCAAATGGTGGGAATACCTCCACAGGGTGTTATGGGCATACGGGTGCAGCGCCAGTGGCAACTGGAAACTCCATTTGCCCTAGCTTTTGGCACCGAGGAGGTAGCCCTTGTCGAAATCGGATTAAAGTCCCTAAGGGTCGAATTGGCGAGCGTGGAACATACTTGAAGGCTCTGCCTAAATTTGGACCTCTAGATGAGAGGCGTGATTGGGTCCTAAAAAAGGCGTGCGGAGGGCTACCCGAAGGAAGATGGCAGATGCTACGACGAAAAGTCAAGCCCCGAGAGTTACAAACTTTTGTGACCTAATCTTAAAAAAGCTTCTGCAAGCGAGGAAAAATCCAGCACTTGGAAAACTAGGGCCCAACTGGGTAAGCCCCTATATCGTATCTCGCGTCATCAGACCTGGCGATTACGAACTCCATATGGAAGAAGGAAAAATTCTACCTCATGCTTGGAATGCTGAGCACCTTAAGCGTTTTTATCAGTAAACTTCGGGTTGTAATCTTAAATAAAGCATCATCAGTTTTCGGATGACGAATTGTGTGTTTATTGATTATTTTGTTTAGTGTCAGACGTCTTAGACAACTCAACCAGGTAATGTACGAGAAAGTTACATACATCAGAATGTGCAAATTCATGATTCAAAGAAAATTTCTCTTTATTTGATAAGGTGCAATTGATTCTGATCACCGGTCTTTTAGTTCCTACGTCTAAAAAAAAGCGGTCTGACGGTTCCCTCAAACATAGGAAAAATCTCAAGAAGAGAAAGAAATTAAAGAGAGGAAGAGGAATTTGCGAGCTTGGAGAGGGAAAGAAGGAAAAGGAAGGGGAAGGCGAGAAGAAGGAGAAGAAAGAAGAGAAGAAGAGGAGAAAATAGAGAAAGCGATACTAGAAATTGCACATATCTGAAGCATTCCACTGAAACGAAGCTAGGGAATAACATAACTCCCGAAAAGGGGCAGGGAAAAACACCAGCTCCCGTAGGGCGGAGGTCATCGGAATGGGCAGATATGGCGGACCCCTGCGGGACGAGACCAAGCCTTGACGCTTCCTCATTCCGATTGCACAAAAAGGGAAGAAGGTTGATATAGGCTCTATCGCGGGGATGTAAGCCATTTATACGGGTAAGCACTCGGGAAGCGCCTGTCGTTCCAATTCTCCATGAACTAGCATTAACTGATCTCGTCTTTCCAAGAAGTGGAGTCAAAGCCACTTTCATTAGCCAGGCCGGGACAGTTCGAAGCCTGACGGCTTCGATTTTGAAGAGCTATTGCTTTCAACTCAAGCTATGGATGAGGCCGGTTCGGCTCGAGCGGTTAGCCGCGAGGCCTCATCGGCTCGGTTCAATGTTTCAGCTTGCTTTCGACTCAAGCCATGCATCCCAGAGCTAGTTCGGCTCGGGTAGTTATACAGGCCTCATCGGCTCAGTTTTGAAAAACTCATTTGCTTTCGGCTGGCCATGCGGCCCGAAACGATTCGGCTCGGGCGGTTAGCAAGGGCCTGGTAGCTCAGTTTGAAAAGCTGTTGCCAACTCCAAGCCATGCGGCCCGAGAGCCGGTTCGGCTCGGGCGGTTAGCCCGCGGAGCCTCAGCTGATTCGGTTTTGGCAGGCTCGGCTTTCGGCTCGGGCCATGCGACTAGAGCCAATTCAGCGACTGATTAGCCAGGCCTCATCGGCTCGGTTTTGAAAACTCAAGCTGCTCCCGCTCAAGCCAGTATGCAACCCAAGAGCCGGATTGACTCAGGTGATTGGCCTCTGAGCCTCATCGGCTCGGTTTGAAGAAGCTTACTTGCTCGGCTTCAGTGAGGCTACGGCGAAGCCGATTCAGCTCAAGCTCAGGAATTAACCCATGAAGCCCCAGGTCAAATTTGGCTTCGGCCGTTCAAGCGGCGTAGTAACCTGAGCGGTCGATTCGGGTAGAACAACGAAAGGAGCATGCTTGAAATAAGCGGCGAGATAGAAAATGGGGTTTTCGTGAGAGCGATATTATAAGTCGGGCCTGAAGCCCGAAAAAACAAACAAACAAACAAACAAGTGAAGCTAACGAAAGGATTCGGGCCTTGGAAGGGAAGCGAGGAGAAGGCGAAGGAGCGGGCCTCGCGAAGGGGGTATTTAGCTATCGAATGTGATCTGTGGAAAAGACTCTTGGCACCATCATATTAGGAGTATAGAAGTTAGATCCAAGCCCGGGTAGGCACTAGCAGCCTTCCTTTGAAAGGCAAGCCATCCAGAAGCCCATTAAGGGCAAGACTCATCCCTCAGACTCGCTATAGCCCCGTCCCTTTGAACAACAAGAGTTTCTTGCCTCTGAAGGTCACCTCGCAGCCCATGGCACTCCTCGGTCAGGCGTTCAATAGAGCTTGCAGCCTCGGAAGCTTTATTGACGGGCTCCATCAACAACTCTGCTTTATTACGCAGCTCGTCTCTAGCAGCACGCAGCTCTTCCCTAGTTGCCCGCAGCTCGTTCTAGGATGATTGCAGCTCATCCCTGACTGCATGAAGCTCTGATGCAGGCGGCTGCGGCCCGTCACGGCCTCAGTGGTCATCTGGGCGACTGCGGTTCGTCCACGGGCCTACAAGCTTGACCTCGGCTACTTTAGAAATTTATCTGAGCCTTTCTCCTGCTCTCGGCTCGCGCTCGCCTGTGATTCACGGTATGCCTTAGATCGGACTTAAGCTTCACGGCCTCCTCCATCATATTTTGCACCCGACCTCGCAGCTCAGCTCACTCGACAACAAGAGCAGTCACCACAGGCACCTTAGACTCGCGGCTTTGGCGTGGCCTTGTTCGATCAGCCCTCTTGGCTAAACTCTTCAGATGAGTAGCCACACTGCGATACCCGACTTAAAGTCAACACGCCTTTCGAGCCAGATAAAGCAAACATAAGGAACACGAAGACTTCTGGGCGACCGGCTGGAGGGACGACCAAGGCTTCCTCAATGGGCAGGGCACCCGACCTCTTGAGGTCAGATTCTCTAAGGATGGACGAGGCAGCGCCGGTAGGCTCATTTATTGAAGATAAGGCCGCCATCTCAGTCGGCTTTGGGGCGTTTCCCCTCCAACTCTTCCACCTCGATGAAGGAGGCTGCGCGCTCTGCGCATGGGGACCCGAAACGGTGATCGGTATGACCTCAGCGGAGGCTCACGCAGCCATTCCCAGGAGTCTTTGGCCTTTACTTGATGGAACCGGAGAGCCTGAGCTTGGGGCCTAGGGCTCGGCGGAGGCGGCAACGCTTGCTGCTGAGCATGAGTAGAAGGCGAGAAGAAGCGTCCCAACGGGACTACCCAGGCGGGCGGCCCTTCTCGGGAGAATCCGAGTTTTGGCTTCACACTGGGACCTTCGAGACGACATCTCCACTCGAGCGAAAGCTCTCCTTAGTGGGCTTAGCAACGCGGGAGGCCCTTCATGAAAATTCATAACGGAGGAGAATTAGGTCCTGACGGCGGAGACGGGAGGACCTCGGGTGAAGATCGGGGAATACTCCAGGCAATCGCTCAAGTAGCGCCTTGACGGACACCCGACCCGACTCAGCATGACTTTGTCTTGAGTGAATCGACGAACCTGAAGAGCGCTGGCAACCCGATACGGGGTGGGACACCCATCACATACAGCTAGAACAAACTAAACCAAAGCGGTGATCACGTAGATTCTCAAGAGTGGTCGAGCTACGCGGGAGCATACAAGTGTCATCCTTATCAAAGGGGTCATACTCTGTTGCTACCCTTAACGAAAAAGTAACCTCCTTCAAAGTTTATGGGAAGATGGGAGATCAAAGATAATCAAAGAAGACGCAGCGCTGGATAGATAAAAGAAGCCTCGGAGGCCTCCTTCACTAAAAGATCGAGAACTGGCTATGCTAGGAACACCAAAGCCCTTGTCCTTGAAGAAAAACCAGCATTGACTAGAATACGAAATTGGCGAAAATTTGGGAAGGAACAGACATTAAAATGTTGCAAGACCCTTTTTATAAAGGGGTGTAGAGGGAAACAGAGACCATTTTCAAAGGCCACCTTGAAGAAACACACCATCTTGGGCACTTGGACCATGTACGAAGTCAAAATGTCGGGAGACTAGACCTGGACACCAAAAGGGGGCCTATAACGCCTCGCAAAAGTCTCCCCATATAAAGGTTCGACTCTGCTAGGTCCCACCACGGAGCATTACGCATGGGTGACGGATATTACGGTCCTGAGGTGTTGATCGTCAATTATCCTTGCCTTGTCTAAGGGAAAGGGGTTCCGGCGTTCGGTTTCTGACCAGCCACTGTCCTCGGGCCGGACCAGTAGAGGAGTCACCCCCTATGCGCAAAGAAGAGGAACGACCCGAGCCCATGAGATGAATAGATAATAGGAGAAAAACCTAACCAAGCTAGCCATAGCGTTTACTTAATATCGCTCAAAGACACGAAAAGAAGACGCCAATCCTGAGCCGGAACAAAGGTTGCCTCGAAACGAGTATCCTGAAGCGAGGAACTCTGCATGGAAGGTGAAAACAAATGTTAAGGAAGGAAACTGAGACTGCGGGGAAAGCAGAAGGCTTCAAGACCGAGAAACCTGAGGAGAACGGTCGGATGCTCAGGCGAGAGAATTGGAAGAAATGAGGCGGCAGAAGAGTGTCATTATCCTGAGGCGTATGAGCTTGACAAAGCCTAACCAACTTGGCTGCACGAGCAGGCTCGTGGAAGTGCTTCCCAGATTCAAGCGATCCCATTGCTTACCTTCGCCGTACACAAGAGTGGGGGAGCAACTGTGGGTTTAAAAAATGGCGCCTTGACCTTATCGAGCCCGGAAAGGCAAGCCAGTGGGAGCCTTGAGCCTGGCATCGGCCCACAGCGGGAGCCTCGTTTGTTTGCCCCAGGGCCCGACAAATGGACAATTGAAAAGCCCATGCGTAAATCAGAGCCAAATCTCATCGGTAAGGAAGTAAGATGACTGATAACAACTTATCCTATAAAACAAACGAATCTCACGATGAGTAGGATAACTCCTGATAAAGCGCTCCCTCATTATCCCTTAATGTCGGAGTAGCGATAAAGGCAGAAAATACCCCCTCAAATAGGAAAGAATCCTTATCACCATCCAATTGGGAAAAGCATATGCTATAAATACGAGGCCACCCCATGTCGGTAAAGGTATCTGAGCTTATTCGCCCTCACAAGCGGTCATCTTTTCTCGGGAAGAGAATTGACTTAGGCATTGGAGTGGCCACGGCTTAATGACTTTCCTTCTTTCTTGTTTTGCGAGAGAGTCAACGTCGAGCACTGCTGGACCGACCAGAGTAACGGTCCCGATTCAGGCCCGGCGGCCACCGACACGCTCCATTGATTCAGTTGAAAAAGGCATCATCAATTACCATCATCATCATCATCACCATCATCATTATTATCCATAAAAATTAAAAAACAATCGGGAAACCTTTCTAAATTTGGCTACATTTTCTTTACCATATAAGTGGCAGTGATAACTATCTCTCATTCCTATATGATGAAATCAAGTAATTAAATCATAATAGTTATAAATGTTGAAAGTCTTACACATTTTTCCTTCAAATATTGGATTCATGTTAATCAGCTTAACACAATAAAAGATGCTATAAAGGAACTAAAATAAATTAAAGAATAGGCCATGATAGTCACCAACTAACCATATAATTGCACCTAACAATCGTTTAAAGAAAAAATAACTAAATATCATAACATTTAGAGAGATAGAGTACTAGCATTTGTATTACATTTCATTTGATAGAAAAATATAGATAAAGTTATTTCCTCTCAATAGACTTATGATCCCAATTGTGGCGCAACTTAAAAAAAAAGTGTGAAATGAGTCACATTAAATGTTGTAGTCAACTATATACTATATATACATGGATAACTTCATGCATGTTCACTCTTAATTCTCATTGTCAAGTTCAATCAATAGTTATATGAATTAGTTTAATGATGAAAGTAAGGATTGCTATATTAAATTGAGAATATTTGAAATTAATTTTTAAAATGAATTAAAATAAGATGGTTTAACTCAGTAACCTTATACAAATAATTAATTATGTGCAATATAATGTAAAGTTAGTATTTATTAAGTTTAAATTAGGCACAAAATCTTTAATTGTCATGTTAGTTAGGATTTTTTAGTTAGCATTGACGATGAATGAATAAAAATTAACAAATTATTTTTACTTATGTGAGATATTAAACTTAATTCATCTTTGATTTAAGAATTCTATCACAAAATTTTAACCTTTCTTATATTTAGGAAAAAATAAGAAAATGCTCAATGAAATTCCAAAACTTATATTGGATTTAGTGTATTAAAAGGTGATTTAAAATTTAGAAGTCATGTATGAAATATATGTCTAATTATAATACTAAAAATGATATTTGAAGTAAAATAGTATATAAATAATAGCTAATAAGACATATATAGCAGTGGATTTAGAGCTTCAATTGGCATTTGGAGAAAGATCCAGCGTTCCAAGAAGTTCAATGGGGGCAAACTTGTAGGAACATAACAACATATGATGATGTAATGAGTGAATAGATGTCAAAAAAATATTATATGTATAATATTGCTTTGTATTCTTTAATTAGTAGTATTTTATCACACTCAAGTTTGAAAATTTTACTTTTTAAAAAATAGATTTAACTGTTCTCTTTAAAATTATTTATTATTAAACACATTTTGAATAAGAAATGAAGCTACCTACTGAAATAAAATTAAAATTAAAAGCTAAAACAACATATTTAAAAGGAAAAAGCAATTTTGAATTAATTTTGGAAATTATGGGCAAGTTTGGTAACAGTTTTTTAAAACAGTTTTTTGTTTCGAAAATAAAAAATAACATGTTTGCTTCTTTTTTTATTTTTTGAAATAAAAACAAGAATAACTCTAAAAACAATAACAATAACAATTTTCACATAGCACACCAAAAACAAGAAGGCGTGTTTGGTTTCTTTTTTCAAAACTATTTTATGTTCTAAAAAAAAAAGGAAAATAGAGACATTTGGTTTTAATTTTCTTATTCTAAAAACACAAAACACTAAATTTAGAAATCAAAAACAATTTTCAAAAAGACTGCAAAATGATGCTCTTTGTGTTTCCAAAACTATTAAGCAGGAACACAAAGACCTGTTTGGTTCATATTTTGAAAAATATTTATTGATAACGATTTTGAAAACACAAAAAAATACCAAAAAATATTGTTCTTAAAAGCTCTTACTTTGTTATTTAAATTTAGTATTATTTGTGTTTTCTATGTTTTTCGAAATAAAAAAGAAAAAACCGGAAATCAAATATATTTTTCTTACTCTTTTTGTTTTTATAACAAAAACAGTTTTCAAAAATAATAAACAAACCGTCCTTAAGGGTCCTATAACTTTCACTATTTCCACACAAATTTATCTAATAATTTTTAATAGTTTTTTTAATCTTTCAAAAAAACCGGAAGACATAAAAATGAGAGAAGCCTTGAGTGATTAAAAATTAAAATAAAATAGTGTCAAGTTCATTATGATTTCTAATGAACTTATCAATTGTCAAAGTTGAGTATTTTCAAAGGAAAAAAATAATGCATTTGTCATTATTGTACCTAGAGCATTCCCCCTACCTAAAAGCACACAATTTCCAAACAACAATGCTTACACGACTTCCAAAGCAGCAACCTTCCACTTCCCTCTTCCTTCTCTCTAAATTCTTGCTTCACCTTTCATGGTTTATTTCTGCAACTTGAAGCATAATCACGATTGAATACTTGTAAGCGAGGATTGAGGTAGATGTTGATAGATCTTTTATTGAATCTTTATTTATTTTATTTTAATGTGAATGTAAAACCCGGAAAAATTAGTAATTTTTAGGAAAAATGACAAAATAATAATTGTTAGAATGGTTCAAGGAAGTTTAGAAAATTCTCTAGATTTTGGATGGTGAAATAGACTGTGCCATTGGAATCGTCTCGTGAAATATAGTGACCTAGAAAAGTTTTGTCTAATTCTGAGATAATCAGAATATTTTTACAATTTTTTGGGTGATAAGTCGCCAGTGACTCCAAGGACGAGATTTTTACGAAAATTTCGGAAGTCAGGAAATGACTTGAGTTAAGTTCAGTTAAAATAAATTGAATTAAAAAGAAATAAATTATCTTGGATAGAAACGGATCCGAATGAGTGATGTACCGTGGTCAATCCCAGTAGTAATGTCCCAGGTACAAAGAAGAAAAGAAAAGAAAGAAAGATTAAGAAAAAAAGGAAAATAAGATAAGGGAAGGAAAAAAAAGGGAAAGTAAAGGAGAGAGGGCCACATTTTTGGCGGAGAAAGAGAGGGGGAGGAGAGAGAGAAAAAGAAAAAAAAGAAGGTTTTTGATTATTTCTAGGATCTACGAAAATCGAGTCATTGGTTTTCGTCGGAGCGAGAAGAAAGTTGATCCACGCATCGCAAGCTACACGTGGGTACCAAAATCTTGGAGTTTCATCAAACTCCACGAGATAGAGAATTTTCCTACTTGGAATATTTTTAGCCTAATAGTCATGTAATGGCATAGGTTGTCTTTGGGGCCTTGATAGAGTAGGTAGTTAATTAAGATTTTGTGGTGAATATTGGAAATTTTGGGGCTAGTTCGGTGGATTGAGGAGTTGGTTTGATCAAGGACTAATGTCTTGATTTTTGTGGTGTGTTTTGGTATCATAGTAATTCGGTGATGAATCATGAAGGAACCAAGGTGTGCTACATTTTTATGGGTCAATTTAGGCCATTTTATTGTGTAAAATCATCATTAATATATTAACTACGTGTATTAACATGTAAATTATATGTAGGAAATATAATTATCGAAAATTTATAAATGTTGCATGTAGCATGACATAACATGAAATGGCATGGCGCATTTCATATACTACCAGTCACATCAAGGCGAACCGGTGTGGGTGCATGAAATGCTTATTATTCACCATTCTTAGTGATGTGTGGTGCTAAACGTGGATACGTCCAAAATCGAGACTCATGGTTGTATAAAACAATAATAAATATAAATCACGTGTGTTTGGGCGTAACAAGATGGGGGTAGATCCAACCCCCCCCTAAGGGTGTAAGACCCAAATTTATATGCGGTTAGACATGATCACCGACGGTGAAAGCAGTAAATGCGGAAGGCGCCTTGGCGATCTTGCGTGTGACCACATTAAAAAAGCGTGGCCATGAACAACACGAGATTTGATAAGTGACCAGATATTGGAGGGTTGTCCAATAGTTTAAGTCATTAGGTGAAACACCAATGACTGGTTTTCACACTTGGCATTGCAAGTGTGAGGAAGTCAGTCGGGACTTGGGTTGTGGGCATTAGGAGTCTTATCTCATGCATGACACGTAATATTCCATATAGAATTGCATTATTTATTTGGAATTTGATTAGACGTTTAAATTAGTTGACATTTGCATATTACCATTTTAGGTGGGGAGTAGCCATTGTAGGAGAATTTTCTATTTGGCATTGCTCACCTAGTTGTGGGTTGCTTTCGGGTATAGGAGGTGTCTGAGGAGAAGAGGCGGCTCCAGACGGGCCGTGATTATGAAGAAGGTCGATGTGTGGCCTGGACCTTTGAGTAACATTTTTGTAAAAATATTTTGTATAAAATAATTGTAACTAAATTCTTTTGGGACTATTATCTAAATGAAGGAGAGGTATGGATAGTAAGAGGGATGTGATTGGACTCTTACATACGTAATTAAAGCGTTTTATTTTATATTTTAGATTTAAATGTAAATAGATAGGTCATTAAAGGGATGTATATTGGGGATGGATAGATGGGCCGAAGTATTGGGTCATCTTTACTTATGTTGAGACCTTGGATGAGTTATGAGATTATCTTTGACCTCTAGGTTGTATGTTGGGTGACTCCTCGAATAAAGGAAACTTTACTTTGATTTTGTGAAAATATGGATCTCGATAAATAGGACCTTGAGTATAGTATGGTCATCGAAATCCACGGAATTCCGTGGTTGATTAGTTGTCAATGGTTCCCCGGATTTGGGCGTCTGATGAAGTAAATGTGAGAATTTTTTGTTAATAGTTGTCTTAAGCTTCTAAATGGGATTACAGTATGCGAGCAACTAGGAAAGGATAATATTTTTCTTTGTAAAGTTTTTTTCAACTTTTTCTTCTTGGTAGTTTTTATATCCAATCTTAAAATGGAAAAGAAAAATCTTTTCTGGAAATTTTTTATTTTACTTTTTTTTTTTTTATCATAGACAGTGTTTTCTTTTTATTTTTCATGAAAAATACACTTGTTCTTTGTAGGAATAAAGGATATTGATTTTCCACATGTGTTTTTAGATCTTGGTTATTTTTCATATTTTATTTTTTTATATTTTAAAAAGAAGATATATTATTTAGAATGCCTTTCTTGCGGACTATTTCTTTTATCAAGTCTACCTATATTCTAATTAGTTTCTATTGTATGAATTTCCTTGAATTAATCTCCATTATTCTTAATGAATTGTCGAAAATAAGGTATTTTTAGTGATCGAGGATATTGTCTTTTGTATTTATGTATGTGAAGTTGTTTAAATGGACTCTTTATTTAGAATTTTTTAGAACTCAAGTGGCTACTAATAAAACATTTCTAAAATAGGTGACAATATGTAAAGGTACTAGGAAAGATAATTTTTATAAAGGAATGAGGAAGAAGTTGATGGGATTATGAAATTCTATGAGAACGTTCAAAAACATTTTGTAGATGTTGAACTTTGTGTGAGAATCCAATTGCTATTGTGTATTATGTATTGTGGGGCCTTCATTTAACATACTAGTTTGATAAATATAATAGAGAATTTTATTAATTTTATTCTGGAGGAATCTTTGGTATATTAGAAAATAATGAGGACAAAAATAAATATAAATAATAAAGATAATGTTTTTAAAGTAATAAACCGTGTCTCGTCATCGAATGAGAAACATATAATATTAAAAATACGAGTCCACAATAATCATGAAAACATGTTATGGAACATAACATATATAGTCATCAATATACTGTTTTCACTTATTTTAGTTAAAAAATGTTGTGTATGGTGAAAGACTCATGTTAAAAAAATGTTACGATATGGTGAAGAGTCATTGAATGTAAGTATCTCTTAAACATGTTATGAAACATAACATATATAGTCATTGCTGTTTTCACATATATTATGAGGTTTTCGATCATAGGATTTAAATTCCGGGAAATGAAAGAGGGAATTTGAGAGTATTCACTATTTCCCACAACCTACTCTCCTAGCAACTACTGGTCTTTGCTTTTTCAAATTCATAAGATGGAAGTATTCCCCTGTGCTCTCGAGCATGCCGACTGCGGTGCACCCTCGGTTATCCACCAATGAGAGCGAGCCAACTTCTCGATCATCATCGCGGGTATTCAATATCGGCAACCTTGATTAACAGAGGATTTGGTGTGCTAACGCTACATGTCATCAAGGCCATGGCTAGCTGCGCACGTTACGACTTCAAGCTCTGAACTTTCAGTGGCGAAGAGTTCGAATTCCCAATCCGTAAGCTCTTGTTTTGTTAATTGGAGCAATTGGTTTCTTCTTTCTACGTGTTTTTCTGTACGGATGATCGGAAAACAGCATTTGTTTGATTGTTCTGCTATTAATTTTGTACTTGAAAGAGTTGAACGAATTGTATTCGCTCTGCGATTTATCGATCTTGGAGCTAGAACGATTCATTTCCGAGAGATTGGGGATTGTGCAATATTTGCACATCAATGGTAAAATTAGGGCGGCGGACTAGCAACTTTTTGTTTTAGGCATTTAGTTATTGAGAAAACTGAGGAACTAAATAGGAAATAATTGTGTATGATATTGACTCAGCTTTTCAGAGAATGACAAGCTCAGTTCAATTAAATAGTTTCATCAGGCACAGGTAAGTGGAGGTCTCTACTACATCATGTCTCAAATAACGGGGAGTTCAAGATTCAAAAGTTTATCTCAATGTTCTCTTTTTATTTTCTTCTTCAATTTAAAATTCATATAGATTTTTCATTGGGAATTTAGCAATAATTTATTATTGAGCTTGAAGCGGTTTGGTTCGACAGTTTTAACTGCTGATGGGATCGGGGAATGGAGCCGCACAAATGAACCTCTTGGAGAGAGGCCTGTTATCCAAACCTGGTTCTTGTGATGAAGATAGTGGGTCTGAAGATGAAACAATTCTATATACAGCCTCCTTCCAAGAAATGGAAGATAATTTTGTGAAGTATCAAACAGCTCAATGGGTTCTATACTCGCTGCTTCTAATTTTGGCTTGGGGATTTGGATTGTTCATGTGGCACATCTACCAGTACGTAAACATATATTGCAGAAGGATATTCAGTCGAGGAAGCTATATTTCACACCTAATGCCATAGTCTATAAGGTAACTCTGCAAGCATTGCAATTATCATCTTTTCTTTCATAAAGCTCTATGTTTTGTTTGCTAATTTGTTTTTTGTGTGCTCATTTTCAACCTTAACATGCTTAACTGGGAAGGGCTGAATTTAATTTGGAAGTCAAATTTTATGGGGTTTGAAAGTTTTGGTTTTGCTTTGTCATTAGCTGTGTGAATTTGGAACAACTAGAGTTCAATCCAAAATCCACTTGTTCATAAATATAGTTATTTGCTTTAATTGCAAGACTGGAAATAGGAACTTCTTAAATAGTATATTTTATGTTGGTTAAAGCTGCTGAAAAGTTGTCTGAGCCCTTTCCCATAATATCTGATTGGTCTAATAAATGGTTGCTAATACACTGTCGTATTCTCCTCCATAGATCACAGATAATGGTCTATATGTCACATTGACTATGCAAGTTATGTATTGATACATTTCTGTAACACTCTGTCTGTTTGCTCAGTATAGAAAGAGCCAGTACCATTCCCATGTTTGGAGTACTGAAGAAAGAAATATGTTCTATTGCCTTCAGTTGCTGATGTTGTAATTGAACAAGGTAAAAAATGTTAGAATGAATATTGTTCACTATCCACATTACCTGCAAAATTTCTAATTTGCTTTCATTTATATCTTTACGACAAACTAGTCCCTCCACTTACTTTTGGTCAATGCCAAGCCGCTTGATTTTCCTGAAAATATCACGTATACATCAGAACAGCACATGCATATCTAGATCAGGTTGGCCTGGGATGTTTTGAGTTCTATTATAATACATATAATTGGGCTAATCTAGACCTACATGAGATTGATGCTTTGCATTTAAATGCGACTTGGTTAACAAAAAGGATTGAGTGAATTTCCTGTTATGTTAAACCATGCAACTTTTGATATCATGATATTCTTTCTTCTTGCTGCTGATAGTTTTTGTTTCCCCTCAACTAATTCAAACTCCAATTCTTAGCTATTGTCTCAATCCTTGTAATATTTACTATTTAGGCTGCACTTATTGTTTATTCATAGGATATTTGCCAGTCCTTTTTAGGGTCTACTCTATTAGAATTGAGAATGAGGGTGTGAAGGCCACCAAGTGTTCAAATTCAAGGAGTCGTATAGCCAGGCTCTTTTAGGAAGGTACTCCTTATTTTCAGATAATGTTTCTTCTCTGTGACATCACATTCAAGGAAATTGATCTATTGATTTAATATTGTTATCTTTTAGGCTGTTTCTGGCACGACTTTCCAGATAAGAAGTGATGTTTTCTCAGGCAAGTTTCTGTCACTGAGATGCTCCAAGTTTGAGATAGGTCATTCATCTGCTTCTTGGAGTCACGTTAAAATATCAGTGGAAGGTGAACCCCAGTCAGTTTAATTGCAAAATTCTTAAATAATTTTTGACGATTTAGTTTTGTCATTTTCTATACAACGAAGGAGAAATTATTTCTTTGGAGCTCTCTCTCTCCCTCTCATATTTGGTTTTATATTTTTTCTCCTTTTATAATTGCAGATGTAACCGTCAAAATCTCTTAGGCATGACTCTTTTCATTCTTCAGGGGAACTTATGATCTTACAAAAACTAGAGGAGGTTGGAAGCTCTGTAAAGGTAGAAAGCCAACACTACTTTTTATTGCCATAAAAACACTTTGTTGTGGGTAATATTTCTAACCGTGGAACATGTACATATATCTGGTGTTTGCTGCAGAGAGTTCAAACTTTGATTGAGGAGCAACACTCTCAAGCATCACAATCTATAGATTGAGGTAAGCGGATTCAAGGTGCACAATGAAATACCCATACGCTTGTTTCTGATGTTGTCCTTGAGTGTACTTTTTATTCTTAAGGTGAATTAGCTTAGTATCCAATATGCTGGATACATAAGTAGCAAAAACACTGACCATGTCACTGCAATGATAGCCGCAGATTTCTAATGCCTTACTATATGGAAGATCCTAGCTTCCCTAGTTTATATCATCCTATATTTCACATCCATGGGCTGATGCTTTGTCGCATGCCCATGGGCTGGATGCTATATTGCTGATGCATCAAAGGCGCTTTTTGGAATGGTAAAATTGATCAGCTTTAGTGTAGCCTGTTAGTGTCCTTATGTAAGCTTGTTCATCTTCTAAACAAGTCATCCTCAAATTTAATTTTCTAAGAAATCAAGTTTGAGTTTTGAGTTAGGAGCATGTAGTTAGAATTCTGACCCTAGAAACAAGTAGACGATGCATTTAAGAAAGTGGCCACGTAATAAAGCTCATAAAAAAACATGAGGAGTTGGGTTAGCTTCTATAATCACAGTTACCAAGTGAAGGGAGATGTGTTTAATTCATATCGCCATAGTGTTGGATTTGAAATGAATTTATTGTGGATTAGGCTAAATAACATGGTTGTTCATAAAAATACTTGTGTCTTAAAGCCTCACTTACCCAAAGAACTATATTGGGAAGGTGGAATTCAGCTTGGAGCCAAGCTCAAGCTTCTTTTAGAGCTCAACTCAAACTCTAACAAGCCAAGTTTGATTGCATAATGCCTTGGCTTATTATGTTGTGCTTAGCTGTTTGGTATTATCTATTATAATATCTTGATATATTAACAATTGCTGAAGCTTTGTTCTTTCCATGCTATCTGTTTCTCTATACTAATTACCAGCTTTTGTTTGAAAACAAGAGTAATGAATGGTTTACTTTTATTGTAAGTTGGTCTATTTTTGAATTTATGATGCAGGATATGAAGTGAAATAATATACCAGATGTAGCAATTTTGAAGCAATGCATGTTTGAATGCTTTTTAGGCGCTACCGTTCATGGAGTACTGAAGCAGTACTTCACTAAATTTGAGTGAGGTACCTTTGTTGTCACTTCAGTGAATGCTAGTTCAGGTAATACGATTGATTCCACAGAATATAGTAGCATCCCTTTTGATTTTAATTTTGTATTTCCATCATTTACAAATAGGAAAAATATATTTTTCCATGTATTCATTGAATTGGATTATTTCCTCTTGTTATCCATGCCTGTGCATTTTCATTTTTATCTGTTTAATTATGGTTACTGGGGAATGTTCAATATGTTGGGAAAATTGAAACTCTGCTTATGAGATTGTTTTTGGAGAGTGGATTTCTTTTAAACTTTCATGTCCTAATTTATTACAGTATCACATGTCCACAACTAAAAATATTAGGACCTGCCTTTTATGGAGCTTATGGAGTTCATCATGTTTACCAAGGACCAGCTTTATCAGATGAGTTTAACTATTTGACTGTGCATGCTATTTTATCCCAAGTGTTCTTCCTTGTGAGTCTGTGACTGGAGTCAAAGGACATTGGGTCATCAAATTGAGAGGATTTAGTGTTATGATTCTAATATTAGGACTTAGTTAGGTGTTTGGTCTACTCTTGACACAAAGTCAGTGAACTGACACTTTTGCATTTAAACAACTATGCATTTTGAGTATGCACTTTTGGTCGACCTGATGCCATCCTCTCTTGGTTTAGGCAGAGTTCTGGTCACACAAATACTATGTCATGGACAGACGAGATCTCGACATCAGTGAAGAAATTTCTCTAGGATGGGAAGGATTATGGAGAGATCATTTCATTCAACTTTCAACACACCTGAAGGGAGAGTATTGTGATGGTATTAGGCTTCTCTTTTTCATTACTGAGGTTTCCTTCATTGCTGATAGCATCTGGCAAACATCTAAGATCATTGAAGCATGCCGAAACCTTTTAATTTGTTTACTCTTTTTCATTCTTTCTCAGTATTTTGTGCCTTATCCAAGAATCTAGCAAAATCCATAGGACCACAAATATCAAATCATTCAGTTGGGTGCTAGAGACAATAATGTAAAGGTGCTGGAAAGATAATTTTATAAAGAAATGAGGAAGCATTATGAAGTTCTATGAGAAATGTTCAAAAGCATTTTTGTAGAGATGTTGGACTTTGTGCGAGAATCAATTGCTATTATCGTACTACATATTGTAGTTCATTTAACATACTAGTTTGATAAATATAATAAAGGAATTTTAACAATTTTTCTGGAGAATCTTTGGTATATTAGAAATAATGGGACAAAAATAAATATAAATAATAAAGATAATGTTTTTAAAGTAATAAGCAAAGTCTGTAGATTAATTGAGAAAGCAGTATAATATTAAAAATGTGAAGTCACTTGATAGTCATGAAAAACATGTTATGGAACATAACATATATAGTCATCGAATGTACTGTTTTTACTTAGTTAAAAAAATGTTAGCGTTGACAGATGCTAAAATGTGTACAAAAGCTCAAATTCTGGATATACCAAGGCTTAGCCCATGATTCTTTACCACTTTCATCACGAGTCAAGATCTGGTGTGCTACAACACATTGAAAAAAGACTTGGGAGAGGAAGGAGCTTAGAAATACGGGAATCATCAAAGTCAGGGACTCGATTCCCATGAAATCTTTTAGTTTGCTGCCTTTTTTAAATTATGGGACATACATTTTATAAATGTGTATTAATGGATTTGCTACCTTTTATTTATGTAGTGTGTGAATAAATAAAGTTATTTTGTATTTAGTAGAATATTTTCAATTATTTATTAAAATTGTGTTATCATCTAATTACTTAATCAATTAGGTGCTATATTTAAAAATGTGATGTAAATTAAATTAAACATGCTATGATTTTCAAGCCATTATACGAGATCATGATTTTGCAATGAAAAATTATGACTTAGCATTTTTTGTATCTTCTCCACCCAACAATGGTAGCCTCAGTATTGTATCATGAAAATGACCCACTTGAATTCTATGACTATGGCTATTGAATAGCATGGAAGGGAGCCCTTGCTTCCATCTCAATTTTTTCCCATTGAAGATGATTTTCTCTCTAAGAAAAAAACATATCAACAAACTTTATTCACAGATTAACCATGTATTGTTATGGGCTGTGATGCTACATTTTGGTTAAGGTTTGAGAAAAAGTATTTGTAGCAAATGCTTTAGCCTTACTGTGAAGGGTCCACTTGTATAGCATATTATGAGATCAACGTATTCTTATGACACTGAGGGCTTAGATAAGAGAGAGAATTAAAATTAGCTATGTTATTTTCAACTTTTTATGCTTAAATATAAAACAAGCTCATTATCTTTAAGAATACAATTAATAAAATTTGATATATAATTTTGATGTCTTTTCTTATTGTTCGAAAGAATTATAATGATGCTTGAAAAAATACTTTTTTTAAAAAAATAATTGATGCTGACATTTTTATAAGTTCCATTTTTCTTAAAATATTATAATGAAAAATTTCATATTTATCATGGTTGCAACAATATAAACTAAAAGGAAGTCATGCTAGATCATTTAATAAATGTCATAAAAATGCACAAATAAGAATTTAAACCTTATAAAGGATATATTTTTGCATGAAGAATAAATATCAAATTCAATAAATTTTCATAAAAAATATTTCTACTTTTCACAAAATTTTCAAATTCGCCTATTGCCTTAGAATTTTCTTTCAAGTTGTTTGTAGATGAGATTGAGTCTAGATAGAATTAAAATTAAAAAATAAAATAAAATTGAGAAGTAAGATTTTCAACATTTAGTAATATAACCTTAATAGATTTATAAATGAGGTTATATTGGCTTGTAAATTATTTGGTAAGATAACTTTTACCAACCTTAACATAGATATTTAGACTATATATAATGAAACTTAATTTTATCGAGAGTTATTATCATATAATATCATTGTGCTTTTATTTAGATGTCTTGACATATGAATATATTAATTTTTTTCATTGACTTAAAAAATTCTCTATCAAAATTGCATTATCATAAGTTATGAAATAATCAATATAATTCATATATGTCATTATTCCTTTTAACTAAGTTTTTATATGTCATAGTTACCCATTTAAATAAAAATTATTGACATATATTTCCTTATGTCAAGGTAATATATGTCAACAATGACCATTTTTCTTGTAGTGAATTGACGTCATCTGTGGGAATCAAACAGAAAGTCTCGTTTACAGGCTGCAAAGGCTTAGGTTCAAAAACTGTCTACTAGCCCTTCGTCACCTAGAACTTTGTCGGTTCCCATCTGATTCTCTCGTGGCAGTCGCAATGTCAACTAATCCGATGATCTAATCGCCAAAAGATCAATTCCTCCATTGGCATCAGGACATGGAGAGGAAATAAAAGAAGCAAGCAAGGCAGATGAAAGAGTTACAAGTACATGTTGAACGATTGCAGTAGGAGAACGACTAGTTGCAAGCCTAGATGGAGAAAAGCCGTGATCTCGGAAACGAAGTACGAGATAGAGACCGAGCTGCGTATCCAATCACTCGTAATAAAGGGAAGGAACCAGCCATCCTTGCCGATGTCGATACCCCCACAGATGATGAGTTGTCCTTAGGCAGTTCTCTACCATTTGGGCCTCTCACCAGTAAAAAACACAAGGGCCAAATTGCAAAAGAGGACCTCGCATCCTTTACTTTCGACAATGCAGATTAGTGTGCGTTCCACTAGGTAAGGAGAAACGGCGGGAGGCAATACCGGCGGATTGGGGCCCCCCTACAATGTCGGTGTGCACAAGTGTGATGCCATCAATTCCATTTGTACATCTTGCATTCGGAATGGGGCCTGCATTTTACGTGCCACCAACAGCTCCAATTCAGGGACTCGATGACATGCTCTCCTCACCTCTTGGGGCGACTACATTTCTTGACTCCCGGAGCACCTTGGGTTCGTAGCGCTTTACCATGTTTGATGGCTTTGTAGACCGCTACGATCACATGCTCCCTATAATCCAAGCAATGTACTAGAAAATGCGGCAATGGCCAGTGCAGCGTATGCAAGTTTTCGGCTAGCTTATAGGGGCCAGCGTTAGCTGGTTTCTCAAACTCTGTATGACTTCGATAGAAGCTCATTCCATGACCTGTGGGTTGCATTCGTATTTCAATAACTTTGTTCGGTGCGACAAAAGAGGAACATCAACTACTTACAGGCTATTCCTCAACAGGAGAATCTATTAGGGCTTTAAAGGAGATGCGTAACGAGCCGTTCAGCAGGTATAATCTTACAGCATGGGTGCGGTCCTTTAGAACTTTAGGAGGAGCTTTAGGTTGTCCACGTTGTTCTTCCAGTCGCTATCTTTAGACCCACCAGAGACAATGGAAGAATTATATAGGCAGGCCTATAAGTACTCAATGTTGGAGAATGACGTCATATTACGATGGCCCATCATGATTACAAGTCGGCTACTTAGGGACATCAAGCCATCTGGGAAGAAGCCTTTGAATCCCAAGAAGGGTAGGCGGTGACTAAGCGTCCGAAGTGACCGATCATAGAAAGAAAGAACCCCACGGTTACACTTTCAAACATCTCGTATCAAGGCTGTTGCACATCATTTTGTGATTTTCCGGAGTTTAAATGGCTGCACGATCGAGACCGAGACCCTTCTAAAGAAACAAGTCCTTGCGATGCGATTATCATAAGGATTATGGGCATGAAGCCCAGGTGATGTAGAAGCCTAAAGTTCTTGGTGGAAAAATTGGTCAAAGCCAGACACCTCGGTATATCAGGCTGACCCTGAAGGTGCCAGGCCATGCAACATAAAGGTATGTGGATAGCAACTCAGTCGAACTAGACCAATCATAAATTATATCTTTGGGTGGTAGTTTGTGACTAGTATCAATCTATGAATTGCCAAAGAAGTCTTAAGAGTTACGGCCCAGGTCAAGCCGAGGGTAAATGATGTCCACACAAAAGGCATCCCTAAAGAAGCTAGGCCCATAGATGGCCCCACATCCTTCCCTCATGTCAACCCGAACAGAATTATTATGCCCTACTATGATGCATTGGTACTCACCCTTTGTATTAGCGGTTTTGACGTGCATAAGGTATTGGTGGATCCTGGCAGCATAGTAGATTTGTTGCAACTAGCGCGTGTAGGATGAGGCTTTCCTTAGAGTCTGATTCATCGGGTGAATTCTCTCGATTTTAATGGTGTATCTACTATAACACTAGGGATGTTACGATCCTGTAGAGTGGCGGCCACTCGACAAGTTCTATTCTGGTCGTTAGGACTTGAGTCCTTACAATGCCATAATGGGGCGGAGAAGCAATACACTTGATGAAGTTGTTCCTTCGACCTACCTCGAATGAACAAGCTATTTATTCGCAGTGATTACGTTAACCTTTTGGGTAGTCGATTCTTTCTAGTAGTGTTATCGATTATCTATCACGGGGAATAGAAGGAAAGTGCCTGAGATTCCTTCACTCAAGATCAAACCCACTTGTAGCAATCACAGTGCACCACCTAGATCAGGGCAGAGGAGTGATTCGTGCCACGGTAGGGTGAGCGGAATCAACAAAATTTGTTTCATGTTCCTCTGCTAGTAGTCAAAAACTACTGCTGACATAAGCGATCCCCAGATTAGAACAGGGATGGAGTTTTCATCCTTATGAATGACTTGCATCGATTGTTGAAAATGGTGAGGCTTTTAGTTTGGATTTTGGATTTGTTTCAAAGCGATTGGGAGTTGTTTGTTTACTGGCCCCAAATTAATGAAATTTGAAAATGAAGTGTGAAATAGTAACTTTGAAGAGCTTGGGTCACTAAGCTTAACAACATGGGACTATGAGTGTCCTTGGGTCATATCCTACGCATTATAGCCAAGTAACATAGTCAAAACCTCATAGCAGGATCTTTGTTTAACTTCATGAAGAAACTAACCACTAGGACCCTCTGTTTGAGTGCACGGGTATTATGCATTCACGGTCCTTTTGGTTCAAAACCACTGGCACTCAGCCTCATTTTAGGTGGCTCGTAAAAAGGCCGTATTAAGGAATGCCAGTGCATCTAGCAATAAGTATCACCTTTGTACCCTAAAGCATGGTAAGTATTGACCAGTAATGACATTAAATAGCTTTAAACCCTAGTTTGGAAGATATGGAACCATCATCTGATACTTGTAACCTTTACGAGTAAGAGACAACTGCGGCAACTGAAAACCGACTAGCAATCTCGTCTTCAAAGTTTTATAAGGCTTATGGCATCTCTTGAGTTGTCATCCTCGGAAAGTGTTTAGCGACTAGAAAATAAAGAAAGAGGAAGAAAGAGAAGAAAAAGCAAACCACAAAATGAAAAATTTGTGGGAGATGTTTATAAATGAAAAAATTGCTCAAAAGTTGCTTAAAGTTACAAAATTATGAGAACATATGACCACCCAAAGTGTGAAAATAAGAAAGCACAAAATATTGAAACATACGAGGACGAGGTAATACACGAAAGCGGGGTGGTTGGCATTAATTACACAAAATTGTGAGGGCGGGAATTTATTATACGGGAGAATTTCGCTAGGATAGCGAAAATTTAAGTACCAGCCTAGTTCGTAGCCTAATGAAATTGCACGGAGATAGCGAATCTACAAATTTTAAGCTATGCAGTTCAATTTAAGCTGGCTAACAAAATTGTGAGAGATAAGCGAAAATGGAGGAATTTAAGCTGAGGCACGGTGAGTTTTAGGCTATGAATTTAGCTACAACTGGCGAATTTAAGTAACCTAACGAAATTTCCCAATTTCATTGGGATTGCGAATTTTAGTATGGTTGCGGAATTTTACTTGATCGTGAATTTATTCGCAATCATAGCTAAATTTCACAGGTTTGCATGTTTTCTTTTTGCTTTTACTCTTGCACCTTCTCTTGCATCACTTTTCATCATTTTGCCTTCATTTCTTTATTGCATTTTTGTGGTATTTGTGATGGCTAAAAATTAGTTTCAATCTTCATGGTTAGGTACATATCTCGATGTCCAGGAACTCCCAGGTATCTGAAGCTTTGCCAAAATAACTTGAAAATAACCTCGAAATGGCATAAGTGATACTAAGTGGACATGAACACCTCAATTGGCAATTGATACGATTGGTGTGAGCACTCAAAACCTATCTCGAATAGGGCTCGAGAAATAGCACTTTTTGGGCACTAATCAGGAGAAGGATCAGATTGGTACATGGACCCCACACAGAAGAGTAATGTTGGGCCGGGCGGAGAGTTCACTAATGCGAGTTCTTTTAAAGCGATGATGAAAGAATAGATTTAACTCGATGGCGTTGAATAACATAGATGTATTCGCTTGGGAGCCACTCGGATATGGTCGGGTTAATTGCTTTGGCTTCTCTAGAGCTAAACACATCATCTCAACGACCAAACTAGTGAGACAAAAAGTAAGGCATTTTCACCCATATCACAATCAGGTTATCCAGACGGTGAAGCCAGACTGCGAGCGGGTTTCATCGAAGTAAAATACCCTAGAATTAGCCAATGTAGTGGTGGTTCCAAAGAAAGGCGGCAAGTGGCGAGTATGTATAGATTCTGTGACCTCGATGAAGCGTTTAAAGATAACTTCCCTTTGTCAGCATAATAGATCAAATTGTTGACTCCCCGATCAAGCCTGAATATTGTTGTTTTTGGATGCCTTCTCTTAGATATCATGAGATTCCCAGCCACTTATTTGCGACGGAAAGCGTTCATTACACCACGGGTTATCGCATTTTAGCGTGATGCTTTGATTGAAGAATGTTAGGGCTACCTGAAGATTGGTAGCGAGATATTCCACGACCCTTTGTTAGGCGACACCATGGAAGACGATATCAGTGATGTGGCGCGAAATCTAGAAACGGCCGATCATGTCGAGCATCTGAGGAGACCTTTGAGGCACATTGCGAAGATGCGACGTAAACTCAACCCTTTAAGTAATGCGTTGGTCGGTTACGGCGGTTTCTAGGCTATGTTTGACTGAGAGGAATAGAGACCAACCTGGTACGGCTTCGAAGCTATAATGGACTCTTAGGCTCACATCGATAAGGGTATAGCTGACTAATTGGTCGACTAGCAGCCCTCGGACGGTTCATGTCTCGTTTCACAGATCGACTAAATCCATTTTTATCCTCTAAATGAACCAAAAGAGATTACATTGGGATGAGAATGGGACCCAGCTTTCATATGTGATCAAGCGGTATCTTCTTAGAACCATCCCAGTGCGGCTGGCTGAGCGGAGATGATAAACTGTATCTCTACTGCTTGATGTAGAGTCTCAATAAGTGCAACTTTGTTCAAAGAAGACGAAAGCCAAAAATGGAGACCGATATTCTTCATAAGAAAATCCCTGTCATAAGTAGAAACTCTATACACCCAATCTCTGAACAAGCGATCACGGCCCTCCAGTGGCGACGAAGTTTAGCCCTACTTCCAGGCACATCCTTTTGTCGTCTTGACCAATCTCCTTTGCGAACACTATACATAGCGGGACCCTATCATTAGGATGGCTGATGGCGATTGAGCTAAGCGAGTTGATTATCCTAGTATACACCTCGCAGGCGTTGAAGAAATTAGGTATTGGCGAGATTTTTAGCTGCTGCGGTGGGATGTGGACCCGGAGATAATGATGGTTGGTTGGATTCTTAATGTGGGCCCAGTGTTTCTCACCATACGGGAATGTTGGCGTCGGCTTGCGGCAAAGCTGACTAGGAGGTGTAGAGCAAGACATGCGGCTAGACTCCTCACGTCCAATAACAAGGCGAATATGAAACAAACCTAGTGGGATCACATCATCTGTCTGTATCATGGGAAAATCTCCTCATACAACGGTGACTCTCAAGCGGCGTGGACATGTAAGTAGGAGAATCTGACGCAAGACCGGTAGTGGCAGTATGTGGGTTTGGTCGAGAGCAACGACGAAGTATTACAACTTGGAGCTTGAACATATCTGAGGACTGAGATGAAGGCGAGATGCGAGAGAAATTGGCAATAGTGGCGCATCCATCCCGATAAAGAAAATGTATTCTTCCCACGATCTCACTACCGACCTTGCATCGTACAGTACAAGCATTCGGGCAAGTCAGTTAGATGAAGCAGGCACTTCTTGATTGACTCCTATAATGCATTATTTGAGTTCGGGAGAGCTGCCGGATAATAGAGTTGTATCTTAAAATTTGGAGTCAGCGGCGAGATTTCCATAGTGAGCAGACAGATTATACAGCGGTCTTTGAGCGGGTTGTATCTTAAGTATCTCACCATCAATAAGGGACAATATGTGTTAGGTGGAACTCCAGCAGAGGGGTATGCGGGTCATCTAGGCGGAAGAACTTTAGCTCACGGGGCCGTACACAAGGGTATTATTGGCCCGACCATGGGGCAGATGTGTTTGCCTGCATCGAAGTGCGGCCGTACCCAACGACAAGCCCCAGTGTCAGGATGTCGGCTCAAGACCTGCCACGATCACGGCGCTGGCCTTTGCTGTGGGCTATTAATATGGATTACGGACCCTTTATCCCCATACAGCTTAGAAAAAGTTGCTATTGGTTGCCACCAAATATTTTAGTAAATGGATAGAAGTTGAAGCCTTCGCCTCCATCAAGGATAAAGATGTCGTCCAATTTGTGTGGAGGAACATCGATGCGCGGTTAAGATACCTAGTTGGTATGGCCCCCGATAATGGGCCACAGCTTGACAACGGTGTATACAAAAATTTATGCTAGGAGCTGAAGGTCAGAGTGCTTTCTCAGCCTTCTTGGTACCCATCATGTGTGACGGAAGCGTAACAAAACCCTTTTGACGACTTTGAAAAATCGTCTACATTCATTAAGGAAATGGGTGGGGGCGAAGCACAAGAGTTCTTTAGAGACTATGGGATAAGCCGATGGGAGAAGCATTTGGAGTATCACCATTCGCCCTCACCTATGGCATGAAAGCCATCATTCCTACCTAAATTGGGATGCCCTCACTGCGAGTAGAAATCCCAGGAAAGACTAATGTCGAAGCCATCACCAAAGACCTAGATATGGAAGCGAGGCTCCAAGGAAATGTTGCTATATGTATAGCCTCGTACTGATAAGGATGACAACCTTATATAACAAGGGTAGGCCACATACATTCAGAAATTTGGAGACCTAGGTTTAAGAAGGGTCTTTGAAAACACGGTTGACACAGCGTGAAGCGAGTTCCCAGATGGTGGGAAGGGTCATACATGATAGTAAAAGTGGGGGTTGCTGGCTCATACGCACTCAATAAACTAGGCTGGACTACTCAGTCTGTGGATATGGAATGCTACGCATCTTAAGAGGTATTATCAATGAAGTTCTCTTATTTAATAAAATAATCTTTTGAAGTATTTTCTTTCAATCTTTGCAACTGCCCCCATGCAAAAGACCAGACTTGTGGATCCAAGCCTGTTGGCACTTTCAAAAGACCAGAGTTGTGGCTCTAAGCCCGCTGACACTTTCAAAAGACCAAACTTGTGGCTCTACGCCTGCTGCCACTTTCAAAAGACCAGACTTATGGCTCTAAGCTTCTGGAACTTTCAAAAGACCAGACTTGTGGCTTTAAGCCTACTGGCACTCTTAAAAGACTAGAATTGTGGCTCTAAGCCTGCTAACACTTTCAAAGAGGCAGGCTTGTGGCTCATAGCCCGCTAACGCATGTTTAAGCACAGTTGTAGCTCTTAAGCCTGTTGGCTAAAGCCCAAGAGTGGTGCCTTGCCTACTGACCCAAGCACAATCTCTGTCAGCTCCTAGCTCCTAAAAGACTTAATTATCCTAGCCAATGTTTGCGGAAAGGAAGAGAATAGTAAGGATTCATTGTATGAGAATACTAAAATCAGATTTCATTAAAATACACCAATGAGTGTCAATGACTACAAAATATGTATGCCTTGGATGGCCAAATGGGGCTCTGGCCATGAAATTGCAAGGAAAAAGAAGTGAGAGAGGTAGGAGAGCAAGATTAACCATGATCCCCAACTGAGGCATTCCCTCCTTAGATCCGCGGCCTGATCGATCCACCTCGGGCCGCTGTGTACCAAGGATCATAATGGGCACCTCGAGGTTCAGCACCGAAGGCGCTTTGGAACCTCGTTAGCTTTCACAGATAAGCCAGGCCTGAACGCACAACAACATCTATAAATTGAAGCAGATCACCTCCAAGGCCTTCTGGTAGTCCTCTTCCATGACTTATTTGTCTTTACCCCAGCTTAGGGACTAAAGGGAGACATTACATCATTTACCCATTCATCTCCTACCGTGGCGACATCCGTTCAACCTCTAAGTGGGCTGCCTCATTTACTTAGGCTCGCTTCTCTCCGCATCCACCAGTGGTGTCTGACCCTAGCCAAGTCATTCTGCCTGTGTTCCTGCATCACCTGCCCATCATGCAAGAATGTACCTAGCTGTGCAATCTGAGATTCTTCCTTAGCCGGATATGGCATACTAAGCATAGCGTCGCAACTGCTTAGCATCGTCTAGTAAGAGATAAAGTTCCCTATGTTGGTGCGCCATATTTTGGATGGCAGTGACAAGCTGAAAAAGATGAGGCATTAGAACAAAATGACGGCACAAGAATTCGCATTCAAAAAAAAAAAAAAGGAAAAGAAAAAGAAGGAGGAGAAAGGTCAAACATACCGTACCTCCACCGCTCGAAATTCATGATCGTGTATGTGCATTCCGCCCCGCCGCATGCAGATAGACTTTTGTCCAACACCGGGGAAGGGGGACAAAGTACACTTCAAAGCGCCGCCAATCGGGTATGCGATGGTTGGTGGTAGAGGTTGTGCATGTGAGTGATAAAGCATCCTCCGGTCGAAGGCTCCACTGGTCGATGACGACTAGGATAGGCGCGTGCCTCGATGAGGGCATCTCCCACTTCATCTAGATACAGGTGAGTTGAGCACCAACCCATCAAGACCCCAAATTACCTGGGCGGCATTTGTGAGACTAGCAAAGAATGAATTCTCAGTGGCTATCTCTAATGGAGCCTCCCCCACCACTCTATTAGTATCAGGAGGCCCCTCGTTTGGAACCCCATCCTCCAGTGACGCACAAGGCTCTCTAGGAGCCTCCTAGGCGACACCCTACAAAGTCGGCAAGGCGTCCGAAGCCCATTTTGGGGAATGAACAAAGGATACCACCAGGATTTTGAGCCTCCATCCGTGCTAGACCGCTTGAGGTGCTTCTACGCCCGGCACCCAGAGTCAGCAGCTCTCTAAGAGCTCCCCAAATCCGCTACGCATCTACGTGAGAATCCAGCACATGAGACATTATCTCCCCTCCCCAACCGCCATCAGCAAATAGATTTCGTCTAATCCTCAAAGCCCTCTAAATTCTCGCGAAAAACCTTAGGTCTGTCCACCCTTCATTACTTCCTTCTTCTTCTTCTTCGTGGCCTAGGGAGTAGGTTCCAGATCTCGCTGGGCCAAAGGTAATTAGTTGGGTCGAACGGATTTCACCAAGGCACCTTCGACAACCTTGGCTTGAGCAGAACCCCTTGCAAAGAGCTGCCCGAGATAAACTTGAAAAGGTCGGCAAGTACAAAGTGCTCTCTCCTAACAAGCTCTACCGGCAGTGGGCGGGGGATGACGGGGACAAAGTAATGGAAAAGGTTAGCGCCTAACTCTCGCAAGTTCTTCATAGACATGAGGAGCTCGTGATTGTGCTCTACCTTAGTAATCTCGATCAGCTGTCTGATATGCTCTAGATTGGCCTTCTCCGCCCAGTTGACTAGCCGACCTCACCTGTGCTTACTTATAGAATCCGGAGAAAAGGGCCACGTCAGAATATGGGTGATTGAAAAAAAAAAAAATGGCCCTATCAAGCTTAGACAAACCTGGGAAAGTTAGGGATTGGTTCAGGTCAAATGGAAACCCAAGAGTGCTTGGTGTCTCATACCATTACCCTTTCACTAAGACAAACTCTTTTGCCTCAATCTTTGGGGAGTCTGGGAGCTCGGTTACAAATTGTAGTCGGGGACTGTGGGTCGACATAGATAGGTGGCCCCCAATCCCAAGCTTCAAAGTGTAAATGCAGCAAATTTCTACTAGTGAGATATCCAACTGGTAGAGAGAGTTCAGCACACTACAACCCATAAGAATCCGAAAGACGTTCGGTTGTATGAACCCAAGAGGTGTATGGGTAAAGTGCAAGGAATGTTTCACCGACGAGATGGGAAAGCGAAGTCCCACAGCAAACTGCTCCCAGGTGAAGTATACACTATTATCTGCCCATTCTACAATTGAGACAGCCGCTCCGTCTAACAACTCTAGACTAATGTCGGCCAGACTCAAGTAAAAGAATTCAACCTCTCATAAAGACGACAAGGCTACTAAGTAGCCTGGCGATTTCGAGGAGCCAACCTTCCTATGCCTCAGCTCGATTGATAGAAGTCTCTTCCTCGCACCTCTCGCCATACTATGGACAACCAAAAAAGCATAAACAGGAAAAAGGATTGGAATTTCGAGGACCTTAAAGAGTGAAGGCGACAAACCCGAGAGATAAAGGAATCTCTCGAGGTTTGATAGCACACTAATACCCAAACCTAATGGGATGACCACAAACTCAATCCTAGAAACCATCTATAGCTCTATCACCAGAGCCCCACTGATGAACGGTGGACGCACCCTCAGTAGAGGCAATGCAAACAAAGTTTGCAAAAACTCACCGAAAAATTGAAAGACTATGAGGCTCCGATGATAGCTTACAACGATTCAAATAAGAAGCACATGAGAAAAGAAAGTGCAACAGATGAAAGCTGGTAAAATGGTAAAAGAAGCCACATTTGTAACCTAATCCCTATATATAGGGGTGAAATATCAACATATGCATTAATTGTGCCGTCAGATCATCATGCACCGTAGGAATATTAGGAGATGTGCACTACCCACATGCATTGTGACCCAACACGTTTCACCTTCCAACGCCTTTAAGGTACGCATGAATTTCCCAATCATGTCATCCTTCCACACTCGAGATTTAAAACACAGCATTTTCCCCAGCTGAAAAAGTATAAAGTCACGGGGAAGTGGGGGCATCAGAGTACCATGGTATTGCATCTATTACTCAATGGCCCAAGGCCCACCCGACTTACGATGTGAAGCTGCTCAAGCCCACCTACCATATTAAAATAGGGGGGGCACTACTTAGATAGGAGAATCCGAAAGTTTGTTTGTGAAAGCCAGGGTGTCTCCTCAAAGGCCAGCTTTAGGGCGCCCGTCTGTGAGTTTTGGGTCCCCACCTGGCCATCATTCGCATATGGAAAGTTCAAGTTATTGATAAATAGATAAAGACAAAAAATACGCGAAGGATATTTATCCATAAATTTCCTAGTTTCTAAATCCCATATTTCTCGGAGGAATAATCCTTGATAAGGGAAAATCAGTCCTAGATAAGGAAAAACATATTTATCCCTAAAAATAAGAGATTCCTTTCCGAGATAAGAGGGAGATTAAGCAATCATTGTCTATAAATCAAGAAGATCCCCCATGAGGGAGGGATATGCAACTCCAACTGTGTGAATTTTCTTCTTCTTCATCCTCGTATTTGCCATTTAATTATCTGAGAGGGCTAAACCCACCGTCGTCGAATCCTTTTTTTTTTTTTTTTTTTGTAGGTTACATTGCACCGCTGATGCCTCGAAGGTCAGATGATCAAGGTAACAACAATATTCTATGGACGTCATTGTTCCCTTGACATCTAGGTCTAATCATTTTCCATGGGCAAACCCAATCTGTAAAAACCCGAAAAAAAATAATGCAAAACGATAGACTATTGTTGCAATACAACCAGAAACCTAAATTTCTTCATCTCGATGATAAAGCAAACTACGCCGCTGAATTGCCTCACGAATCTAGGCACGCCATCAAATTTCATTGAATTACGAGAGACAGCCTTAAATACCACTTTGAGACGCTTCGGGGCAACCGCGGGGGTGACATGTGGCATAGGGGGGACATATGCCACGTGGTGGTCAGGTGAGGGACACTTCGCACATGGGTGGGCCAAGTGTCATGCCCTCAAACCTTGTACATGACGGAGTGGATATGAAGTTAAGGCATAGAAAACATATGGCATCAAGTTTACTATGTGTCAAGGTGGTTGGATTAGGTGTTCTACACCTAACTCAAACCAAACCAACTCATTATGGGAAGGAAAACAGAGAGAAGAGAGAAAAGAAAGAAAGAAAGAAAAGGGGGGAAAAGAAGGAAGAAAAGAAAGAAGAAAGGGGGAAGAAAGGAAGAAGAAAGGAAGGAGGAGTTGGTATACACTCAACAAGGTACATGTTCTTTTCCTACTGTGGGATACCTGGCTCAGGGCCATTCAATGGCCATGGGTTTTAGTCCCCAACATGGGGTCGGTTCAAAACGCTTTGAAGCAAATCAGGTACATTTTTTGGGCATTTTTGATGCAAGAAACTAATTTCGGTGTAGGCTAACCCAATGGAAAATATTATGGATGCCGGATTTTTGTAAAATTAATCGCTTATTGTTTAGAAAACTTGAAAGAATTTCCAGTTTGCATGTGTTTGTGGTTCTGCTTAAATAACATATTTTTATAAATGTCGATATGGGCATGCATGCAATAGATACCATGCGCTTTTGATGTGAAAATATGCAATGGATGATTTTTTCTAGTAGGAAACTGATGGAAAATTCGGGGCCAGTATGTCATAATTTCATTGTGGCATTATGCAAGATAACCACAACACGCAATGTAATGATACCAAAACGCTTGAATGCAAACTGTACATTTTTCCTCGAAAGCATTTTGATGCCAAACGGATTTTGGTGCAAAGGAACTTATGGAAAATATTATGGATGCCGGATTTTTGTGTACCATCATTTATTATTTAGAAAACTGAAAGAATTTCCAAATTTTTGCATGTTGTGTTCTTGTTTAAACATGTTTTTAGAGAGAAATGTCGATATGGGCATGCATGAAATATTAGGATACCATGTACCTGTAAAATTGAAAATGTATGTTGTTTTTCTGCGAAACTGAAGTCCGGAAAATCGCATCGCATGTTCTTTTTTTTTTCTTGGTGGATTACGTGCAATTTATGTGTGAGAAATGGTAATAATGCATGCCGCTTTTTCGGTTAGAAAGCCGGAAAGAAAAATCCGCTTATATGTTTACCTTCAAGATAACATGCAAATTTTGTATGAATACGTTGTTAATATCGCATGTTGTTTTCTCGAAAATGAGACATGGAAAATATCCAACAGATTAATTTGTTTGAAAAATACATGCGCTTTTTTATGGAAGTAGCATTGCAGGCATGCATGAAATATAAGTAAATAATATGGGTAGCATTGCATCTCACGTGTATGTGACATTGTACATCGGGTGAGTGCACGATTACGGTTTTGAACAAGTAGTTTTATCGTATGGTTGTCCAACAAAATATTTCAAGGTGTCCAACTAAAAAAAAATGAAAAAAATATCTGATGGTCAGTCTACAATACTATCTGAGTTTGTCCAAAATGAAATATATCGGAGGGTTGTCCACAAGACTATCGAGTCTATCTAAAAATGAAATATATTAGAGTGGTTGTCCATGTTATTATCTATTTACCAAATGAAATATATCGGAGGGTGGTCCAACATTTTATTGGAGTCTGTCCAACGAACCTTCGCTAGAACTAAAACAAAAACCTTTTGTTTTAGAAATAATTTTCATACATGACAAAAATGCATATGTGAGGGAGTCTGTGGGGACTCGAGGCATGGGGCTTGGCATATGACATTCATGTAGAAAATTGCATAATGTTTACTTAAACGGGTATGAATTTCATGAACATGGCATCAGATGTGCACTTAGGTGGGGTGTGTAGCCTCGTGAGGAGATTTTCTCTGGCGGCCACACCCCGTCATGAAAATCATTTTTTAAAATGAGGTACACTTAGAAATGAAACAGTCTAAGGAATTAGTCGTGAGAAAAGGCCGGTTTGGCTTTGTTATGTATCCTGCCAGAATTCTGCAGAAACCCGTCATATGTAAAAGAACATAGTTGTAATTAAAACTATTTTGTATAAGAAATACACTCGATAAGGTTTCACTAGGTTTCATATGGCCTTTGTAATAAAAAGGTTTTTATATCTAGACTTCAGGTATAAAAACAAATAAAAATAAAAATCACTCTTGAATCGGGCTTTACACAATCTACATGCCCAAAAGTCAAAAGGTTAAAAATTAGAGGGTGGACATTGTTCACTGGATGAATGACATCTCGAATTAATTCATTTTCCAAGAGCTAGCGAACCCAATCTACATGCTTGCTTTGTAGTCAAAGTAGAAAAAGACAACAAGAGACACTTCAGATACGGACCTCGTATAAATAAAAAGGAACCCAGTCTACATGGAAGGCTATCATGAAGATCTTGAATGAAAAATGGTGGAGGATTTTTCATATAAAGAGGAGGTCTAGTTGATCTTGATTTATAATAATGTTCGCACCCGCCTATACGCTCAGCACTTCAAGTCGTTGGTGCATGATTCATATATACATACATGCTCATGCTACAAACCACTAAGCATTTCCAGTACATAAAGAGGCCTTGGCTGCTTTCATTGGTTTCACATACAATTTCATATTTTTGCATTAATTTACAAAGCCGTGGAGATCGATCCACTAAGAATGGAGTGTAGTATGCTCCAATATTAATGGGTCTGCAAAGATCATCCCGAGGATCATAGTTGCAGGCCATTTTCACAATTCAATAAGATGATCAGTTCTTGATTTTATGTACATGCATGGACCGTGTAGACTGGCACTACTAGGAAGAAAGCTCTTCGCCGCGCCATCGACCCCACGAGTATATAATGCGCCTATAAAATATAGTCATGATGAAGACAACCGCGGAATGACATGACCATAGGTGGTGTGGAGAAATCCTATAGATGCGGTCACTTCATAAACCGTGGTTGTAGGCTCTTTCATTATTTAATAATTTGGCATAGTTTATAGCCGTGGTTTGTGGTTGACCCACCATAGTATGGCTTATAGCCGCTGGTCAGATTGACCCCTAGCCATGTGATGGCTTGCAGCCGCGCTCGTCGACCCCCGCCATAGGAATCGCTTATAGCAACGTTCGCATTGACCTCGCCATGTGATGTTTATAGCGCCATGGTTTGTGGTTGACCCCAACCAAAGAGATGATTTATAGCCTCACTCTGTAATCGACCCCTAGCCATAGATGGTTTATCGTCGGCTCAGATCGACCTCATCCATGTGGATGGTTCATACCATTTATCTTGCAATGCTTATTTACATGCAAGTGCTTTGATTTTGCAAGAATTCATAGGAGAACATGCACTGAATGCTATGGTGCGACCACTACCACTAAATTGAACACAATTTGCAACTCAAGGCAGAGAGCCTCATACTCCTAAAAAAATTATTTATACATCGTTTTCACGCAATAACACTGATATATAATAATTAGTTTTACATTAAATTTAACACTTATCCTTTTGGCAAAACCCAAAATTTAACATGCACATGTTAAAGCAAGGGTACAAGCAAGGGGACGCCACCGTATCACGTAAGGAATCAACAGTGGGAGAGTCATGGAAATGGTGATTATATGCTTGACAAGACCGTTAGATCTCGCACGCCGGAGTTTGCCTTGATGGCTTTATCAAGGACTCTCCCGTTGGATGTGGAGGTCAACCATCAAGAACTTGTAAGGTGCTAGACGACATGACCTTGTTCAAGACTCGTAGTTGGGATCTCGCTTCATCTCTTTCCTGGTAAGCCTTCAAGAGCTGAAGTAATTGCTTTAAACTTTTGTTGGTCTTCTTCATTTCCTACAGTGTATTAAAAGCATGGTCAAGAAAAAAATGTCCTATGATTTTAGCCGATTGTTCTCAAACATATTTGAATGGAAGCTATAGATGGATGTTATGCTAGGTGACTATAATATATAGAAATGCTAGGAAGCAAACCAACAACCAAAAACCATAAGAGACCAATGTGGGGTAAAATCTTGAACCTTTAGACATTGGGGCATTAGATGCTGAGTTTCTTCATGGGTTGGTCAGATCATGTTGTTTATTATTAGAGTAAAGCTACTTATCACTTCTTTTTCCATCATCCTCATCAACAATGACCGATTTTGAGTCCCCTAGAGCTTCATTTTAGTTTCAGAAAGTTCTCAAAACTAGAATCTTATGTAAATGAAACCATTCTGTCTGTTGGATGATAATTCCATGACTAAAACATTGAGGGAAGAAAAACGGAAAGAAAGTACAAGAAACAACTTACAATCTAGATAAACAAGAGCCACAATGAAACATATATTGAATAGCAGAGAAAACCCCATGAGTGCACCAACACAAATCCAACACCGCAGGCCATCCACAACATGCCTCGACTCGATCGAACAAAAACCTAATTAAAGAACATAGCAAATCACAAAGCTCAAATAACTTAAACTATCAATGTAATGCAATAAGAACATAAAAGTATAGCTACAAAGACTTTTTAAAATAAAGATAAAGAGAAATGATGAAAGACTTGTTCTGATACATCTAGATGCTTTGACTCTTCGATGTTTTGGGCCATCGAAACTTTTAACAATATGGCTACATAAATTATAACAATAAGAAAAATAATACCTAATCCAAGTATGTATGGCATATGGACAAAAAAGAAAATGAATAAGAAAAATCCATACCTTAAGATACCATCAACATGAGCCACATGCACATGATCAGCACTCATCATTCAATCTCCAAAGAAGGCCTTTAATTGAGAATCATTTTTCAAACAAATACTGAGTCTGTCAAGCTTAACTGAATAGTAGAGGCAAAGACACAAAATTAATTTCTACACAAATCACCCTTAACTCGCAAGAAAATGTCCAACTCGTGTATAATTATTACGTAGGCTTCCACACTGCACACCTCCCGCGATCCCGTAGTTTTATTAAGCCCGGAGTTATAGTCAGACTAACTTGAAGAGAAACTCTCATTATATTCAAACTTGTGAAAATTTTTGTTGGTACTCCTATACCAGACATGCCTACAATATATTCAAAGAGAATGAAGATAATAATAAATATAAATCATAATGAATTTCTCTACAAATAATATGAAGAAATAATAGCGTAAAATGCAAAAGAAAGACAAAGTTCTCTAAACTATCAATTCTACTTTAAATGATGATCTAGAGAAAACCATGAATAATATAGTTTAACGTATTTAAGCACAAGAAAAACTACTGTGTTAAAGCGATTACACTCTCGTTTACCCGCGTCTACACCAGCCAAGGCACCATAAGAAAATTTTAGGTCTCGTTGTAATCGTAGTCCCCAACCATGCAAGAGTATAAAGTGACTCCAATTCGATTTTAATGTGCCTAACTCTCCTATTAAATAGAGATAGTTAACACGAGCTAACTGCATCAATCCATGTCTTCTTTACTAAACAAACTATCCTAACTAAGAGATATTATCTTATTAGATTTTAGGAATATAGTTCACCTCATTCTTTTGATATAAGCAAGGCAAAAATGTCCTTTTATGCACCATTTAGGTAATTGGCAAGCAATTGCATGAATTTTAATCCATGCAAAGTCAACTAGAGTTAATCGTTGGAGTATTAGTGATGCTACATCTTTAGAAAGATCCGACCATTTTTTCTTTCTCTGACCACCTGTCTTCCACTTCCTCTTCCTCTTCTTATCAATTTTTGTTACAGTGGGAAGAAGATCGACTATCATCTCTCCTTTCATGCCTAGGACCTCTCGCTTCAAGATGTCAAGATGGATGAAAATACTTTTATTGAAAAACAAGGAATACTGAACCCAAAGCTCTTCTCCTACCATCATTCCCTTCCAATCAACTTTAAGGCTTCCAAATGACAGAACACCAACTATAATTTTTTATTTTACCATGGAAGATTACATTCACAATCTATATATAAGACACTTAACAGGTTCATGGGATGCTGTGAAGGTCAATTACAAAAATAACATAACTCTGTCAAAATATTCACTGAAGATGAAGCCAACTGCAGCGTGAGCTCCAACCTCGTTATTAACATTGGAGAAGATGTCCAAAGAAAATGGCTCACCGTGGATGCACCGAGTATTTATATAGAAGTAGAGATATAAAGATAATGACTAAAACAAATTGTCACCAATAAAATGGTAGTGCACTTTATCAAAATTGAAATTGAAAAGAAAAGGGATTAAGAACTAGAATCAATCAAGGTCCATTAAACTCCAAAGGCAGAAAGACGGCGTAAAGTACAACAAACACCAAATAGGGATGCACCCCGAAATTCCTCCATAAAAGTATGATTCTTTTATAAGCTTTGAATAACTTAAGCTTGTCAGACCCGAAAAACTCGTGTAGTATTAATAATTATTATCAAAGCCCAATCAATCCCCGCAAATATCTTCCACCCAAAGGATTCCATTAATAAATCCTCTCGTTTTCTATGAAGTAAAAATCAAACATGTAAATCGATGGGATGTTCTTGCAACTAGTTTATTCAATCGAGGTCATTTTCCGCTCTAAGGGAATTACTTGGAATTCATGGTAAAGAAACTCTTTCAACAAACATGGATCGAATTTATCACAAACTATCCGCTCACAATCCAAGAGAAATGGAAATAATTAGGAAAAACAAAACAAAAAAAGCCCCGAAGTTTACATAGAAGCAATCAAACGCACTCAGATTTTGACAACTTCTTCGCTCACTTCCTTCAGTCACCTTAGTAAAATCACCACGCTGCCCTAAATCAAGAACCAATTCCATCACATGAAATTATCGGGCTTAGTTCGGGTCGATAATTGAAGACAAAATTACAAAAAAAGAAACAATTTTTCCAAAGATTCCGCATACTATTCTTACAAAATAATTTTAAATGATAAACCAAGAAACTTAATTTGGTTCATCTTCAACTAAATTTTCTCCAAAGATCCATGGGTTATTAGAGATTCTACCAAGCAGATCCAATGGATGCAAAGAATTGTTACACGATCAAGTGCAGTTTTAACACCAGCGCAAATTCCGTGTCAAGAAGAGGCTAGTGTGTGGAGTAGCACTGTTCTCGAGAACAAAGAAGTCGAAAACGTTAGTAGGGTCCTTATGACTCACCTGTGGAGGAATCTTGAACAATTATTCCAGATCAACAAGTGCTAATTTCTTTAGTTTTCATCTACGTATCTACTGCACTGCTCTAATTAATATGTATTTTCCTTTTCAACAGAGTGATCAACTGCCTTGTGAGAAACCTGTCCTCACCCCTCCAAAATCGTTGAATGAATGTATGCATCTCCCTTCTCCACCATATTGCATTCAAAGAATAAGAATGTTCATCCAAAGATTCCGCTTTGTCAAATTATTACTTAAGATAAAATTAATCTCAACCTCACTTTTTCGTTGGCATTCATTCATTACATGAGAAACATCAAAAGATATTTGACAGCTTATTAACATGCTAGCGGTGCTACAGAGAAACAAATGGATTCGTAGGGACAAATGTCTTTGCCTATTGGTTTGTTCCTCTGACAAACAAAACAAAACATACCATAACAACCCAAAGAGCCCATGATTTCTATCTTGGTTGGTGAGTTATGAACCTATAATAGATGAACTAGTGTCTAAATATCTTAAATACTTATGGCTTGTAAATTAAATACACCAGCTGAACCATGAAACAACTGAACCAAGAACTGCAGGATAGAAGCCAACATAGAGCCCTCTCAACTCAAAACAAGAACTGCAGGAAGAAAATAATAATAATTTTCGTGAGAGACAACCAATCGGGTGTGGCATTCCCAATGACAATTTCATCAAAATCGAGCCGAATCCCACCAAACTTTCGTAATATAAAACCAACCCCGCTCTCACGTGGCCTCGTTAAAACCCGAACATAGTACAATCACGACTCCATCATCCACTGCATCAGCATCACCAAATGAAACCCGAATCACGTAAGAATAAGAACCCACTTGATCTTTTATGCATACACTCCCAACTCAGACAATGTCTTCGATCAAGACACTAGGAAATCGATCCCGACCCATAATGTATTTCACATTCTTTCCCTCGGATTCATGAAAGAGTCGAGCATAAGTATTGCATGTAATTCAAGCACATATATAGCGGTGAAAATCTAAGGATCGATAAGATTACCTATATCAACACATATGTTAACATACCGAGTTGTACTTGGAATGGAAAAGTGCAGTAACTGCATAAAGTCAATGAATTAATCAATTATGTATTAAGGAAAGTATAAAAAGGGTAACATATTGAATTTGAAATTAGCGGAACTCACTCGAGAAATGACATTTGGTAGAGGCACACAAAGCTTGAACTCCGCAAGATCAACATGCCAAAGGAAGTTCGGGGTGGTGTTCCAAATGTCAATTTCCCATAGTATTGAGCATCCATGTAGTTCCTTAGAAGCACTCCCTGTCCATCTGAATCACTAGCACCTTGATGACATGGAAAATATGAAGGAAAAAAATTAAAAGAAAATGTTACGGAAAATAGAGTAATATTTTTCTACTACTTTCCTAAAAGAAATTAATGAGAAAAATAATAAAAAAAGAAAAGTTTTTATTTTTTTGAAACATAAAAAAAAGGAATTTTATTTTTATTTTTATTATCTCTTTTATACATTATCACAACAAGATAACACTTTCTCTCGACTCCTAAACTTACTAGAAATGTCAGTTTCGATCTAACCAAAGTGATGGACATGGGGTATGATGATTTGCAAAATGAAATGATTTGCAAGAAAATGAAATTCTTCTCTAGAATCAGGTGGATGAGAAGTGTGAACATGCGTGTCAGATGAATCCTCGTTAGTAGCAAATAAAACGCATAAATGTTCTAAACCAAAGGATATTTCTTCTTAACTCGATCACCATGACATGAGCGAAAGGACAAGAAAACAAAAAAGAGAACAATAAACAAAAACAAATTTGATTTCAATTAAATTTTTCCTTTTCAAATTTTCTCCAATTTCATCCCCTTCCTTTCTTAAATGAAGAATTTGAAAATCGATAAGTTTAAAACAATTTTCATTTCATCTTATTTTCCTTATATTTTCCAAAAAAAACATTAGGCAAGAGAATTCCCTACTCCTTCCTTCTTTTCTTTCCCAGAGTATTTCCAAATTACACACAAACCAGCGAAGAAAATTAAGGAAATAAAGAACACGCAACTCGAATCTTCTGTTTACTTTGCTTGATTTCCAAACAATTACTAAAATTCACATCCACCAAGTCCAAACTATTGTATCAACCTCTCAATTCAACGAGATTTTTATTTTATTTTTAAAGTTCGCGCACTCCTGGCAAACGAAAACCTAACATTCCAAAACCAAAATGGACAAAGCCACAAGCTCATCGCATCCACGATCATTCTAAGTTCACTATAAGATCTTTTGTATTCTCCGCTCAAAAAATCCGCAAGAGCAAATATTCAAACAAAGAGTGAACCGAAGAGCACCTCGGGCTCAGAATCTGGCCCCAGTGAAGATCAAAGACGCTCTAAGTAAGAGGAGCGAATTTGTCAAGATGTGGTGAGATCGGTTTCGCGGCTACGATACGATCTTTCTCACCATTAGAACACCAGAATCTAATCCATTATGACGTATCACGTGAAACAGGAGTTGCAGTACTTTAGAAACTCTCTCAAAGACTCCGTCTGGGACGGATATTCAACGCCGACGACGCGGACTGACAAAGGCTGTGAGGAAGACTCACAAGACCCTCGGATCAAATCTCCCAGACCAAAAATCCACACTATGACAAAACTTATCTCATCAAAGAAACAAAGGGGAAACCTAACCGCTGGCGATCAAAGTATTTGATGTTGACATGACACTGTATCTTCCTCACCGGTCTTGTCATCAGACATTATGATGCTCGCCGAAATAAAAACCCTATAATCAAGAGAAAATGAGGATTGAAGACTACTGAGAGGGTGAATATAACGATTTCTAAAGTAAATATGAGAGACGGAAGCTAGATTTGGAAAACTTTGAGCATCGAAGCCAGATTCGCATTGAATCGAGCCAAGAGAGTGTCTCAATCGAAGGAAATCCAGTGCTCATTGAGGAGAGAGAAAACCAGAGGAGTTAGGGTAGACCAGGAGAGAGGGCGTGGGCATGAGCGGTTTTAAGATTAATGTGTCTATTTTAGCAGGTTTAAAATTAATGTGTCCATTGGACCATTATATAGCAGCAATAATATGTTCTATGCAACTACAAGAGTTCATATAGTAAGGACCATTAATTTCTGCGCCTATATGTATTTTTAGTTATGAATTTAAATGACCCCTACTAAAAATATGCTGCTATAACATATTTGTCTTGTAGTGTGGGTTCTAATTAGACTTTGGCTATCTATATGGCGATGTCGCCGACTAGATAACACGAGTCCCTGTATGCATGAGGGGCGCCGCCTCTGGCCCCATGGCCCGCCCCAAGGAAAACGAGCAAGGCAAGGTTGGGAAAACATGTGTCCGGGAGGCACAAAGCGTGGAGCCAAGCACGCACATGAGCCGAAGGCAAGCAAGTAATCCCGTCGGACGCGCACGCTGGCTGTCACCAAGACTCACTAGCCTGTGAGGGGGCCCGCGTGGCACCTGAGCAAACTAATCGGGGCGACTGCCGCAAAAAGACGGGCGCAGAGCCTGGGCGGCAAGCATCCTAATCCGAGTGCAACAAGGATTCCTACAGCCCAAGGAGTCCTATGCAGGAACGACTCCTAGGCGGGTAGGACTCCCCGGCGGGAAGGACTCCTAATCCTAGACGGGAAAGACTCCTAAGTCGGCCGGACTCCCAGCGGGAAGGTCTCCCAGCTGAAGACTCCCAAAGTGACGTACTACTAGCAGACGTACTCCTTAAAGTAGGAGGACTCCTACCGTGTGGGAATCTGTACGTGCATAGAGTTTCATTCAAACAGACTCCTAATGCGGAAGGATTGTGTCAGTTTGTCGGATTTGAATAATGAGTTAGAGTAGGACTCTTAGTCATTATTGTACTAGGATTGTGTTCCCTGAGCATCCTATATAAAGGGCCTGCGTGCTCACTTGGTAAATTCATATTATGTTCTGGAGTTGGATCCACGTGTTACTGAGCCCCGAGATGTGGGAGCCCTGAAGGAATTGTCTTGTATTTTAGTAGCTAATAAAATACGTAGCCGGGGGAGAGTGCCCCGCAAGCCTTGTGTTCGAGACTAGCGGAGGCATCGAGAAGGCTGCCTAATGCAAGTTCCTAGGCGCCGCACACGAGCAAAAGAAAGGCGTGTGACAGTTGGTATCAGAGCCAAGGATGGCCAACGCGAGGATGACGGTTGATGCGCTACATGAGCAAGTAGCAAGGATAGAGGCCGAGTAGGCACTCCAGTCCAGTCGACATGAGATAGGCACAAGAATCGAGGCGACCAACCGACTCGATCGCCGATGCCGTCCCGACTCCTGACTCACAAGCAGAATCGATGACCCGAGAGCCGTAGAGGAACGGATGGGTCATTCACGACCAAACGCAGCCATGACCGAGGAGCAGGAGGAGCCGATCGCATTCCCAGAGGGGAGATCGTGCTGCCGGCCGAGCAAAGGGTGCAGGCACGCCATCCGCCGCAGACCGCCTCCCGCGGCTGCGCGAGTGACCGAGCCCAAGATCCCGTGGCGCCGCCGCAGCCGCAAAAGACTCGAGAACTTCCGGGACATGGCAATATTTCATCGCCGTCGAATACCCGGCGGTGAACAGTAACGATAACCACTATGTACCTGACAGATGCAGTGCTTGGTGGCGACCGTAACGAGCGACGACGTCGCCGGGCCGACCAAAGATCGAGAGCCGAGATCTTGAAAAGGAATCAAAGATCGGGCCTTACCCACGAACACAAATTGATGGCGAGGAATCTCGAAGAAACCGCTGCACGCTCGGGCCAGAGATTATGTGAAAGAGTCATTCGTTGATCTCAAGACAAGGACATGTCCGCGACAAGCCGTTCAACTTCATGTCCTGGATTGCGGATGGGCTCCAACCGAATCGAGGAGGCAAGGTGTCCAAGACTTGCCTCACCCATGGCAAGCACGGACGCCTATCCGATCACAGAGTGACCCTTCCTCTACTCCCACCCAAAAGGGGAAAGGCCACAGCAAAGAGTCGAACCGGAAGTCAGATGGAAAGCCCTCCAAGAGTGGAGGCAAGGGTTGGAAGAAGTCGCAGGATACGCAGGCTAAAGTGGGGGAGAGGGCGACTTCCTCACAAACTACCAGGCCGTCGGGATGCTTTATCTGCGATGGGCCACATCGAGCGAGGGATTGCCCAAAGAAGGAGAAGCTCACTGCACTCGAGTCGGGGTTAGCGGAAGATAATGCGAGCAGCAGGCCCCTACAAAGAGCCCCTCTTCTTGTTGAATGTACGCGCGGGCCGAGGCGACTACGCAGGATCGATGTATGTTGAGTTGTCAATCGAGGCGTAAAATTGTAGACAGACAAAGGGGGCGACTCCACAATTTTGTATCAACAAGGAAGCAAACAGACTTTGTTCAAGCTAGCTAAAGATGACAAAGAAGCTCAAAGTCGTAAATAGCCAAGCACAAGACGCATGGTATGGCAAAGAACATGGCATCCGGGATGGGATTGAAAGGTAATGGCTAGACTTCTTAGTGTTCCTTTCGATGATTTTGGATTTCATATTAGGCAACGATTTCTTCCAAGGAGCTAAGGTAGCCTTGTCACGCACTCGAATCTGACAGGGATCAAGCCGATCATGGATGAGAAGGTACCATGCTTTGTACGAAGACAAACCGCCTAAGAGACCTTCAGGAGAAGACCTTGTCCCGCCCGCAACCTCGAGAAAGGCCTTAGGGGAAGGTGAGCACACATATGTCGCAAGAATGATCGAGACTGGGTCGCGACAAGCAAGTCGGCGCCGCACGTCACGGGCCGCATACTGAGGAGATTTGCCGATGTTATGCCTCCCGAGTTGCCTAAGAAGCTGCCACCGAGAAGGCAGACGGATCATCAGATAGAGCTCGTGCCAGGGTCGAGACCTCCTGCTCAAGCTCCTTATCGGATGAGTCCACCAGAGTCAGAGAGTCATGAAGCGCGCTTAACTATCACTGACGCTGGTCCGTCCAAATTCCTCCAAAGCGCCCGCGATGGAGCACCTCTGTTGCTCGTAAGAAGCAAGATGGTACGCTTCGGATGTGTGTGATTACCGAGCACTGAATAAAGTCACGATCAAGAACAAGTATCCGATACCTTCGTCGCTGAGCCTACCGACGAGCAAGGTCGAGTACTTCACCGCTTAGACTTGGCGACGGATATTGCGCGCGCGTGGCTGAAGGGGACGAGGCAAAGACCAAGGCGTGTAACTCCTAGATGGAAGTTTTTGAATTTTAGTTATGCCTTTGGTTTGACTAATTGCCTCGCTACATTTTGTAACCCTGCGAATGATGTCCTATTCGACTTCTTAGACTCATTCGTGGTAGTCTACTTGGACAACACAGTGATCTACAACACTCTTACAAGATCACGTGGTACACTGTAGATGGTGCTTCTGACAGACCGAGGTGAACTAGCTTGTATGTCAAGAAAGAGTAGTGTGAGCTCGTCGCACCGAGATCAAGTTTCGGTCATCCGATTTCAAAGTCCGAGATAAGGATGGATGGTGAGCGGCAAGGGCAAAGAATTCGAGATCGCGCCCCGACTCAAGGTGACGAACCGCGATCGCTCCTCTGGGCTTAGCAACCACAGAGATTTATACTAGGCTATTCCAAGATAGCTAGTGCTCTCACGGACCTCTTGAAAAAAGAGAGGAAGTGGGAATGGGATGCGAAGTGTCAGTCGCCTTTCGTGGCTCAAGATGCGATCACCTCGTGATCCGGTGATTGAGATCGCCGACATGGAGTTGCCGCTGGGCGCACACCTGATGCGCTCTGACAGGCCCTAGGTGGAGCGCCGGGAAAGAGGGGCGGCATCCAAAGAGCTCCTGAGCCTGGTCAACGCAGCGATAAAAGGTATTACGTTTATGAGAAGAGATGATCGCTGGCCATCCATTGCCTTGAGACTTGAAGCACTATCAATGGGGACTCCTGGGTCAGTAGTGATCAGACAATGCTGAAAGCAACACCTTCACAACTCGAAGAAGCTTAACGCCGCAAGCTCGACGGCAAAGAGCTTCGCCGACTTTGATTTTCAAGGTGGGTGCACAAGCTTCTGCCGACACAACCAAGTCATGATGCTTTGAAAGTAGAAGGAAGTGGCAAGTTGAGGATCTTTGAGCTCACTATGGACAGATTTCAAACGAGTTAGACCGAAGCCGCACAAGACTCAACGTGATCGTGTCGGGTAGAGCGTGTGAGAGATGGCACCACGAGGCGATAATCGCTCGAGAACGAAGCCGCTTTACTCGAGAGGAAGCTTTATATGTGCCTTCTCGAGCAAGTCGGTGACAAGAGTCACTTCAAGGAGACACATGATACGACGGGTCGGTCACCCAGAGAGGAAAGAACTGCATCGCCGCACCTGCTTTTCATCGCCTAAGATGAAGGGAAGACGCGTAAGCATATGTCAAGACATGCCGCGTTCGGCCAAGTTGACAAGACCGAAAGTTTTTAAGAAGGAAGCGGATCGTTACGTACCGTCCATTCCGCCGAGAAGCTACGGCGTAAAGCGGTGTATCGATGGACTTCACCAATGGGTTTCCGAAAGTAGAGGGCTTCACGCTTTGGTGGTGGTAGATGTTCTCCAGCACTGCCTTCATCCTGTACTCGAAAGCGTAGTGTCCACCGAAGAGGCAACAAGATCTTCTTCAAAGAATGTTTGCGGAAACACTTGATGCTCGAAGACATAGTGTTTCGATCGAGATACGCCGGTTTACAAAGTGTGTTTCGGGTCAGAGCCGCTCAAGACGCGGGTAACTGCACGCAAGTTCTCGACGCGAATCACCCTCGTAATCGATGGTCGTACAGAGAGTGAATCGTATGTCGAAGAGTATTTGCGCCCACTGCGGTTGCTCTTCGTAAAAAATTGGTTGAACTTCGAGCCACCATTGTCCTACACCGCAAATGGGGTTCAACTACGTGCAGGAGCCTCGAGGTAAAGAATTTGGAACCCCACGACGCCCTCGACGTATCGTTATGAGCAACCGGACGAGCGTGAGCCTAAATACAGATAAGTTTGCAGTGGGTAAAGTCTTGGCAAGATTTGCTCGATGAAGCTGCAGACACTCTAGAGAAGGCAAGTAGACGCATGAAGAAGGGCGTGACAGAGGGGCGGGAGACCTCGGAATGTGAGCAAGGAGATGGTTCCGTTGAAGCTTAACTCCCTCGACCGGAAAGACGTGAATGCGCTTCAAAGAGGTTTGATTCGAAATACATGGATCCTTTGAAGTTGTGGAAGGATAGGAACGTGGCCTACAAACTGAAGCTACCAGAGAGGTTGAAGCTTCACCCGACATTCCATGTAAGCTTCCTGAAGCCTTATCACAGTGATCCTAGTCCCGACAGAGTGCAAGCAAAGCGGAACCCGCCTATGGTTAGAGTCGAGTTCAGCAAAGAGATTGCAAGCATCCCAGATGTAGCGATGGGGAACCGGAAGAACAAGTGGACGAAAGTACTTGATTCATCAAGCGGGACGCCCGCCGCCGAGGCAAGCCGGGAAAAGCGGTGCTACATTGTGGCAAGCTGAAGATCGACCTGAGTATGCGCGCGGCGTTGAAGTCAACGAGGACGTTGAATGCCGAGCGGGAGGGTTTGTCACTCGACTAGATAACACGAGTCCTGCGGCGCATGAGGGCGTCGCTTGGCCCCATGGCCCGCCTAAGGAAACGAGCAAGGCAAGGTCGGGAAAACATGTGTCCGGAGGCACAAAGCGTGGCCAAGCACACACATGAGCCGAAGTGCTAAGTAATCCTACGGACGCGCACGCTGGCCGGCCACAAGACTCACGGCCAGGAGGCCCGCGCGGCACTCGAGGCAAACGGAACTGCCGCCGGCGATCGCCGCAAAGATGAGCAGAGAGCCTTGGGCGGCAAGCATCCTAATCCGAGTGCAACAAGGATTCCTACAGCCCAAGGAGTCCTATGCAGGAAGGACCTAGGCGTAGGACCCTGGTGCGGGAAGGACTCCTAACTTCAGACGGAAAGACTCTAAGCTGGGCCGGACTCCTGCATGAAGGTCTCAAAGTGAAGACTCCTAGGCGGGACAGACTCCTAGGCGGGACAGACTCCTAGGCGAGGAGGACTCCTACTCATGGTGGGAATCGTGGTGGCCGTATAGAGTTTCATCTCACCAAGACTCCTAACAAAGTGAAGGATTGTGCCACTTGCTGACGGAATACTAGAGTTAGAGTAGACTTTAGTCATTATTGTACTAGGATTGCCCTTGAGCATCCTATATAGCCCTTGCTCACTTGGTAAATTCATATTATGTTCGGGAGTTGATCCACGTAAAAGCATTGAGCCCCTAGATGTGGGAGCCTCATATAAATCATTTCAGATTTTAATAACCACAAATACAATTTGCAGAGTTCCGTAAGCCTCAGGTTCGAGAGACCAAATGGCGATCGGTAAGACTCCAATACGGAAGTCTGCGCCAAGACACCCAGCCAGCAGCGCCAAGACAAACAGATAGCATGCAGTGTGGACGTCAACCAATCAGTGGCTCCTCTTCCAATTAATATGGACCTTACTATTTCCAGTCGCCCGCCAAGAAGTTTCAACCACTCTGGCACGTCGCCCAATTTATGTCCGACTCTGCATTGCAGCAGTACTGTGGATGACCCGGCGCTCACAGTATCACAGAGCAGTCTTCCTAGTCATTAATGCCGTCTCAACCAATTAACCATTAATTTCCAAACAAATTAGTCAAGAACGTCCAAGTTCAATGTTTAGACAATTCTGACCCTCTAAACTTAGGACATCTAGATATGAATATGATAGGGACTCTCCACTATGTCCACAGGACATGAAATCAATGGAATTTACGTACGTACACAAATAAATAAAAATCTATAGACATGTTATTTGTTCATACCTTCTTTCCATAACCGTACACACCAATTCTGAGCATAATAACATTTTGTTTCGCACTTCATATTTGGGTGAATGCATTTCTTGATAAAGCTATATAAATATTTTTCAGGGGTTTCTATCGTGCTTAGTTACATTATAATATTTGACTGTAATTATTTTAATTTAGTATATTTGGTGATCAATGTCTATGCTAATTTTCTTGTTTGTTCTTTTTTTCTATCATCCCAGCATCTAAGAATTTCTTTTTCTATTTTAATATTGTGTAGAAAATTGCTTAGAATTTAATGCAGGTTGTTCACTTGGCAGAAGGAATGATAGCATATTTTCCAAGAGGTAGCAAACCCAATCTACACGCTTGCTTAGTAGTCAAAGTAGAAAAAGAGAACAAGTGGGTGACACTTGGTATATGGATTATGGACCCCATAAATAAAAGGAACCCAGTCTGCACGAAAAACTATCATGAAGATCTTGAATGACCCACAAATGGTGGAGGATTTTTCATATAAAGAGGAGATCTAGCTGATCTTGATTTCTTCCCACCAAAAAACTTGTTGGGGCATATCCGTCACATTGATGAAAAAGTCTAATAATGCTCAGACCCAGTCTATACAGTACACAAGACTTTTTTTAAGTTCGGTATGATTCATGCATACATTATATTACACTGATTAAATTTAAGAAGCCTTCTATGTTAATTTCCAGCAAATTGATATAGATTTGGAGTTACGTGAAATAAATATTATGGTACAGTTCTTATTTATAAAGAATGTAATTAGTTCTATTACTAGTTTTTTTTTTTTTTTTCACAATTCAATAAAATGACTTGACTTGTCTTTTAAAAAAAAAAAAAGATGACTTTTACTTTATGTCCATGAAACGAGTAGACTGGGTTTAACTTGACAATAGGTTCAAAGACTTTGGATCTTCATAATTAATGTGGGACACACTTTGTACATATGCCAAGTCTTTCTACACTCAAATGACTTGAACTTTAATCATAAAATTAATGAACATATATCCCTCCATCTAAATACTTGTCGAACAAATTATTGTGGACGCTTGTTCCCTTTGGGTGAATGACATCTAGGTCTAATCATTTTCCATGGGCAAACCCAATTTACAAGCCCAATTTATAGGGTGTGAACGTCATTGTTCACTTGGATGAATGACATTTGGGTCTATTCATTTTCCACGAGCAAACCCAATCTACAACCCCAAATTCCAGTAGTAAAAAAGATAAAAATTGCTTAGAATTTAATGCAGGTTGTTCCCATGGCAGAAGGAATGATAGCATGTTTTCGAAGAGGTAGCAAACCCAATCTACACGCTTGCTTAGTAGTCAAAGTAGAAAAGACCAAGTGGTGACACTTGGTATATGGATTATGGACCCCATAAATAAAAGGAATTAACCCAGTCTACATGAAAGACTACTTCATGAAGATCTTGAATGACCCACAAATGGTGGAGGATTTTTCATAAAGGAGGAGGAGATCTAGCTGATCTTGATTTCTTCCACAAAAAAAAAAAAAAAAAAAAAAAATTGTTGTTTGGGGCATATCCCTGTCACATTGATGAAAAGTCTAATAATGTTCAAACCCAGTCTATACGGTACAAGACTTCTAAGTCTTCGGTGCATGATTCATGTTTACTTACATGCCCAAGTCATTGCTACAAACCAAGCATTTCCAAACACATAAAAAGGCCTTGCTGTTTCAGTTAGTTTCAAACACAATCTCATATTTTTGCATTAATTTACAAAGCTTGTGAGATCGATCCAGTCGAGAATGGAGGTGGTGGCATCCTCCAATATTAATGGACTCCGCAGCATCATCCTGATGATCATGCTGTTCCTCATTCTTTGGAGCTCTAATACTGTCAGTAGCAGTAGCAGTAGCAGTAGCAGTACGGGAATTAATTCAACTTCAACAGATCGACTAGCATTGATGGCCTTCAAACATGGAATCAATCGGGATCCGCTTTGGGTGCTGAGCTCGTGGAATGACTCCGTCCACTATTGCCGATGGCCTGGCGTTAATTGTAGTCACAAGCATATCGATAGAGTGACTTCATTGAGATTAAGCTCTTATGGACTAGTGGGTTTCCTCTCACCGCATATTGGAAACCTCACATTTCTCAGAATAATGGACCTTGAAAACAACAGCTTCCATGGTGAAATACCCTTGGAGTTGGGTGGTCTGTTTCGGCTAAGAGTGCTCGAGCTTAGCAACAACTCCTTTGAGGGCACATTTCCGATCAATCTCACAAAATGTTCGGATCTTTGGTACCTTGATCTCCGTAATAACAAACTCCAAGGGAAATCCCAGAAGAAGTCGGCTCCCTCTCTAAACTTCTAATTCTGGCCCTGTCCAAGAATTATTTTACTGGAAGCATCCCCGCTTCACTTGGGAATCTCTCGTCTCTCCTTCAACTTAATCTGTTGAAAAACAATTTGGAAGGCAGGATTCCTGAGGATCTTGGTAGAATCACAAACCTGACACGTCTTGATTTAAAGCACAACAATCTAACTGGTACAATCCCTTATTCCCTTTACAATCTCTCAGCTCTATTGGCTTTCGATTTCATGTCAAACCAACTCTCGGGAACCATTCATCCAGATATCGGCCTCGCTTTTCCTCGTCTCATTGAGCTGACTGTTGCGTATAATAGATTCATAGGGCATATCCCGGTTTCTTTATCTAATGCCTCCAACCTTGTGACTATCCAATTTCAAGGAAACCATTTCATTGGAAAAGTGCCGCGGGATTTGGGAATGCTGCATAATGCTCAATTTATAAGCATGGCCGGGAATCAGTTAGGAGGTTCTACAACAGGGATGACTTCATTTCATAATTTTTAGTGAACTGCACTCAACTTCAATATTTGATATTTGAGGACAATTCTCTTCGAGGTTCATTGCCGAGCACCATAGCTAATCTCTCAACCCAAATTCTTTTCATGGATTGTGGAATAAATCAAATACATGGAACAGTTCCTTCAGCAATAGCAAACCTGGCAAATCTACAAATCTTTGTTATGGCGGACAACCGACTTACGGGTAATATCCCTCCTATCATTGGAAAGCTTCATAAACTACGAGCATTAGAATTGTTTGGAAATGAACTCTCGGGAAGAATACCATCTTCACTTGGTAATTTAACCCTCTTGAGCTCTCTCTACTTGCATGATAACAACTTGTTTGGGGAAATCCCTCCCAATCTAGCAGCCTCTCAAAACCTCTTATATTTAACTCTTTCAAACAACAACCTCAATGATTCCATCCCTAAAGAGTTCTTCAGTCTTTCTTCATCTCCACTATTCCTTTATTTTAGTGGCAATGCATTGACTGGTTCGCTGCCTTTGGAGGTTGGCAATATGATAAACCTGGTTGCATTAAATCTGTCCAACAATAGACTATCAGGTGCCCTTCCAGACACAATAGCAAAATGCCTGATGATTGAATATCTTCAATTGGATGGAAACTTCTTCCATGAAGAGATCCCCACTGCTCTGCAGACCCTTCGAAGTCTGGAGTATTTAGATCTTTCCCATAACAATTTTTCCGGTCATATTCCAACCTATCTTGGGAATCTTCCTTTCTTGGTCTATTTGAATTTGGCTTTCAATGAACTCAACGGAGAAGTGCCCAAACTAGGGGTGTTCAGAAACCCCACAATGGTTTCAGTTGAAGGAAACTATAACCTTTGTGGAGGTATTCAACAACTTAATCTTCCCATATGCCCCACATCCTCCACTAAGAAGAAGGAGTATCATCTTGCTGTCAAAGTGGTCATTCCTGTCATCAGTACAACTTTGTGTTTGAGTTTGTTGGCTTTAATTCTCATTGTCCGTTGTTGGAGAAGAAAATCAAGGAAGAATGTCTTGTCCACACAACTATACAACAGTCAGTTCAAGAGGGTTTCATACTCAGACCTTCACACAGCTACTAGAGGGTTCTCGGAGTCAAATATAATCGGTGCTGGAAGTTATGGTTCTGTATATAAAGGGGTTCTGGACCAAGACACAATAGCCATTGCCGTGAAGGTGTTCAATCTTCAGCGTAGGGGAGCTTCTAAGAGTTTTATGTCAGAATGCAAAGCCTTGAGAATGATTAGGCACAGGAACTTTGTCAAAATCCTGAGTGCTTGCCTGCTTGACTTCAAGGTAATGATTTCAAGGCTCTTGTTTATGAGTTGATGCCACAAGGTAGCTTGGAAGAGTGGTTACATCCAAAAGCAGAGATGGACATGAAAAAGCTTAACTTTCAACAGAGACTCAATATTGGCATTGATGTAGCTTCAGCACTACAATATCTTCATAGTCACTGTGATGGCATTATTGTTCATAGTGATCTTAAGCCTAGCAATGTTCTTCTTGATGACAATATGATCGCCCATGTCAGTGATTTCGGGCTTGCAAAGATTATCTCTACCATCTCTAGTGCTACCAGTACTCACACGAATCAAAGTAGCTCAATCACCACAATGAAAGGTTCAATAGGATATGTTATTCCTGTGTATGAATTCTTTCTTCTCATTAGGAAAGTTCTATAGCAAGAATTATCGAATGTTTTTTTTCAAATCGTTATTTTGAATTAGTAGTAAAGCTTCATTCAAACCAAACCTTTGCAGAATATGGTGTTAAGGGTAATGTGTCCGGCAGAGGGAGATAAGCGCATAGCTATGGAATTCTATTGCTAGAGATGTTTACAGGAAGAAGGCCAACAGATGACATCTTCCAAGACGATCTTACTCTTCATGATTTTGTGAAGACATTTTTATCCGAGCGGGTAATGAAAATTGTCGATCCGCATTTGGTTTTAGAACATGAAAGAGACCTTAAAATGGAGGAGTACATGGCTTCGTGTTGGAGAATTGGTGTTAAGTATGTCCATTGAATTCCAAGGACCGAATGGAGATGGGAGATGTTCTCAACAACTTCACTCGATCAAGAATCGCCAAAGGAGGCAATCCAAGAAGGAAGGTAGAGGGCTAGTAGCAGTGGAGAAGGCACATCTTACATCTAGCAATGCTTGTATGTGTTGTGAATAAACCAAAGGCAGCCATTGAAGAATAATTTAGTATTTTGTTTTGAAATTTAAAAAGATAATCTTTGGCATATGCTCATCTAGTGAAATGGGGATTGTTATATATAACAGAAGCTTTGAGGCATGAGAATATAAATTCAAGAACAAGGGTTTTAAATTCAAGAACACAAAGATAGAGAAATCAACATATAGGTGCACAAGGGTTTAAACATGGTTCCATTTCAATGATGCCCAAGGTCCACTCTGACATGATGAGAGAGAATCTTGCACTATTCTTGAAAACACAGTAGCTGTAAGAGATTAGAAGATCAAAGGACAAGGAATGATCAAGAAAAATCACAAACTACAAAACCCTAGATGTCACAAGACTGAGAAAATACCTCACAAAAACTTCTTAATCCTAAAACCTCAAGATTTGCAGTACACAACTAATCTCTCATAAATCTTTTTTCCATCATAACTCATAATATTTATAAGGATATTCCTAAAGCTTTTCTTATTCTATGAAGCCTAATATTACAATAATATAACAACTAGAATTATATTATAAAAATATCTATAAAAGAAATTAATATTGTAATGTAAATGAGATTATCTAATAGGGATGATTGAAAGTATTTTACATTTTCTTGTTGATATATTTTAAATCTTCAATACTTTCAATGGGTTCAACTTGCATAATCCTTAATGGGTTCTAAGATATTATTACAATTATATAAGGATGCACCATACATGCCAAGTCTCTCTGGTAGATTAATGGGTTCTTCTACGTGTCGCTTGGGCATCAGTAAAATTTCAGCATGCGCACTTCATATGCCAAGTCTCTCTTGGACACGGGTTCTTACATGTCTCTTAAAGTATCAGTAAAATTTCAGCATACGAATGACTTAAAATTAAATCATAAAATAATATCCTAAACTAAGCACTACGTATGTTTGCAGACAATTAATTTGAAAATTGAATTCAGAAATTTAAAACTCTATTTCTTGTCTTGATGATGTTGGAATAATGGAATTGAGTGATGTGTTGGTCATCAAGGAAATCAACACACAGATTGAACTAAAATTTAAACGTGAATATACTCAATGATTGAAATAAAATTTCAAATCTAATTTTGTTATAGTATTTTTATTTAAAATTATAAAATATAAATTTATCCTTTGAAAATTTAAAACAGTAAAGCAAACGTGCCCGGAGGTCTACATGTTGGCCAACTAGAGGCCTGGGTTCAATCTACAGAGGAATTATCTTTTTGCTTGCATAGCATTAAGTGAAAGTCTTCATCCCACATAACCTCTTCGCGAGGCAACCAAACATGCAAGGGAGTAACAGCATCAGGGAAGACCACATCTCCTTGATCGTGCTCCAAGAGCATCCACCTCAAGAGCCTTTTGGTATTCCTCCTCCATGGCCTTTTTGTCCTCACCGGCTTGAGACTGGAGAGAAGACACCCCATTCGCCGTCCCAAGTCTCTGGGTGAGGGAGTGAGACGTCCGATCAACCTCTAGTCGGGCGACCTTAGACTTTGCCTTACGCCTAGCCTCTTCTGCTACCACCCTAGCTTCCTTAGCAGCCGCCAGAGCATCTTTGACCCTAACAAAGTCAACCTCAATTTTTGCCTTCGCATCGTCTATTAAGACACCACACCCGGCAACCCGAGCCTCCTCCTTAGCCTCGTGTCTCTTTCTGCTCTCGCATCCATGGCCCCCATGCCTCGCCTTCGCTCCCAATATTTGATTAAGATCAGCTTTCCTAGGACTCTTCGAGGGCATACCTGGCTCGAGGCACTCTGGAATAAAGCCATAACTCTCGCATCTTCCACCTACGACAAAGCTCCTCAGGCCGGCGCCTATATTCCCGAGCCGTATAACCCGCAAAGAATGCAGAACATTTAGAAGAAAATCATAATGATCAAACAAACACCAAACGCCAGAGGTTTAGCCATATCAGTTCGACCGTCTCATCGAAGTCATGATTACGCATATACATCCATCCCTACCACGCCGTAGGACCTTCAGAGTCGACGAGGAGAGACAGTATTCTTCCCACAGCCACCGCAGTAGGTGGAAGTCATGGTGTAAAGATCGCGTATGTGCGCTAAGTGAAGGTCTTTAATGGCGGCCCTTAGTAATTGAGGCGCTAGCGCTTTCTTGATTAGAGCCACTATCCTCCCGAGGATCGCCCATTCCATCGGGCTTAACATACAATTGAAAGCACCAGTTTATCGTGGCCCTTCGCACCATGAACCATTGAATCGACCACAGCTGCAGTATGACGCACTGCCTCGATGTTTAAGCCTTGATAGATCTTTATCAATGCAAGGAGGTTCCCCGACTTGAGTCTCATCCTCTAGCTGCGAGCAGTTTGAGGCATCCAGGCGGCTATCCCCAACAATAGACGAGGTCTCAAGGACTCGGCTTGAATCCACAAGAATCATCGCCTGACTGGCTGACCTCTCATCAAACCTAGAAGACCCAAAGCGCTTTATCGTCAGGACCTGTCGCATAACCCTCCCCAGCTGCTATGTTTTGTTTGTCATCTCGTACAAAGAAACTAGCTGATGGCGCCGACATTTAAACCTCCTTTTAGCCGATTCTCTAACTCGCTAAATTTTTCCAAATTCACAAAACCCAGCTCCTTTGCCTGCAGCCTTTGCTGTCTTGACTTCTTCTTCTTTCCACTGGGTAGGCCCAGGTCCTACTCAAGCAAGTAAATAATCCGGGCCGACAAGGCTCAGAACGACCTCCCCGGGAAGAGCCTCCGTAGCTGACTCGGTGAGGTCCAGTGATAAATGGCTCACCCTTGATGACCGCTTAAAGAACGAGAAAAGAACATGCACTGTGAAAAAGGACTAGCACAAACCCGTTGTGTTCTTCTGCGGATAGAAGGAGCTCATGATGGCCCTCCCTCTCTGTGATCTCAAGCAACTGAAGGATGGGATCCAGCCTGGCCTTCTCCACCCAATTGACTAGTCGGCCTCGTCTGCGCTTATCTACAAATTATCAAGAAGATAGGTAGCAAATAACGCACCCACAACCCAGTGTATAGTTGTAAGCCGGGGACAATGTAACTGAGTTGTGGATTGTCCAGACTGAAAGGGAAGCCTTGGAGAGCCAGGATCTCATACCACTGCCTTAACCAGGATGACCAAGGCCCACCTTGGGGGTGGGAGTCAGAGCTCTGCTATTAAATTATGCAGCAGTGACCACAATGACATGGACAAGAAACCCCTAGTCCTAAGCTTCAAAGTGTAAATGAAGAAAATCTCCACCAGCGAGATATCCAATTAGAAGAGAGAGTTCAACACACTGCAACCCATCAAAATCTGAAAACCTGCTATGATATAATGAAAAGCAGGAGGTGCTGCAAAATGAAGGAACTGCCTACCGGGCCGATGGAACGAGAAGCCCAACAACAACTGCCTCTGTGTAAAATAGACTATACTATCTGTCCCAAAAGTTGAGGTAGTCGCCCATCTAACGTCAGATTTATTTCTGTAGGAATTCTGTCATGAACCTCAATTCCTCTACAAACATGGTATCAACTCAGATCGGCTAAGAGGAGTTTCCTGTGGTACCCTCCCAGCCCACTGCTAGTCGAACCTCTCTGCAAGACCACTCATTCTAGAGGAAACATAAGAGTGGAGAGAAGAAAATAACCTGAGGTCCAAAGCAAAAAAAAAAAAAAAAAAAAAAGGAGAAAGGAACCCTTAAAGGAAAAAATTGGGGGTGGTCAGAATTCCTTGGAAATTCATAACTCACCAAGAATAAACCCATAAACCTTCTAAAGAACTAAGAGAACACCTCCAACTATTAAAGACACTCAAGCAAACAAGTGATGAAAAAGGTTTGAATTCAAACACACTAATTAAATCGAAGTCGCTAAGCTGCTAAAGGTTCCAATACCTCTGAGTGGTAATCTGCGTAAGCGCGATATACGAAGTCTAGGAGTCAAGAAAAATCTGAGAAGATCGAAAAGAAACTACTTCGAGACCATCATCCTATTTATAGGGTAAGGCATCGACAAACACATTAAATGAGTCGCTGAATGAGATATGGCACTGATATTGGGGAGGCATGGCCTCCTATGCACTTTAAACATGAATAAGATCTCCTTCGAACGCATTTAATGCGCTAATCATCTCTCATAAGCCTTTCAACTCTCAACATTCAACATTCGAAACAACAATATTTTCCCCCGATTGAAATAGAATACTTAAAACTCAACCGATAAAATAAATACAGAATACTATGATCTTTAAGATCCGCTACTCGATAACCCAAGGCCCGCCACGTTATGAAATGACCCGATTCTACCACCTCACTAAGACTAGCGACATTCCTCAAACGAGAAAATCTGGGTACCAGTCGCTTAGGAGTTAAGGTCAAGCTCACGCAAGGCTTGCTTGAGTGTGGTCCACCTGATCTGTCCGCCAACGCAGCCATTGTTCCCCATATGGGAAGTTTTTTACAAATAAGCACCTAGAAGCGAAAAATGTGCAAAAACGATATTATTAGCGAATTTTTTAGCTTCTGAATCCCTTACTCCTTAGAGGGATAATCCTAGGAAAGAGAAAAATAACTTGAGGCAGAACTATTGATAAGGAAAAGAAGATTTCCTCTCTTAAACTAGGGAGAGATAAAACACACCCCAAAAGGAAGGAGGGAATTTCGAAAACCTAACCCTATAAGTCGTAAAGAGCCCTTACTAGGTAAGGTAAGCACTCAATTGCTTGCACTATTCTCTCACTTCAGTATATTTTTGTTGACTTAATCCACTGAGAGGCAACCAGCCCACCGCTGCCGTGAAGCCCTTTTTGCATGTTCCCGCATCATGTGCTAATGCCCAAGGAAATTGACGATCAAGACCCCTATAACTTGACGTTCTGGGGATCTGACGTTCAAAGTCCCAACAGTTCTAGTAGCTCATCACCCCGTGTGGATAGCCATTGATCCCATATTTGAAGGCCATCAAGGTGAGTCGATCTCACACTTCCCATGCCAATATCGATAAAAGAGTAAAGGGTAGTACACAGTTATTGTCGTTAATCGTGAACACTTAACAACATGATCATCGTGGAGGCTGGGCATCACCACCCCATTCTCTCTCACTACAAGCCATGTATATTGTAACAATAAGAAATTGTGTGTGAAACTATAACTTCAACAAATTTTCATTTATGGTTTAGAAGACATGGCCTCATGGTTCATACTCAGACATTCAATCGAAGGATTAGAATACAAACAATGTGTATACTATATTATTATTCTACATCCGGTAAAGAATTATCCATTGAATGATAAGAATAAAATAATGTATATACCATACATTCATACTACTTTGAAGTTTGAGTTAACAATCTTAGCTAAAAACAACACCACCTAACTCTAAGGGTATTTCAATGAAGCTACTTTGTGTCAATTCAACATGCTGTATGTTTAAGGCGTAGGATACAAATAACGTATGTATCATACACAAGAACTACTTGTGTGGAAGATTTTTAAACTCTTTCACATGTGGTGAAGTAGTTGATTGACTCATGATCATGATATCTTGTCCACAAATTCGACCCAAAAATCCTTCAAGTTGTATTTGGTTCCCAAAAATGATTTTTTTAAAATATTTGTTATTTTAATTAAAATTTTCAAATAAAATCTAAATATTAATTAATAAATATTGAAAATTATATATTTTAAATTATTTATATAAATGATGAATTGAAATAAATAGAAGAAAAACTTTAAGGTAGTAAATAAAGATACTATATTAGATTTAACTAGAATGTTTTTATTTTTCCTTCATTTTATTTTTCTTTTCTTCTATATTTTCCCTCTATTTTCTTTTCTTAGCATTTTTCCTTAAGAGCATGGAAGGGTAAATGAAAACAAATGTTTCTCTATATAAAAGAGATAAAGTATAGTTCAACCGAGCACATGATTTCAGTTTCACCATAAGATTTAAGTTGAGGCAAATGGCAATTAAGAGAGAAGACCAAGAATTCTTAGGATGGAACCTGAGGTTGTTGTTTCAAAGACCCAATTCTAAGAGGTTATGATGAGCTGCAGGACTTTTGATTTATAGCTATGAACACTCCAAGAAAACTGGGAGGTGTCTCGAGTGCTCGAACACATGCCTGACATATGTGCCGACACGCCACGTAATGTGTCATTGACTAGATAAGAAGCAAAGCTGACATGATCAAACATATTTCATGGATTTTTTATAAAATTTTGACTAACAGATTCAAAGCTCATTGTAACCCAAGGAGGTTTCAAACTGCCACCGTTATTTGGCAATGCTTGATTGATGGCAATGATGTCCACATCAAGTATAAAGTCCTCGGATCGTGTTTGCAATGACTTAATGTCACATCTATGTTTCTATCTTCTTTCACTTGGTGTGGGATTGAATTTAGTCATGAAAATGATATGATCTAGAGATATCATTCACCCAACATGTGCAATATTTTCTACAAGTAGTTATATGGAGGGATATATGTTCATCCACAATTGTCTGATTTTTTATGATTTAAGTTCGGTACTCATTTGTATGGGAATTCCTACAAATGCCCATGTGCCTTACATTTAAAAGGAAACCAGAGAGACTGGCATATGAAGTGGTCCACATTAATTATGGAGAGCCACAAAGGTTTAGAACTCACATCGTCAACCCACTTCGCCATCATACAAATATAAAATCAAGTCATTTAATGTAACAAAAACCAAAGAAGAAGTAATCGTTTCATTTCGATAATTAGGAATTGTACTTCACATGAAAAAAAAAAAATCATCACCAAAGAATTAGTCAAACTCGATATTGTTCGTTAAGGATCTATTAATAGAAATTATCTTACAATATTTAATGCTTTATTTAGGACCTATTTCGACATCATCTTTCTCCTAATTTATACCCGAGAAATTTCGAAGCCAATTTTTTTCATGAAAGAAAAGAAACTATCTAATCATTAGTCAAGTCAATTTTTCATGTTTCTATTGAACCCAATCTACACGGTTGATGAATGCATAAAGTCAAGTCATATTATTGAATTGTCAAATAAACCAGTAAGAAGTGCTAATCCCTTTCTGTATAAATAAGAAATATACTTACTGTTCATTTCATAAAGACTAATCTATATGTTAATGGAAACCTAAGAGGGCTTCTGAAATTAATCCAGTGGAGTACGAAGGTCTTGGTGTCTTTCTTTTTCCTATACACAGTAGTCCTGTTGTGCATCCATCTATGTCATCCCATCACTGCCAATAGCATGTAGCAAAATGAAACAGATCGACTTTCTTTGATTGCTTTCAAGGCTGGAATCACCCATGATCCACTTAGGATGCTCAGTTCTTGGAATGACTCCCTCCACTTTTGCCTGTGGTCAGGTGTGTATTGCAGTCCCCGGCATGTCAACAGAGTCATTAGATTATATCTATTTTCTTATGGACTAGTAGGAACCCTCTCACCCCATTTCGGGAACCTCACCTTTCTTAGAACAATTGTCCTCCAAAACAACAAAGATCCAAGGCAAGGTGTCCTAGATTGGTGGTCTATCTTATTAGCAGTCCTTGTTCTTAGCAAAATAATTAATTTGAAAGAAAGCATCCCACCAATCTCACATATCGTCTGGCTTAGGAACTTAACGAATCTAATCGTGATTGATGTTTCAAGGCAAAATCCTAAAAGAACTCTGCCCCTCTCAAAATTAAGAGCTTCCGGTCTTTAGAGTCAATCTCATTAAAAACATCCCAATTTCACTGGGAATCCCACTTCTCACTATATTATTAGCAGAGAACAACTTCAAGGAAGCATTCTCAGAGGAGCTTGCAGAACAAGTTTAGATTGATTCAATTAGGTATCAATAGATTATCAAAGTAAATTGTCTTCACATCCTCCAAACATGCCGCTACGCTTGGAATTTATAAATAATCCAGTTTAGGGAAGTCTTGCCGATATATGTCGCCTTCTCATCTCAGTAACTACTTGGAAATCAATTTGCGTGGCTCTGCTCTATTTCATTTGTTTAATGTCCCAATGTCGAATACAACCAACTTCCCGGCATACCCACCGGACCAAAGACTGTTCAGAATTCTCTGCAGGGTCAGATCCACAGTATGTTCTGATCGTCAACTGCTACCTCCGAGTTCTTCGTGAACCCTGTGTGCCCCCTCACCAGCGCTACCAAGGCCATTTCAGACTCAAGTTCATCTAAACGAGGTGGCCTCAAGGAGCCCTGTGGAGATTATCATGCAGCATAGACCATGGAGATTCTAGTCTATCTTTTCCGTTTCATTTCACTACAATTTTTTCTGCAAGGCCTCAGTTGGTCGCTTATATTTGTGTACCTTAGACACTCATCATATTTTTGAATGAAATACTCATTTTTTCTACTTCTACTATTGCCTTATTTTACTTCTCACCCAAACATTAGCGCCCCTCTATAATCTTCAAATGCTTGTGCTGGCTGATTCATTTCTCTATCAGGCAAACCCTTCTCTCAAATATCATAATATAAGGATATTCGCTTCCAGACACCAATGCTAAGTTAGAGCTAAGGTGGATCGCCCTTGGAGCCAACAAAGGTAATCATCTTCGAGCCTTGCCAGGCCACTGTGCCAAGGACTATCGTAGGTTTGAAGGCGCAAGAAATTTAAGATCCATGTCAGTCTCATGAGGTGTCAAGAGTTTATTCGTGCGTGGAAAGCTTAGTCGCAGATGCCAGTGAGGGCCTTAGGCCAAATAACTGACTCAATTATAATGGTTTAAAATCCATGGTACTGGGAATGGTACTGGTTTTCCAAACCTTGAAAGGAGAAGCTAGAATCATTTGAAATCCACAGCGACAGCATGCCGTATAACATATGATTGTACACAAAGCGCAAAGGGCAAATATCGCCTATTGATGAGAATATTTGACTATAATCGCATTACACTAAAGACTATTCAGTCCTCGACAACGACGCCAAAAACTTAATTAACTGATTTTTACATAAACGTGCACGACCGATTCGACACTACCACCGCACATATCCAATTCCTGCTAGCTATGCTAAAACTTTTTCGATCGAATATATAAAACTGCTTTCTATTGTTCAAGTAACAATCTGCAATTAAATTAGTTTCGGGTCTAAATCACTCCAAGTGAACAGTCAACAAGTAATAAAACACAAAATAAGTTCGGATATTGTTCCCACAAGGATTGATTTGAAAATCTAAAGATTAACTATCCTCAGTACTCAAGAATATCACTATTTGAACCACTAAATTCCAAAAGATATTTATCTTTCTAAAAACAATTGAATAAAGAGATAAAGAAATTTTAGAATACATATAATTGTGAGAGTTTAATGAATCGAAATAACACTGAATTAAACTGTTATGACCATCAATTTGCAAGTTTCCCCTAAGAAAATATAAAGTGTTGGATATGAACTGAATTGTCCAGAGCAGTTAAAGGAAAGTACTTGGATTTCTCCTAAAACCACACATTTCACCCTTCAAATTTTTTACTCAATGCTACTATCTCTAGTCAATGGGTATGAAAGCTACTTAAGACTTGATCCTCTTTTAAGATTTGACTGTTTTTCCTTCTCAATACTTCACAATGATCTCTTAGGACTAGAAATTTCTTGCCCCATAGACAAGGTAATGCAAGCCCTCTCCAATTAAGTGGTACCTTAAGCATCACTACAAAATAAAGAATTTCCTCCTCCTTGATTAAAATCTTAAGCAAACAAATATTGATTATTCTTCCAATTGAGATGAAACTCTATAATTAAATCACAGGATCGTTAGCACCCATTCCTCTGGGAACACCTCCATACCACCTAGAGGGAACCTTGAAGTCGAGGTTAAACTTCAATTAATGATGTACTAGAGTGATCCAAAGAGTGCATTAGTTCAAATAATATCACCGTACCCTTCAAGCGACTACTTTCGCTTCTCGTGTAAACATTCAGGTTTCACTCAAAGGGATTCTCGAAATCAGAGTACTACTAAACACTGATATTTAGAAAAAATTCATGTAGGAATAATACCAATTAAATCACTCCAATTTTCATACCCAAGACAACATTAAAAATCACAAATAATAATCCCAACAACATATTCTTCCTAGAGGGAGCTTAGCTTTCCATTACTGGATTACAATTGACAATGACTAGCTGATCAAACAAATTCATCAACCGAAGAAAATGAATTTTAAAATTCCCAAATTTCATTAAAGTTCAGATAGAAATGAAGCTTGATTTACATTCATTGCAACTCATAATCTCAATTCAGATCCATTAATCTAATCTAAAATAAAGAAAAATTTTAATTCAGAAAATTAAAATAAAATAAAAAAATAAAAAGATAAAGAAAAAATAAAGAAACTAAAGAAAAATATATACAAAGGAGATTTTAGTCTCCCAAAGTCACGTGTACTTCTAAGATTCGACCAAAGTTGGACACTCAGCCTCAGAGCTCTATTTACAGTTTCGATATCGACCTTAAACAAGGTGAAAATCACGTGACTTCGAAAAGCCTAGAAATTTCGCCTCTCTAGCTATTGATGTCAGGTGATGTCGCTGACATTGAGTCCATGGGCAACCACTTTGAGTCACCAATCGTCGCGGGCAATGTCCGGATGATGTCGCAACACCGCTATTCGGGCCAGATTGCTTCAATATCAACGACATCAATCATGTCACGACATCGCTCTTCGAGTCGCGAGATAAGCTGATGTCGACATCGCTTTTCCGTGTCGCGACACAGCTAATGTCGCAACATTGAGTTGATGTTAGCGTACATTTGCTCTCGGAATGTCGGCGCTACTTCTCTAATGTCAGCGGAAATGCTGCTACTGCAAATTTCATGTTTACCACTTCCAATTGATGTCGCGACATTGGCTCTTTAGTGTTTCAACTGATGCTCAGGATCCTGATGTTGCGACATCGCACAATTATGTGTTGCGATGTTGTATATCGCTGATGTCGCAAATATCACGGGAACGATGTTACATCTTTCCCTTAATGTCGTAACATTGCATTGATATCGCAACATTTTTTGTACTGCCGTTCTTAACGCTTTTGAGAGTTTTATCTGATGTCAGCGGAAATGTCACGACATTTCGCCTCGAAGTCCCTCGTCTAATGTCTTGACATCAGTTCTCATGTCCTATGTCTAAACCATTTTTATTTGAATTTGAGTCTTCTTGATCTTGGTGATGTCCCACGACCTATGTCAGTGGCGATGTAGTGACATAGCTGTATTTTTATTCCCATCTGTATTTCAGCCGTCATCTTGTGATATCGTGACATTGAAGTAATCGGCTTGACACTCTCCACACAATGTCGCGACATTGTTGCCTTTGCTTCCCTTTTCTTTGTTTTTTTATTGCTTTTACGCTGCTGTGGTATGCAAAACATAAATCTAGTTGAAAATTTCACAATTTTACATTAAATTGGACTTTTAAGCATGAAATATGCTTGAAAAATGGGCTTAAAAATAGATGAGTTTTAGACTCATCAAACTCCCCAAAACTTAGAGTTTTGCTTGTCCTCAAGCAAAGAAAAGGCTATTTGTTTGTCCTCAAACAATAAAAATTGATTTTAAGGACATTTTTCAATTAAATCATCTTTTGACTGACTCAAACTCTTTGTCCTCGATAATATTTTCAATTTGAAGCATCAATTAAAATGAAGCTTCATTTTCATAATCCTAAAAATTTTCAATTTATATCATTCAATACAACATGTAATTCACAGTTAATAAACATATACAGTTCTTGACTCTATGAGTGTGTGTTGGTCTTCCCTTTATGACTAATTTACAGATTAGGTAGCCTTATGAGAGTCACTATGTAGAATGGTATTCTTTTAGAGTAATTTAGGTCTCATAGGCTTGTTGGTCATATTATTCTGCATTAATGTTGCTTGCATGTATGACCCTCAAAAATCAAAATAGGTCTTTTGAGCTTATGTGTATTTGCTAGGGTACTTAGGTACATAGCGGGCATTTTATGTTCAAATTTACTAAACCATATACATTTTCTTAGCATTTGTCTTCTTACTACTCCTTCTTTCATATCTAATAAAAAAAAAATTTCAAGAGTACCCCTAAACTTGATTTAGTGCATCTTTCTTCATGTTTCCCCCTGTGGCTTGACAACTTGATAACTTAATTTGCTTCACTTTTTGTATCTATTTCAATTTCTTAGTTCATAAGCTATTTCATGTTATTTTGTTCCAGGTTTGGAATGTGCAATGTTTTACATTTTTAAGCTTTCTACTACCCCTTAACAAGCTTTGGGTCAGCAACTCCCATATCAAAGGGTAGGCTTTTGAAAAGGTCGAAATGTCTAAGGATAGCCTTAATCATTTCCTATTGGTTGGAATGCTTAGGATTTCGCCTTGATTAATAATACAACAAGTTCTAGGACAGCACAAAGTTGATGGCTGGTTGGTGATAAGGTGTTCTGACCCTAACTGTCAGGTTTCAAGGTTACTTATGACTCAATGTGTTAGTTTGGTCATTTTAAGTATGCTATTCAATCAAACTAAATTAAAATCCTAATTAACATTGCTCTCAATTTAAATTTTCATAATACAGAATTTAGCTTATCCATCCCTTTACATCTGACTTAAATCCTTATTTCCAATCATTTAGCCCATTGCATTTCAGATTTTGCCTTGTTATCTTTTCGTCTCACTTGATTATGCATTGATTGCAACTAAAATCTCCATTATTCTCAAATCACAAAAATATAATATGAAACGAGAAGAATATTAAGATAAAAGAGAGAACAATTCAATACATATAGACTTTAATGCGATTTTCATTTATAATTTTAGTATGCATGAAAATTGATTGATTTACACAAAGGGAGAAATAGATACAATGAAGTTCATTTCTTCTTTCTTTGGGATTTTGAGGGTTTGAGATTCACTGGTTCAAATTTATAACTGGCTTGAGAAGGAGTGAATTTAGGGATTAAGGATTCTGGTTTACCAATTGAACTAATTTCTCCATTGTTGAAGAGATACCACTCTTGTGTTTGAATATGTTGCCTATTTAGCTCATTACGCACCTCTTCCCGATAAATTTAAGATCCTTCAAATTCACCCTGAGTGTGTACATCTTAGTGAGATTGACATTCCTGTATATCAAGGCTTAATTTCGAGGTTTCTCCCTGTAGTAGTTCAAGGTTGACTCCAGTTCCTCATCTCTTCTCTTTCCTCTGCTTTCAATTCTGATAGGTGGAGCTGCTGTCTTTTCTGCATTGGTGGAGGAAAGCATTGGTTGCTTTGTATAATCTTGAAGCTTGATTTGATTTCATTTTCGACTCTTACGTGACCTCTTGTAGGAATTGTTTCCCTCGGCATTTCTTTTTCTCCACCATTTTTCTCTTTCTGATTCTCTCTACCTCTTCATCCTTTGCTGGAGTTTTGAGGACTCTAGTGAGAGTGAGAGGATAGGCTTTTGGGCATTTCTCCTATGTTTCACTAAAGGAAGGGTGGGAGATGTTTCCTTTGAGTATTCTGGTAATAGTCTAAGATACCTTGTTCCATAATTTTCCCCACATTTAAAAAATACCCTTTACTAATGCATACAATATTAGTGCACGGTCTTGTCGCACAGTTGCGACATGTTTTGAGGGGGTGAAAACAGAGGTAATGAAATACAACCATACCTTAGTTGCCTATATAAAGTCACCTCTGCCAATGTAAGCGTTTCTGATGGTCGTGGTCCTGTACTCTTAAGACCATTGTTTAGCTCTAAAACAATTCATGAACCTAAATTACTCTCCGAGTTGCTTGTATTCTCACCACCAGTTTCCACTAGTCTAGCCCCCCAAAAAGTTGAAATAACCCTTTCCCCAAAAGGAATCCATCTCTATGTGTAACACGTTAGCTCTTTCCTTTAAGCTCAGTTGTGATAAACTTTCTTAACTATAACCCTCTAATTAAGGAAAAATAAAAATCGAGTTAAATCTAATATATTTATTCTCTTTATTTACTACTTCCAAAACTATTTTTACATCACCATCAAAACTATTTTATTTATTTTAATTCATTAATATATAAATAATTTAAGAATATATAACTTTACTTTATATTTGATTTTCTTTGAATTTTTTAATATATAAGATAACCAAACATAAAAAATCTTTTCTTTTTGTAATACATCCTTTAGAAATTTTGATTAAATCTTGTGGACAGATATCACTTGAAATCTCTCAATACAATTCATTGCATACCACAGCTATGAGGTTTAAAATCTTCAATTAAAAGTTCCTTGATGGTAAATCCACACAATTCTTCTCTTCGAAGGAAGAATATTAGTTTGTCTCATAAGGTTATCTAGGTGTTGAAGTTGGAAATCAAGACAAACTTGGATACAAAATTAATCGTGTTTTTCCAAACCGTGACACTAAGAAAAAGAAGGAAAAATAAAATATGGAAAATTAGAATTCAAAAGGGTTATGGTTTTGATAATCAGGAAGATATTGTGATAGTATTCATGTGGTTTATCTAAAAGATTGCTCGATGACCTGAGGATGATTCTAGAATTGTTTGATTCCTTTAGTCCTGCATCTCAGGAGATGAAAGTAGGGAATTAATTAAGGATTTAACGGGGGAAGAAATTCTTACAGCTTTGTCACTTATCAATAGTCTCAAAGTCCCTGGGTTAGATGGGCTCCAAGCTAATTTCTATCAAAGATACTATCATATAGTTGGTAAATCTGTTTGTAAAATAGTTAGACCTTTTTCTATAATGGGCATTTGCACAAAGAGATAAATATGACTTTTATCACCTTGATTCCTAAAATAGATAACCTGGAAGTCTCATATCACTGTAGGCCTATTAGACCTATTAGTTTATGCAATGTGTGTTATAAAATAATAGCCAAAATTTGGGCGAATAGAGTAAAACCTCTTCTTAAAAAAATTGTTTCTCCTCTCGAGGGCATTTGCTCAATTAAGACTAATTAACGATAATATTCTTTTATCCCTTGAAATTATGCATTCTTTTAGAAAAGAAAAAGGTAAGTCTTGGTACATGAGTAGTCAAGCTTAATATGGAAAATTCTTACGATAGACTTGAGTGGGTCTTCATCAATGTAATTCTTACTAAATAAGGATTTCATCGCAAATGGATTAGTTGGGTTATGGAATGCATATCCTTAGTGTCCTACTCCATTTTGATAAACGGTAGCCCATAAGGAAAAATTATGCCTTCCATAGGTATTAGATAAGGCGACCCTTTATTGCAGGTACATACTACGAGCGATGAATAATTGAAATGAACTCTAGTGAAGAAATCATAAGACCAACAATTTTGTTCACATAACAACAAAGGCTATGGGAAATGGGTTACGATAGCAAGATGGACTAGAGGGTTTGGCAGGCAAGTATGGGAGAGCCACTAATGGACTAGAGGATCAATTTAGGCGAGATGCTGGAGAACCACCAAAAGAAAAGGGGATCTATCTGAGCAAGTATTGGAGAAGAGATTAGGAATTAAGTACTAAGAAGGGACAGGGGTGAGTGCAGGAGAAGGGTCGATGATGCGGAGAAGGAGTCAGGGCAAATCTTGAAGAAGGTTAAATTAAGTACTAAACGATTTCGGACGAGTATCAAGAGGTCCAAGCAAGTCTTTGGAGAAGGGTCGGGAAGAGATCCCAGGAGGGTATGGGAAAATGCCGAGGAGAAGGTGCGGGTGAGCATTGGAGAATAGTCGGGTAAATTATCGGAGAACCCAAAATGAAAGGAGGCGGTCGCGATGACTAGAAACCCTTAATAACTAGCAATGGAAGCCATCTCAATGAAAGTGGGGGTATGCCCCAGTATGACGTCAAGGGAAAACTACTAAATGACTTGAAAAAATAAGAAGTCAGACAAACCCATAAGAATGGTGGAAAGAAGAAGGAAATGCCCCTGTGCGACGGCATGCAAACATCGAGAACCATAATGAATGGAAAGCAAGGGGGTATGCTAGTCTAAGATATTAGTGCTAAATTCAGAATCCCAAAATTGCACATGCAATCAAAAAAAAAAAAAAAAAGCTAAAAGCATCACGTACGATCCTCTATAAAAAAGAATCAAACACTACTTCCACTATAAACCATGTTCCAAAAAAATGGGTAGGAGGAATGCCCCTATATATTACATCTACCATATAAGCATCAGGGCTAGACAACTCTAAAATATATCCATGATAAACATTGTCTGACTAAACACAAGAACTTGACAATGTATGGGCTATGTCCTAACGTACCCACCTATTGGGCCAATGGGCATGCATGAACCAGATCTCAAACCAGCTCACTGTAGCGCTTAGTTGTAGGAAGAAACAAGGCTGAAAGTATGGTCTACTCAAACTCGGATGCCAAACACCCCTTGGTGAAACGGTTTGCAAGTGCGCATGTAAAATCCGATGCCACCATGCAAGGATATAGGGTATATCCCAATATGAATATGTCGAAGCATCAAACAAAGGTGCTTTCAAGGGTTCTAACTCTCTACAACATCCATCTCAATCCCGATCGAGGCAAGCTGAAAAAATAGAAACAAGCAATAAGCGATCAAAATATCCTATAGGCTCAGGGAACCTATTGGCATTCCGTACTTCGATCAGTGGACGGAGCCTGTTCGAATGAAATGTGTCAAAGAAAACACAAGATCTCATGGTCTCTGGGTGGTTTCACGACTCAAACCATAATGAATGCCAGGGGTAAACAAGTTAATGAAATAATGAGAAACAAGGCCCAAATACCAAAAGATAATACTATGCCCTTGTGTGTGTGATGTCAAATGTCGAAGAATTGTGTGAGCAAAGTGACTCAAAACACTCCAATGAATAAGGATAGATGACACGTGATATACAATAAAGGACTTGTCGTTCATGAAGCGAAATGACAACTGACGATGGTAGAAAATGGAAAATGGCCAGGCAGATGATGGGCGTGTAGAAAGAAAATAAAGAAATGGACTGAAAGATAGAAACAAAGCAACATGTGATGATGATGAACAACATATCCTAATACTATCAAATCGAAGCATGCCACTGCAAGACGAGAGTGGTGAAGTAGATAACGATCCAGAAGACTCGGTATAAAAAGGTCACCCAATCCTCACTACCAGTGTGCCTCCCAGATCCATGTAGAAGTGGATCGTAAAATGCTCTCACCCAACTCTCTCTGAAAAGAAATAAAATGCCCACACTCACAATGACCCTTAATGTCTGAGCCATGATACTGACTGTTAACAAGGCTGAACCTATATATCAATGAACTGAATATCCAATGAGTGCATCTTTTTCAGAGCAACACTCAAAAAAGAAGCAAAAGGCCAACATAGCGTGATCAAAAAATGATACCCAGATCCAAACCCAGAAATGGTTCCCCTTAATCTAAGACTCTTGGATCAAAGCACAAGGGTGGAATGAAAGAGTACAACATGCTTGAAATTCCAAGAAGGCTAACATGACATGATAAAAAATGAGAATTCCAAGACAAACAGACAGAAGATACAAAATGGAAGACAGAAAGAACCATGAATGTCCTAAAAGAAGAACAAATGAATAATGATACCATGTGTTCACAATGCTCACCGATCAATACAATGATACAAAAACGCACAAATGGGTCCCAACTCAGGTAAAGGTATGCAGGCTAAGCAAATGAAAAGGCCATAATGAATCATACGGCCTCAAAGGGCTAAAAGAGTTACCTTACCTTCATGCTGATACAGGGCGTTTATACACTACAAGACATGTCAGATTTGTTGAATCAATTTTTCCTTTTTCTTCTCCTTCTCCCTCTCATGTGTCTTTCTCTTCCTTCTCTTCTTCCACTCCTACTCCAGCCTTTCCATTTACTCAATCCTTCCCGCCTTCTTCCCATTCCTCTTTATCTAATGTCCCTTCATCTCAGTCTTCTTCTCCACCTCCTGTCTCTTTACCGAATAGTTCTACTTCTATCATTCCACCTATTATTGTTCAGTTCCCTTCACCAATCTTCTTCAGTTCTCTACTTCTACTACACCTGCAATGTTCATCCATGGTAGCAGTCTAAATCCTGGTGCTTGCTTAAACCTAAGGCTTTTTCTTTCTTCTTTATTAGTTTAGCCACAAACTGTCACCCAGGCTTTCCAAGACCTTGACTGGTATAGTGCTGCCACAATTAGAACTTCTTGCACATACAGAAAAGCTGCATTGGACACTTGTGCCACCACCCTCTAATTGGTACAGTTATCGGGTGTAATGAGTGCATGTTCAAGCTCAAATATAAACTTGATATGGCAATATTGACAGATCGAAGGCACGACTGTAGCCAAAGGCCTACAATCAAACTATATGATTTGAGATTATTTCAAGACCTTCAGTCCTGTGGTAAAGCTAGCTACCATTCGCATTATTCTCACCTTGGCTCTCTCATACAAATGGACTATTAGACAACTTGATGTTCATAATGCATTTCTGAATGGTGATTTACAAGAAAGAGTCTATATGCATCAGCCTCCTGGTTTTATTGATCCCCATTTTCCTCATCATGTGTGCAACTTAAATAAAGCTCTCTATGGCCTTAAGCAGGCACCCCGAGCTTGGTATGGCAAGTTGAAGACTTCTTTACTTAAGTGGGGCTTCCAATTTTCAAGGTCAAATACCTCTAATACTCCCATTCTTCTAGTCTATGTGGATGACATTATAGTCACTAGAAGCTCCTCTTCACAAGTGCAAGGCTTTAATATTGATCATCTTCACTCTGTTTTTTCTCTCAAAGATCTAGGCCCTCTTAATTTTTTCCTAGGCATTGAACTGCAACATCAGGCTAGTGCCCTTCATTTAAGTTAACATAAATATATTTATGATCTCCTCACACGAACTGGTATGCTGGACTCAAAACCTACTGCTACCCCAAGTTCTCAAGGCCCTCATCTTTCTACAACTAATGGAGATCCTCTTTAGGATGTCACTATGTATCGTAGTACAGTGGGTGCTTTTCAATATGCTACACTTACCAATCTAGACCTCACATTTGTTGTAGATAAGGCATGTCAGTTCATGTCTGCCCCTACCACATCTCATTGGGTTTTGTGAAGCGTGTTCTTACGTTATCTCAAGGCACCTTGATCCATGGTATTCTTCTTCAACCTTCCTCCTCCCTAGCTCTTCAAGGTTACACTAATGTTGATTAGGCATCATGTCAGATGATCGTCATGGCACTTCCGGGATGTGTTTATCGGATCTAGTTTGGTTTCTTGATCGTCTTCTAAGCAGCTTGTGGTCTCAAGGAGCAGTGTTGAATCCAAGTACAGGGCACTTGCCTCCTTAACGGCTGAAATTGTCTGGATTCAAGGCCTCTTTCATGAGCTTGGCATCTCTCAGCTCACTCCTCTTATGATTTGGTGTGATAATAGAAGTGTAGCTGCTCTAGTTGCTAATCTAGTCTTCCACACTTGCTCCAAACATATTAGAAATTATTGCATTTTATTCGTGATAAAGTCTTGCAAGGTGAGCTTTAAATTCAATACATACCTATTTCTCAACAAGTTGTTGATGTTTTTACCAAACATTTGTCAAGTGCTCAGTTCCTTCTCTTTTGAACATAGCTCTCTATCATCCTAAGGCCTATGCACTTGTAGGGGGATGATAACAATAGTCATTCTTAGCTCAAGGAGGTTACTCATAACAGATCACTCTAACAGAAAGTTGTTGCTAACCGTAATTAGTTAAGGCTCCTTTGTTTTTTCTTTGTCTCTATAAATTATATATCTCTTGTATCTTCTTCATTCATTTAGTCAATGAGATGATTTCTTCTTCAATTCATTACATCTCCTGACTTCATACAATTTAGCCATGTATTTCTTGACCCTTTGGTCATGTTTTGTTCTCGAAAAATACTAGAAAAATAATAATAATAAAGGAAAATGATTTTCTTATATTTTGTTGTCTAATGAAAAATTTTAAAATCAAATATAAATAAAATTAACCCATTTACAAATTCTTAAGTTATTTAATCTTTATATTAAGGAGTTAAAATAAATAAAACTTGTTTGAGATAGTAAGTAAAAATAATATGTGAGAATTAACTCCATTTTTATTTTCTATTTTCTCACTTTTTTCTTTCCCTTAGCATTTTTCGAGAACCAAACATAGCCTTATGGAATTGATTTTGTATATCATACAATGGTAAACAATCATATATCCTGTTGCAAATCAAACACATAAAATCAAATTTTACCGGTATCCTGAACATTAACAACCTAGGTTTTGTAACCAAATAGGAAAATTTTCACCTAGGGATTTTTCCAATAGTAAGATTCTTGATTAGATTTTCATCTTCTAGACAACATTTGATCATAAGTGTTAAATGACTAGAATTTTTTGGCAATTCGAATTATGACCCGACCCAAAATATTTTGGGAGTTCGACCATAGAAGGAATTTTTTGTGAGATCGGTGTTGGGCCTCCGGGTTCAGGCCGGCATGGACCTGATCTGATTGGAGCCACCCGATTTAATCTAGGGTTTTTATATATATATTGTATGTGGGTGCTTAGGGTTTGGGATGATATACTTAAAAGTTGCAATCAATAAAGAGTCTTCATGTCTATGGACGTAGGTCACATTGGCCGAACTACTTGTGTTCTTGTTATTTTTCTTGTTTATTCTATTCATGTTTGTTGTTTATTTTGCAACAAGAAGTTAGCCAGAATCACAACTATGTGGACAATGAACATAGTTGATCGTTAAATAATCTCATCATTTAGACATACGAACTTTGAATTTAACCACCCAAAAGGTTTCTATTTGCTCTTACCGAAAATAAACGGTTTGCAACCTACACTCAAACCGGATGTTAGAAAGCTACCAACAAATAAATCGAGACAAGTAGGGAAAGCTTTTCAAGATTAATCAAGAATTTGCCTCGCAAAGAGCAAGTATGAGGGTGATTGATACTAATACAACTTCAACTAGAAGAGATCAAAATATATTTAGCAGGAAAAAAGAACCTACCTCCATTGCAGGATAATTCTGGATCTTCTGCGCCCTGAAACAAGTTGGAAGTGTATGGGAAATGAAAATTGAATTTGTGATACGATAATACTTTCTAGGTATGAATGAGTAATGATTTAGCATTGGTTTACTTGGCGAAAATGAGGCTTCTCTTTTTTTAAAGACATGAAGATATTTTATTATGATTTAAGATATATACTACGACTAGAATTGGCAAAGTGGCTGGCGGTGGAGGCTAACGGTCCACCGGAATTAGGCGAAATTTGAGGCCCATTAAATTATTGACGAAAAACGAGGGCAAATTTAGTGCCGTGTAGGCCGGTATAGCAGGCGGCCGGCCCTTTGAATTTTGCGCTAAAATTTGTTGGCAAACCGGCTGATTTTAGGGCGGTGAATCTTAAGTACAGCTCGAAAATCGGGACCAATTTTGTCCGGCAGGTTGTAACCATTTTGGCCCGAAACTGCCGCCGTCTCCTTGGGTGCGGCTCTAACTCTGACCTTTGTTGGTCGATACAATCATATCATGTTTCACTTATTTTTCTTTTATTCGAGATAATATATAAAGAAACTTCCACGTGATAGACCACGAGAAAAAGAAAAATGAAAGACAAAAGGGATGTGACAAATGAAATACATCTCCATGCGCTGACTCCCAATCCTTACATATTGCTAGATATGTATGATGAGTGTTCTTCCATCGTGTTTGCCTCCTACATTCCCTCTCAAGGGTTTGCCTCCCTTAAGAAGAGGTTCTTGATCGGGCGCAATTCATTGGCTGCATCATGTATCTTCATTCGGTCTTTTGGTGATTCCATGGAACATATGGTGCCAATTTCCAATACTGAAATGATGGATTTCCTCATTTTACCACTTTCATCTGCTTCTAAAAGCAAAGGTTGATCTACGACCTCCATGACTCGCTCGGGCAAAGACGTTTTCACATAGTTATGAAGAGTATCTTGGAACTCGTTATCAGTTGGTCTTCTTCCAGTAAACATCTATAGTAAAAGGATTCCATAACTATACATATCTCCCTCAATCGACACATGACCATATGCACACCATATTTTGCATAATAATTATTACTAACTATATGTAAAAAATGGAGTTTATTCATATCCATGGAAAATACTATTGAAAATAAAATGAATAGAGATTTTTATTACTTCTAGATAAAGTGGTACAGACAATATAGCCTATAGATCCTTTCGTGAATTTCATCTATTTGGTTTGTCTGAAACTAGTAGCAATCATTAGGAGCTAGAAACAATAGAAGTGATCTTTGGGGAGATTCCAAAATCAACGATATGTCTTGTCATATCATCGTCGAGGAAGAACATTGTTGAGCTTAAGATCATTAAGAACAATAATTTCATCGTATTGAGTGTGAAGATACTTTAGTGCAAAAGCAATGTCAATAGCGATATTCAATCTCTGTAGAAGACTAAGCTCTGGGGTTTATCCTTTCTTACTTCTAGATGTAACCATCCATCAAGTTGCACAGACATCAACTCGAAACACAAGAGCTTTAAAATCATTACCCTGAAAGTCCAAGCTAGAGCAAGCACTCAAGACCTTGATGAGATTCCTATGTCGGATTTTTCTCAAGGCCTTTCGTTCGACCATAAAGCTCTTGGAAGCTCCTCTTCGGGGAAGATTGAACACCTTTACTTTGCAAGCAGTTTGTTTCCATCTTGATCGAGGATTCCCTTTATTACACATAGAACCGCAACTCCCAACTTTGATCTTATTACACTCTAAGAAGCCTTTGGTGGCTTTATGGAGGTCTGGAAATGAAATTCTTAGGAATTGCTCATTGGAAGATTGTGCGAATGAGGCATTATTCCTCATCTTTTTCCTTCTCAAATGGATAACGTAAAAGAACACCAACAAACTCAAGATTGAAATTCCAATGATTACTGGAACAAGTAGCTTGGCAGAGGGATGCTTTCTCTTTTTGCCAAAAGAGGAGGTGACACTGACACATATGGGAAAATGAAGCTTAGGGATGCCTCCACATAGATTATTGTTTCCTTCAACTGAAATGGTGACATTAGCCTCAACTGGGTTACTTCTCCTTCAAGTTCATTGAAAGACAAGTTCAAATAGGTCAAGAAAGGAAGGTCCTTAAGAAACATCGGGATCCTACTTGAAATTTTTTTGTGAGAAAGATCCAAGTATTCTAAACCTCGAATATTTTACAGCGATCTTGGAATCTCACTAGCCCGAGACATTACCGAGGTTGTAGATCCCGCATTTCCACCACATTCTGTGAGAGTTTTGGGAAGACCACTTGATGATGCATTTATTTAGAGACATCTAATTCTTCAAGGTTAATCAAATGGCGACTTCATTGCGGCTTTTTGATAAGCGTTGCCACCTAATCAAGGACCACCAGTGAGGAAAGGCCCTGACATGCTTTGAAGACCATTGAGGTTGTTGTTAGATAGTCTCAATGCTACTAGGTTTTGAAAGGCTGCTAGACTAGAAGGTATGTCTCCCATCAAGTTGTTGCTACCTAAATCAAGAACGTTTAATAAGATTAAGTTACCGAGTAAGGATGGTAATCTTCCAGAGAGTCTGTTTCCACTCAAACGTAGTTCTCACATTTTATAAAGATTTAGTGTTGAAGAGATGCTATTCGATTCGGATGATTTCTAACCAAGTTTAAGTATGTTAGATTTACAATATTCTCTATTCCTGGAGGAATTGTTCCATGAATTTGGTTGAATCCTAGATTTATCCTTAAAAGTTGGGTTGAGAAATTAGCTATTGTGCTAACTAAATGACCTATGAGAAAATTGTGGTTGAAAGCCATTCTTTGTAATCGAGTGCAGTTTGCTAGAGAACTAATGAAGTTCAAATCATCCACTTTGGAAGAACTTAATTGATTCACTGCCATGTTTATGGTTTGCAGAGTTTCTGACCTCCTAAATTTGGTGAGTACTTGTTCCCGATCGTATTATAAGGAGAAAGATAGATTCAAGCATTGAAGCATTAGATAATGAAACGAGAACATGCCGCAATGGTGGTTTTGTCGAGGTATTTCAGCGAGATGGGAAGCGGCACCCATATCGATAAGACTTCCCTCGATTAGTTGTTGCTGCCAAGTCTAAATAATGCATGTGAAGGAGATTGTGGAAGAAAAGGAATCACACCTGATAATCTATTGATACCTAATTGAATCCAGTCTAAACTTGTTCTACCAAGCTCCTCAGGAATGCTTCCTTCTAGGTTGTTATCGCTTGCTGAAAATGCAATGAGGGATGAGAGGTTCCCAAGTGAAGATGGGATCTTTCCTGTGAGATTGTTCCTACTAAGACCGAAAGTCTTAATTTCGAGAGGAAGCCGAGTTCTTTTGGGATTTCACCTTCAAGCTTGTTGTCGATCAGATTAAGGACCCTGAGTTCTGAGCAATATGTAAGATTGATAGGGACCTTTCCTTCAAAGGAGTTGTTGCTAAGAACAAGAACCTGTAAGCATAATAAACCATCGATCTTAGAGGACACTTTGCCATGGAAGCTATTATTTTGGAGGACTAATGTTCTAAGAAAGGTGAGGTTCCCGATATGGGGTGGAGGGATTGACAGGCCGAAAACGCGGTATATAAAATGAATGCCTAAGTGCGCAAGTGCACGCGTAGCCCCAAGTAATATAGTGTACTTAAAGTACGGATATCGATCCACAGGGAAAGGTAATCGACTACGAGAGGTTTTGCTATTCGAATGATATGCGAATAAATTTTTTAGGAATTGAAACTTAATTAAAGCGCAACTAAGCTATTGATTCTAGTGAATTAATGGTGCTGGCGCCTAGGGTTAGATCTCCCCTATCCGTTCAAATGGATTACTTTTCACAAAGATCTTGTTATTCAATCTATTTATAATATGTCAATTGGCGGGTGATCTTGCCTATGAGATATCTCTCTCGAGGTATATCCTTTATCTAGTGAATAGAATCGAGTATATCTCTATCTCGACTCGGTATTGAAATGCTTAAATGTTCCTAACCCCCGAATACCACCTTCGGGGTTCGGAATATCTCCTATTAGCAGAGATCGGCTAAAGGCTACTCTACGGATCCTTGAATACCCTCATCTCGAATCTCGGATCTCCCGGTGCGATTATGCCCAGCATTGGCCTTGAGATATTAACATATAAATTGGAAATGCGGGAGTAGAGTAGATATGACAAATTAACTAACATTGAATAACATGAAGAGTTAAACTTTAATCCATTGTTCGTACGAGGTTTGATGTGACCCTAGAAGAGAGATCGAACAATAGAGAAGAAAGATCAAAGTGTGTAATAAGGAAAACATTGTTTTAGGATCCGAAAATATACGAAAAATGAAAAGCGTTACAATTCAGAGCACTTCTTGAAATCCGGTGTCACTCTGCTCGAAACCAGGTACCTCTGACCAAATGCCTCAGTCTCCATTTGAACCACTGGTCGCTTTTAATGATGGAGGCCCGGATTTTTCGGCGACGTCGCGGCGGTGGTGGCCGTCGCGACGTGGTTATTTTATGGTGACGTCGCCAGTAGTGTGGATCAAGGCCTTGGTGATTTGCTCCTCCTTGTTCAAAGCGCTTCCAGCTACTCTTTATGCTCGATGAACATAATCACATGAGACACGAAATCGGGATCTAGCCACAAAAACTATAAAATTACTCCCTAAATCACCTTAGGAAAATGTAGGCGACGAAATTATAATGGTGTTTTAGGCACTCATCACACCCCAAACTTAGTTTCTTGCTTGTCCTCAGCGAGGCCGACTAAACGAAGACACACACGGAGCCTGATGCAACTAATACTAAAGAAGCGGTGGTGCATGGCGAAAAATAGGGGATCAAGTGGATGACTCCCACGCACCTTTGTTTTGCTCGATGTTCATTGAAGGCATACAGATATTTGACTTGCGGTAGAATTCGATTGAGATAGGTGGCCCGGCTAGGGCATCAAATCCCATGGTGTTGATAGCCTTTCCCAAAATCCCTATGTGCTTATAGTGAATGACCTCCGGGATATGCCTGGGTTAGATGCCCGAGCATAAGCTCGAGCCGCTGTGGGAAGGCTAACTGAACCAAGGATAGGAACGCACCTATTATTTATGTCCTATGTACCAAAAAAACAAAATGGAAGAAGACCTAGTGCGAGAAGTTTTAGAAAAAGTGTTCACAGCAGCAGGGATCCATTGGTGACTCCCCCACTAGTTGGTTAAGGGCACCGGGCATTCAATTCATGAACTTCACTGAGACACTCAACCAAACTCAAAGGCCTAGGTTCGTGAATGATCCATCTTACATCCCATGGCGGGCGGTGAAAGTCAATGACTCCGGCCGGTTAACCGGGGCATTAGGCTTTGATAGGCCCCTCGGTTGTACTTACAAAGTTAGGTTGGATGATCCAAGCATTCTTAATGCATATACCTATTTTGTCATATTTCTTTTCTTTCTCTTTTCTATTGTTTTTGTATTTTCTCTTTTTGGTTGGGAGCTCAATGGCAATCCTCTTTTGATTAGGTGTCCATCACTCGAAATAAATAGTTCCGAATCTCCTAGGTTGGTCGAACTTTAGTAGTTAGTTGTGGCCTTATGCATGCTGCGAAAGTCACTGGTGTGTGGGTGTGATAGGGTTTTTGGCCCGGTTTCTTGACTACACAGGATTGATTCACTAGCCCTTTTCAACTATTCAATCTAATTCACAGGAGTATCAAGCAAATGTATGCAATTGAACAAGTTTGCGAGTAGACTCGATCAAAATTGATCCTCAATTTTCAACATGGCACACATGTCACGATCACTACATGCGAAATGACCTAAAAATACAATCAAACCTTCTTATTGACTCATGAAATGAAATTGAGTATAAAATAAGCGAAAACAAAACACACTAATATACGGAACACCTTTAAAAATACTACGACTACTAAAGAAGCCCAGAAACCTGATAAGCAAAACACAACACATGGTACCAGATCATCAAATCCACTCCCTTTATTTACGCCCTTTGAGCAAAATATCCAGTGTCCCAGTACGGCGAGATAAAAATATGGGGGTAAGGAAACCCCTGAATATCAACTGCGGCGGGTGGTGGTGGATGGTGAAAAGCAGTGAAGTAATTTGGAGCTGCATAGGCTAACGCTGCGCAGAGATGATGGCACGATTGGCCATAGCGTCCCGCATATCGACCTGCCAGTGTCCTCCATGTCACGGGTAACGAGGACTCGGTGCTCCCAGGTCTCATCCCGAGAGAGGCGTCAAGCCGCTCGGTGGCGCGAGCATGCGCGGTCTCGGGTCCCCCAGTGAAGGACTAGGAGGGTGGCGCCTTTGTGTTTCTTTAGAGGAGTGGTGGAAGAGAGTGGGTGAGACGGTGGAGGTGTTTGGGACGGGCTGGCGAGGTCTCACGGGGATCGCGGGAGACCATAACGAGGCCGATACTCATGAGCTCGTCCTCGTCAGGGCGTCGTGACTGAATCATAGGTCCTCGGGTTGGGACACAGGTGTGTCCGCAGCCAGATATGGCTTTTATTAGGTGGAGCCAAGTGTCGTGTCGTCGAGGGCACCCAGGCTTGTTTACCGCAGGCAAATATCGAAGAAAAGAGTGTCCCGGGTTCATTTTAAGCATCTCGGTTGTGGAGGATCGCATCCTGCATAACACACTTTTTATCCAGATAATTTATATCTGGATAATCGCGAGTTGTCGGGAGGCCCATTTGGGCGGTCACCTCACACACATTCGTCGTCGGGATAAGACGCGAAGTGATGAAATGGTGCCAAACCTTAGGAATGTAGGCCAAATGCTTGGCCTTGAAGTGTACATGGCCTTGCTTTGTTGATCCTCCACTCACCCTAGCCTTTGGTCAATACGCGAATGACCTCATGATAATCGGGATGCTCGCGGAGTTGATCAAAGGGTCCCGGTGGGACATGCTCTAGGCCATAGAAATTATTGATCGACTCTCTTGAAGTCGTGTATACCTGCTTTACGACCTTTTTGAGGACATGCGGGGACGCGAGGTTGGCGTAAATTCTCGAACTACACTCATAGCGCGGACTGAGGTTGGCATAAAACACGCCATCCCTTGTCGCAATTGTCTTGCGGAAGGAAAATCGTCGGGGTGGTGAAGAGCTTCTCTGTGAATGGCGGTTTTTGCAAATTGTGCCGCTGCTCGTAGCTTCACATTCTGAGCCGCGAGGCGTGAATGTGGGAGTCGGGTCCTCGGCCTGGCCAGGCTCGGCAGCGGCGACTTTGCCTCTTGCGGACATCTTGGCGTAGGCAAAAGCTTCGAACACCTAATGTGTGCACCACCTGAATCCAACTAAAACTACAATGACTAAACAAATCCTAAATGGAATTTGAAGGACCCCTACGGAACCATTGACGAGAAATGAATATCTAAAGACTTTATGAATACCTAAAGATCTCTAGACTACACAAAAACGCACCAATGAACCCTAGAATACTGTACCCAAGCTAGAATCGGGCACACAGTGGTGGAGATGCCACTATGACCCCAGCTTGGCCAATGAGGGTTACCACGGTGGTCGGTGGCGGAGTCAGACTGACCTCAGGCCAGAGTGGGATGGGAGCTCCGACAGGTCCGGTGAGGGCTGGGATGCAGGGGAGCTAGGGTCCGACGAGTGAAAGTGCGTGAGGTGAAGAGCCAAAATGAACATCACTTGGGTTAAAAGCGGAGATGCGCGTCGCGGCGTGCGGCGGGTTCACGTCGGCGGCGTGAGGAGGGCGAGGCCGATGTGGTTGCGACGTGCGAGGGCAGCGTCAGCGGCGTGGCGGAAGTGAGTGGCGCGTGCGACGTAGAATGTCGCTGGCGTGGCTGACTGTGGCGTGCGGCGGCGAAATCTCGCGTGGCGGCGTGACCAACTTCAAAAGTGCGTCGCGGCGTGAAATCTCCGCGTCGCGGCGTGGCGAAACTTCAAAAACTGGCGTCGCGGCTGGGAAATCTCACGATCGCGGCGGCGGAGAAAACTTCACAATTTGGCGTCAGCGGCGTGAAATCCGTCGCGGCGTGGCGAGAGCTTCAAAAATGACATCGCGGCGTCTGTTGAAATCTCCGCGTCGCGGCGTGGCTGAAGAATAATCGAATTTATATACTCACACCCCAATTTTTGAGAATACTCACTTGAAAACTTTCGCTTCGGACTTTGAGCACTCTGCGAGCCTCGTACCTACAACGCGGTCACGAAAATTAAACTGACAAGCGAAGCGCGATCGGGGAACACTACTAGAACCAAATTCTTTGAAAATAACCAATAGAACTTGAAGCCTGAAATTTAGGAACATTTGGGTTTGCCTCCCAGAGCGCTATATTTAATGTCGTTAACTCGCTGACCGAAACTTCCGATGTGATCGGGAACTCAAACTCTGTGATTACGTCGTGCAACGGTTGTCGAAAGGTATCTTATGCACGGGGCTTCGCCTCCATAGTACGGCTTCCAAGCGTTGTGTAGCGGTGGCAGTGCCTTTCTCGGGATGTGAAACTACGCCCCACCATGGGAAAAAAAACCTTTATTCTGAAGTAGAAAGGTCGGGATATCGAGACTTCAATTTCCCGGAAAAAAGCTTTTGAAGTCGGAATTGAATAGAAGGACTGTCCGACCCAGTGAATTCTTTACGGTGATGTGCTTATCGTGCCAGGCTTTGGTCTTCTCCTTATAAATACGTGAGTTCTCATATGCTTCATTTCTGAACTCATCTAGCTCTTGGAGTGATCGTTTTCTGACCCAATCTTGTCCATATTGTTTGGTTGTCGGAGTGGCCCGGTAGGCTCGATGTTCCCGATTCTCTTTGGAAGGTGGCACGCTTTGCCATAAGCGAGTGCGAGCGGGGACATACCTAAAGAGGTTTCAAATGCGGTCTTGATGCCCCGGGCGCGTCGTCATCTTTAGACCGATGCTTTCTTGGAGTTGTTGTTGTCTTCTCGGATGTGCGATTTCCCGGTTGGATACCTTTAGCACCCGTTTGATTATTAGGTGGTATCTCTGAGAGATGTCGATGATGTACCCGTACTTTAAAAACCTTATGCATTACCTTATTGCGAAATGTGTACCATTGTACGTGATTAAAGCTCGAGGAGTTCCAAAGCGTGAGAATATGTTCTTTGTGAAATTAGGCTACAATCTTGGCATCATTGGTTAGTGTTGGAATCGCTTCTACCCTTTGAGACATAGTCTATAGCCCGACAAGATGTATAAATTGTTGTATGATGCGAAATGGTCCCATGAAATCGATCCCATAGAATTCCGACGACTCTGCCTCCGAATAGGATGCATGGGTGGCTCGTCCTTTTTAGAGATGTTCCCGTTCGTTGACATTTGTCACAGTGGAAGCGAAATGATGACATCTTTAAATAAGGAAGGCGATAAAAACCGATTAGTAGAACCTTAAATTTGCTGTTCTCTGGCTGCAAAGTGTCCACCACCTGATAGAGTGTGATGGTTCGAATCACGAGCATTTCATCTTCGGGCACGCATCTCGTATCACGGTCGGCGGTGCACATGCAAAGAATTGGCTCTTCCCGATAGTAGTGCTTAAGGTGTCGCGAAAAACCTTTCTTCATTTGATAGTTAAAATTACGGGAATCACTTTGGCTACCCAGATAGTTCCCATAATCACCAAACGGAAACGCCTCACTTGTCCTCGATAGCAAGTTTCTCGTCACGGAAATTCGTCATTCAGGAACATCATCTACGGCCACTTTAGGTCGTGAAAGATGGTGCCCTTCACTAAATTTTCGGTGCCCTTCATCGCTTGATTTTCTCGTCGAACTCTTTTCAAAAGCGGGACCCAGGAATCCTTTGGGTTTGCATCTTTCTTGTGAATCGTGGTATTTAATGGTAAATTGATCGGTGTGCTGCGACTTTGTTGCCCGATCAAATATGGCTGAATTTGGCCAGCGAAAACTGATGGCGATAGTTCTTTTCTCGGTAGTGGCATAATTCAGTTGAAGCGTCATTGAAGTCCTGCTTGCGCAAATGAAATCACTGAAAGATTTTCTCGTTTACGCCCCAGTCTTGCCCAATCGCATAATTAAACGCATCACACATCATTTCGAATGGAAAGACGATCACGGGTTCTGACGATAGGGCTGAGATCAGCATTCTTGTCTGGTGAAAGCATGTACGCATTGGGGTAATTCGAATAGGATCCACGGACTGGCAAATTAAACAAGGTTTAGCAATGCAGAAATCTTTATTAAAGCGCCTATAAAATCCGGCATGGCTGAGAAAACTTAGTTCCTTTCAGAAGAAGGTGGAAGTAGCTCAATTGTTTCAATCTTTGCCCTATCTACCTCTATCCCTCTTCTTTGAGATCAGATGTCCAAGGACAATACCCTCTTGAACCGAAATGGCACTTTTCCCAATTAGTACTAAAATTGGTCTCTTCATCTAGCTAGCCTGACTCAATTTGCTAGACCGTTGTCAAATGATTTCCCATTCTTGAGAAATCGTCCGTAGAAAATCTCGATCGTCTTCTCTGCCATGTCCGGAGAATGGCCATCATGCATCATTTGAAAGTACCGGAGCATTGCATAGTCCAAGGGCATCGCAGGGCGAATGTACCATAGGGACAGAAGTGAAAGTTGTCTTCTCGATCTTCGAGCGCTATGGCGATTTGGTTGTAACGGTTATCGTCAACGTAATATTAGTGCCGACTGTCAATTAAGCATTTGATCTAGAAATAGCGGTGGAAGAAGTGATCTTTTAGTGGCCTTTGGCTCTCGTCAATAAAATTCCGCTGATTGCTTTGTTCTAGATGGCAGTAAGATATTGTTTTCAGTCTTTATAACAGTTATCCCTCCTTTCTTTGGCACTACCTGAACAGGGCTTACCCATGCACTGTCTGAAATGGGGTAAATCACCCCAGTATCAAGCCATTTTAGAACTTCTTTCCGAACTACTTCCTTCATTGTCGGATTCAACCTCCTTTGCGCTTCCACTGAGGGCTTGTGGCCATCTTCTAATAAAATACGGTGCATGCATAGAAGGCGGATCAACACTGAGTCGGCTAAAGACCATCAGGGTGCTTATTTGTGATCGCGAAGAACTCTCAATACTTCTCCTCTTCCATTTCGGTTAGGGATGATGATATAGTGCGCGGCGTAGATTCTACCCCCGGTATGCATACTTCTAAATGGCTAGGTAGGAGTTTTGTTCCATCTTGGGTGGTTGCTCAATTAGTCAGAGCAGAATTGTTTGGCCCCTTATTTGTGATTGATATTTCCTTCTGTATTGAATCCGTCTCCTTAGCGTATTCTTACGCCTCGTCACTCATGTTCCGGATGCATTCGCCACTAGGCTAGTCTCGAAAGTCCGGTGAGACCACTTTGGCTGAACCTCTGGCCTACTATCGACCGTTAAGCACGTATCACTTTACTGTTGGGTGTCTCTACTTGCCTCGAAGACATTTAGATTTTACTTCTTCCTCTTGTACTCTGGCTTGATTCGCCCTACGCATCAATCATTGCTGCGCCGGTTGCTGAAGGTCTTCCCAAGATAATCGGGTATTTCTCTATCTTCTTCCATGTCACAAAACTATGAGAAATCTGTTTGGAAGATAAACTTGTCGACCTTTACTAAGACATCTTCTATTGTATCCCTCTCCGGGTGTTTCAAAGATGCGTACGCAAATTTGAAGAGTGGCGCAGTGGACAGGCTTCTCCTAATCCCAAGCGCTTAAAGATGGATAAGGGCATAAGTTAATCGGCACCCCGAATCACCACAGGCGCTCTCTCGAAAATAGCCCATTTCGATTGTGCGTAGGATAGTGAAGCTGCACGGATCTTTGAGTTTCTCACGGTAACTATACGAAGGATGGCAACTGCATTCCTCAGTTAAGTTTCACGAGTCTGAAATGCCCGCTAATCTTCTCTTACGAGACAAAATGTCTTTCATGAACTTCCTGCTTGGGCATTTGTTCTAGGGCATCGACCAAATGGGATATTTATATGCGACTTTTGAAAACATCCATGAACCGTGCTGAATTGTTTTATCGATTTATGTTTCTTGAGGCGTTGTGGGCCCGGGGCGAGTATCTTGGCCTTTGCTTCACTAAGAAGTCTCTGGCATTGTTTCTCTTTATGGCCCCATTCTTTATTTGCATCATCTTTACATTACCGGATAGGTGATACTCCTCGATCTCTAGCGCTCTACGATTGGGTTGCACTTGTGATTCAATTCTCTCCTTCTCAGACGTATTTGCTTGCGATGCTCATTCCCATCTCTTCTTGGGTTTATACGAATTGCTCGACAAGAGAACCAGGTTGCCTTCGTAAAGTAAGCTGCCATTGTAATTTATTGCCTCAAACTCCTTAGTTATCTTCCTTGATTGTTTAAATTTGGGTTGTTCTTTCTTTGCATGTTTGTAGTCTCATTCATGAATCACGGAATGCGAAGTTAACATACGTGCTAGAGCTTGCTCAGAAATCCGACTTCTTTTTCGAGGTGGTTCATTGGCTGGGTTTGATGGCATACATTGCGGATTTATTTCATCCGCGTCCATACCCTTGGTTGTTTTGATTATTAAGTTGCGATTATTCGCCACCGCTTGTCACGGTCGATTAAGTGGCCCATTACCCCGTGCGGTCCTTATTCGCTGTGATTGATTACAGTTAAACCTCGTCACGTCTTAGGCTTGCTCCAGCATGAGGTTTCTTAGTGACATTGACACTACTATCGCATCCTCCACGAATTCACCTGACTCCCGTGGAGTAGATACGTATAGCATGTCTTGTTCCTGTTGCTTATTTGGTTGTTTGGTCGAATTTTGAGCCATGATTTACCAAATTGTGAGGACTTCATTATGCGTGCCCACCTTTGTGTTTTCTTTGGTGTAGCTTCTCTAGGCCAGCGATTAGTGTTGGTTGCGACATCTTCGATATCTCATACGCACGTGCGTGGTTTTCTTCATCGATGATCCTCCGGTACGAGGCATCTATCATTGTTAGGGTTGTATTTCTCGGACCATTGTAGAAAGGTGTGGACTGCATCCATCTGGTTGAGTGGTGGTGAGGACATGTGATAATTCATGGAACTGTCCCGTATGCGGAGTTCTCCTACATTTGACGACGTATTGATCTCTTGCCGCGAGTTGTGCAATCTTGAAGGTGGAAAGAACTTGGTCGAAGCTTTTGTATAACTCGTTCCATGTAGTAATGAGTCTGGTGGCTGGTAGTTGTGATGTAGCTCTATCTCGGGAGTGAAGTGGGAATATAGTAATCTTAGAGCTTCTTCAGTGACTCCGTTATACTTGATGGTATCATGAGCCGAGGAAGTTAGTCAAATGCATGTTGGGTTCTCATGGGATGATCCATGGAACAATATGTTAAGACATACGTACTATAGTGACTTCAATTGAAGTGTTTGCTTGAATTGGCGGCCGTCATTATTTGTCTGAACAAGCTGTTGGTGGTAAACAAACTCATCCCCAATAGCGTGTAAAGATCGTACGATGTATGAATGGCACGGTAGCAGTTTCTAGTGCTTCTACGTAGTTCCAGTTTGTTCAACGCAAAATCTTGTTCTTGATTGTTTTCCATGACTAATGGAGTTCTACTCTGTTCGATTCATTTATTCTGGCGCAATCTGTCTGAGAGAAGTCTTCCGGCTCAGGATCACACAAGTGTTGGTTAATTCGGTTTTGCTGTCGCATGTACTCACTGAAACCTGTACTGCAATAACACACAAACTAACAAAACCCAATTACCAGCACTTGTAAAAATAACAAAAGTAAAGAAAAATTCAGAATATTATCTATGTGCTCACTTCTCTATATCAATTTAAACCTCTCTTAAACATGTGTAAAAACTTTCAGCGGTAGCGGTATATAAAATGAATACTAAGTGCGCGAGATACACGCGTAGCCCCCCAGTAATATAGGTGTACTTAAAATCTGGATATCGATCCACGAAAGGTAATCGACTCTGAGGTTTTGCTATTCGAACAATATCGAATAAGATTTTAGGAAGTAAAACTTAATTAAAAGCGCAACTAGCTATTGATTCCTAGTGAATTAATGGTGTTAGCGCTGAGTTGAATCTCCTATCACGTTCAATGGATTACTTTCTAAAAGATCTTGTTATTCAATCTATTTATAATATGTCAATTGGCGAGGTGATCTTGCCTCTGAGATTATCCTCTCTCGGTATAATAGCCTATCTACGTGAATAGAATCGAGTATATCTCTGTCTAGACTGGTATTAAGAAATGCTTAAATGTTCTAACCCCCGAATACCACCTTCGGGTTAGATATCTCTTATTAACTTGAATCGGCTCACAAAGGCTACTCTACCCCGGATCATGATACCCTCATCTCTCGAATCTCGAGGATCTCAGATTACTGATTATGCTAACATTGGCGGATATTAACATATAATTGGAAATCACGGGAGTAGAGTAGATATGGCAATTAATATAGTGAATAACATGAAAGGTTAAACTTTAATCCATTGTTCGTGACAGGGTTTGATGTGACCCTAGAAAGAGATCTAGAACATAATGAAAGAAAAGATCAAAGTGTGTAATAAGGAAAACATTGTTCTAGGATCCGAAAATATACGAAAAATGAAAAGCGTTACAATTCAGAACAACTGCCGAGTCGGTGTCACTCTGCTCGGCTTAGTGCCTCTCTGTTCGATGCGCCTCGATCTCCCCAGATTCCCCAGACCCTTACCGGCGCAATGATGAAGCCAGTTTTCGAGCTGGCGTCGCGGCGTGGTGACGTCGCGGCGATGGTGACGTCGCGGCGTGGTTGATATGGTGGCGTCGCGGCGGTAACGATCACTTCATGTTTGCACTCCTCGCTTGTTTCGCGCTAAAGCCTCTTTATGCTCCAATGAACCTGTAATCACACCAGACACGAAATCAGGGATCTAGCCACAAAAACTATAAAATTACTCTAAAATAAACAGGAAAATGTGGTAGTGGTACAATATGAGTGTTTGAGGCTTTCATTCAAGGATCCATTGGTCAGCAGAGAAAGTGTTATTGTTATAAGCAGAAGAGGGGCTTTTTAGGAGGAATTAGAGATGACAGATGGAGCGACTTAAGTGGAGGAAGGAATTTGGAACGATTATAGAAACCCAGCCTAGAATGTTAGAGGCAACTAGAAGCGAGTGCGGGTGGCGGAAGAAATTTCTAGTAAGGCAGATATCGGTGAATTCTTTGAATGTGAGGACACATGTGAGGAACCGGTTGGAAAGTAAAGCAGCGAGGCGTGTAACTTTTTCTCCTTAGGAATTTGATTCCCCAGGATTCAATAGTCCTTCAAAGTCGAGGATGAGCTCTGAATCGGGAACAACAGGGAAGAAGAATCCAAGTTGTAGAGAAGAAAAGTGATTGAGAAGTAAGTTAGTTTTTTCAAACTTAGAATCCATTTGGTTTTATAGGCAAAAGTATGGTCGTTGTTCATTAATAGGATTTAATTAAAGCGTTATTTGAATTAATAGGATTAATAGGATTAAATGAAATGGTAGTTGACCATTTAATACGCGATAATAAGTTAAATGCACTTATTTGAATTTTGAATTTAAACACAAAACGACACTTATTTGAATTCAAACACAAAATGGTTTTGTATTTACTATTATTTAATTATTAAATTTTGAATTCGAATCAAAATTTTTGTATTTACTACTGATTTTATGACTTGACCCGTTTTGATCTAAAAAAATAAAACTTTGTTTAGGTTTACAAAAGCAAAAATTGATTTGGAAACAAAGCTGACTTTGTCACGTTTATTCACGCGTAGGGGGAGGTAGGGCAAATCCATCGATTTATATTGAAATGGGCTTTCGTACATTTCTTGTGTGCCTTGAGGCCCTCCCCTCTTCTCAAGTCATATATAGGCCCATAGGTGGGTCTTAGTATATAAACCCAATAAAGACTTTTGTCTTTTTTCCTTGTGGGACAACACCTTTTGTTTTGAAAAGACATTGTTTACAACAGAAAGGAGATTTAATTAAGCGACTTTGTGGACATGTCGGCGACTGCAATGAACTCCCAACCACCCACAAGGTGGAAAGTCATTCCCAGAATTGAGTAGCCAGTGGATCATGGGTGATTCCATCCTTCATGATCATGAGTTGATCTATTCGTTTGTTGCATGCTAAGACTGGCAGTGACACGACGAGGACGCCATAGAAGGATGAACAACATGACTACTGTTTATAGGAAAGTTTTATACAATAAGGCCTTCATACTCCATTGCATTTTTAATTTTAGAAGCCTCCTATGTGTTTAGCAAAACATAAATTATTGTGAAATAAACATTACGTACATTTATTTTTATACGAGAAAGTGAGTTAGTCTTCTTCTTATTTTGTTTCATTTCAAAATTCAATAAGATGACTTGACTTATATGTCCATGAACTGTGTAGACTCGGTTCAACTTGATAACGGGTTCTTATACTTTTGGCTCTTCATAATTAATGTGGGACACACTTCATATGCCAAGTCTCTTTATTTTTCTTTTGCGTAAGGCATAAATGGGCATGCAATGTGGATAAAACTTATTGAGTATGGATCTTATTATTTGCCATGAGCAAACCTAAAAGTCAAGAAGATAAAACTTATATACAATGGCATCTGGCGTCAACCTAATTGCACGGTGCTGACGGCCCGAAGCCCGCTTACCATATTAAAACGAGGACGCCACGGCGGGGAGAGTCCTAAAGAAAGCTAGGATGTCTTCCCATAGACTAGGTTTAAGGCAGCCCGTCTAGTACTTTAAGTCCAACAACCGGCCATCCTACCGCACATGGGAAGTTCATTATGGATAAGTATATGAAAGCGGAAACTACGCAAAAGATGTTTATCAACGGGTTTCCCAATTTCCAAATCCCGTATTTCTCGAAAAGGATAATCCTTAGTAAGGAAGAATTAATCCTTGATAAGGAAGAAGAAATTTTATCCCTAAGATTAAGAGATTTTCTTTCCTAAAATCAAGGAGAGATTAGCGAACCATTTTCTATAAATCGGGGAAAGATCCCCACTAAGGAGGTAAGCAATTATTCTTGAAAACTCTGCTTTTAACCTCCGTCTTTTCTTGACTTAATCATAAGAGAACAGTGGCCCTCACCCGTTGGATCATCTTTTAGGTTCACATTGTAGCTATTGATGCCCTAGAGGATCAGATGATCAAGGTCTAACATACGGTAATTTAGACGACTCAACCTCCACGAGAGAAGTCTTCGTAGTCATTCTCGTCAACCGACATTAATTCAAAATAAACAAAGTATGATAGTTGAAGTTTTCTTGAGGTATGAAGGTTGATGATCCCTATCAGTTTCACATAAGGTTGTAGAGTAGTATAGAAGCAGGTGGGTTCTCCCACTTGTCAGGCTTGATCTTTTGGGTTGGAGCTCTCAGGTGGAAAGCGAGAGGCCTATCATTGGTGTTTTTATTAGAGTTGGTCGCGCAGAGGGACTACCTAGGGAAATGATGGCTACTGGAAGAGAGTACCTAGTGCCACAAGGTGGAGTCCAAAGTGAATGCTATCTGGAAATTAGCTAGGCCACACAGAGTGAATGCAGATCTCTGACCCCGGAATGATAAGTCCACATCGACTCCACACAAGGTTGTGGAATGGTACCTAAGGTTGTGAAGTGGTACTTGATCAACTTGAGAGGTTCTCCCACCTACTAAGCCGATCTTTTAGGTTGGACTCTCCAACTAAGCTTGAGGCCCTGTCAAAGGTCCTAGTCGTCTACTCCTTTATTTGTAAGGAAATGAACTCTCGGGAAGAATACCATGCTTCTCCACTTGGCAACTTAAATAACCATGAACTATATATCTCTACTTAAATCATGTTTTATCCATGGATTGAAATCAAATAAAAACTTTAAGCTCCAAGAGAAATCATGTTTTGTTGGATCTACGTTTATATTTTATTGTAGTTGGTAAACAATTGATGTTTACACTATTGTCCTACAATTATTTATTGAATCTAGATGTATTTTTTCACTTTTTAACTTTGAGCGAACCATTGCATTAGGAAATAAAAAAATTGTTAAAAGAGATAGTCGAATGAAATAACATCAGAAAAGCATAGAGGGTGTGGAATCAAACCTTGTGTCTTAAATCCAAAGTGAGTCCTCTACCAAATGAGCTACATCCACATGGCACAAAGCGCACTCTGATAATTGTTGTGAGATATGGAGAGTAAATATTTCCTTAGAAACTTGGTTGGTTGATTGTTTTTAATATAGACCAAAAACAACTGATTCTTGACACTGCCACCAGAGATTATTCAATCCCTAGTAGTTATGCCAAAAACTTGTTGACTCAATATATAAAATATGTTTTATGCTGTGTACTAATAATTTTCAATTTAAAATTAGTTTTTGGTCTAAATCACTTCAAATGCACAGGTCATACAAGTAAAAAAGTGGACAAAATAAGTCCGGATATTGTTCCCAAGAGGATTGATTGGAAAATCTAAAGATTAACTACCTTCGCTACTCAAGATCATCACTATTTGAACCTTTAATTTCTTGTGCAAAGTTATCTTTCTAAAATAAATTGAATAAAAAGGTAAATAAATTTTAAAATACATCTGATTAGAGAGTTCACTGGACTGAAATAACACTGGGAATGAAATCAGTGTTATGACCACCAATTTACAAGTTCCTAAGAAACTATGAAGAGTTGGATATGAACTCTAGAATTATCCAAGAGCAAGGTGGTGTAGCATTTGGATTTCTCTTTAAACCACACATTTCACTCTTCAGTTTACCACATTTCTATCTCTAGACAATGGGTCTGAAGAGATACTTGTAGGACTTGACCTTTTTTAAGATCTGATTGTTTTTTCTCCTCAGTACTTCATAGCCATCTCTTGGGATTGGAGATTGCTTGCCCCATAGATGGGGTAATGCAGAGCCTTCTCTAGGCCCAAATGGTATATCAGCCATCAATTAGACAAGAATTCCCTCCCTCCTTGATTAGAATCTCAGCTAACACAGAATTGAGATTATCCTTCTCAATTGAGGTGAAACCTCTCAGAATTAAACTGCTAGATGAGTAGGCGGATCTTATTCCTCAGGAACACACTCCTGCTGTCACCCAAGAGGGAACCTTGAAGTCAGAGGTTAGATCTTTACTAGTGATATACCAAAGTGATCCAAAGAGTGAATTAGTTCAAATAATATCAAGTGCAGTTACCCCCGATATTTGCTCTTTTACTTCCCGGGTAGTTCATCTTTGTGTCACTCGAAGGGATTCTTGGAAATCAAGCAATGATACAACCCTTTTTGGGTATCAAACATTGATATTAGAATAACTCTATGTAGGAGTAATACAAGTTAAATCACTCCAAATTTCCTTACCCAATAGCATTAAAATAGCTGCTAAAACAATAATCCAAACAAGCAGTTCTTTGAAAAGGGAGCTTAGCTTTCCATTACTAGATTACAAATGACAATGACTAGCTGATTAAACAAATTCATTGAAATTGTAATCAAAACTGAAGAAAAATGAATTCTAGAAAAATTCCCAGATTCCATTAAAGTTCAGACATAAATGAAGATTGAATTACATTAATTCTGACTTTCGGAATCTGGGGATGAGTTTAGATCCACTACTCATCTAAAACCGAAAAACCAGAAAAATATATATAAAGGGGATTTTACCTCCTCCCAAAAGTGCTAGTACTTTTAAGATCAATAAAAACGAGCAAAGAAGCTGCGTACTTGTCGCCGAGCTTCTATTTATAAACGGGCATTGGGCTAAAGCGAGGTGAAATCCACGCGTTTCAGCCCGAAATTGACCCTACGTTGATTTCGTGATGATTGTCATGATGATGTCGTGACATTGGAGTTATCAATGTTGTGGATCGAATCTGATGTTGCGACATTGAGAGTCTATTGGGCAATTCTTAATTTTCAATGATCAGATTTAATGTCGTGGCTATGTCGCGACATTTCCCTTTTGGTGTTGTGACATTGAGTTGATGTTGCGACATTGAATTGATGTTGCGACATTGAGTTGAATGTTGAGGTTACTTTCTGATGTGGCGACATTGTAGTCTTCAGCTCCACTCTCTTGAGTTGATGTCACAACATTGAGTTGAATGTTGAGGTTACTTTATGATGTCGACATTGTAGTCTTCGGCTCCACTCTCTTCAATTGATGCAATGACATTGAGTTGATGTCGCAACATTGCTTTTTTGGTGTCACGACATTGAGTTGGTGGCGCGACATTAAGTTGATGTCATGATATTAGATCTTTAGTGTTTCAACTTGGATGCTAGGATTCAATGTCGTGACATTGCAATAATTCTTTGTTCTAATGTCAGCGACATTGCTTTGATGTCGCAACATTCTTTAGTTGTTGTCTTCAACGTTGAGGCTTTATCCTGATGTCGTGGTGATGTCGCAACATTTCGGTCTTGAGTCCCTTTGTTTGATGTCGCGACATTGCATTTGAGTTCTACAGTCTTGAGTGATGTCGCGACATTGCAGATTTTTGTCTATCACATTTCGCGATGTCATGACAATGCTCCCATGACAGTGATAACAACATGATACTCTCCGCACGATGTCGCGACATTGTTCTTGATGTCATAACATTCTTTGCCTTCAGCTTCTTTTTGCCTTCTTTGTTGCTTTTCTGCTTCTTTTCTTCAAATTTATGCAAAACACAAATCTAGGTGAAAATTCCATAATTTTACGTTAAATTGGACTTTTAAGTCTGAAATATACTTGAAAAATGGGCTTCAAAATAGGTGAGTTTTAGACTCATCAAGCTCCCGAACTTAAAGTTTTGCTTGTCCTCAAGCAAATAAAAGGCTATTTGTTTGTCCTCAAACAATAAAAATTGATTTTTAAGGACATTTTTTTCAATTAAATCATATTTTCAAGCAGCTCAACAATTTGGCCTCAGTAGTATTTCAGTTGTGACATCAATTCCAATTAAGTTTCATTTTCAGAATCCTAAAAATTTACAATTTAGATCATTCAATACAACAAGTAATTCATAGTTAATAAATAGATACAATTCTTGACTCTGTGAGTGTGTGTTGGTCTTCCCTTTATTACTAGTTTGCAGATTAGGTAGCCTTATGAGAGTCACTATGCAGAATGGTATTCTTTTAAAGTAACTTAGGTCCCATAGGCTTGTTGATCATATTATTCTTCACTAATGTAATGGGAACACAGCCCTCGCCCAATCAAATAGGTTTTTGAGCTTGTAATGTATGGCTAGGTTACTTGGGTAGATAACTGGGCATTTTTAGGTTAACATTTACCAAATTGCATACATTTTCCCGACCTTTAGCTATCTTCATTTGCTTCTCCTTTCATATCTAATAAATTTTTTTTTCAAGAAACTTTGAGCTTGATTTGGTGCATCTCTATTCATGTTTCCCCACAATGACTTTTTTCTTTTTCACTTTTTATATCTATTTCGATTTCTCGATTGAAGCTTCTTCCTATTATTTTGTTTCGAGGTTTGGAATGGTGTAATGTTTACCTTTTAAGCTTTCTACCCTTATCAGAAGCTTTGGGTCGTGACTTCCATACCAGTTGGCATTAGGGTACTAGGTGTAGAACACCCCCAAGGACTTAATTGCTCTAGGTGAGCAAGCCATAAGGCAAAATTCATTCCTCCTTAAAACTTGCATATTTTTCAGCTTCTCAGTTTCAGTTGTGCACCTCTTTTTTGTACATCTTTTCTCAATTGTTTTCCCTTCACATCCTTAATTCTCCTCCTTCTTTTCAATTCAAATTTGTACTCCCTTAAACTTATCCTCTTGATCATTTTTGTTGCACTTATCTACAATTTTAGGTAAATTCAAGGTTCTTTACTGTAAGGTAAGACTTAAGGAAGGCTTAAGGTTCTTCTTTGTGGCTTTGATTATGAAAATGGCATTTAGGCTCGATCGGTGTAATAGAGTGTATGCTTAATAGCATATCAAATGGTAGGCTTTTGAAAGGTCCAAACTATCCAAGAATGACCTAAATCATTTCCTGCTGGTTGTAATGCCTAGGATTTCTCCTTGAATATTAATGCATCAAGTTCTAGGACCTTTTAATTCTTCTTTGGGTATGTCCAATAAGATGTTTCCCTGACGAAACCTGATCGATTTTTAAGGTACTAAGGGCGAATGTGTTAGTTTAGTCATTTTACAGTATCTTGTTCAATCAGAACTAAATTAAAGCCTTATTAACATTGCTCTCAATTTCAGTTTTTCATAATCTAAAAATTTCAGCTTATCTTTCCTTGACATCACAACTTAAAATCATGATTCAATTGTTTAGCTCATTTGCATTTCAAAGTTTTGCCTTGTTATCTTTTCATCTCAGCGGTTTTTCATTTAGTGAAACTGAAATCTCAATTATTCAAGAACAAACCATAAACTTCAGATTTATTATAGATCTCAGATATGTAAAATTAAAGGAAAATAAGGAGAAGAAAAGAAAATTTGCACACAAAACTTAGAAACTACTTTTTATTCACCAAGAAAATAATTACAAAGATGGGATTCCAAGATAGAGCAGAATAGAGGAAGATAGAGAGAGATAGAGAAAGATAGAGCTCATTTCTTTCTTCTTTGGTGTTGGGATTTTAAGGGCTTGAGATTCACTGGTTCAAATTTATAGCTGGCTTGAGGGGGAGTGAATTTAGGGATGGAGGATTATGGTTTTCCAACTGAACTAATTTCTTCCTTGTTGAAGAGATACCACTCTTGGGTTAGAAGATGTTGCCTAATTAGCCCATTCTACCTCTTCCCAATAAAGTTTAGAGATCCTTCAAATTCACCCTAGGCAGTATACATCTTGAGGAGATTGGAATTCACCATATCTAGACTTTCATTCTAGAGTTTTTCCCTGTAGCTTAGGGTTGCCTCCAGTTCCTCATCTCTTAACTTTTCAGATAGTTTCTTTATCTCCTTTTGATGCTCACCTCTGGTGCCTAAAGACCCGCCTTCTGAAAATTTTGACTCCATCTCATTTTCCCTTATCTCCATGAGCTTGATCAACTCCTGATCTCTCTTCAACTGGTCATCTACAAAATCCCTTTCCCTCTCCCCTAGCTCTACCCTTAGCGCTCAACCCCTCTATGCTAACTCTTCCTTCCACTCCTCATCTCTTTGTTAGAGGAGTGTTGCTAAGTTCTTTTCTCTTTTCTTGTTTTCTGCAGCCTGATTGTCATCTCTCCACCTCAGCTCTTCCCTAAGCTGCTCATCCATTCTTCTCATTTCTTCCCTCATCTCCTTTATCCATTGTGATTCGAGGCAGTTGCTCTCTTACCTTACCTGCATTTTTCGGTTCGAGCAGGTGGAATTGTCTCTTAACGATTAAGTGGGAGAGGACTAGTTGCTCTGTGTAATCTTGAGGTCACCCTTTTCTTCATTTTCAAATCTTCCCTCGGCCTTTACTATAGTATTTGCTCCCAAACTACTCTTTTTCTGTAACTTCTCTATCGATTCTCTCTGCCTGCCATCATCTTTTGGTTTTGGACTCAGGTGAGTGAGAAGAGAGACTTTCAGTCTTCTCTTCATCTTCAACCACTTTTATTCCCCCGCCACGATACAGAGGGTGATCGAGGAAAGGGTGGGATGTTGCCTGAGAAATTGTTCTCGGCATAGTCTAGGATGGACTCTTTGATAATTCTCCCCACATCAAGTTCAAAGCCTTTGACCAACGCATACAATAGTAATGTGCGGTCCTACCTCATAGTTGAGACGTGCTTTGAAGGCTTGAAATTGAATTAATAAGGTAGAACCATACTTTATTAGTTTCAATAAGATCCCCCCTATCAATGTAGGCGTTGCGGATTGTCTTGGTCCTTTGCTATTGCCCCAGACCATTCTTGAGTTCTCGGGCGATCTCATAGAAGCTTGAGATATTTTGGAGCTACTCATATTTTGTGCACTCCCCTACTTGTCTAATCCCCAAGATTTGGGAGATGGCCCTTTCCCTAAAATAGATCCATCCCCTCACATAGCACATTAGGTCTCTCCTCTCACCTAGGTTGGCTTAGAACTCCTTATTAGCGCCCTACATTCACAGTTCCATGTGTTGGCTCCCTTTGTCCCTTAGCCTCTTGTCCACTTCACTCCTTAAATGGTGATCTGGTGTTTAAGCCTCCTCCTCTTCCACATACCTTCTTAGCGAGATGCTTCTTAAAAAGCCTCTTCTCCACTTTGTTGGAGTAGAAGACCACACAGCTCTCACTTCCACCACGACCTCTATTTCTTCAGGAACTACCTTGATAGCAGTTTCTTGGTTCCCTTCTTTCCCCTTTCTCGGAGACTTTACTCGACCTCTCATGGAGACTTCCTCTACAACATTTCCTATCACTTCGTCAAGGGTAGGAAAGTTAAGGTTCGACATTTCTAGGTTTTAGGGAGATTTTGAAAATACTAGGGTTTGAAAGATTGAGAGATTTCATTTGAATTTGAGAATCTCTACGAAGTGTACCTTTATATAGGTAGGCTGCCCAAAATGTGATGTCGCGACATTGGGGTTGTCAATGTCGCGATATTGACTTGATGCTCTATGTAAATCAGTGTAATGTTGCGACATTGAAGTGGTGATGTCGCTACATTGACTTAATGTCACGAAATTGTTTATGCTTTCTTATTGACTTAGATTGATGTCGCGACATTGGGGTTGTCAATCTCACGACACTGCCTTAATGTCGCGACATTGGAATTTCAATGTCGTGACACTACCACAATGTTAATCTTGATGTCGCTCTTTTAAAATTGTGATATCGCCCAGCAGTAACTTGATCTGTGGCTGTTGGGACAATGTTCGCGACAATGTCCGACGTGTGGAAATTTTAGTCGGTGTCGTGACATTGTTGTCGATGTCACAACATTGAGAAGGAGCTTTCTTCTTTCAAATTTTTTTTTACTTGTTTACCCCATTTTTATTTCTGTAATTTCAGTTCATGCTTGTGAATATAAGTCTATCAATATTGAGGAATCTCCATTCAAGCACAAACATTAATACTCAGATTTTCAATTTAGTCAACTTAACATATAATCATTGTATTGTAGAAATTATCACACAACTATGCAACAAAGGAACAATGAAGCTACTATGAAATTTCTAACTCAGATAAATCACACTCCCCCAAACTTAGTATATCGTTTCAAAAGATAAGTAATGATAGACTCACTTTTAGTAGTCAACTTTGCATAACTCAATTTGGTTGGAAGTGCTTCAAAAATGACTTTCACATCTCCTTGCAGCTTCATTATCCTTAAATTTAACAAAATGATGATTATATAGGTTACAAATAAATTCTAATAAAACTACTCTACCAACTAAACTATTCAAAACACACTGAATTAAACAAAATCACACTAAAGGAAAATGACAATTGCTTGGGTTGCCTCCCAAATAGCTGCTCAGTTTTAAGACTTTAGCTTGACTTTGTTGCAATATGTTCTCTTTTCAGCAATTCTTTTGATCTCTTCAAATATGGGACTGTTCTTCATTTTGTCTTCCTCCCTGGTAATGCTTCAGCCTCTGACCATTCACCTTGAATTCTTCTCCATAATTGGTTTTTAGTGTTACTGCTCCAAAAGAGGTAACTGTTACTACTGTATAAGGACCATTCCACCTTGACTTGAGTTTTCTTGGAAAAAGCTTGGAGCTTGGGGTGTACAATATGACAGGATTTTCTCACTGCAAGTCAACCTATCAAAATCTTCTAATCATGCCACTTTTAGTCTTATCTTTGTAGATTTTGGCATAATCATAAGCTTCATTTCTCAACTCTTCAAGTTCATTCATTTGAAGTAGTCTCTTCTTTTTAGCAGCTTTGAAATCATAGTTCAGTTTCTTAATTGCCCACATAGCTTGTATTCAAGTTTAAGAAGGAGATGACAAGGTTTTCCAAATACTAACCTGTATAGGGACATTATAATAAGAGATTTATAAGCGATCCTGTGAAGCCCGGTCGTCATCTAGCTTGGTAGCTGAGTCTTTCACCGCTATTAACACACTCTTTTCCCTATATGTTCTTTATCTCTATTGGATATTTTTATTGAGGTGATAAGCCCGATCCCATAACATGTCGATTCCATATCTTCACATTAGTTTGCAAGCGGTTTGTTTGCATAATGGCTTCCCTCATCATGATAGTTGTCCTTAGGGCTCCCGAATGCACTAAAGATATTTCTTTGAATAAACCCCTTGTATGTTGGCATCATTTCTTAGACCAGGTATATATCTTCCACCCATTTAGATATAGTCTACAGCTAGGAGAATACGATTTCCAAATGAAAGGTGGGAAGCGGGTCCTATAAATCTATCCCCATACGTAAATCGCATGAGGATCCACTTGCAGGGCATTTCATTTCTTATTAATCTTTGTGGTGTGACATCTATCATTGTTTGTTGCGCTTGTGATTCTTGAATAGGTAGGCTAATAAAAGCTCAATTGGAGAATTTTTTGGGTTGTTCTGTCTCTTGCCAAGTGTCCTTCATATGGTGATGCATGACCTTTATCAATAATTCCACCTTACTCATCTTCTGGCACACATCTTCTGATGATCTGATATGCCCCTCTTCTAAACAACAATGGGTCATCCCATATATATACTCTGCCATCAATTTTCATCTTTCTTTTCTACAGGTAGCTAAAGTTTGGTGGTATGATTCCACAAGCTAAATAATTAATAATATCAACATACCAGGGTAATTGGATTGATAACTGAAAAAGTTGCTCATCAAGGAAATTTCTTTCAATTTTTGTCTCTCTTTCCTCTGTAGTAAGATTTTCTAATCTTTATAAGTGATTAGCTATCACATTGTCACTCCCCTTTTTGGATTTGATTTCTAAATCAAATTCTTGCAACAGTAGTACCCACCTGATCAATCTTGGTTTGACATCTTTCTTTGCCATTAGATACTTAATTGTTGCATGATCAGTGTGTATGATAACATGGGACCCTAATATATATGGTCTAAATTTTTCACAAGCAAGCACCATGGCTAGCATCTCACTTTTAAGCGGTTGAGTAGTTCTTGTGCCTCATTGGAAGTTTGTTGGCATAGTATGTTACTCTTGAGAAATTTTCTCTGTTCTTTATCCCCAAAATAGCTCCATTGCATAGTCCTTGACATATGCATGATCTCAGAAAACTCTGTTCGATGCGGTGTTGCGATGGGGCTATGACAATCTGGATTTTATTTAAATGCATACAGTAAAGTCTTCAGAAATTCAAACTTAGCATCCTTCTCCGATCTGCATATTAGTGCGAAAATTTTGAAATCTTTGATAAATCTTACGCCAAATCAACATTCCCAAAAACTTCTAATCCCTTTAATTGAATTTGTTGGCATCAGAGTTTCAATCATGAAACAGCGATCAATTTCAAAGTCCAGGTATCAGAACACATGCCTAAGACAATTCCTTCTTTTACCATGAAATGACATTTTTCCCAATTTAGAACTAAATTCTTGTCTTAGCAGCTCTGAAGTACAGTCTTTAAATTTTTCAGGCAATGCTCAAAATTGGATCCATAAACTGAGAAGTCATCCATAAAAATTTCCATAGCCTCCTCTACTAAATCTGAAAACATGGACATCCACACGCTGAAGATGGTGAAGCATTACCGCGATCAAATGGCATCCTACTAAGCAAAGGTGCCATAAGGACATATGAAAGTAGTTTTCTCCTAGTCCTTTTGAAATTTTATGCTTAATTGATTATATCTAGAATATCCATCGAAAATAGAAATAAAAGTTCTCAGTATTTTATCCGACATTTGATCAATAAGGCAAGGATGATCCTTTCTAATTCTTTATGTTCAATTTTTACGTAATCAATGCACACCCTCCATCCTGACATCACCGAGTTCTTGTGGGAATCAGTTCATTCTTCTCATTTATGATCATTGTGAATCCACTGCACAGGAACCACATGGCCAGGCTCACCCGGTTATCACGAAATTGCATAGATAGATCACCGTTCAGCATTTCAATTCCTCTTTTCTAACAACTTCTTTCATCACTGGGTTCAGTCTTCTCTAATGTTTAATTTATGTTTTTGCATTCTCCTCCAGTAGGATTTTATGCATGAAAAATTTAAGGACTGATCCCTTTCAAGTCTTCTACTAACCAAACAATGGCTTCTTTATATTTCCTGAGAATTCTTATCAGTTTCTATTCATTTTCTTTTGTCAAATCAGCTGTTATGATTACTGGTTATGCTCTTTTAGCTCCTAAGAAGGCATATTTCAAGTGTTTTGGTATTTCATGCAAAATTAACCCTTCAGTACTCTTATATATTTCTTGTTCCTTCTCTTCACTGCGGCTTGACTTTTCTGCACTGATTTCTTTAAGACTGAGTGTTGTTTCTTTAAATTCAAAACTAGAATTCATATATTCAATATCAAGAGTCTCAATATACTAGAAATTCATCTCATTTTCATTCATTGAATTATGAATTTTACAATCATAGATCAATTCAAGGCTGGTGGGAACTACTTGTTCTACACTTTTACATTCAACATTGTCAAAATCAGGTTATTTCAAACTGTAATTCAGTTTGAAGTGTACTTTTTCATCTCCTACTCTGAGAGTAAGCTCTCCTTTCTTTACATATATCAAGGATACTCCTGTGGCAAGGAATGGCCTTCCTAATAGTAGTGGAATATGTTTATCTTCCTCTATATTAATTACCACAAAATCCACGAGGAAAATAAACTTCTCTACCTTGATCAGTACATCTTCAAGGATCCCCTCTAGTTGAGTCATAGTTCTGTCTACCATCTAAAGTGTCATGGCTGTAGGAGTAAGCTCCCCTAAACTCAATCTCTTCACAACAGATAGTGGCATAAGGTTGATACTTGCTCTAGAATTACACAATGCTCTTCCAAATTCATAATTCCCTATGGTGCAGGGAATGGTGAATCTTCTTGGATCCTGCATCTTCATTGGAAAATTCTTCTGGATCATAACACTGCATGTGGCTGATAGGCTCACCACTCATTCTTCATCAAGGTTCCTCTTCTTGCTCAGAATATCTTTCATGAACTTGGCATAATGAGGCATTTGAGCCAATGCCTCAACAAAAGGAATATTCACCTCTATCTTCTTGAACATGTTCAAGAATCTTGAGAATTGATCATTTATCTTTGATTTATGTAGCCTTTTAAGAGATAGTCTTTGGGGCGCATAGACTCTCACCTTCTCTTTCTTTTGCATTTTTCCTTCCTCAGTTGACTGCTCTTGCTACACCATAAATTCTCTTTTCTCTTTTCTCTTCATTATTTCTAGCAGTTATGCTCACTTTCTTAGTTCTTCTTTCTCACCTTCTTAGTCTTTTTATTCTCTTCTTCCTTTCTTTTCTGAAGTCCTCTGCTACTCCTCAGAGTAATTTCCATATAATCCTTAGGATTCTTTTGTGTCACTTAGGAAGGAGATCCACAGATTGATTACAAGTGATAGGGCCAAGCGCCACGATCTCAGTTCTTGAGATATACCGTTGGTATTGGCTGAAACACACATTTGTGTTTGCACCGGAATCTTAACTCGACAAACTTTTGTTCATGAATGTTTAGCAGTCTTTTGTTCTCTCCATGAAGCTCAACATCTGCTCCTGTGAAAGGCGGGCTTTTTAGCCACAGTTCCATTTCGTGGCTGCTTTGCTGCTGCTGTTGGAAACCTTGTAGACATCTTCTTTGGTGATAATTCTACAGTCTTGGACATTACTGCACTCCACTTCCATAGGAAGAATTTTCATGGTTTTCCTCCAATGTAGTTTATTAGTGGGTTCAGGTTGTTATTGGTCTTGAAATTATAGCTTATGTTTCCACCCACAAACTGAACCTCCTCCACTTGATAGGGACCCTCATGAGCAAGTCCCTCATCCGTCTTTGATTACGCTCTCTTAACCTCTATTCCCGCGTCATTTCGACAAGACCAGGCGGATACCCTTCCAAGGTTCCCAGGGGTGATCATAGTGGAATCCCCATTGTACAATCCTTAGGGAATGCGAAGGGCACTGAAAGTAAACACATGCAATACCATAATACCTCAATTATATAGAAAAATCCATGACCGACCTATCCAAATGTAGGTCATAACCACAACATACATAATAAGGACCCATATGAGTTGATACTAATATCAGAGCATTCTAAGAGTATTTGCAAATTTAGGGTTACAGAATGAAAATAAATAGGTCCATGACACAGGCAGATGGGCGGGTAAGTACTACATTTGTCGCGAAAAACTGATGTTGAATGCAGTGCGAGGTTGACCTACGAAGCACTTTTGGACCTAGGGAATAGATTTAAAACAAACAATAAATGTGAGATAAATAATCTCAGTGAGTGGCATAATTATAAGGAAACTAATACTTTTATCATCAAAATTTATTCTCTCAAGACCTCACGTCCACTCTTTATAAGGTTCCCCGTTTAAACCATTTCACAAAACCCATCATTACCCCGAGTCGACAATGAAATTCATGCTCAAAACCTAGCAGGCATGATTTTAAGAAAACTATTTAATAAAATTATTTTTAACATAAAAATCAAGCATAAAACATGTATAGCCATCAATGTCGTAAAATAACCATGAAAGTACCAAAACCATAGGTATCGAAATAGTTACACCTTACTCCGAAATCAACAATGTATTGTACCATGTACCCGTCATAAACCATGGGACATACCCAGCCTCCGATAGCTTGACATGAAATGTTGTGAGTAAAACTAATGATGATAAACCGTTGGTAAACCCGACCTCACGGCCGTGGAAATAATATATGACCGTTGGGTAAACCCAGCCTCATGACCAAGTGGCAAACCCGGAATACGGCCGTCGGGTAAACGAGCCTCACGGCCGTGGAAATAATATATGGCCCAGTTGGATGTAACCCGACCTCACGACAAATCTCGATGCTAAGCCGTCGAAAGATGGCAGGCCTCGCGATGGAAATAATATGACCATTGGATGTAACCAACCTCCACGACACGAAGTGGCAATCGATGCACTATAATATAAATCTTTGAACCCGATCTCCGACCTGATTTGATACATCACCTTATAACCTCGTCTGATATCCTTACTCACATGTACTTCCCCTGACATTCTTAGTATTATAATCTGTGCAAATCTCAAATCCTTTCTTAAAACAATAGGTTTTCAAATTGGTTTAAAACCCCGTCCACATACCACTGAATATCTAAATACCACAGAGGACTCATCCACGAACCCGATCGGCTTCCAGCGGTTAAATGCGACAAATTCACATGAAATGATAACTTGTTTTTATGTAGGTGATAATCACATTTGTATGCAACCAACCATTTGATCAAAACATTATATATGTAAAACATTTAATCATAATAGATATATCAACATAATACCCCAAATCATTTAAAAACATATAAACCACTCCACGGACTATAGGCGGCTCGATCCGCAACCACATACGTCTCGGGCGCTGGCGTGAGTGCTGTAATATAAATGAAACACCGCCCAGGCTCTAATAGCTGCAGACAACAACATTAGGATGCCACCAGAGCCTTAAAATAACACAGAACTATGAAACCATCTATATTGGACTCGTGAGTCGATTACGATGCATATAGGCTCGATACCCCGAAAATTGGGGCGTTTCACGAAACTAATTTCTCGAAATTAGGCAAATCAAATAATTCACAAAAATATTCAATTTCACTAATCTACTTCAATTTGCCAAATTTATTGTTGGTACTCTATTTCAGTCAACCTAGGTAATGCCGGAACAGCCTAAAATGGAAAACCTTGCTTAAGCGGCGTCCAAAATTTACAAACCCTGTGCTCGATCGAGCCGAGACCAGGAACTCATGGTACCATTACCTTGGTCAACGATTATTTGTGGTGGCAGCTTCGATCAATATCGACTGACTTTGTTTTTCGTCGTAACTTTCCAAGCGATGAAGAATGCGGGACCACGGAAATGAGTTCGGGGGTCGAAAATGGTGGGAGGGTATGGGGTGGCACAAAGTGGTACGGAAGATCGAAACATCAGGTGACAAAGCCAAGACGACCGCCTTCTTGTTCACCGGCCCGGATCCATTGGCGTCCAGCGGTTAAGCGTGAAATTTACTCTGGCCGTGCGGTGGCTGGCGCTGCTGCAATCGGCCCGGCGTGTATCGGTGTGGTGGCGGTGGTGCCTTGTTGATCCAATGCACGACTCATGATAATTAAAGAAATGACCCAACTCGGGTCCACAAGTTTGGAGAACTTCTCTAGGGTTTTGGAGTTTAAGATGGTGTTTTGGGGGCTAGGGTTTTTATTGCATCCAGTTATGTTTATATAGGGCCTAGGGTCCTTCCGGGTAAATTTGAGAAGCGGTTTGACCTTTATTAAAACCTTCTTATTTGAAATTACCCGGGGTTATAACTTTTTATCAAGTAAGTCGGATTTGGACGTTCGACGATCCTATGAACTTTCGTATCGACGAGGCCTACAAAATGGTGTCTTAAGTAAACCCGAAACTATTCATCCTTGAAAAAGTCAACTTTGGTCCACATATTAAGTGTTGATCAAACCTGGTCAAACTTAGTCAAACTTGGTCAAATGTGTTTAAACTCGTATTATTTGGTACGGGTCATTACATTTTCTGTATGACTTCTTCTTTCTTGAGTATTCATCTTACTCATTAGTACATCTAGCTTTGCGTCTATAGCAGTCATCCTGTTTAGCTCTAGCATACCCCAAAATCATGTCTGGTTCTTGCTCACAAAGTCTGGTTGGAGCTCTGTAGTTACTGTTGTGAATCCTCGATGGTGATTGGCTTCTTCAGCACTCTTCCTCTTGAATGTTCCACAACAGGTTGCATCTATGATTCCCTTTGAAGAGTAATTCATTGCATGACAGAAAATGTCCATTTGGGTGATTTGATCAATTCCATGCATTGGACAACTCTTCAACAATTTCTTGTACCTCTCCTAAGCATTGTAGAGGTTTTCTTCCTCTCCTTGCTTGAATGCTACAATCTCTCTTCTTCTCTCTGAGGTGAGGGCTGGTGGGAAAAACCTCTCACCATAAGAAACAATGACTCTCCAGGTTATTGAGTAGTCATATGGTAGTGATTCAAACCAACTAGCTGCTATATCTCTCAAAGAGAAAGGGAATAACTACAGCTTGATAACATTTGGATTAGCCCATTCATTTGACATTCTTTAATGTAGAAATCTCCCCGGGTGCTCATTGGGATCCTTCTTGGGATGCACAGTAAATTAATTCTTGCGCGAGGTGATTAGAGCAGGCTTCAACTCAGAGTTATTTACCTGAATGGGTGGTTGCTTTATAGCTGAGTAATCATTTCTAATGACTTGCCTCTAAAAGTCTGAAGGTTTTTAAAGTTCAAAACAAAGTTTGCAGCGAAAGATTTTGGTCCAGTAAATTTTAAAAATTAATAAAAACTCTTTTTACGATCCTGTGGTACATTCATATTAATCAACAACCAATAAAGAAGAATTACCTTAATCAAATTAAGATTTTTTTATGGCAAGTAGGGTTAATGACTCAAGATCCTTTTTTTTCTCCGTGTTTTCCACGATCTTTAGAGTCGTTCCTCTTCACTGAATTAAGTGTGGGCATATAGATTAACAAATGTTTTGTTTTAGAAGTCTTGATATTCTAAACACATATGAGATCAATAGGGTTGATGGAGGCAAAAAGAGTGAAACTCTCTCTTTTCTTTGCTTTTTTCTCAACTTTTTATCACCTCTTGGCTGAGGTTTTGCCTCTGTTTATAATATGCCTTGAATTGATCTCGACCCACTTTGGATCAAGTGGCATACTTAAATATTGAATTAAAATTAATTCAAATTAAGTGACCAAAATAAATGGGATTAATTATCAAATTAATAGTTTCATCCATATAATAGTAATTACTATTAATTAATTAATTCAATAATTAATTAATGTTATTAATTTCTCAAATTAGCAGATTTCTATCCATAGTAATTAATTCAATAATTAATTAATTAACATTTAATTGCTCCAAATAATTACTACGTAGTTGCTATGAAACAATTTCTTTTACAACTATGCTCTCAGGGATTTCTTTGTTAATTTAATGCTTATGATGTTTCTGAGGCGGCAGGGGACTATGGACTGCGATTCAAGCTCAGTAAATTTTGATGATGTTAAACTCTTTAGTAATTAATACAATTTATTAGTTCTGAAATATTATTCCCTTCAAAAATTTGGCCGAACTCTTGTGATACTCAAGCAATGATAATTAATACATAATAATTTACGTAGTGATACTCAATCAGTCCATTGATATAGTCATTCCATCACAATTATTCCTCCCAAGTGATTCATCATTAAAGTTAGGTGAAATTACGTTTTACCCCTCTAGTGATATCTTTATCCTTAAGTTCCATTAATTCACTAGTGAACAGTTAATTTATAAACCTATTATAAATTAAACTCCAATAATTTAGTTAATTAACATAAGGGGAGACAGTCGGCTACGAGAAGGGTTTGGATTCCATATCGCTAGGACATGTTCCCGACCACCTATCTCGTGGGCCTCAGAGACATAAGTATTGGACTTGTGTGAGATAGGCAGTAACACATGAATGGTACATTGAAATAGACGGGGAGTCCCATGACTCACAAGATTAAGATGAATCTGCATATGATCATCTAGTGACAGTTTTAACTCTTAGGTAGCGATATATTATTTAAGAGTTTGCAATCCATGTGCAGTCTGTCTATGTAATCGAGATTACATAAAGCACCTCCATTTTAATGTTACTATCGATAATCTAGATCGAAGATTACTACATTCTTAATGTTTAGTGGGTAGTACTAGTAGTATTATAGATCAAAGATCCCTACTTTGATTTACTACGAGACCCCAGTTTAGTTTATTATCTATAATGTTGAATTATCTCATATATAAATTTGTTATATATAAAATTATAGTTACATTAATAAACTTGGGATTTTATGATATTTACTAAATTATACAACACATGTATAAAGAATCAAATATAGACAATTGTTTTTATGAAGCAGTACAAAATTACATGCTTTAAGGCACCATCTTGACAATCTCCCTTACCTGTACGGGTGAGACATGTCTCATAAACCTAGTCCCTACAAGTGACCCATGAACACCCCGCTGGGTAAAGTGCCCGGTAGCGTCCCGTAGGTTACGTTAGGCGCTATCTTCATAGCGGCTCGTCCTACAGTATGATCTACGCATCATATGATCTTCCTTTCTATATGCTTCCTTATAACGCGACTCCTTGGTTCTTTGGGTTTGCCATCAAACCAGCATTGTCACGAGTATAAAACAAGTGGTTTTCCATCATTTGATTCACTTCGGTCGATCTTACAGAACTTTTGAGCTAGCGGAGTTCTTCCATTTGCCATGGCAGCTGTATATTAAACTACCATAGTTGGATATAATACTGAATTTGTTTGATGCCATAGAACTCGGCTCCGCGCTGAGAAGTGAATGTTGATCGGATGTAGGCTTTTCGGCTATCTTTGTCGATTGAAAATCGAGTCGGTATATCGATAGGGTTCAGTCTCCACGCAGTGCATAACATAATCGTTCTCTGAATGCTTGAGAATGTCTTGGCTGCTATCCTGCTGTAGCAAATATCGGTCTAAGTATACAACATAGCGCCGTATTTTGCCTACAGTGAGGCATAGGGGTCCCGGGTCTCATATCCTCTTCCTCTTGGTGTCTTAGGACATTGCTCCTTTGGAAAGGATAATTCATGTGGTGATTAATGGGCTTTTTCTTGAATCTTCACATGCAATCGAGCTAGCACCTTATGTATAGATGCTTGAAAATGCCAAAAGCGTTCTTACGATCTCTTATAATTTGGATCTAAGAATATAGCTTGCTTCTCTGAATCTCATTTTGAAATTGTTAGTTCCGGCCATTTCTTTACATTTGATAATGACTCATCGTTCCATTGGTGAAATGTCACATCACGTAAAGGCAGAAGACACATTCTTTTCTTTGATGTACTTGTATACAGGTTTCATGACATTTGCTAAAACCATAGGAACGATAGTTTCATCAAAGCATGGTCAGACCTTGAAGCTTGCTTTAGTCCATAAATGGACCTACAGCAGCTTACGATTTACATTGTTAGCTTTTAGCCACAAAACCTTAAGTTGCATCGTATGAATTACTTCCTCAAGATAGCCATTCAGAAAAGCCATCTTGACATCCATTTGCCGATATCATAGTAAAATAATATTTATGGATAAGAATCTCAAGTCGCGGTGAAAGTTTTTCTTCCGCCAGGTCCACCAAGATCTTTTTAGGGGTATGACCCTTTTCTTCTATCTTTGAAAGTCTCTGCTTACCACATCTATATTCTTTTGAACATCCATTTACATCCTATGGGCCTGACATCCTTAGGTGGATCTATAAGTCTCTTGCATAGTTAGAGTACATGACTCATTTCTTGGGTTCATACATCTTCTACATTTGTCCTTGTCAAAATCATCTATGGCATCACGATATGTCAATGGATCATCCTGCGAGACCAGATACTAGAAATTGTACTTCCTTCATAGTCCGTAATAGGATGGTCTCATCAATTCTCCCATTACATCGAGGTACCAGGATATTCTGAATAGGAATAGTGGTCTCTTACTTTGTCATTCGTTAGTGGTTGATGGTGATTTTCTGATTTGATCAGAACGTAGTTCCTCTAATACAACCTTACTACGAGGTTTAAAGTTTGTCATATAGTCATCTTCGAGAAAAGTCGCATTTGTTGATACAAATACTTTCTTATCCGAAGGACTATAGAACAAACCTCCCCTTGTGCCTTTGGATACTTCACAAACATACACACTTCGCTGGCTCTAACTTTCGGTTTTCCTCAAGACGTGTGCCGACACCCCCATATGCGAAAGCGACTTAAACTAGGTTTATGTCCATTCCACAACTCTAAGGGTGTTTTTTTGATTGACTTAGATGGAACTACATTCAAAATGTAGACTGCAGTTTGTAGTGAATATCCCCAAAATGAGATTGGTAACGAGAAGTAGCTCATCATTTATCTAACCATATCTAGTAACGTCCTGTTTCTCCTTTCTACAACACCATTATGCCGGTGGGTGCTCCAGGTGCCGTGGAGTCAGATAGGATCTCCATGCTCCAAAGAACACATCCTTGAACTCGGTGATCAAGGCATTCACCTCCTTGATCCTCGATCAAGAGTTTTTAGTTATTAACCTAATCGTTTTTAGCTTCCGCCATGAATCTTTAAACCTTCCAAAAGTCTCGTGATTTCTTGTGCATTAGGTAAACATAACTCGTATCTTGAATAATCACAATTTAGGCTGCGATGAAATATTCATAACCACCTCTAGCCAGACACTTAGTGGACCGCAAACGTCGCTATGTACAAGTTGAAGAGGTTCTTTTGGATTCTCGCTCACGAAAGGTCTCTAGTCATTTTACTCTAAATGTGATTCTTACAACAGGAAGAGTGCCAACATTTAGCTCTCTTAAAGGACCATCCTTTACTAACTGGTTTATTCTATCAAGGTTACTGTGGCCTAACCTGAGATGCCAAAGATACGTGTTATCACTGTGGGAAACTTTTTGATGTTTGTTAGATTTAGGATGTCTGTACTTGAATAATTCGAATTATTTAATGATCGCCATTGGCCTTAAGATGTACAACCAATTCTCGTGTTTTGTATGAAAATATCTAAACCATTTCGTGAAATAACAATCTCTAATACAGGTGCAAAATACTAAATAATCGGTCATAACATAGAAATAGAAATCAAATTTCTCCTAAAACCAAGACAAAAATACATTGTTCAAACAAGAAATATATTCCTAAATTTAAAAGGGCGACTCCCACCGCCTTTGGCCGAGATGACCTCCCACGCCAGCCTCATATAGTAACGTCCCTATCGCCAGTTCCTCACAGTCCAAGCATCCGCAGCTAAAGAAAAACATGTTAGTGACTCGAATCAACTATCCAAGGTGACAAATCATCTTCCACTAAGCAGAGCCTGAACCATGAACCATATTTACCTTCTTTGTCCTTCAACTGAGGGATACTTGTTACGCTTTCTTCCAAAGGACCTTCAACCCCGCAATGGAAACATTTTCCTTTAGGCTTCTTATCCTTTTTGGGCTATTGTTCTTCTTCCCTCGCCTTGGTTCCTTTCGGGTCAGGCCCAAGCCACCTTGCGTGTTCTCCTCTTTATTATTGCTACCAAAAAGGAAGATGGCTTATGCTCGCAATATTTGCTTCGGCCCTCTTGGGGTCAATCTTGACTTGTGGCCTCAAAAGTTTTCATCTCATTCAGAGTCACTGTGTTGAAATATGAATTTTGTTCATAACATAGTTGGTAGTGAACTGGGTGGAGAGTTGGTGTGAGGGACTCAAGGATACTAACTCGAAAGATGCCATCAATGGTACCCATATCTCCGCCGTGGATCAGGTTGATCATGTTCAAAAAATACATCACCGAGAAACTCCTTTCTTTCATCTTAGCTGCCTATGTAGCTAATGGTAGCCTCATGACGGTGATCGTCGATTGCTGCCCAAACATGGCCTCGAGAGATTCTATATCTCATGCAGCCTATGTCCTCATGCTTCCTAAGAACATCGTTCATGCTAGCAACTCGTAAAATAACATTGTTGTTGAACGAACCTAACTATCATATCTTTCTTGTACGCACGAGAAGCATTAAAGGTGGGGCTCTAGAGGACATTCGAGAACGAACTTTGCTCACAAATTAGCACAATATTAATGTTTGACTTCCATTTAACTGGTTATCACCACCTCGCTTTTCATTAGCGAGTAAAGCAATAATGGGGTTGTTTGATGACACGATTGCTGAAATTAAATAACTCAAACAATTACTATAAATGAAAATAAATATCACAAGCTTTGGAAAAGTAAACGTGATGCATGAATGTAGCAAGTAAAACACATAAAACCTTATACTAATCCACGATAAATTGATTCAACAATTAATATGTACGTAGGGTCCGCTTCATACCAATTCTCAAATCAACTTGAGACTATCTCAATTAATAATCAAAAATGAAAATATCTCATATTTCTTTTACTATTAACTCATCACAAAATTTGGTCAAGGTATGATGGTCAATAAATCATACCCTTGTGAGTGTGTGCCCATTATTTCGTAGATTTAATGACTTTAACTCAAAATTGCCGCAAAGAGGGTAGGACAACTCAAATACATCACCAATCCCATCTCTAAGGAAGTCAAACGATATTAATATAGATAGAAATCCTCCGTGAGACAAACCCAAGTGTCGCTTAGGCCCTATTTATATCTCACGATGTTGCACTAATGGAGACTCCAGGTATATTGTCATAAAACCTTCTCCCACTCACCATTTTGAAATAAGTGTTTTCATTTATAAACATCATACGCCTTATAACTTTAGCCAATTATTACATCCTATATAATTAATTACTATGATGTGGAACTCTTATCAAATTATGAGTCCTTAATCCTATTTGTACTAAGTTAATTAGACAATCTAATTCCATAAATTAAGTGCCTAACTATTAAAAACCTAGTATATAAAATAGTTAAGCCCAAGTCAATTTACTCATTAATTAATAAAATCTTTTATTTTATTAGTGTTGGAAAAACTGGGCTCTTGGCTAAGATACGAGCATAAAACCCCAATTAAATTAATGTGAATTTACCAAGTTTAGCTAATAAACTAAGCACATTATTTAATTAATTGTTCCACTAAGTATTGAACAAGATACACATAGATAATCTCATAATATCATGTTCTAGAAAAATGATATGTATGCAAAGCAAGAAGAGTGGGCATTCATGTATGCATGTTAGAATGTGCATGGACACGTTATCTAAATCTATATCAATAACAATAAAGAACAAAATAAATAAAAAAGAAAAGCGTATCTGGGTAAGGTTCTTGGTATTTAAATTACAACCCCTTGTAAATAAAATAAATAAATAAATTACAAAGTTGGGCTTCAAATATATTAACTCCCTTATCTGCTTTAACTCTTTGTGCAAGCCCGATCCACCAACTCTTGATTCACTAATCCAAAACTTCTTTTGCGTAAAATTCAATAACTCTTTATTGACAAGACCCAAGCCCAATTTTTCCCCATAAGACCCTAAAACACTTTTAGGCCTTTTGGACTTGGGTAACAGTCACCACTGTGGAGCCAAAAAGAATAGGAAACGAAGTTGTTTCCCATCATCCGATCCCCAACATCTTCTATTTTGGGCATAACTTTCTCTCTAGATGTCCATATAAGACGATTTTTGAAGGTATAGAAAGCTGAGAGGTGTGGCTACATAACTTTCTCTCACAGCCACCATTGTTGATCACTTTCTAGATCTTGATCTAATCTTCTTGTGTGCAGATTTTTACAAAAATAAATTACAAAAAAAACTGATGCCCCATTATGGCTTACACAAGATCTTAAAAAAATAAAAAATAAAAAAATCTTAACCCAAAACACCATACAATTAACGACCATTTATAAAATTCCATACATTCAAACATTCATCAATATATAACAATTATACATCCACAAGATTATCAAATAATGCAAGAATGTCACATATATTAATACGCATATGCACATAGACCGCTCCGATACTAAATCAAGGTTTTTAAAGTTCAAACAAAGCTCTCAGAACTAAGATTTTCGATCCAAGAAAATTTAAAATTAATAAAAACTCTTTTACGATCTTGTGGTACATGCATACTAATCAACAATCATGTACATGAATTACATTAATCAACATGGAGATTTTTTATGCAGGGTCACAACTGATCCTTTTCCATGCTTTCCACTCATCTCCCAAGCTGTCCCTTCTTCACTATAATGCAAAATAATGTATTAACAAATGTTTTGTTTTAAAGCCTTGATATTCTCAACACATGAGATCAAGAGGGGTTCGATGGAGGCAAAAAAAGTGAAACTCTTCCTTTTTTTCCCCTAATTTTATCACCTCACGCCAGTATTGCTCTATTTATAATATGCCTTTGAATTGATCTCAACCATTGATTATGGCATATTTAAATATTGAATTAAATTAATTCAAATTAAGTGACCAAATAAATAGGATTAATTTCAAATTAACCTTAATCTATAGTATTCATTACACTAATTAATTCAATAATTAATTAATTAACATTTAATTATCAATAATTACTTCCTATAGTTAAGTATGAAACAATTTCCTTTTTACAACTATGCCCTCCAAGGATTTCTTTGTTAATTTAAACTCAGATTTGTTTATGGGAGGCGGTCCCGGGGACCTATGGACCTATAATTCCAAGCTCTAATAAATTTTATAATTAATTAAACTCTTTAATCAATTAATCTAGTTTATTAGTTCCAGTATTATTCCACTACAAATTTGAAACTGAACTCTTGTAATTAATTACATAATAATTTACGAGGATACTCAAGCACCCATTAGATGTTAGATCACATGCAATTTAATCCTCCAAAATTGGTCCATCATTAGAGCTAGGTGAAATTACCGTTTTACCCCTCTAGTGATATCTTTATCCTTAAAGACATAAGGATTGGGACTGTCTTGGGACAGACCGTAACCTATGACTCAAAAGGCCCTATTGAAATAGACAAGAGTCCATGGATACTCAGAATTAAGATCAATCTGCATATGATCATCTAGTGACACGACTTAAACTCTTAATTGTAACAGTATATTATTTAAGAGTTTAATCCATGTCTGGTCCTGTCCTATGTAATCATATTATATAAAGCACCTCTATTTTAATGTCACTACATCAGTAATCCAGATCAAGATTACTGCATTCTTAATGTTCAATGGATCGTACTAGTTCCCTTGGGTAAATGATATCTAGATCTTGTTATTTTCCATGAGCAAACCAAATCTACACGCCCAAAAGTCAAGAAGATACACCTATAGTGTGATCGTTCACGCCCAATGACTTTGCATGCGCAGATGACCGTGCACTACAAAACTACTAGCTCCTACTCATTATCTAGGCCTGCAGTCTGCTCCTTTAATTATTAATTGTTGATACTTTATTTGTGTGGAAATGAACTATTACTCTCAGGAAGAAGACCATCTTCACTTGGCAACCCTGTTAAACTATATGTCTACTATTTTATTACGACAACTTAACTGCCTGGGGAAATCCTCAAAGCTCCAGCAAATTTAATTACAACTTCTTAGAATCGGGTCTTTAGGAACGATAACGCCAATGGTTCCATCCCCAAGAATTCCCGGGTCTTCTTTCCTTAATTTAATAAACCGCACTCAATTTAAATATACTATGATTGAAACTCATCATGTGCTCATTGGGGCTTATTCTTTCTTTTATGTAGGCTTATTTGCAGCCATAATGTACACTTTCATACTCTTAAGGAAAAATGCAAGGGAAAGAAGATAGAAGGGAAATGTAGAAGAAAAGAAAAAAAATTGAACGAAAATTAAAATCGAGTTAAATTAATCTAATATATTATTTTTATTTATTACTTCAAAGCTATTTTATTTATTTTTATTCATCAATATATCAACAATTTAAGAATGTATTTCTTTGAAATTTTTAATTAAATAACCAAATATAAAAAAATAATTCTTGGGAAACAAAATACAACTTGAAGGATTTTGGGTAAAATTTTGTGGTATTACTTGGAAACTCAATGCAATCCACTACTTCACCACATGTGAGGAGTTTGAAATCTTCCCTACACAAGTAGTCGACCTTTAATGTGAATATTGTTTGGTATATACATCATTTGTAGTCTAATTATTTATTTATTTAATTTTATTATTATTTATGAAGTTACAAACTCTGTGGAAGAATATCATATGTACTAACATGCATAATGAATGAAAATTTACATTGTAATTGGTACCCTTAAACAAATTTTCTGATTTATTAGCCTTACTAGCTAGAATTAGGCATTAATGTACAGCTTTGATGTACATAATGGTTCCTTTTGATGCCTATCAAGAAAAGATGAATCTTCCTAACCCCTTGAAAAGACTTAAAAAACCAAATGTTCATCTTAAATTTTTAAACCATTTTTCCTATGAATGTATTCGTAGGGAAGACATTGCTCCATCCATTAAATTTCTTAGGAGGTTACAACAGCTTTATGATGTTTGGATCATATAGGCTAAGATACAGTTAATTTGGGGTATATTTAGGCTATGGTATGGTACTGTATATTTAAGGTATATGGATATTTTTGTAATTTAGTCATTTTCAAGGTTATTATAAATACCATCCTATGTAACCCTATTTGGCAATATAATGAAAAGTTCAAGCTGTCGTTCCCATGGATGTATACACACTGCCGAACCACATAAAATATGTGTGTATTTTTCTTGTTTTTCTTCTCAAATTCTTATCACCATTGTTTACACTATTCACAAAAAAAGTCTTCATACTCCACTGGATTAATTGATTTCAGAAGCCTTCCTATGTTTCCAACGAACATTTATAGATTAGACCTATGAAATGAACGTTACGTTCATTTCTTATTTGTACAGAAAGTGATTAGTACTCTTTCTGATTTATTTCACAATTCAATAAGATGACTTGACGTTATGTAGAATTTCTACATACAAATGACTTGAACTTTAATCATTAAATTATATATAAAAATGGATAAATATATATATATATATATATATACTTGTTGAAAAAATTGCTTAGAAATTGATGATGTAATTATATGCCGCACATAGTTAGTTCCCTTGGCTGAATCAGTCTAAATCAAATATGGAATAAATCTGAATCCATCCACTATGGACTAGTAGGGTCCCTCTCACCACATGTTGAAAACCTCACATTTCTCGGATTAATGGAGCTCCAAAACAACACTTTTCATGGTGATATACCCTCGGAGTTAGGTGGGCTGTTTTGGCTAAGAGTGCTCATGCTAGGCAACATCTTCCAGCATGGTCTTACTCTCTATGATTTTGTGATGAAGACATTTTTATTTGAGCGAGTAATGGAAATCATGGATACGAATTTGGTTTTCGGAAATGAAAGAGACTGTAAAAAGAAAGAGTACATGGCTTCAGTGTTAAGAGTTGACGTCACATGTTCCATTGGTATTGAGGAGAGTTTCTTCCCTATTCTTACGATAACAATGATATCAATGTAATGCTAGGATTGTTGCTTTTTAGTTGAATGAGCAAAACACAGAAAATTGTACAATGTATTGGTCCCATTTACTAGGATAGGACACCCTTGTATGTGAGAAACAAGATATTCGCTATGATATAGACCTTCATATATATTAACTTTCATGATTATTAAAATATCAAAGCATGATTATTATAAACATGTATGTGTGTGAGAATTAAAGTTATATATATATATATATATATATATATATATATATATATATATATATATATATATATATATATATATATATATATATATATATATATATATATATATTGATAAGTATTCTTTATATATAGAACCTCTAATTAATGAAAATCATGTATACCTGCAGATTTTAAGTCACAATATGGACTCACTTAATATTACTTAGTGTAAAATCATTTTTTTTGAAAAAAAAAAGTTATTTATTTATTTTTATTTCTATAATTATTATTTTCTTCGTTGTTATATGCATGCCATTATTATACCTTAAAACAATCTTTGTAATTTATGACCCTCATTGGGTTTTATCAATTGTACAACTTAGGGGTACATAATGGTTCTTTGTTATGCCTGCCAACAAAAGGTGAATCTTTCCTTACCTCTTGAAAAAGAGGAAATACCATATATTCCTCTTAAAATGAGAAAAATATCCGTTTAGTTTTCTTTTTTTGATTCATTCTTGGACAACAAGATTAACCAGTTTCCTTATTTTTAGACACCATGGAGATTGGACTTAGAAAATGGACTCCTTATTTTCCATGTAACATGAAAAACCGAGTTCTTAACCAATTTCCTGCTCTCTCAACTTGACTTGGACATCCTTAAATTTGATGTAAAGATCCTTAAATTGTTGGGTGTCCGAATGATCGGGTTCTATTGCTCTGACACTACTCTCTGGTAGTGTTTGTTGACGTCGGATGAATAGTACTTGTACACGTGAATAGTACCCATATATGTGAATAGTCCCATATATGTGAATAGTACTCATACGAGAAAATAAATACATAAATGAAGAGCACAAGATTTACGTGAAAAACCCTTCAAGATGAAAGGAAAAACCACGAGATAAACTCCGAACAATTCTTCACTATTACAAAGTGGTGTACTATACAACTCACTCCAAGAATATACTGATCTTGGGTATACTCAAGAAATAGAGATAACCTCACACTCTCCCGGTGTGGAAATTCTCAATTGAGAGCAACATTTTTAATCGAGTCTCTCTCTATTTTTTCTCTCCTCACTCTCTCCCTCTTCTTCTTCACTCTTTTGCAAATAAAAGATGATTTTAAATCTCCTTCACTTGCCTCAATTTGATAAAAAGGACTATACCAAATTCCATTGATTATGGAAGTGGAACGCATGGGGAGGAAAACAAAAAAAAAAAGAAAAAAAAAGGCTACCCGATCCAATTATGGGAGACACCATCATAAATATGATGATCTAAGTTCATGAGAGTTGTGTTGGCTCACATGTTATTCCAGGAGATCCATATTCTTTGTCATTCATCAATCACATAATCTAAATTTATGCTAGGAAATTTATTTAACCTTGAAAACTGAATGACAACCTTTCCATCTTAAGTGCGCTCGATAGAAGCAAACATGGCACTTGGATTTGGTTTAGAAAGGAAAGGAAACTTCATGACAATAGACCACATAAAAATGAAAAATGAAGAACAAAAACTTTTGCCATTGCTAGATATGTATGATGCGCATTCTTCCATTGTATTCGCCTTTGACATTCTCTCTCAAGGGCCTGCCTCCCTTAAGAAGAGGTTCCTAATTGAGCGCAATTCATTGGCTGCGTCATGTATCTCTATGCGGTCTTTTGGTGATTCCATGGAACATATGACACCAATTTCGAATACTGCAGTGATGCATTCCCTCATTTTACCACTTTCATCTGACTCTAAAAGCAAAGGTTGATCTATTACCTCCTTGACTCGCTCAGGCAAAGACGTTTTAACATAGTTATGAAGAGTATAACCATCTTGGAACTCGCTATCAGTTGGTCTTCTTCTAGTAAACATCTCCAGTAAAAGATTCCATAACTAAACATATCTCCCTCGATCGACACGTGACCATGCATGCCGTATTCTACATAATAATTATTACATAATATATGTAAAAAAATTAAATTTATTAATATCCATGCAAAATACTATTGAACGTAAAATGAATAGAGATATTTAATTACTTATAGCTGAAATTGGTACCTGGAGCAATATAGCCTATGGATCCTTTCATTGTAGTTGAGCTATTTTTTTCTGCGCTGGTACTTAGAGCAATTGTAGTGCTACAAATGACAGAAGTGATCTTTGAAATATCGAAATCAATGATATGGTCCATCATATCATCGTCAAGAAGAACATTGTTGGGCTAAAGGTCATTATGAACAACAATGACATCACATTGAGTGTGAAGATACTCTAGTACAGAAGCAACGTCAATAGAGATATCCAGTCTCTGTAGAAAAGTAAGCCTTTGGGGTTCATCCTCAATTGCTTCTAAATGTAACCATTGGTCTAAATTCCCTTTAGAAATCAACTCAAACACCAGAGCCTTAAAATCATTACCCCGAAAGTCCAAGCTAGAGCAAGCACTCAATACTTTGACGAGATTCCTATGTCGGATTTTTCTCAAGGCCTTGCATTCCAACATAAAGCTCTTGGAAGCTCCCCTTTTGGGAAGATTGAACACCTTTATTGCAATGGCTATGCCATCTTGATCAAGGATTCCTTTGTACATAGAACCATATCTCCCAACACCGATCTTATTGGACTCCGAGAAGCCTTCAGTAGCTTTATGGAGCTCTGCAAATGAAATTCTCAGGAATTGCTCATTGGAAGATTGTGCAAAAGAGGCATTATTCCTCATTTTCTTCCTCCTCAATCGGATAATGAAACACAAGTTTAACAAAATCAAGGATGAAGTTCCAATGATTACTGGAACGAGTAGTTTGGCATAGGAATGCTTTCTTTGGCCTTAGTGCTGAGGTAAAGACACCGATACATGTGGAAGACAGTTTTGCAGTCTTCACATAGATTACTGTTTCCTTCAACTGAAATGGTGACACTGGCCTCAACTGAGGGTACTTCTCCTTCAAGTTCATTGAAAGACAAGTTCAAAAAGATCAAAAAAGGAAGATCCCCAAGAAACATTGGGATCCTACCAGAAAATTTGTTGCGAGAAAGATCCAAGTGTTCTAAACCTCGAAGATTTTGTAGCCACATTGGAATCTCACCTTCAAAGAAATTACCACTAAGTTGAAGATCATGCATTTCCAAATAGTTACCCAAAGCATTTGGAAGAGCACCTGATAATCTGTTGTTGGAGACATCTAATTCTACAAGGTTAATCAAATGGCCAACTTCCAAAGGCCAAGATCCGTGAAAGCAAGCCGCAATTCCACCTGGCTAACTACAAGCAAGGTTGATCTATAACATAGTTAGGAATTGAACCATTGAGGTTGTTGTTAGAAAGATCCAGATATACTATATTTTGACGAGCTGCTAGACTATAAGGTACATCCCCCACCAAGTTGTTGCTGCTTAAATCAAGATTGAATAACAAGGTTAAGTTACCGATTGAGGAAGGTATTCCTCCAGAGAGTCTGTTTCCAAGCAAACCTAATGCTTGCACTTTATGAAGCCTGTCGATGTTAGGAGGAATGCTACTGGTGAGGTGATTCATAACCAAGTCAAGGTATGTTAGGTTTACAAGATTCTCTATGCCCGAAGGAATTTTTCCATGAATCTGGTTCATTCCCAGATTTATTGATGAAAGTTGGGTCGTGAAATTAGCTATTGTGCTAACTAAAGGGGCCTTGAGAAATTAAAATCATTGTTTATAATCGAAAGTGGGCTTATTAGAGAATCAATGAAGCTTAAATCATTCCTATGGAGGAACCCAACTGATGGCGGCCATGTTTATGACTCTAAGGTTTGCAAATTCCTTCCCAAATTTTCAGGGTACTAGCCATGCTGAAACTGCGTATTGTGGAGAACGATAGACTCAAGCATTGAAGCATTAAATAATGAAACGGGAACAGGCCCTGTGAATCGGTTTTCTGCAAGAACTAGTTGTCTGAGATGAGGAAAGGCAACAAACTGTATCCTCGTCAGACTTCCCAATGTTTCAGCTCCAAGTCCGCAACGATGCTTGAGAGATTGTACGAGAAGAGCGAATCGTACCAAGTAAACCGTTGAAACCTAATTGAATAAAAGTCTAAACTTGTTCTATCAAGCTCCTCGTGAATGCTTCCTTCCGCATTGCTCGCCTCATTGACAATTTAGTGAGAGATGAGAGGTCTCTCAGTGAAGCCGGATCTTCCCGTGAGATCGGCATTACTAAGACCTAGAGTCATTGAATTTCGGGAGAGGGAGCCAGTTCTTCAGGATTTTGCGTCCCTCTGCTTTTGTCATTAATTAGATTGTTCCTGCTCTCGAGGCATTTAGAGATTGGTAGGGATCTTTCCTTCAAAAGAATTGTTGCTAAGAACAACAACTTGTAAGCGGAATAAACCACCCATCTTAGATGGCACTTCGTCGTGGAAGCTGTTGTTTTGGAGGACAATTGTTCTAAGAAAGGTAAGATTCTAATACAAGTAGAGGGATCCCACCACCATAGGAAATAGATTTAATCCGATTCGACTCGGTTGACATGCCTACGATCGTAATACACACCCGAATTTCTCACCAAGAAAATTAGAGAGTGTCATTCCCAAGAACTCATCATCCAAGTGGATCATGGTGATTCCATCTTTGAGCAACTCAGCGTAAGTCGATTAGGGTTCATTTGCATGCTACAGTGGACTGGACGCCATAGATGGATGCACAACATGATCAGTGGTATTAAAAAAGAAAGACGCAAAGGTCTTCATACTCCATCGACCGTTAATTCTTAACATTATTATGTACAATTTTATTTATACTGCAGTGATTAGTACTTCTTCTGCGGGTTTATCACAATTCAAGTACTGATAATGGGTTCTAAAATTTGTTGCTTTCATAATTAAATATTACAATTTCATATGCCAAGTCTCTCTATTTCTTTTATGTATGTATGGCATTTGTAGAATTTCTACACACAAATGACTTTGAACTTAAATCATAAAATTAATGAAAACAATGGATGAACATATATATATATATATATATATATATATATATATATATATATATCCCCTCCATAATAAAGTGGGCTTTATCCATCATATTCATCGGGGCATTTGCCCCACCAACTCTTAGAATTCCACTGCATTTATAATTAAAAATATTAAATTCTTTTATTATATCGCTTCCTAATCGAAATAAAAAATTCTAAACTCACCATCGTCTCATTTTTTCTGGCTCGACCAATGCCTCCATTGTATAAAATATTGTTTAGAAGTTGATGAAAAACGTTGCACATGGTTCCCTTGGGTGAATGATATCTAGATCCTGTTATTTTCCATGAGCAAACCCAATCTACACGCCCAAAAGTCAAGAAGATAAGAACTTATAGTGTGTGGACGTTCATGTCCATGTCCACATCCACGTCCACGTCCAATGACATTGCATGCAGTGTGGATGACCCGGCACTCATGAAAGTACTAGCTCCTACCATTATCCGCATGCGCCCCGTCCTTTAATTATAAACCGTTGATACTTTATTTGTGTGGAAATGAACTGTTACTCTCAAGAAGAAGACCATCTCCACTTGTAACCCAGTTAAACTATGTGTACTATTAAATTACAATTTACAACAACTTAATTGTCTGGGGAAACCCCATAAAATCTAGCAGCCTGTCACAACTTATAATTGAGTCTTTTAGAATGACAACCTCAATGGTACGTTCCATCCCTTAAAGAATTCTTAGGTCTTCTTTCCTTAATTTAATAAAATGCACTCAACTTAATTTAAATAATTTGATTAATATTTGATTTTCTTTGAAAATTTTAATTAAATAACAAAATATAAAGAAAATGATTTTCGAGACCGATACAACGAAGGATTTGGGTGAATTTTGTGAACATGACATCACTTGGAATCTACGATACAATCTACTACTTCATACGTGAGGAGTTTAAAATTTTCCACACAAGTGTAGTCCTTATATGTGAATATATGATGAATACACTATTTATCCTAGCAGCAAATGCCACGCATATTGAATTAAACTTCCAAAACAATAGCTTCCATGGTGAAATACCCTCAAAAGTTAGGTGGAGTACTATTTTGGCTAAGAGTACTGCTCATGCTTAGCGACATCTTTTAGGATGGTCTTACTCTTCATTATTTTGTGAAGACATTTTTATCTGAGCGAGTAATGGAAATCATATCATGGATACGTATTTGGTTTTAGGAGATGAAAGAGAAAGTAAAATGACAGAGTACATGGCTTTAATGTTGAGAATTGGGCCATATGTTTTATTGAATCTCCAAGATACCGAATGGAGATGGGAGATACTGATCAAGAATTGTTTCTTGAAGGAGGCAAGTGTAGGGTGCCCGAATGATCGGCTTCTATTGCTCTGACATTACTCTCTAGTAGTGTTTGTTGACGATAGTACCATATATGTGAACAATACCATATACATGAATAGTACTCGTATAAGTGAATAGTGCCAGTACAAGAAAATAAATACAAAAATGAAGAATACCATATTTTACATGGAAAACCCTTCAAGGTGAAGGAAAAACCATGGGACAAATTCCTAACAATTCTTCACTATCACAAAGTGGTATATAATACAACTCCTCCCAAGAATATACTAATCTTAGGTATACTCAAGAAAAAGAGATAACTGGCCTCCCCGCCGTTGTGGAAATTACTCAATTTTGAGCAACTTTCTCAATTGAGTCTTTTTCTCTTTTTCTTTCTCTTCGCACTCTCTCCTTCTTCTCCTTCTTTCATAAATGAGAGATATAATTTCTCAAAGCCTTTGCCCTCAATTTATAGGCAAAGAAAAGGAAAGTGGGCATGCAATGGGCATGCGAAGTGGGGAGGAAAAACAAAACAAAGAAAGAAAAAGAATGTGGCCCATCAAATTAGGGAGACACCATCGTGTTGGGTATGGACACGTCGAATCTCCCCCTCGAGCCATACTACATGCGGCGAAGGTAGAAGTCACCTTGGATCCTTAGTGGGATCCTATGCCAGAGAACTTGGAACATAACTCCGAGCCTTGGAACAACTTTCGTCATCATGTCAGTTGCATTCTTGCACATGTGGATCTTAACGGTGGAATCGTTTTAGTTCTATAGCATCACGAATCAAATGATATCTGACTTCGATATGCTTTGTCCTGGAGTGATAGGTGGCATTCTTGCTTTCGAAATCTTATTGCACTTTGGTTGTCTCGATATACCACATACTTATCTTGTTGCATATCAATTCTTTGAAAAAAATTATTTTTCATACTATCTCTTTCCATATTCGGTGGTAGCTATATACTTTCGACCTGGAAATTGTGGATAAAGCCACACATTTGCAACTTGGATGCCATGATATGGCTCCCCTATAAAAAGTAAACAAATAACGGATGTAGATTTTCTACCATCAGAGTTCACTTTCATATTTGCATCTGTAGCCTTGGTGATTTTCCTTTTATAAAACTTAAACAAGTTTGGAGTTCCATAGATATTTAAAGATCTACTTTGTTGCTTCCCCGATGCTTTTCTTTGGGATTTTCCAAAAAATCACTCACTACCCTACCACGTAGGCAATGTCTGTATGCGCCATAGCATACATGAGACTTCTGGTGTGAATATGGAATGGCAGCCATTTTCTTGTTTTCTTCTTCTGTAGAAGGGTAAGACCTCTTGTTGAGTTTGAAATGACCACCAAGAGGCGTGTTAATTGGTTTAGCCTCTTTCATGTTGAATATTTCAAGAATTACTTCAATATATCTTTCTTGTGACAGCCACAGTCTTCTATTTTTCTTGTCACGAGTGATCTCCATCCCCAAGATTTGCTTGGCTAGGCAAGATCCTTCATATCAAAGGACTCAACCAACTCTTCCTTCAATTTGCTGATTTTAGCTTTGTCTTGTGCTCCGACATATCATCTATATAAGCGGGGATAAAGCTTCTCACCAGGAAATCATTTGAAGTAGACATGGTAGTTGTCACACGCCTTCTTTTTGCTCGTGTGCGGCACCTAGGAACCCACTAGGCCAGCCTTCTCAATGCCTCACTTGTCTCTCGAACACAAGGCTTACGGGGCACTCTCCCGGCTCGTATTTTATTAAACTGCTAAAATCTGAAGACAATTTCATGAAGCTCCCGTAACTCGGGGCTCGATGGCACTACGTAGGATCGACTCCCGAACATATGAATTAACGAGTGGGCCGCGCGGGACCCTTTTTATATAGGATGCTTTCGAGGCGATCACGATACAATATGACTAAGAGTCCTATAACTCTAGTCTTCTAAATCCAGTGGCCCGGCCTGATCCTTGGCATGCTTGGGGTCTGATGAATGGAAACTCTATCTGTGACCACCCACGATTCCACCACGGTAGGAGTCCTCCCACGCTAGGAATTACGTACCCAGGAGTCTTCCGCTTTGCGAGACCTTCCGCTGGAGTCCGGTGTAGGAGTCTTTCAGCCTAGGGTAGGAGTCCTTCCGCTGGCAGCCAGTCTGCAGCTGGGAGTCCTTCAATGGGACTCCTGGCGTAGGAATCCTTGTTGCACTCGGATTAAGAGAGCTTGCGACCCAGGCTCTCTGCCCCGTCTTTTCTGGCGACATTCTCCCCATGATTAGTTTGCCTCAGTACCACGCGAGGCCCCCTCTAAGCCATGAGTGCGTAGCTGACCCTTGTGCGCGTCCCAGGATTAACGGCACGCCGGCTCGTATGCGTGCTTGGCTCCGGCATGTGCGGACACATGTTTTCGAGCCTTGCCTTTCGTTTCCCTTAGGTGGGCCATGGGGCCAAGGCAGCGCCCTCATGCATACCCGGGACTCGTGTTATCTAGTCGAGGTGACAAACTCTCCCCCCACTTAGAGGTATTCAACGTCCTCGTTGACTTGGCCGTAGTACTCGAGGTCGTCTTCATTGCCGTAATGTAGCGCCCTTTTCCCGACTTGCCTGTTGTGGCGTCCCTTCAATGAATCAGTATTATTCGGTCCACTTGTTCTTCCAGTTCCCCATCTTCCTATCCTGCAGGATGCTTGCAATCTCTTTGCTGAACTCGACTCTAACCATAGGCGGGTTCCGCTTTGCTTGCACTCTGTCGGGACTAGGATCACTGTGATAAGGCTTCAGGAAGCTTACATGGAATGTCGGGTGAAGCTTGACCTCTCACAGTAGCTTCGGTTTGTGACCACGTTCCTATACGCTTCACAACTTCAAGGGTCCATCATATTCGAATCAACCCTCTCGGCCTTATTCTGATCTTTTTCCAGATCTCTGAGGAGTTAACTATGAGAACCATCTCCCGCACTTTCCGAAATTCAGTCTGCCTCACGTAGCGCTCACTACTTCTTCATGCGTCTACTTGCCTTCTCTAGGCTGTCTCTGGCTTCATCAAGCAAATCTTACTTGAGACTTTTACCCCAGAGCTTTATGCCTTGGTTGGGCTCTGCTACGTCCAGGTTGCTTTCGGTGACGATCACGATCCGAGTACGTGCATTTGTTCCGATTCTTTACCTGGGCTCGTACGTGGCTGAACTTCGCTACGGATTGTAAGGACAAGTGGTGGCTCTAAGTTCCAACCAATTTTACGAGGCTGTCGCAGTGGCGCAAATACTCTTCGGCACGATTCCTCTCTCTGTCGACCATCGGTCGAGGTGATTCGCGATCGAGAACTAGATTCTGTACCCACGCATCTTAGGCGGCTCGGCGAAACTTGCACATGCTTAGCGTATCTCGATCGCTTACTATGTCTTGAGGCATCCCGAAATGTTCTAACATTCTTTGAAGAAGATCACGCGGCGCCTCTTCGGCTAGACACTCACTCGGAAGTGGGATGAAGACAACGTGCTTGGAGAACACAGTCTACCACCAAAAGCTGATCGAAGCCCTCTACTTTTGGAAACCAGCGATGAAGTCCATTGATACACCTTTGCCATGGCTTCTCGAGATGGGCGACGTAACAATCGGCTTCCTTCTTCCGCTCGGTCTTGTCAACTTAACAAACATGGCATGTCTTGACATATGCTTGCACGTCTTCCTTCATCTTAGGCCAATGAAAAGACCGTGCCAGCAGTGCCAAAGTTCTTTCCTCTCCTGGGTGACCAGCCCATCTCGTATCATGTGTCTCCTTCAGCAGCTCCTGTCTCAGCTTGCTCGAAGGCACATATAGCTTCCCTCCTCTGAAGTAAAGCAACTCATTCTCGAGCCAGTATCGCCTCGTGGTGCCATCTCTCACCTGCTCTACCGGCACGATACGTTGGAGTCTTGTCACGGCTTCGATCCAGCTTCCATTTGTTTGAAATGCATCCTGTGGTAGACTCAGCGATCCCACGTAACTGCCAACCTTCCTGCTCCGAAAGCATCCAGCCACTTAGTTTATGTCGGCGAAGCAATGCACCCACCTTGAAAATCAAAGTCGGCCAAGAACTCTTGCCATCGAGCTTGCTTGGCAGTAAGCTTCTTCTGAGTTGTGAAGAAGGTGTTGGCAGCATTATCGATCCACTCTACGAATCGAGTTCCCAGCGAGTAGTGCTTCCAGTCTCAGGCAATGGATGACCGCGGTCATCTCTTTCTCATGGCGTACCTTTCCTCCGTACGTATTCAACCGGCTAAAGCTCTTGGATGCCCCTCTTGCAGCCACTCCCCTAGGGCCTGTCAGAAGCCGCATCCGTGTGCACTTAGTGTAGCTCCATTATCGGGCGGTCTCAGCCGGATCTGAGGTGGTCGCATCTTTGAGCCACGGAAGGCGGCTTGGCACTCTTGCATCCCGTTTCCACTTCTCTCTTTTTTTCAAAGGTCGTGAGCACTGGCTATCTTGGAAGAGCCCGATTATAAATCTCACGTAGTGGTTACTGGGCCGAGGAGCGATCGAGTTCCTGTCACTTAATTCGGGGCTGGCCAATCTCGGTGCGCACCTTAAGCACCATCCATCCTTATCTCGGACTTTGAAATCGGATGACCAAAACTTGATCTGGAGTGCGGCGAGCTCACACTTCTCTTTCTTGACCTCTGTTGGTTACGCCTCGATCGTCGACACCATCTCGAGTGTACCGTGATCTTCTAGAGTCGAGTTTGTAGATCACTATATCGTCCAGTATACCACGAATGAATCCGGGGAAGTGAATAGGACATCATTCATGAGGTTACAAAATGTAGCGGGAGCATTAGTCAAACCAAAAGGCATAACTAAAAATTCGAAACTTCCATACCGAGTTACACATGTAGTCTTTGCCTCGTCCCCTTCAGCCACGCGCACTTGCCAATATCCCGATCGCAAGTCTAGCTTGGTGAAGTATCGGCCTTGCTCAATCGATCGAACTGACTCGCGCGAAGGTATCGGATACTTGTTCTTGATCGTGACTTTGTCAGTGCCGTGAAATCACACACATCCGAGCGTCCCATCTTGCTTAATACGAGCAACTATAGGTGCTCCGTACGGCTTTAGAATTTGGACCAGGACCCAGCATCCGGCTGACTCGGTCAACTGCTTTCGCAACTCTCTCAACTTTGGTGGACTCAACCGATAAGGGCTTGAAGCGGGAGGTCGACCACAGCCGCGAGCTCTATCGATGGTAAGTATGCCTTCGATTAGCGAACTTCTTAGGCGACTCGGGAGCATAACATCAACAAATCCCTCGGTATCATTTATGGCATGCGGCACCTCGACTTGCTTGTCAGGCTTGATCACCGATCATTCTTGCGACATATGTGTGCTCACCGCCCCTAGGCCTTTCTCACAGTTTGCGAGGGGCGAGACAAGGTCTTCTCCCACGAAGGTCTCTTAGGCGGCTTCAGCGTCTGAAGCCCATGAAAACGCCGTTTGCTTCTCATCCATGATCAATAGTCCATTCAAGTGTGGCCACAAGGCTACCTTGGCTCTTTGGAAGAAATCGTTGCCTAATATAAAATCAAAATCATCCAAAGGAACACTAAGGAAGTCTATCGTACCTTTCCAATCCCCCATCTGAATTGCCATGTTCTTTGCCATACCATGCGTCTCTTGTGCTTGGCTATTTACGGCTTTGAAGCTTCTTTGTCATCTTTAGGTAGCTAAGCAGAAGATGCAGGCTGCTTCCATGTTGATACAAAATTATGGGTTGCCTTTGTCTACGATGCCACGATTTTACGCCCTCCCGTTGACAACTTCGACATATATCAGTCCTGCATTGAGTCGCCTCGGCCCGCATCGGCATTCCATGGCCCCGAAGAGGGTTGGCTCTTGTAGGGCTGCATAGCTATCTTCCGAGTCTTGACTCTGAGGTGCATTGAGCTTCTCCTTCTTTGGGCAATCCCTCGCTCGATGTGGCCCATATGAATCAAAGCATCCGAAGCGGCACAGTAGCTTGTGAGGAAGTCCCTTCTCTACTTCAGCTGCGTATCTGCGGCTTCTTCGACCCTTGCCTCCGCTCTTGGAGGGCTTTCCGTCGACTTAGGTCGACTCTTGCTTTTGGACTTTCCCCTTTTAGGTGGGAGTAGGGGAAGAGGTCACTCTGTAGTGGATGACGATCCACGTGCTTTGCCATGGGCGAGGCGAGTCTTGAGCTGCCTCCTCGAGTTTAGTTCCAGCCCGTCACTGTCGGACATGAAGTTGAAACGGCTTGTCTACTTCGAGACATGTCACTGATCATCAGGATCAGCGAGCTAAACTCTTTCACATAATCTCGCGGCGAGCAGTGCTTCCGAGTTTTTAGGGTCCCTCGCCATCCGCGGCTTTGTGTTCGTGGGTAGGCGTCTTTGGAGTTCCTTTTTCAAGATCTCCGGCTCTCGATCTTTGTGGTCGACCCGGCGGCGTCAAAGTCGGCTCGTTCTGGTCGCCACGAAACTTTGCATCACTGGCTCCGAATACATAGTGGTTATGTCGTTACGTTGCCGCAGGTGTCGGCGGCGACAGTATTATCCATGTCGGAGTTTCTCAGGTCTTTGCGTTCGCGCACCACGAAAGTCTTGGAACCGATTTTCGCGCATCGGGAAATGGATCTGCGGCGGATGGCATGCCACTGCACCCTTTTGCTCGGCCAGCAACCTGATCTCCCTCTAGAATCCTGATCGCTCCTCGAACTCCTCGGTCATAGCTGCGTTCGATCATGGATTAATAATCCGTTGCTCAGCTCTCTCTCGGGTCTCCATTGATTCACTTGGCCCCCGTGAGTCAAGTTGCGGAGACTGACATCGGTGATCCCAGTCGAAAGGGTGGAGTTCGCCTCGATTCTTTGTGCCTATCTCGCGTCAAGCTGGACACTGGGTGCCTACCTCGGCCTCTATCCTTGCTGCTTGCTCACGCGGTCCATCAGCCAGATCATCCTCGCGTTGGCCGTCCCTTGGCTCACGATGCCAAGCGTCACCACGCCTTCTTTTTTTGCTCGGTGTGCGGCGCCTAAGAACCCGCTAGGCCAGCCTTCTCAGTACTCCTTGTCTCTCTCCCGAACACAAAGCTACGGGGCCTCCTCTCTGACTCGTATTTTATTAGCTACTGAATCTCTGAGACAATTCCTTGAAAGGCTCCCATGACTCGGGGGCTCCAGTAAGCACTACGTGGATCGACTCCGGAACATATGAATTAACCAAGTGGGCACGCGGGGCCCTTTATATAGGATGCTCAAGGGCAATCCGATACAAATATGACTAAAGTCTACTCTAACTCTAGTCTTCCAATCCCGTGGCTTGACCTGATCCTTCACTTGCTTAAGTCTGGCCCGAGATGAAACTCCACATGCGGCCACCTGATTCCACCACGAGTGAGGTCCTCCCACGCTAGGAATTACGTTGCGCCTAGGGTCTTCCTTTGAGACCTTCGCTTGGGAGTCCGGCCAGCAGGAGTCTTTCCACTTTAGGTAAAGTCCCTTCACTTTGAAGTCTACACTTCCGTCCCTTCTCATGTGTGTTACCTTCTTATACCTTATGCCTGTGTTTATTGTGTCCTTATTGTTATTACCATTGTTATTGTTGGCGCTTCCGGACTCCAAGGTACGTAGGAATCCTTGTTACACTCGGATAGAAACTTGCGCGAGGCTCTCTGCCCATCTTTCTTGACATTCTCCCCAGCGATTCCGGGTTTATAGTGCCGCGCCGGGCCCCCTCACAGGCCATGAGTCGTGGCGACCCTTGTCGCGCGTCTGTTGGATACTTGCTTGCCTTGGCTCATGTGCGTGCTTGGCTCATGCTTTGTGCCGCCGGACACATGTTTTCCCAACCTTGCCTTGCTCGTTTTCCCTTAGGCGGGCCGTAGGGCCCCCCGACGGTGCCCTCTTCTTAGCGCGGGACTCGTGTTATCTGGTCGGTGACCAGGTAGTCTATAGTTCTTTAGTACCCATGACCCACCATGAATGATTCGAACTTCTTGTACCATTTTCATGGAGCTTGCTTCAACCCATACAAACTTTTCTTTAATTTGCAAACTAAGTCTTCCTTCATTTTGACTTGAGCCCGCCAGGCTGGCTGTAGTAGATCTCTTCTTCCAAATCACCATGGAGAAATGAAGTTTTAACATCTAACTACTCTATCTTGAGGTCTTGATTAGTTCCCAACCCCAAGATGATCCTGATTGATGAGAATTTTACAATAGGAGAGAATTTCATCAAAATCATTACCTTTCTTCTAGCCAAAGCCTTTCACCGCTCTAAGCGGAACTTTTGTATTTCCTGAGGTTTCCTTGTTTCTCTGACTTGTACACCCCGTTTGTTCCTTAGTGCTTTTCTACCTTTGGGTAATTTCACGAGCTCATAAGTATTGTTCTTCTGAAGGGATTCCATCTCTTCTTGCATGGCTTTCATCCAGCTACCCTTATCTTTATGAGTTTGTGCTTCTTGAAAGCTCTTTGGTTGCCCCCCATCAATCAGCAAAATGTATTCTGAGAATGGATATCTGGTACTTAGCTTGTGCTCTCGATTTAATCTTTAAAGATACGGTTGTTCATTCTACTGTCCTATAACCTACTTTCCCTTATCATTATGCTCCTATGATGGTATGCTCTCTTCATCACTATCATCGGGTATTTCTTCTAGAGTATCACTCTCATTTTGAGCATCTTCTTTACCTGTGAATTGTAGGGGAGGATCAATAGTTACATCCATAGTAACTTTTTCTGACTGCTGCTCTTCATTGTTAGAATATTTAATTGTCTGATCTTCGTGAAAGACAACATCTCTACTTCTAATAACTTTCCTCGTCTTCGAGTACCAAAATTTGTAGCCGAACTCCCTATTTTCATATCCAATGAAAATGCAAGGTAAACCTTTAATCATCTAGCTTAAACTTTGCTCCTTTGGTACATGTATAAAATGCTTTACCCAAACACCTTGATGGATTTATAAGAAATTCTTTGCATGTCCATACCTTCTCTGGGACATCAAACTCGAGCGGAGCTGAAGGACTTCTATTGATTAGATAAGCACAACTGCTCCCTAAAAGGACTTAGGAAGCTTTGCAATTCTTAACATGTATTTGACTTTCTCAACGATGGTGCGATTCATCCTTTCTGCTACACCATTGTGTTGATGGGTGCTTGGGACCGTCTTCTCATGTTGAATCCCATGTTTGGAGAAATATTCATTGAATTCACAGGAAATGTATTAACCTCCGTTATCTGTATGAAGGCACTTCAAGGGCTTCCTAATTTCTTTTTCCACCATGGCATGAAACTGTTGAAAGTTATGGAATACCTAGTCTTTTGATTTCAACAAATACACCCATGTTTTTCTTGAAGCATCATTAATGAAGGTTACAAAATATTTGTATCCTCCAAGACTTTCGACTTATGGGACCCTGAACATGGAATATCTGAGTTACAGTATTTTTTTTTACTTCTTGGTAGATTTGCTTCTAAATGAAACTCTATGTTTCTTTCCAAGTAAACAATAATCACAAGGATTAAGGAGTGTACCTTTGGCAATGGAAATTGATTTCTTCTTTACCAAAATTTGTAGCCCCTTCTCACTCATGTGGTTAAGTCTCATGTGCTACAAATTTGGTGAGGAATCTATAGCTACATTAAACCCATTTTTACATATCTTCCTAAGGGTCTTGTATAATGTACAACAAACTTCTCCTCTTGTAACAACCATCGTTCCTTTGGCGAGTTTCCATCTATCATTGCCAAAATAATTTTGGAAGCTGATGAGTGCCTAAAACACTCATATTATACCCGCGTCCACTCTATGTTTTTAGTTGATTTTACATTTAAATAAGCGCATTGTAGCCCAAGATCTGATTTCTAGAGTTTTTTTGTGAATTGCAGGTGAAGAGGGTGGTTTTTGGCAATTTGGAGCTGAAAAGAAGTAGGAGAAAAACTGGCATCAACGTCGCGACGTTCCAACATCATGACGTCACAATGCGCGACGCCTGATCAACAAAGAAAAGTCAACAAGTGACCCAACGTCGCGACGTCATCGCGATTTCTGCCTCAAAATCATAAAAAGAAATGGAACCCTAATTTCAAGGCATTGAAGAGCGTCTGCGGTTGGGAGGCGCGGAAAGCGAAGGCGTGGCGAATCTTTGAAACGAGTGTTTTGTATTTTCTTTTCGTAAATGGCGATGATTTATATAATGATCGTATATTCGGTTTACTATGTTCTAGATCGATTTCTAGGTAGGCCTATCCACGATTGAATGGATTAATGCTTAAACTTATTTTAATTTTGTTTATTTATGATTTACTCAGTCGTCTCTATATTTATGGTTCATATTCATGGTGATGTCACGGCCCGACATAAGACGCAGTCTTGTTAGATATCCAGAGATCGAGAGATAAGGACTCGGGATCCCGAGTAAGTATTTCGGTTCGTCGAAAAATAAGATATCGATTCGAGGTGGCAAGTAGGGTTCGAACATTTAAAGGCGTTTTGATGTCGGTCGGAAGCTTGATGTACTGATTTATTGGTGAGATAGGCGAATATACCTTGAGAAAGGGTATCTCATAGGCACGATCACCCCGTCATCAAGAAATCATTAATAGACTGAATATTAACTCCTCTAGATAACAATCTGTCAAAAGTGGCAGGGGGAGACGAATCCCTAGTCTTTACACGCAGAATAATTCTACATGTTAATTTAGCTTTATTTTTAATCACACGTGTTAGTTGGATAGAAATTCAGAGTTTAAGTCTAGATAATATTATAAGAACAATTTCAGTAGTCAACGCACTTCTCTCCGTGGATCGATATCCGTACTTAGGTACACTATATTACTTGATGCGGCCTTACTTCAATGCTGCGTAGGCATACATTTACCACGTCACGGCACCTTTTATCGAAGCCTTCTTTATAAGATGATTACGGACATCAAGTTGAGGCGTAAATGGAACATGCCTCACCTCGACATCGGTATTAACCTACATTGGTTTGTATGAAAATATCACGAATTCTTGTGGACACAGTGGTGTTTCTATGTTACTCACCCAAATTCTCCTGCTTTGTATGTGCTGAACAATTCACTATTTTACGTAACATGGCATGATGCAGCAGTATCAACCACCCATTCAATCATCTGGTTACCAACATGTAGGCATTCTTCAACGACAACTACAACATCTTCATCACTACATGTGACGGAAGCAGAGGTGTTCTTGTTCTCTTCCTTCCTCTGGTTTCCTTGATTTTGTTCATGCTTCCATACGCGACAAGTTTTCTTCATGTGACCTTGTTTTCCATAGTGATAACAAGCGTAGTCTTTGCCTCTTGATTTCAACTTTCCTTTGGATATGTCATTTTGAGGTCTTGATATTACGCACATACTGCCTCACATTTTTGTAACGATACTTGGCGAGCTCATTCTTTGGCAACTTTGCTTGTCTTATTATAAGGCCAATGGGATCCTATTACACCTTTCGAATTTTAAAGTGTCCTTTCCATATAACAGGGTAGTCATTAGATTTGAAGAAGGTAGAGATGCCAATAAGAGTATAGTCTTATCTTCATCATCGAAAGCTACTTTAAATTGTAACAGTCGAGAGATAAGGCTATTAAAGTTACTCGAATGTTGTAGTGCATCTGTATTTTCCAACATGCGCAGATTGTACAACTCCTTTAAATATAACTTGTTTGACAAGTTCTTCGCCATGTACAATTCCTCCGGTCTCTTCCAGATATCTTTTGCAATTATGCAGTCTTCCACATTGATGTTGTTTAGTACTTCATTTGAAAGGTTGAGTCGTATTGTACTGGCGGTTGTCTTGTCCATCTCTTCCCATTCGGCTTCTTTCATGGTTTTTGGCATCTTGGATTTGCCAAATAACGCCTTATGGACCTTCTGCTGGATAAGCAGGTCTTTCATCCGTCTCTGCTAGAGGGTAAAGTTGTTGTTGCCTGAGAAATTTTCAATCTCGTGCTTTGCACCTATCATCTTTATTTCAACTTCTTCTGGGCTCTCTGAAGTAATAGTAAACTCAAAAGTCTTTTCAATGTGGAGGATCGGTCAACGGCTGCAACCATAGAGCATACTAAGAGAACTCAGCTCTAATACCACTTGTAGGGTGCCCAAATGATCGGCTTCTATTGCTTTGACACTACTCTCTAGTAGTGTTTATTGACGTCAAAAGAATAGTACCATATATGTGAACAGTGTCGTATACGTGAATAGTACCAGCATTAGAAACTAAATACAGAAATGAAGAACACCATATTTTACGTGGAAAACCCTTCAAGGTGAAAGGAAAAATCACGAGACAAACTTCGAACAACAATCCAAGAAGAAAGGGAAGGGCGATAAGCGATAGGAAGGCACATCGTCTATCAATGCTTGTAAACTTTGTGGATATATAAATCAAAGGCAGCAAATGAAGAACAATTTATTATTTTGTTTTGAAATGAAAAAAAAATAATTCAATCATCCAGTGACATGGGGATGATTGAAAAGTACTGTCTTAAAAGTTCATGTTGATCTATTTCTAAATCTTTAACATTTTCTTAATGAGATAATACTTCATAGTTTTTCATTTTTCATAATGATCCTTTTCTTATATAAACAATCTCTATCAAGTCAAATGAGAATATTGACATAAATTTTTTCAATATTCTTTTTTGGTTTATTTAAGCTAATATCTTTAGTAAATTTATGCACACTACCCTAATATTTTTGCTTTTCGAAAGTACCTTCCTTTATTGCAATAAGAAATTGTTCTTTCAAAATCAACTCTACGAAACAATCCTCACTTACAACTTGTAATTAATTAGTATTAATTTTGAGGAGAGTTTCTTCATTATTCTTAAGATAACAATGATACTGATGCAATGCTAGGATTAATAATGCTTTTTAGTTGAATGAGCATAACACAAAAAATTATACAATGTTGTTTTGAATACCGCATTCACCAAATACTGTTTTAACAATTAATATTAAAATCACCAAACTTTAAAACTAAAAGTATTTTTAGGTCTAGAAACACTTCTAAAAAGCACTACTACCAAACTTAAGTTTTTGACAATGCCTCAACTGTATGCTCAATGAGAGAATTTAATTTGTTGAACAGACACTAACTCATTCAGCTTTTGACGTTATCTTCAAATTCTGACTCTCCTCCTGAAGACAGCCCTTTAAGGGAGGGTAAAGATGTAGATTCTCCATTCAATGGAACTCCAAAAGTAAAGTCAAGTAAAAGGCTGAAAGCAAAAGATCCAAAATCTACAAAAATAAATAAATAAATAAATAAACAGAAAATAAACAATCACAAGAAAAAAGAAGGTATATCTGGGGGTCAATACATAAATTTTATGTTTTTTTGCTAGAGAATTCATTTGAAAGACATTGCTTAAGATAATGTCGTACAACTCGTAATTAGGTTGCACTCTAAAAGTTCATTGAAAGTGATGAAGAGATGAGTCATGAGAGAAGCCCGATAGAAGAACCATCGTGGGAGCCCTAATGTAAGAAGTTTCGCTACATGATTGCTTATCTAATGTTTCATGAAGTCATCTCCTCCTCAATATTGCCTTTGGATCCCCTTATATATCAGCCACACAATTGTTTTCAATCTTAAATTTGTGATGTAGATATCAATTATTCTCTCTTGATCTGCAAGTCTTCCCAAGCAATCCTAAATATGAGAGGTCTTTCCTTATTGCCTAACCAGGAATATTTTCTTTTCCATTTTTTTCTTTTATGAAATGGTAAAAGAAAAAAGAAGCCTTGAACTAAGTATTCATATTCATGAGAAAACATTTAATAGTCATGTTTGGGAAAATAAGATCCAATTTGTTTATTAGTTCTAAGTAAACAAAATGAAAAGCAAAAATCGAGATACCATTACTGTTAATTATGCCTTAGTGAGAGAAAAAAACAATTATGATATCTAATCAGTGGGCATCTATTGTAGGCCCCTTTGGGTGCTCTTTGTTGAATATATATGCTTTTACTCATACAAAAATAATAATAATTATACCCTAGGTTTGTTTTATTTTTTTGATTTTTTTTTTTGAGCTATGAAATGGTTAAGTTGAAAATAGCTTATGTTATCACTTCTTTTAAATGAAACCAAAGCCCAGACAATAATAATTTAATTACACGAAGTCCAACCGTCATGAGTAGCTGACTATAGATATCTTTCTTCTCTTCCATTTTTTTGGAGGAGAAAATTTTTTTTTCTTATGTTTTGTTTTATTATATTTTATTTATTTATTTTGTAAAAATGCTCTTGTATGGTAAGAAAGACTCAACTTCAATTTAGAAAGTAATAATAATACATGAGAAAATGCCATAAAGTAGTGAAACTGGATTTAGGTATTTACCGTGGTGGGCTCATCTTAATTTTATGATGAAAACAAGCAATTGTTAGTAAATGTTACACCCAAAGAGATTTCTAAAATCAACTACTTGTACTGTCAAGATATCCATGGGCCATGATCTAGTTGTGTGCTCTATCACTCATGAATAACATCCTAAACTAAAATCACTTGATGAGGCCATTTTGATATAATTAATGTTAACTTCAACTATTTGATTGTTTCTTTTTGTCATGCTAACATTTTAAGTTAATAGCACACTTGTGTGATTATCCAAATGTATATGGACACACTTTTTTCTGGGGAAACATAGTAAATGGCATGAAATTTTAGTATTTAAACTGTGATGCTCACCTCTTCTTTGTGCTGGCTTTGCTTCGAAATTTGTACTATTACAATTATCTTGGTTGGCCTTCTAGTTTACTATAAGCAATCACAGGAATTGAAAGATCCTAGTGTTTCTTTGTATCAACTATAGTAACTATCGTTCTGTTAAGGGGCTTTAAAATTCTTTGAAGCAACTTTTTAGTCTACTGTCACCTTTCTATAGATTTTTATTGCAAGAATTTCCTTTGTTGAACAGGCACGAAATCATTCAGTTTGGATGTTGTCATCAGAATCCGAGTCTTGTCCAGATAATAGCCCCATGAGAGAAGATTATACCTCTCATGAAAATACATCTGTGCATAAAACAATTCAAGTTCTGGACAAAGAAAGGATGTTGTTCTTCTTGAGAATGAGTGAGGCGAATGAGATAGGCTTCAAGGAAAATTCACCAAAACAACGTGTTAAAGTGGAACACATATCCACTAAAAAGAAGAAAGCAAACAGTGAAACAAAAGAGAGGTAAAAAAAGGGCTAGAATGATAAATCTCATATTCGTAAAATGACATGGGTTGAAGTACAGACAAGTCAGTTAAACAAGCTTTCCACTTTTCTTTTTCTCTATGTATTTTTATTTTTTATTTATGTAATTGTATTCCATGTGGATATATCAATGAATATAGGGCATGATGATGTCACGGAACTTTTGGAGGAAGAAACATTAGATAAGCATACTAAACCTCAAGTAAGAAGCTTCAATATGTTGGAAGGTTCTTCATCTAGTCTTTGGTCCATTGATTTAACCTGGTGAAATTAGGTCTCCTCTGAGGACTGCCTCTGGTGCTCTTTGACAAAGTCCATCAATCTAAGGTAGACACATATTTTTATCTTCATCATGGCATACCAATTTCTTTGAACTATCTTCTCTTATTAATTTGTTAGAGATTTTGAGTTGTAGTTTGAGAATGACCAAGGAACAAAATATCAGTAATTATCAATATATCGGTACTTGGATTTTATGGATATATTGGTAAATATTAGTGGATATTTTGACAAAAATATCGGTAAAGTGAAAATTAACAAAAATACTTTGAAATTCACAGAAATACTTTGTTGAACTATAAAAAATACATAAATAAGCAAATATACACTTGTTGAAGACGATATTTATTCTAATTTATCAAGCAATTACATTACAATAGTCATTTAAAACCAAAATGAAGACCGATGTGGCTCCATTACGTTGTTTGATGAAGGGATCTGATCTTGATGAATACAATATTCATAACAAGATCTTCAAAATATTGAGATAAATTACAAAGAAAAAATAATTTGAGAGTCAAATAGAACTTGGATGTGTATAGATGAGTTTGTTAATAAATTGTATGATTTTAGGGGTATTTATAGAATTTTTTAGAGTCAAAATAGCCATTGGATTGTCAAAAAAACCATTGTGATTTAATTCTAACCGTTGAGTTTGATTTAAGTCAAAATAGTCGATTTATCTATGATATTTTAGCGATAGATCTCCAATATTTACCGATATATCTCCAATATTTACCGATATTTTTCCAGAAACTCCAACACATGAGCATGTGAGATATACTCACGATATTTTGCCAAAATGTAGAAAATTTCCGATATTTCACTGAAATATCTAGGATTTTACCGATTTTTTGGCGAATTTTTAGCCAACCAACTTTCGGTTGAAAAATATTGTTGGTCCGATCAAATATCCCGATATATCCGATTTTTGTTCATGAGAATGATTAACAAGCTCTCTCGAATCATCGGGAAGCGCATCTTACCCCTTTTAAATGCATTATAATCCAATAATACATTTTTGTTAGATGAATTCTAAATTATGGATTTTCTTAGGATGAACTTTGAAAATAATGCATTTAGGCCATGTTATGCATGTATTTATTTTCTTGCTTGGCGCTTATTTAAAACCTATGTAAATATCTGTATGCTCTTAGCACGCATTCTTGGCAAGTTCATGACTGTTTATTATGATTATATCTCCATTTTTAAGCCAAATTTTCTTTGGTACATTATTTTAGTGATTAGTGTGTTATGCATCAAAGAAAGGAGTGTTTTTGTCGCCATTGCACCCAAAAAAAGCCGTGTTACGCTATTAGCCTATCCCCATAAAATATGCTATAATGACTATGAGACTATTCGTCAACTGATGAAAGCGTACCATCACTGAATTATTCAACCTTCTTTTATCAATTGTGTTGTGTTATCAGACCTTTTGGGGTTGACGGTGTGTTTTAAAATGATTAGAATCTTGTGCATCTATTAGGAGAAAGCATTCAATAATTTGTGATTCTAATATGCTAGACCTTGTACTTAATTTTGTCACCATCCGGCACTTATGCAGTGGGTACTTTTTATGGCTGAGTGAAGCCAGTTTGAATTAATGGTGTTTGAAGATTGGTACGTGGTTCTAATAATTCAATCATTTTAGATGTGTTGAAAGAGCTTTTCATTTTCCACATAAAGGCTTTCGTTTTGCCATTGAGAGAAGGCCAACGCTACGAAACTTAAGTAGCTGATCCATGTCTCATTTAATCTTATGCCATATGCTAAGCATTTGGAATTGAACCTGATAATTCTATTGAGGAAACTTGGGTCCGGCTACCACCTCGACTTTTGTGCCACCCACCATTTATGCTGTGTTGCATTTATGTTGATGTATATAAATAAAGGACATTTAGGGAAGTTGTTGGTAAATCTTTTTTGGAATTTTGCGGAGGCTCTTATTGGGTGTGAAGATGAATTTATAGATTTGAGCGGGGATATGGGTCTTTGTCAGTGAATGGTAATTATGGATACCCCATCCGATCATGAAATGTTCTAGATTTAAAAGGTAATGTATATGTTTTATGATCTTATGATTCTTTTATTCACCGATGCGATGAGGCCCCAGCTACGTGGTTAAGGGCTAGCCCGTGGGCATAGGAGGGGACTGGAGTTCGAGTTACAGTGGGAGATGAAATTGTGTACTTAAAAAAATGATTCTTTGATTCTTTGATGATTGATCCATTCGGTGTTTCTGTTTGGATCTATATGTAATCTACTCTTTATATCTAATAGAACTATGAAAAGTTATTTTGTCCTTAAGTAGTAAATATTGTCACTAGGTTTCATATGAAACCAAGAATTTAGTGGTGAACTAAGACTAAAGCTTCCAAATTTATAAGTTACTCAAGATTTGCTTAATCTACCTCTTCAGTATAGTTGCTTTTTTGCATATTTCTAAAGACTAGTATCCTTCATCTAGTTCCTTTAAATTTTGGTTAATTTGCAGGAACTATCTATAAAACAATAATAGTTCCTTCTAGGACATTCTGCATTGTAAGTATATTTTTTAATTTTGACAGTTTCCTCATTCCTAGCCTCATATTACATTATTGGAACAAATATGTAGCACAAACCCTCATATAATTTTGTATTCAATTAGAAGCAATTTGGTTACTGTGATGCCCCAATTTCCAGGGGTCCCATTGACCACCGTTAACCTGCGGAAACCTGTGTGTCTCATATCATAAGACCCATACATGAGTAAAATGGCCACATTGGCCTATACGTCTATACTCCCTAAAATATAATCAACTATATTACAATAGTTTCAAGAGTTAATTACACTCTTATACAAATATGTTTCAATCATAATATTTGTTACATGTTTTACAAAACATATAATCAAAGCCACATGTAGGCTTTCTTCTCAAAAATGGCCTCTAATGAGCATCGTCTTCCTAAACACTCCTTGTACCTGAAAGGGGGATCCCATGACAGGGTAAGCAATGCCCAGTAGTTGAATTTTCCTACTTGGGTTACTCCCCACCTAAGTTCTCATGCAATGGCACACCAAACATTCAAGTAAAACATATATGTTCCTATTCAAATGTCTACATGAAATGGATGAGAATGTGACTCACCCTTTCCCACTTCCCGAGCCCTCACTGACTCCCTCACGCATGCCTAAGGCAAGTGTAAGAAAACACTGTTTTCAAAACAAAAGGTTTTTGTTCTTGAAAACATAATACCGATTTTCAGAATCTATCGACAAACTTCTGAGACTGTTGCAACTCTCCGAAACAACCATGGGTCTTCCTCCGAGATGACATGTTGGACAACTCTCCAAGGCAATTCTTCAGAAAATCTTCCTTTGAAATCCATTTAGCAACCACGTTTTTCATGTCATGCACTCACACCTATTATTCTAGGTTATCCCAATGCATATGAAATGCAATATGCCATTTCACAACAATTCATGTTAATATATTAAGCATGCATATACTAACAGACTTTTACACAATCATCATGTTATTCATTCATGATAGCAATAACATAAAATTAGTCACATGGGCTAATAAACCTAAGAATCCGTCTCTTCGGACTGCCCATAACATCATTAATAAATAACACAACATGTTATCTCAACTAAGAAATAACATATTCACTCACAAAGCCATTAATACACCCCACGCCAATTCGGATCGTGAGAAACCACTCTAGGGATTTCTTCACTCAATCCAAATCTTTTGGAACCAAAAACACGACCATCTAGGCCTCAAGATATCCCTATCCATTAAAATGGCTCTTAGCCAAAGATTAAAAAAAGTAGGAAAAAACCCCTACCTCCCGGAGTTTGTCAAAACTCCCCATTACCAGTACCCACGTGTAGCTCTTGCAGTGGGACCAACTTTGCTACTTGCCTCGCCGAAATTTGACTTTCCGATCACCGAAAAATCTAGAGAGAAGTGAGAGCTTCTCACTCTAAAACTCTCTTCCTCTCTCTTTCCTCTTTCTTTTCTCTCTCTATTTTCCCTCTCTTTTCCCCATCCAAACGGTTGGGTCAAGTTGGGGTCAAGAGACTTGTCATCTCATGCCACATGTCACCATCGTTGGCTTCGATTTCACCTCTTCATCCCTTATCCATCTAACATGTATTTCCTCCACGCATGATGCCACATGTCACCTATGGCCCACACTTGAGCTCATCACCACTAATTTTACATGACACTTGGCACCTCGAGTCACTCAAGCACAAAGCTACATCCCATACCATTCTCGGTGTCTCGAAAAACATGAAATTCCGACTGTCTCGGAATTTGATGAAATTCGACATGATAGCTAGATTTCACGAGACGATTCCAACGATGAAGTCCATTTTGTCACCTAAGATCTAGAAAATTCCTGATTTTTAATTTAAATTACTATTTTACTCCTTTTTCGTAAAATTAGGAATTTTCTGGTTTTGCCAGCGCTTTATGCCATTTAACACATAATTTTCTTCTTCAGGTCAGCTTTGGGTAGTCAGAAGCAAAGGTTTGTCCATCGATTTGCTCTTTTATCTTTTAGAGTTCTCACCATTAATATCTTAAATAAATAAGGTAACTATTTTGGGGCGATTCTTTATTTTATCCTACAACCTGTTTCCTCAAAGTTTAGTGATTTTTTTTTTTTTTTTATGTTTTAAACTCTCTCCTACCTAGTTTCGGCTTAAAAGTACTGGGAAAAGGTGTACTTAATGTCTTCTGGAGAAAATGGCGCACTTGGTTTTAAGCATGTTTATCGACTTGGATTGTATATTTCCTCCATCGTGGAGGTCATATGAATGACTTTATTCAAATTAAACCACAATCTAATGTTTACAAGGTTGAAACAATGCTCAAGGTTATCTATACAAATTTCTCCACCTTGATTTTACTTTGATTCTAAGATGAGGCTCTACAAGATGCCTGTGCCGTGACTCATCAAACTGATCAAAATGAGGGTGATGAAAAGCAAACCAATGGAAAAAACCAAAGGAAAAGCTGAGAAAGCATCTGTATGCTCCAAAAACTCCTTCAGTAATTCAACGCCCTTCCATGAAATCATAAAACTCTGCCTTCACATAATATATTCATATACGTGGTTGATGGTTCATAGGGGGTTAGACAAAAGAAGGGTAAAACTGCAGGAGCGAAGGCACCAAAGAAAGTGAAAAAGAAAGCTCAAGTTCAAAACAAAACAAAGACCAAGAAATAAAAAGGTTATTCATGTACCCTTTATTCTTTTATGATACATACCATGAATCATTGAGTTATCAACAACCCTGATTCTATCAGCTTTTCCTACTAATAAGAAATGTAATGTGATATCGAGTTGTGATTATTCTTCTCTAGCCCTCGTTCTTTTACTTGGGAGCAGATTCCATGTCGAATGATGTCTCGTGGATTTTAATTTGTTTGCCAAAACTAACAGCCGTGCTCCTTAAATCTTCATGCCAATCATCCATGATCGAATCACCGATAGAGATTTCTTCATCTTGCATTCCTTCCTTCTAGATACAATCTAATTCTTAGCAAGCCCGGTACAGTAAATTTATCTTGTAAAGAATCAAGCCATATAGGCAAGCCACAATAAGTGTGGTGAAGGATCGGACAATGAAAAGGGTAGATGACATTTGGAAGAGGAAACCATCCCTTGATCTTCTCCGCTGCTCCGCCCCTTGAAATAATGGACCTAGAAATTCATCACTTGGCTTCTTCTTCCTGCATCACAGAAACATTCCCAGAAGAAATAATATGGATGAAACTGACTAATAATCCATGTATTGCGGAAGTGCTGCCTCGCAGAAACATTAGAATGGGAGAAATATGTGTTTACCCTTTGGCAATGGGGCAAAAGATGATGGCATACTCATAAGCCTTGCATGTAAAAGTGCTTGTTCCATCATCAAAAGCATAACTTTAAGCCCTAGGGCAAGCTCTCCACAATACCCATTTGGCCATTCCACCCTTTGATGAGATCTTTCATCTTTTCTCTTGATTTATCCATCCTTGGGATGATGTTTATTGTTTTGGTGTTCCAAGAATGATATTCTTGATGTATGGTTGTTGTGAGCCTCTAGTTTGCTTGCAAGAGAAGAACTTGGTGTAACCCATTATTGTCATTGTTGAAATAGTGAAAGTGTAAGTGGCCTACGGGTCCCATGATTTTTACCCTTTTCATTTGGGGGTTTTCCACGTAAAAAATGTTGTCTCATTATGGTTGATTTATTGTTGCTTGGTTAGTTTTGTTGTTGGATTAATTGTTTGTTGAACCTATTTTTGGCACACAAAGAGGGAAAGATCATTTTTAGAATAATTGTATTTGGTAGTCTTTCCCAACACCATCCAAATTCCTCCGAAATATCGCTGGTAATTTTCTCCGATTATTATTTTCGTTCATGAACATAGGTAAGATGCTCTTATCATAAAAAAATCATGTCCCTTCTTCTATTCTCATTATTTCTATGTTTTTCTTCTTATTTAAAGTTAGTTTACTTTGTTTTCTGTTATATATTTTTAGTGTTAAAGTCATATGGCGTTGTTCATTAAACTAATAATTATTAGAGTACTATGGAACCATGCCTTAGACCATCAATTAGCATTCATATTCAGTGCTACTTAAATCATATCAGACATAGATAACGGTTATTCGTTACATATTTATTATATGCTTGTTGCTAGGGTATCATGCCAATTATTACATATTAGTTACAAAATATATAATATCATAGGAAATAACTTGTAGGTTAGAAAAAAGCTACACTACCTTCCACTTGATGAAATTGTACCCATGGAATTGTTTGAGGTAGTTGTTGATTCTATTGGATTGCTCATATGATTCTCAACTAACATTTCCTCGAGTGTGAGTGAGCTTAGGAGGAATTTAACAACTGGCCCTCTCCTTCTAACTTAACATCTCAAGGCTTTGCTCATTGAAGGACGATCTATGGGCTTCATTTGTATACACCATAGTGCAACTATCACCATATTCCTAACAAGCTTCTTTTCATCTTCAGTGGCATCTCCCAAGTCTATGTTATTCCCTTAGTGATATCTATCATAAACCCATGATGGAAAATATATTTTACTTGAGTGTTCCGTATTTGCATTCACATTCTTTCTCTTCCCACCATCTTCATTAACAACATTCCAAAACTATAAACATCAGCCTTGTATGAGAAACCTCCAATGTTTTTGTAGAATAATTCTGGAGCAATGTAACCCAATGTTCCTCATGTAGCAGTGAGAGACACCATACTTTCATCTATTGAATACAACTTTGCAAGGCAAAAATCTGAAACTTTTGGTGTGAAGTCCTCATCGAGAAGGATATTATGTGGCTTGCTATCAAAATGTAGAATTTGCATGTCACAACCTTGATGTAGGTATTCAATACCACGCCACTCAAGCTGCGATCTTGTACATCTTTTCCCCTGACTTAATAAAGTTTTGCTTTCTTCTTTATGAAAAATGAACTTATCGAGAGAACCATTGGACCTTGAAGTCATAAATAAGTGCCCACTTGACCCTTGTACACAAAAATCCTACAAGTCTTTGCATTAATATGATGAATTCTTCCTATTGTAGCAACCTCATTGATGAAATCTTGTCCATTAGCTTTTGACATGATCAATACTTTCACAGCTACAATGCGACCACTTCGAAGTTTTCCCTTATACACAGAGCCAAAACCTCCTTGACCTAGCATCGCGAGTTATGGGGTGTCCTCTTTATGTCTGAATAGGAGTACTTGATGGGTTGGAGATTTTGTGATTGCGTAAAAATTCTTCGATACTATCATCTAATGATAGATGCCCCGATGAAACTTGTAATCAAATACGCAAATAGGCCTGACATCGGAAGAAGAGCACTTCCTATGACTAAACACAAATCAAATGTCACGAAAAAAACTAAATATCTCAAAAAAAAAAAAAAAAGGAACAAAGATAGCAAAAAATAAGTGGTTGTGTTGTTAGTGAGCCATGCTCAATTAGAGGTGGCAATTTAAGTCTGGTCCGTTGGGCTAGCCCAGTCCACTCGGAATTAGGATTGGAGTGGATTATAAATTTATAAGCCCACAAGAACAAAATAAATTTGGCATAGCCCGCTCATATATAGGGTCGGGTCGGGCTGCTATATTTTTTGCCCTAAAAAACCGGACTAGATTTGACCCGACTCAGCTTCTCCGCCCGAATTGCCACCTCCAAGCTCAATAGCTACTTTAGAAACCACTTAATTCAGCGAAATTTGATTTTCAGCATGCTTTTAAAAGTTTACTGTTTCCTGGGGAGTAGTTTGATTGGCAAAAAGGAAGGAAAAAAAAAATCAGTAGGTTGGAATTTGGTAGCCTTACCAAGAATATGCAGTATCCAGCCTCCTAGTAAAAGAAATAAATACCAAAAATTTAAGAATATAGAGCAATATTATAAGTGAAAAACATAAATAACACTAAAATAGGAGACATGTAAGAAAAGTAAGTACTCTTGCAATCATGAAGAAGGTTGCGGGGGATAGTAAAGGTCGCAATCACCAATATCATGTTGAAGTCCTACATCAAACCATCCAAGCCATATCAGTCCCGTTCTCATGCGAAATTAATAATTGCGAGTAGCAATCTTACCTCAGAATGTGAAGGAGTGGGGAGAAAATTGAAGTCCTACATCAAACCATCCAAGTCATATCAGTCCCGTTCTCATGCGAAATTAATAATTGTGAGTAGCAATCTTACTTCCGAACGTGAAGGTGTAGCGAGAAAATAGTCCCCCTGTTAACAGTGAAAGTCCAATTTGTAAAAAAAAAATTAGGAAAAATGAATAGAAATAAATATTCTATTTCAAAGAAAATTTTAGTGGGTCTTACTAATAAAAGGTAGCAATATATTAATCTTTATAAACTCCCAAATCCTACTTGAGATTAAGCGAGCCGGTGAAATTAGGGAAGAATTACCCAGCGATATAGTGAAGATAAGGTGGTTAGTATAAATATTGTAGATCGATTTTAAAAGGAATTATTTTTATAAAATCATGTTTCACTAGATGTGTTGGGTTGAGGACTTTGGCTGATTAGTTGTACCATGATCACGGATGATAGGATTTTACATGTTGTAGAAAAATCCCGTATCAACGAGGAATATGAATATTGGCAAAAATTAATTAGATTACTTGTTTTCTCTTAATTAAAAATAATATGGAGATTTAATTCTATTTTTTTCCTTTTTCTTCAATTTTTCTTTCTATTTTCTTTCTCTTGCATTTCTCTTAGCATTTCCCGGCAACCAAACATAGCCTTAAGCAATCACGATTGAGTAAGACCTTTGTCGAGGAAATATGGGAGGATAGATGTGAGAGTTGACTCTTTATTGTGAGGAAGAAAATTCCAAACTCATTCTCTAACGATTTTGGCTTATAACCTTTATCATGTAATTTAGTACATTTTTTTCATACCCTTCTCATTTAGCTTCTTTTTTTTTTCCTTATTGGTCTTTCACTTGACTTAATAAATTAAATAAGGAACCTCTCCCTTCATGTAATATTTAACAATCATATTTTTAAAGATTTTTTTGCTGCGTTTGGTTCTTGAAAAGTTTGAATGAAGATATGGATAAAAGAATTCAGTTTATCTTATGGTTTCTCAATAGTTTGGAGGAAAATACTAAAAAAAAAAAAAATAGAAGAAAAATAAGGGAAAATTTAAAATTAATAAATTGTTATTGTATGTTATTTCAAATTCTTTTCACCTTGAAATATCAAGTGTGTATGAGGGCGTCTGACACTCACAATTTTTCTCTGAAGTGTTGGGAATATGGTTGCTCCTCTTGTAGCACTGAAAGTCGCCATTCCCTTCCCCTAAAGAGCATTCTCGCCCTTTCATTGTGCATTGGCGGTTGCAGAAGAAAGGCATAAATGACAGGTGAAGTCCGGGAATAAGCAAATAATCTTGCAAATTTGACATGGAAATGTAGCTGGGCTTAGGAAGTGCCTTCAATGGTTGAATAACCATATATCTGTTCATCGTGCATGAATTCGGAATATCTTCTACCCTCACCAGTTATGAACTACTGCATAAACATATGTTGGTGATGAGGAAGTAGTAGTAGTAGTAGTAGTGTTGCATGGAATAATAGGAATGTAGTCGTCGTGACTGACTGACTCCTCGCATTTCATCAAAACTAGTATATAGAAGAATGTCTTTTGAGAAGGCGAATTATAGCGATAGGCAGCTCCCCAAAAATAAGGCAAAGTATATGGAAATTCATACTCTTGATGAGTACTGTAATATGCAGCAATGGAATGGAGACACTTGCCCTTCTTGAGCCCAGGGTCCACTACCACGATGGTATAATCATGGTAGTTGATCTGTGTAACCAAGAATTTCCCATAATATTTCCCACCTTGGAGGTTTATGGTCAGAGTACGATTGTTTTCACAAATCAATTCATACTCAGGGTAACCGCAGCTGGGGGGATCACCCTGTAATCGGAAAGGGTAGGAAATGTTCCGAATATCGCCGCAGGAAGAGGGGCAGCAAATCTGGTTCTTCTCATCCTTTCCAAGAATACAAACTGAAAGGAAGAAGACATGGAGGACTACTATTATCAGGCTTGCTCCCAATCCCATGACTTGTGCCGACAAAGAGAGAGAGAGACTCTGCTTTAGGGTTTTGAGTTCCAGAGAAGTTGAGTCTAAAATATCTGCCTACTTGCTGCTGTGTTCAACTTATTGGACGGTCGAAATTTCAGCAAGTTACCGAAGTAAACGTCAAATTATCTTGAGCCCAGAAAAAAGTTTAGAAGCAAAGTGGGACATACACGTAAAACTCAAAGGCATTTGTATACCTTATCCCTCTATCTATATTATAAAATGGGAGAAAAGCAGTGCAAATTCAAACTATAGAGATCAAGAAGCAGTTGCTTAATTAATTAAAAATGGGAATCCCTTTACTCTTCTTCTTCTTCTTCTTGCTGTTTATGAGGTTGTTCCCAGAGATTGATGGAGGGATTCAATATAATGAGTGCAAGGCGTCAAGGTGCAGCCGCCATGGTCCGGTTATCCGGTTTCCGTTCCGGATAAAAAACCAGCCAGTCCCTGACCAGTGTGGATATCCGGGGTTTGAGTTAACATGCTCAGAAGAGAAGCGAACAATACTAGAGCTGCCCAATTCTGCCAAACTCTGGGTGAGGGAAATAAATTACACTTCTCAGGAGATGTTTGTCCGTTTCCCTGATGATGAATATTGCCTTCCAAGGAGGATTGTAAACCTTAATTTATCTGCCTTACCCTTCCAGTTCAAATACTCCACACCCGTCTCCTTCTTCAATTGCTCAGAAAATAAATCAGAGTCCTATGGGTTTTGGGGATCCATCCCCTCCACTTGTTCCTCAAGTGACCCAGTTTATTTCACTTATTCCCTTGACTCTCTCAGTGAAGTGGACTTATCCTCTGGCCGGAAGATTTTCAATGCTACAATCCCAGACTTTATACTTTATGACGATTATGATCAGTCTTCAATGAATTGGTCAAAACCAATGTGCGGAAACTGTGAAGCAGAAAGAGAGAAATGCCAACTGAAGAAGAAGAGTAATAGCAGGGAACCTGAAATCAAGTGCATTCCTAAACCAGCAAAAGGTACTTAACAACTCTGCTTCTTATGAAATTTTCTGTGGTAGTTGTTATGTATGCTCTGTTTGTACTCATTAACTTTACAAGGTACTGTACAACCAAATAGTACTAATGGATGAATGTGAACTTGCATTCTTATATTCATCACATGCTTAGCTTTTTTTTTTGAAAGGCATCACATGCTTAGCTAGAACAATTACATGCTAATTAAATCAATTGAACCTGTAGAGAGGCCCGCAAAAACCAAGGTTAAAAATAATCCAAATTCACGGCAAATGAAACCCATGTTACATCCTCATGTAAGCTAATAAGTTTATTTTCTTTTACAGGTGCTCCGATGGATAAAGTGCTACTTACAGGTGATTTCGTTTTCATCCTCTTTTCAATTTGGTTTGTTTCTTCTCTTCCATTTGCTTACAAAAACCCGTTTTCAACCTTATATATGTATAGAAGTAATCCTTGGTTTCCTTCACTTCACTCTGAGATCTACATAATCTTTATTACATCACTCTAATAAGTTGAAAGAAGGCGTAAATTGAATATTCAAAAGTTTTTTTTTGGAGGATAATAGAGCTTGCAAGCCCTCGAGATACTCCTATCATGATGTAAAAAAGGATCACAAATAATTTCCAGGATAAGCTAAGTCAAGGAGAGTATGGAATTTGCATTTATAAAGGAAAGCTCTCAAATGAGTTTTTGTTGCGATAAAGATCCTTGATGATTTCAAAGGAAATGGAGAAGAGTTTATAAATGGTGGGAACAATGGGCACTGATACATCATGTGAATCTAGTTAAGCTTGCTTGGGTTTTGTGCGAGATCACTATAAGCAGGCTTTGATTTTATGAATTTTACCGAATGAGTCACTAGACAAGTTTATATTTTCAACATTTGGTAATAATCAATCCCATTGGAGTGGCATGACTTCAAGATATTGCTATAGGCATTGCTAAAGGTATTGAATGTCTTCACCAAGGTTGTGATCAATGAATCCTTCATTTAGATATCAAGCCTCATAATATTTTGCTTGATCATAACTTTAATCCAAAGATCTCTGATTTTGGTCTAACCAAATTATGCTCTAAGGAGCAAAGTGCGGTATCTATGACAACAACAAGGGGGACCATGGGCTACATTGCACCGGTAATGTTATCTAAAAATTTTGGAAATGTGTCTTACAAGTCAGATGTTTATAGTTTTGGTATGCTATTAATTAAAATGGTTGGGGGAAGAAAGAATATTGATGTTAGAGTGGAAAATAGTAGTGAAGTATTTTTCCCAGAGTGGCTCTATAATCATTTCGATCAAGAGCACGAGGTATGCATTCGAATTGAGGAAGAAAATGATATTAAAATAGCAAAGAAATTAAGCATCATAGGGCTTTGATGTATTCAATGGTATTTGATAGATCACCCTTCCATAAAATTGTGATTGGGATGTTGGAAGGAGGAGAAGACAATTTAATCATACCTCCAAATCCTTTTCTATGGAACATATAACATCAAGTGTCGGACGACGCAAAGCATTCGTATAGCCAGAGTTGATGGCCATACCAGAAAAAGAATAAGAAATTTTACTTAACATATCATGTTGTAATAAATTGTAGTAATGTTATGTTTTTATTTATTGCTATAGTTCAATAAAAGAACCCACTTTTGAAGACCAACCTTTACTAACTCTGACAAATTGTGCCTCATAAGTTAATTGTTTCTTTATTTGCGCTAACTTAGTTCTTCTATAGTAAAGTTTATGAAATTTATAGATTAGTTCTTTGCCAGGTTATGGTATGTTATTATAAAGTTTTCTAGCTCGATGGTGGGCATAACTACATTGTTGAATCATGTGACCTGTATCGTCTATTTTCTTATATATTTTTAAAATTTTAAAATTTTAAATCCTCTCCCTAGTATCAATCATCACTCAATAATTTCAAAGAGTATAAATTTTTGTAATAGATTTTTTCTCACTAATGATCATAGACCATCTAATCCATTGTATATACATAGTCCAATTTCGTCACTATGTTTCACTTTTCATGAGGTCCATTCTCATATAAGGATAACTTTTTGGTGTGTGATCCAAACAACTATATAGTCATTGTATAAGTGTGATCATTTTCTCACTATGATACATTCATTGTGTTGTTCGTGTATGGGTCTATTTTCATTTTCTCACTATGATACATTCATTGTGTGGTTTGTGTATGGGTCTACTTTTAATATAATATAGTAAATTGTCCTCATATTCTGCCTTTAAACATTGAAGGCTCTAACCCAATTAAGCTAGGCATGTGGATGCCAATAGAGTAATTTAGATCAAGTAGCTTTAAATTATTTTATTTTGTGAGTTTCAATTGGTATACTACCTTTCTAAATTTAGTATTTCTATACGTAGCATAAATCTAACTTGATATTTCTTGCATTTTCCTAGTGGAAAATGATACCTTTTAATTAATTAATGTAAGATTCTCCATAATCTATTTTTTATTTTTTATTAATTTCTTCATTAATCCAATGGTTTGTTTTTTAATGAAATTTCTCTTAATAATAAGGATTGAGTAAACTCTATAGGGCATCTCATTACTTCATAAGAATATATATAATGGTCCATACTATGCTCTTGAGATCATATATATCAAATCTATTAATTCTATTTATCATATCAAATTTAACAATAGTATGGGAAAAAAAATAAAGTTTACATATATTTTGGATGAGAAATTTATTTCTCATATTCATTGGATTTCTTAAATATTTCCTTACAAAAAATCTCATGTCAATCAATGAATTAAAAAGAAATAAAGTCTAGTTTTAAAAATATTTATTTTGATGAAAAAAAAAACATGTTTTCTTGGCTATTTGAAGAGACAGCCAAGGCACCTTCACAATATTCAAAGATCAATTTCATCATTTGCATGTGTTTAACATTCATAAGGAAATAAAATTTAACTTTTTTTCCCACAATAAAGAAAGTAAACTAAACAACTTTAAAATTGAATGTTCCTCGTAGCAAGAAGAGGTGCCAACACCATACAATCAAGGCAATTGTTGTTCTTATTTGCTAGTCAAGCGAAGATAAAACCAAAAACTTAATTTAAAAATTAATCATTGAATATTTTGAAAATTTATAAGAAGATGATAAATTTTCCTTGTTATTTGAGAAGTTTGCCAATGCACCTTCTGAATAAGATAAGTGTAATATATTTTGGTTAGTTAAGGAAAACAAAACCAAGGCAGTCTAGTTGGAATTATTGAAGGAAGTATCCTTCTTTTTTGTCTACTTTATCTAGGATAGAAAAGCTTGATTAATTTATAATATCTTATTTTCAAAGAAAAATCTTTAGAAACTTTTCCATAAAATTTATGAGTAATAGCATGTAGAATGCATGATAAAAAAGACACCAAGGAATTCTTGGTTTCCATGAAAAGACGGGTTCTTGAGAATCACCTTTAAGAAATGTACCAACAAGAAAAAATAAATATGGTGGGGTCATTGATATAGCAAGGATAGAAAAGCTTGACTAATTCCTTTGCTAATTTCTTATTTTCCATGGAAAAATAGCCCAAAAAAAAAGTCTTTTATTTTCTATAAGAAAATGAGTGCTACTGTTTTCAAAAGAGTTGTTATGTAGGACCTCTCGAATGGCATCAATGTAAAAATATTACAAATTATGAGACGGTTGATGAATGAAAGGATCGAAATGAGGATACATGGAGAAGCTTGACTAATGGTTAGATAATTTCTTATCTTTTATGGAAAATTGGCTTTGAAATTTCTCTGTAGAAATTAGGAGAAGGATAATGTCTTAGAATTGAGGTCCTAAATAGGAACATGAAATATTGTTAGATAATTTCTATTAATAGACTCTTAACCAAATTCATATCGAGTTTAACTAATTCTTTAATTGATGATTTCTTTTTTTTTCTTTTTCTTTTTTATGTGGAAGTACAGTTCTTATTTATACAACAAGTGAAGATGCTCTTGCTGGTTGATTTCACAATTCAAGATAACTTGATTTTATGTTTGTGAAGTGTAGACTAGGTTCAATTTGATAATGAGTTCTAAAACTTTGTGGCTCTCTATAATTAATGTGGGACACACTTCATATGTCGAGTCTCTCTGGTTTCCTTTTGCGTACGACATGGGCATTTGTAGAATTTCTACATACAAATAACTTGAACTTAAATCATAAAATTAAAGAATAGAATTAATGGATGAACATATATCCCTCCATCTAACTACTTGAAGAAAATATTGCACATAGCTCCCTTGGGTGAATGATATCTATCTAGATCTTGTCATTTTTCATGAGCAAACCCAATCTACACGCCAAGGACTTATAGTGTGTGGGCGACGTCATTTGTCATTTGCATTCAGCAGTGTCGCGACATTGCGCATCAACAAGCATTTCAAACAAGCAGTGACCAGTTTTAAGAACTAGGGTCAGATTACATTGAGATTTGTGTTAACCCATAATTTTATATAAAAAAAAAAGCATGAAATATGTCTAGTCGCGTCCGAAACCTTTAACTTCTTATCTGGCCAACGACAAGCCATGTGGCGTGTCTGACACGTGTTCACGTGTCCTACATGTGGACACTCCACCATTTAGTCGTGTCTATGCTTCATGGTCAAAGTTTTCCGACCTGTCCGAATCTCTTAGAATTGGGTCTTTCAAGCAACCCAACCTCAATGTTTCCATCCTAAAGAATTCTTCGGTCTTCTCTCCTTAATTTAATAAATTGCACTCAACTTAAATATTATGATTGAAACTCATCATGTGCTCAGTTTGGGCTTATACTTTGTCTCTTTTATGTCGGCTTATTTGGTGTTTTGCTTAATGTACCTTTCCATGCTCTTAAGGAAAAATGCAAGGGAAAGAAAATAGAGGGAAAATGTAGAAGAAAAGAAAAATAAAATTATGGAAAAATAAAAATATTCTACCTAAATTATCTAAAGTAGTATCTTTATTTACTACCTTGAAGTTTTATTTATTTATTTTAATTCATCAATACATAAATAATTTAAGAATATATAATTTTCGACATAATTTTATTAATATTTGATTTTATTTGAAAATTTTAATTCAATAACAAAATATAAGAAAATCATTTTTTGGGAACCAAATACAAGGTCAAATTTTGTGGACAAGATATCACTTGGAATCTTAAGTAGTCATTGGATGTGAACGAATGATACTTACGTTATTTGTATCCTAACCGCAAACGCACACATGTTGGATTCTCTTCCAAAACAATACCAAAGGCAGCAAATGAAGAACAATTTATTATTTTGTTTTGAAATGAAAGAAATAAATGGTCTTGCTTTTTTATATATATATATATATATATATATATATATATATATATATATATATATATATATCCAGTGACATGGGGATGATTGAAAAGTGTCTTAAATGTTCTTATCGGTCTATTTTTAAAATCTTTAAAATTTTCTTAATGGGATAATATGTTGGAGAATGATTCAAAGTTGGTTTTTTAATAGTTTCTATTAATTAGGAAATGCTTTGTTTTATTTATTTATTTAATTGTGAGTGGGAGAGTACAAGGTTGTTTGAGATATTTTAGCTATGTGATAAATATGGAGAGTTAGTTTTGAATGGGATAATTAATGGATTTTATTTATTTTAATTTTGATTTATCTCTTGTAGCCTATTTAAAAGGCATTTGCATTTAATAAAAAGAGGGAGAAGTGTGTTACATTGGTAGTGCAAAATTATTTTTCTCTCTCTTCTTAAATTTCCCAACAATGGTATCAGAGCCATAGGTCTTGAGGGTTTGTGAGTGATTTTGATGGCAACGAATAATTTTTCTGCTCCTACACCTACTCTTACAGCTGAAAATGATCATATATGGGCTATCAAAATGAAGGCAAATCTAAAAGGTATGAGTTCGTGGGAGGTTATTAGGTATGAGTTCGTGGGAGGTTATTGAGAATGATGCTAATCCTGTTGTTCTTCCATCAAATCCAACACTATCACGGCTGAAAAAGCATGAAGAAGATTTGGCGAATAAACTTTGTTCTGAATTAATTGGTGAGAAGTGCACCAAGAAGAATTTTTAGAGAGAAGTGCTCTAATAACAAGTGAAGGTTGATGAGAGTGCATCAACAAGATGGTGAGACGTGCATCATGAGGTGGAGAGAAGTGCTTCACAAATTTGAAAAGATGGAGAGATGTGCTCCATGAAAAAAAAAAAATTATGCAACTTTGAATCAAGGGGGAATGTTGGAGAATGATTCAAAGTTGGTTTTTAATAGTTTCTATTAATTAGGAAATGCTTTGTTTTATTTATTTATTTAATTGTGAGTGGGAGAGTACAAGGTTGTTTGAGATTTTTTTAGCTATGTGATAAATATGGAGAGTTAGTTTTGAATGAGATAATTAATGGATTTTATTTATTTTAATTTTGATTTATCTCTTGTAGCCTATTTAAAAGGCATTTGCATTTAATAAAAAGAGGGAGAAGTGTGTTACATTGGTAGTGCAAAATTATTTTTCAAAATTATTTTTCTCTCTCTTCTTAAATTTCCCAACATAATACTTCATAGTTTTTCATTTGTCATAATGATTCTTTTCTTATGTAAACTATCTCTATCAAGTCACATGAGAACATTGACATAAATTTTTTCAATATTCTTTTTTGGTTTATTTAAGGTAATATCTTTAAAAATGGTTATGCACATTACCACTAATATCTTTGCTTTAAGTACCTTCCTTTATTACGATAAAATTGTTCTTTTCAAATAAACTCTCTGAAACAATCCTCACTTATAACTTGTAATTAATTAGTATTAATTTTTTGAGAGTTTCTTCCCTATTCTAGCACCAATGACGTAATGCTAGGATTAATGCTTTTTAGTTAATGTTCACGGACTAGACATACCTAAATTTGATGTAAAGATCCTTAACTCTGAGTAGTGCAAGTTCATGTGAGGCTGTGTTGACTCAAATGTTATTCCAAGAGATCCATATTCTTTGTCATTCATTAATCCACCTGTAACTTAAATTTATGCGAAATTTATTTAACCTTAATGAATTGATCACAACCTTTCCATCTTGAGTGCGATAGAAGCAAACATGGCACTTGGTTTTTGGTTTAGCGAGGAAAGGAAACTTCATGACAATAGACCATAGAAAAATGAAAAATGAAGAACAAAAAGGGATGTGACATATGAAATACATAACTCTAGGTTAATACCCCTTCTGCCATTGCTAGATATGTATGATGCGTGTTCTTCTATTGTATCCGCCTCCTACATTCCCTCTCAAGGGCCTACCTCCATAGAGGAGGTTCTTGATCGAGTGCAATTCATCGGCTGCCTCACGTATCTTCATTCGATCTTTTGGTGATTCCATGGAACATATGATACCGATTTCTAGTACTGCAATGATGCATTCCTTGATCAATTTACCATTTTCATCTGACTTTAAAAGGAAACGTTGATCTATGACCTCCATGACTCGCTCAGGGAAAGACATTTTCACATAGTTATGAAGAGTATGACCATCGTGGAACTCGCAATTAGTTGGTCTTTTTCCGGTAAACATCTCCAGTAAAAGGATTCCATAACTATACATATCTCCATCCGTCGACACATGACCACTTACACCATATTCTGCATAATAATCATTACTAAGTATATGTAAAAAAATTTGAATTTATTTATATCCATGGAAAATACTACTAAACGTAAAATGAATAAAGATATTTAATTACTTATAGCTGAAATTGGTACATGGAGCAATGTAGCCTATGGATCCTTTCATCGTAGTTGAGCTATTTTGTCTATGCGATACTTTGTAGCAATCGTAGTCTTTACCAAATGGTAGAAAGTGATCTTGAAATACCGGGAAATCAACGTATGGCTAGTCATATCATCGTCGAGAAGAACATTGTTGGGCTTAAAGGTCATTATGAACAACAATGGCGTCACGTGAGTGTGAAGATACTCTAGTACGGAAACTTGTCGATAAGCGATATTCGAGTCTTTGTAGAAGAGTAAGCCTTTGGGGTTCATCCTCTATTGCATCTGGATGTAACCATCTGTCGAGTTCCTTTAGACATCAACTCGAAACACGAAGCCTTAAAATCATTACCTTTGAGAAGTCTAAGCTAAAATGACACTCAGACTTTGGCGAGATTCCTATCTGGATTTTCTCAAGGCCTTGCATTCCGACATAAAGCTCTTGGAAGCTCCTCCTTCTAGGAAGATTGAACACCTTGCTACCTGATGGCTATTCCATCTTGATCGAGGTTCCTTTGTACACCACGATCGTAGTTCAGCCACGATCTTGTTGGACTCTGAGTGGCCAACTAGTAGCATTATGGAGTTCTATGAAATGAATTCTTGGAATTGCTCATTTGGAAGGTGTGCAAAGAGCTGCATTATTCCTCATTTTCTTCCTCCTCAAACGGATAATGAAAAACAAGGCCAACAAACTCAATGATTAAGTTCCAATGATTATACTGGAACGAGTAGTTTGGCATAGGGACGCTTTCTCTTTTTGCGGAAGAGGAGGTGACACTGACACATGTGGGAGGATGAAGTTTGGGGAAGCCTCCACATAGTGTATTTCCTTATTGAAATGGTGACATTGGCCTCGTGAGGTACTTCCCTTCAAGTTCATTGAAAGACAAGTTGAATAGGTCGAAACGAGGAAGATCGAAACATTGGGATCCTACCAAAAATTTGTTATGAGAAAGGTCCAAGTATTCTAAACCTCGAAGATTTTGTAGCCATGTTGGAATCTCACCTTCAAAGACATTACCACCGAATCGAAGATCCCGCATTACTAAACAGTTACCCAAAGCATTTGGAAGACCATCTGATAATCTGTTGTCGGAGACATCTAATTCTACAAGGTTAATCAAATGGCCAACTTCCAGTGCCAGTGCACCCATAAAGGCGTTGCCACCTAATTGAAGGACCACAAGCGAGGAAAGACCTATAACATCGTTAGGAATTGAACCATTGAGGTTGTTGTTGGAAAGATCCAGATATACTATATTTTGACAAGCTACTAGACTATAAGGTACATCCCCCACCAAGTTGTTGCTGCTTAAATCAAGATTGAATAACAAGGTTAAGTTACCGATTGAGGACGGTATTCCTCCAGAGAGTCTGTTTCCAAGAAAACCTAATGCTTGCACTTTATGAAGCTTGCTGATGTTAGGAGGAATGCTACTGGTGAGGTGATTCATAACCAAGTCAAGGTATGTTAGATTTACAAGATTCTCTATGCCCGAAGGAATTGTTCCATGAATCTGGTTGACTCGCAGACCTATCCTTTAAATTTGGGTCGAGAAATTAGCAATTGTGCTGACTAAAGGACCTTTGAGAAATTGTGACAAAATCATTTTTTGTAGCCGAGTGCAGTTTTCTAGAGAATCAATGAAACTCAAATCATCTCCTATGGAGGAACCCAACTGATTCATGGCCATGTTTATGGCTCGAAGGTTTTGCAGCCTTCCCAAATTTGGTGGTATAGCCAGTGGCCCATTATCAAGGAGGAGAAAGATAAACTCAAGCATTGAAGCATTAGATAATGAAACTGGGAGCAGGCCCTATGAATCGGTTTTCTGCAAGAGTTAGCCCCCTGAGATGAGGAAAGACAACACTTACATCCTGATTAAGACTTCCCTCAAGCTGGTTAGCTCCAAATAGGAAGTGACGCATGTTTAAGAGATTGTACAGAGAGGAAGGAATCGTACCTTTTAAACTGTTGAAACCTAATTGAATATAGTCTATACTTGTTACCAAGGCTCCTCGCGGGAATGCCTTCGGGTTGTTTTTGCGTATTGACAATCTAGTGAGAGATGAGAGGTTCCCGAGTGAAGCTGGGATCTTTCCTATGAGATTGTTACTACCGAGACCCAGAGCTGTCAATTTTGAGAGGGAGCCAAGTTCTTCTGGGATTTTGCCTTCAAGCTTGTTGTCGATTAGATTAAGTTCCCTAAGCTTGGAGCAATTTGTGAGATTGGTAGGGATCTTTCCTTCAAAGGAATTGTTGCTAAGAACAACAACTCGTAAGCGGAATAAACCACCCATCTCAGAGGGCACTTTTCCATGAAACCCGTTGTTTTGGAGGATAATTGTTTTAATAAAGGTGAGGTTCCCGATATGGGGTGAGAGGGATCCCACCAGTCCATAAGAAAATAGATTTAATTTGACGACTCGGTTGACATGTCAGCGACTGCAACACACACCCGACCTCTGGAAAAATTGGAGAGTGTCATTCAAAGAACTCAACATCCCGAGTGGATCCTGGGTGATTTCAGCCTTGAAAGCAATCAACGCAAGTCGATCTGTTTCATTTTGCTGCAGCATGCTACGACTGGCAGTGACGGGACGCCATAGATGGATGCACAACACGACTGTGTACAGCAAAAAGAAAGACGCGAAGGCCTTCATACTCCACTGGAACATTAATTTCAGAAGCAACTTATGTATGTTTCCAATGAACGTAGAACATTAATTATTAAGTACAGTTCTTATTTATACAGAAAGTGATTAGTACTTCTTGCTGGTTTATTTCACAATTCAAGATGACTTGACTTTATGTCCATGAACCGTGTAGACTCAAGTACTAGATAATGGAATCTAAAATTTTGTGGCTCTCCATAATTAAAGTGGGACACACTTCATATACCAAGTCTCTCTGGTTTCCTTATGCGTAAGGCATGTCTAGATCTTGTCATTTTCATGAGCAAGCCCAATATATACGCCCAAAAGTCAAGAAGATAATAACTTATAGTGCGTGGATGCCCACGTCCACATCCACGTCCAATGACTTTGCATGCAGTGTGGATGATCCAGCAATCACAAAAGTAGTAGCTCCTACTCATTATCTGGGCATGCAATCTTCTCCTTTAATTATAAACTGTTGACACTTTATTTGTGTGAAAATGTACTATTACTCTCAAGAAGAAGACCATCTTCACTTGGCAACCCTATTAAACTATATGTCTACTATTAAATTACAACAACTTAATTGTCTGGGGAAATCCCTCAAATTAAGTCTAGCAACCTGTCACAACTTCTTAGAATTGGGTCTTTTAGAACGATAACCTCAATGGTTCCATCCCCTAAAGAATTCTTGGGTCTTCTTTCCTTATTTTACTAAACTGCACTCAACTTAAATATTATGATTGAAACTCATCATGTGCTCAGTTTGGGCTTATACTTTGTCTCTTTTATGTAGGCTTATTTGGTGTTTTGTTTAATGTACGCTTCCATGCTCTTGAGTAAAAATTCAAGGGGAAGAAGATAGAAGTGAAATGTAGAATAAAAGAAAAAAAAATGAAGAAAAAATTAAAATCGAGTTAAATTAATCTAATACATTATTTTTATTTATTACTTCAAATCTATTTTATTTATTTTTATTCATCAATATATAACAATTTAAGAATGTATTTCTTTGAAATTTTTAATTAAATAACCAAATATAAGAAGTCATTGTTTAGGAACCAAATACAACTTGAAGGATTTGGGGTCGAATTTTGTGGCCAGGATATCACTTGGAATCTCAATGCAATCCACTACTTCACCACATGTGCCGAGTTTGAAATCTTCCACACACAAGTAGTCAACCTTTGATGTGAATATTGTTTGGTATATTCGCCATTTGTATTCTAATTATTTATTTATTTTTATTATTATTTATTAAGTTATAAACTCTGTGGAAGAATATCATTTATACGTATACATAACATGCATAATAAATGAAAATTTACATTGTAATTGGTACCCTTAAACAAATTTTCTGATTTATTAGCCCTTACTAGATAGGATTAGGCATTAATGTACAGCTTGTGCTACATAATGGTTCATTTTGATGGCTATCAAGGAAAGATGAATCTTCCTTACCCCTTGAAAATACTTAAAATACCAAATATTCATCTTGGATTGTTAAACCCATTTTTCCTATGAATGTGCTCGTAGGGAAGACATTGCTCCAGCCATTAGATTTCTTAAGAGGTTAGGAATTGAACCATTGAGGTTATTGTTAGAAAGAGTCAAATATTTTAGATTTTGATAGGCTGCTAGACTGGAAGGTACATCCCCCACCAAGTTGTTGCTGCTTAAATCAAGATTGAATAACAAGGTTAAGTTACCGATTGAGGACGGTATTCCTCAGAGTTTGTTTCCAAGCAAACCTAATGCTTGCATTTTATGAAGCTTGCCGATGTTAGGAGGAATGCTACCGGTGAGGTGATTCATAGCCAAGTCAAGGTATGTTAGATTTACAAGATTCTCTATGCCCGAAGGGATTGTTCCATGAATCTGGTTGATTCCCTAGGATCTATCATAGAAAGTTGGGTTGTAGTGCTTAATTGTGGAATTAACAATTGAGAAAATTATGGCCTAAAAGCCATTCTTGTAGTGAGTGCAATTTTACTAGAATTAGTAGGCTCAAATCATCTCCTCCGAAAACTGATTCAAGGCCATGTTTATATGGCTCCAGGGTTTCACAGCCCTTTCCAAATTCAGTAGTACTAGCAGTAGAGCTGTTTTTAGGAGAAAGGTACCTTCAAGCATTGAAGCATTAAATAATGAACTAGGAACAGGCCCTGTGAATCGGTTTTCTGCAAGAACTAGCTGACTAAGATGAGGAAAGGCAACACCAATATCCAGACTAAGACTTCCCTCCAGTTGGTTAGCTCCATGTTTGATATCACACATGTTTTAAAGATTGTACAGAGAAGAAGGAATGGTACTTGTTAATCTATTGATACCTAGTCGAATCCTTTCTATAGTTGTTCTACCAAGCTCCTCGGGAATGCTCCCTTCGAGGTAGTTATCGCCTACTGACAATAGAGTGAGAGATGAAAGGAACCCAAGTGAAGCTGGGATCCTTCCAGTGAGATTGTTATTAGCAAGACCCAAAGCTCTCAATTTCGAGAGGGAACCAAGTTCTTCTAGGATTTTGTCTTCAAGCTTGTTGTCGACTAAATTAAGTTCCCTGAGCTCTGAGCAATGTGTGAGATTGGTAGGGACCGTTCCTTGAACGGAATTGTTGCTAAGAAAAAGAACTCGCAAGCGGAATAAACGATCGATCTCGGAGGGTACATTCCCAGGAAAGCTGTTGTTTTGTAGGACTATCGTTCCAAGAAAGGTGAGGTTCCCAATGTGGGGTGAGAGGGATCCCACCAGTCCATAAGAAGATTTAATCCGATGACTCGGTTGACATGACGGCGACTGCAAAAGTGGAGTGTGTCATTCCAAGAACTTAACATCATGAGTGGATCCTAGGTGATTCCAGCCTTGAAAGCAATCAACGTAAGTAAGAGTGTCATTCCAAGAACTCAGCATCCCAAGTGGATCCTGGATGATTCCAGCCTTGAAAGCAATCAAGGAAAGTCGATATGTTTCATTTTGCTGCAGTATGCTACTGGCAGTGACGGGATGCCATAGATGGATGCACGACACGACTGTGTACAAAAAAAAGAAAGATGTGAAGGCATTCGTACTCAACTGGATCATTAATTTCAGAAGCCTCTTACATAGGTTTCCTACGAACCTAGAACATTAATTATTAAGTGCAGTTCTTATTTATTTCACAATTCAAGATGACTTGAATTTATGTTCATGAACCGTGTAGACTGGGTTCCAGTTGATAGTGGGTTCTAAAACTTTGTGGCTCTCCATAGTTAATGTGGGACACATACACTTCAAATGCCAAGTCTCTCTGGTTTCACTACAAGGAAGAAATCCTTTAGCCACGGTCATCGACCATGGCTAAAAGTAGCATATAATGCAGCTATAAAATATAGCTGTGGATGAAGACAACCGCGGCATGACATGACTATAGGTGATGTGGAGAAATCCTATAAAAGCGGCTGAATCATAAACCACGGTCATAGGCTCTTCAATTACTTAGCAATTAGGCATATTTTATAGCCGCGGTTTTTGGTTGACCCGGGTCATAGGTATGATTTATAGCCGCGGTTCTTGGTTGATCCCCGGTCATAGGGATGGTTTATAGCCATGGTTTGTGGTTGACCCTAACCATAGAGATGGTTTATAACTGCGGTTTATGAATGACCACGGTTCTTGGTTATTATGGGTTGGTTGGGTGAAAGGTCCAAATACCCCAATAAGAGCTCATTTTAACCAATTTGACCATTGACATAGATGTAGAAATGAAGGAGTGCTTAACTCTCTTTGAATCAATTCTTATCTAGATTCTTTCACAAAGCGAGAAAGCTTGGCTAATTAAATTCCTGAAGGCTAAGAGTACGGTTTGGAGTACTGTTTTCTGATAGAATTCTGTTTTTCGGTTTCGAAAACTGATCCCGAAAGCATCCTAGCATATGTTAATTGTATTCATTTATCTTTAAAAACCATTCAAAAAAATAATAATAATAATTACTGCAGGATTGAAGAAAAAAACATTATTTATAAGAATTATATTTTTAAAATGCTGAAAGGTATGGATAAGTTCAGGAGCTCATAACCCTCTAAGAGTCAATAAAATTTGGAAGAACCAATAAAAGTGTCTTTAATCGAGAGAGAATGTGGTGGGATAAAGCTTCTGTTTTAATCAGGAATCCAAAGAAATATGGAAAAGTGAAAAAACAAAGTAATAATAATTGCAAAAGTTACCTGTATCTGAACTCTATCTCTTCTTGTTAGATAAAAAACATAGTAATTGTACCCTTCTAGGTGAAGGAGCATAAGTTGTACTGGAATCACCCCAGCTCTGAAAATACATAGCAGGAGTTTTTTTAACACTATGATGGATATATAATACTAACAATTAACTGAAATTTAGTAAAAGAGCTGCCAATTATTTAACATACCTGTAGCTAACCAAATTAAATAGCAATCCTAATCCTATCTTTATTTGTCTTGTCTTTGAGCTAAAGAAAGCTATTCTAAAATAGCAATCTCAATCTGTCTACTTTATACAACATCGGTTTCTAAATAATAATTTAATGCACATGCTGGTAACAAATGAAATAAAGGTCCTCTAGATGAGTTCATGAGATCTCATCTCAATAACAAGGATACCAAAATCATCAACATCCAAGAAAAAATCAAAGAAAAAAAATAAAAAATAAAGAGGTTACTACACATGGTGGGAATTTCTTTTCATTAATGAATGATGTCAGTCTCTTGATGCTGGAACATAAGTTAAATTTCAATCTAAGTTGACACAAGTAAAACATACAAACGAGGGGACTAGAGCGGCATTGTATACAAAGATGAAATAGTCCATGCTTTCCAAAATATGGTTGAATAATTGATTGCCAAGGCTGATAACATAAAGTAAAATAGAGAAGGAAAGGTGAAGAAAAGGGTGATGGTCGTTTGAGCGGGCCCTGCAGCCGGGCCCCTTACAGCTAAAGGCTATAATTAGGGTTTGGCCCGTCCTTTTCGACTACAAACCCAGCAAGAGCTAAATCAAATATCATCCCCTAGGCGGAAGGGGTTGACATTCCCAGTGCCATCTCTGGAGAGGTTTTATTTAACAAGAGACTCTAGGATGGGGCTCCCTCGAAGAGAGGATGTGCTCCATGCCTTGCCATGAATTCAAAGTAGACAAACCCTCTCGGGGTCCTGCACATTAGAAATCGTCCATAAAGTAAGAGAATCAGTCTCCACACGCGAGATATGCGCCACATTCTCCCTCAAATCTTCCGTTTAAAAGGAAGAACTAGTCTCCGCACGCGATATATGCGCCACCTTTTCCTTCCAATTTGGGAGGAAATCATCAACTTTCCACGAAAAGTGGATCCCCTTGCTCTCTGATAAAAGGAGGTCATGACACAAAATAAGGTATGAGACTCGAGACTAAAAAAATCCCAATTTTGGAGAAAAAAAATAGAGAGATCTAGCAGGCATGGAGCGGCAATGAGAACCCTCCCAGCGCTTTCTTATTTGTTTGTTTTGCAGGTTGTCATAAACAGGTGTTTGTTATGATGATCCAATGACTCAGAGGATTCTGGAGACTACAATTGGCGCCGTCTGTGGGAAACGCCTAGCAGGAAATCTCAGAGGCGATACGCAAGAGCCTGGGTTCATCCGCTCCTTAGCGATCTCCCGTTACCTGAAGTTTTGGTAGCTCTCATTCATCCCACAATACCGTCAGAGTTTATCGCCATGTCTAGCAACCAATAACCCACCCATCGAAGATTAGTTTCTCCGCTGGCGTCTAGAGATGGAGCGAAGCCGAGAGGAGCGGGACGAACGGATCGTGAGATTACGTGGTTCTATACGAACCACTTACAACAGGAGAACGAACCCTTATGGACCCGCTTGGAGACTAACAGGGCAGAAAACCCACAAGGTGCCTCCAGCCACCTAACAGGGCAAATAAGGTCAAAACCCCGCCTACCGACCATAGTGATCGTCAGTCGGATAGCGAGTTCTCTTGAGACTGACTCTCCACTTCCCTCGTCCACTCCACCACGAGGAGACAATCACGGAGGCCGAGTCCAGAAAGTGACCTCATCGCTAGTCCAGCCGGGCTATTAGTGGTGCACGTCGCCAAATGTAAAGAGAGGCCAGCAGGGACAGACCCCATTCGGAATTGGCCCCTGAGCATATGTTTACTCGGTTTGGGGGTATAGCCCCCCAGTTTCTACCCGCACAGTACCCATTCGAGTGCCTCCCACCCCGCATGCAGCACCTTATCCCCCTATCCAGGGGCGTCGAGCATGCTATCTTCCCCCTTGGGTATATTTTGGACTCACAGAGCCTCCTCACGGATTAATTCGTCCATTCGTTTGATATGTACGACGGCTCCTACGATCCATATGATCGTATGTTGCAACCCGGGCAATGATCATAGCAGTCGGGAACGATCGACTTTTGTGTAAGGTTTTCCCAGCTAGCCTGAAAGGTCCCACTTTGGCCTAGTTTCACAAGCTTCCAAGAGGGTCTCTAAACTCATTCGGCGAATTGTGGGTCGCATTTGTCTCTCAGTATCTGTGCTCTGTTCGGTAGAAAGGAAACATCATTCCGGTCAATCCATCTTGACGAGGCAGTGAATCATCCAGGGACTTCACGAAGATTTGGACAAGCCGTCCAACAAATTGATTCTTATAGTATGGATGCAGTCTTACAAAACTTTTGAAGAAGCTTTGGGCCGACTACTCCTTTCTTCCAGTCCCTTTCCCTTGATCCACCTGCAACCATGGAAGAACTATATCGGCGGGCAGATAAATACTCCACTCTGGAGGGGATAATATCGGTACTCCTGAGCGATGATAGCTGCCCCGGAGTGTGGCCCCTTACAAAGATCCAGCCTGAACAAAATGGAGAGCTGACGAGGGCGGCGCCCCCGGGGCGGTCGGAGAAAGAAAGGGATCCTCCCCAATTCACCCCTCTTAACATCTCCTACGACCAATTGCTCCCTCTCATCCGGGATCACCCCGAGTTTAAGTGGCCTCCACCCATGTGGGCAAACCCAAACCAACACAACCGGTCGCTGAGGTGTGACTACCACAGGTGCCACGACCATGAAACAAATCACTGCCAAGGCCTGAAGTTCATGGTAAAGAGATTAATCCAGGCGGGGCACCTCAGAAAGTTCATTTGGGGTGACAGCATAGCCGAGCGCCTGCGTGACAATTGTGTTGCTCTTGGGCATCTGTCGAGCCTTGACCTACCATTAACTTTTTATCTGGGAGTATTCGATGGATCCAATGCTATTCTAGGAGCTGAGCTGAAAATGCCGCATGGCCTCGATCAAGCTAAATTAAACACCGTGATGCAGGAAGCGTACGAGAGGTTGGTGATTGATGGCCTCGCATCCTTTCCTCCTATAGATTCGACCCGAGTCATCACTCCCCATTATGATGCACTTATACTCACCTTATGTATTAACAATTTTGATGTACATAGGTCATGTTGATCCCGGGCGACCGCGACGGTGTGCACCTCCGGCCCACTTACACGGATAGAGAGTCTCGTTCAGTCATCTCGGGTTCGACCCGGCGAGTTATGGGTCACCACCAGGCGGTGGATATACACTCTCTGTCAAGTGGGACCGATAACTCGGCAAGTATTGTTTCGGTGGTTGAAGATTTGGGCCCATACAATCTTATCGTGGCGAGAACGGCTACATGCCATGAAATGATCCCCTCAACCTACCATCGAACTTCTCGGCTACCTCAACATGGCAGGGGCGAGTTGACCTCTAAGGTAGCCAATTAGCGGCTCGTCAGTGTTATTAGCTGTCAATTCATGAGCGCAAAAAGGGTAAAGGGCCGAATAGCTCGCCCGCCGAAACTCACCCCTCATCATAGCAATTAAGGCATGCTGCCCGCCACTTCAGAAGACAGGGAACAATTGGTTGTAGACCCCCTGCAATCCATGGTCATAGGCGGCCCGGACAGATGTACCTATGTTAGTTCCCTCTTGACCGAAGAAGAAAGGGCCCGATTGCAAGAAGTACTAAAGGCTAATAGCGACATGTTCGCCTGGGACCATTCGGACATGACAAGGATAAGCTCCGTGAGCGCTTCCCATAAGTTGAACATCCTCCCATCCGCTAGACCCATTCAGCAGAGAATACAGAGCTTCCACCCGAACTGCCACCAGATCATCCAAGCCAAGGTAGATAACCTTTTGAAGGCTGGGTTTATCAGAGAAGTGAAATACCCAGAATGGCTTGCTAAGGTGGTGGTAGTTCCCAAGAAAGGAGGCAAATGGCGGGTATGCGTAGACTACATGGATCTTAATGACGTGTGTCCTAAAGATAGCTTCCCTTTGCCCCACATTGATCAGATTGTCGACGCATCGGCCAGGCATGGCATGTTGGCATTCTTAGATGCATTCTCAGGCCCCTCACGAAGTAGTCCCATTAGCTACGCTGGCCTTGAGAGAAAACGTCTTTCATCACCCCTCACGGGCTCTTATGCTACAACGTAATGCCATTTGGGTTAAAGAATGTCGGGGCCACCTATTAGAGACTGGTAACTAAGATGTTTGACCCTTTCGAAAAGTATAGAGTGTATAGATGATATGTTGATAAAGTCGGAGCTGACGGATCACGGCCCAACCATTTGCCTTGGTATTTGGCCTCCCTGGAACCTATGGTATGAAGCTGAACCACACCAAAATGTGTGCATTCGGGGTCGGTCTGGAATTGATGCACCCAGGATTCATGATGACTGAGAGGGGTTGGAAGCTGACCCTCCTAGCTTAAAGCCATTACAGAGTCTCGGCCCCGAGCTCTAGAAAGGGTATAACGACTAACGGTAGATTAGGTTTGCTTGGGACGGTTTATTTCTCGGTTCATAGACCGCTTAAGGACATTTTTCGCCACCCTAAGGGGAGCCAATCCGACCGGGTGGAATGAAGAATGTGATTGGGCTTTATTGGATCAATGATATTTAATGAACCAAGTTCACCATGAAGTCCAGAGCAACGCGCAGACTCTTTCATCTACTTGACAGTCTCAGATACAACTATAAGTGCCGCATTGTTCAAAGAATGAGGCGAAAAACAAAGGCTGTGTTCTTCATGATGAATCTTTAGCCGTCTGGGGAGCCGGGTATAGCCATCTTGAGCGGTGCCTTAGCCCTCCAGGATATGGCGAGAAACTTAAGCCACTACTTCCGGTACATCCATTATTATATTAACCGACCTCCCTCTCAGGAGCACTGCCACATAAACGGGCTTATAGGGAAGAATGAGCCATTGGGTAGTGAGACTAGCGAATATGACATCTAATATAGAGTCAAGGCTCACCAAAGGGATGAGTGCTAGGTTGAAGTTTCACCGCGAACTCCCGGTCGAATGCGTCGACGAGCTTAGTTAGTGGACTCTTAATATTGTGAGGCGTCCAGGACAAGCCTGGGCGAGACGTGGTTTACGATTAAATCTCCCGTCGGGGATAAGATTGAGCATGAGGCAATGCGGCTTGGGTTCGGTGCGCCTAACAGCGTTTGGTGCGAGGTCATCTAGGCCGGGCGGAAGGCATGATGGGGATAGATAGTTGGACCAACGTGCGCGACCCCAGAGTTATTATTAGTAGCCACTTACTATTTCAGTAAATGGATTGAGGCCGAAGCATTCTCCTCCATCAAAGATAGGGATGTCACTTAGTTTATCTAGAAGAATAGTGTATGCCGGTTCGGCATCCCCAAATCAATAGTGTCCGACAACAGGCCACAGTCGATAGCCGAGGTCTATCGCGACTACATCGAGGTGAAGATAAAATCTATACTCCACCAGCGTTACCATGAAGTAATGAATTACAACGAGGCCTCGAGCAAAACCACATTTGGCCGATACGAAGAAACGAGTTGGATTAATTTAAGGAAAATGAATTGGATAGAACTCCGGGTACTACGGGCTTATAGAACCACTACACATAAACCGATAGTAGAAAAGAAGAAAAGCGCACATGATGATCCCATTTGATCTTGCATTATCCATTCACAATTACTTATGGGATGGAAGCTATAATCCCTACGGAAATTGGTATGCCTACCATCCAGACAAACATCCCCGAACAGGGGAATGCAGAATTAATGATCAAGGATCTTAACATAGTCGATGAATTGTGAGAGTCAGCAACAATCCGCATAGTGTCCTACCAGCTCCGATTGGAAAGTTCTTACAATAAACAAGTCAAGCCTCGAGCGTTCCAACCAGGGGACTTGGTCCTAAGAAAAGTATTTGAGAATATAGCTAACCCAACTGCAGGAAAGTTCCAACCCAACTGGGAAGGACCATATCTTATAACACGAGCCAGAGAATTCAAGGCTTACGCTTTAGACAAACTTGATGGGACCCCTGTACCTAGAATGTGGAATGCAACACATCTTAAGAGGTATTATCAATAAATAATGATTCAATATCAACGCATATGTCGTCCATTTTCTCACTCCACATTAGGATCAGCCTAAAGCCGAATGGGCGCGAGTAAAATGACTGTCAGGCCAGTATAGATAACATCTAGCGGTCGACATTAAAAGCCGGGATGGCGCTGATAAAATGACCTGTCAGGCCCGAGTATAGATAACGTCTAGCGGTCAGCATTAAAGCTTTGGATGACACAGTAAAATGACACATCAGGCTAGTATAGATAACGTCCTAACTTTAACATTAAAGCCGGATGGCGTAGTAAAATGGCTTTTTATCCATTTCGATTATAGATAATGTCTAACTGGTCAACATTAAAAGCCCGGATAGCGTAGTAAAATGACTTGTCCGGCCTAGTATATATAACATCTAACTGGTCAACATTCAAAAGCTCGGATGGTGCAGAAAATGACATGTCTTGCCCAGTTTAGATAACATCTAACTGGCCAACCAAAAGCCCGAATGGCGTAGTAAAATGACATGTCCTACCCAGTATAGATAACATCTAACTGGTCAACATTCAAAGCCCGGATGGCGTAGGAGATGACCTATCCTGCCCAATTTAGATAACATCTAACTGGCCAACCAAAAGCCCGGATGGTGTAGAAAATGACGTAATAAGGCCCCGGTTTAGAGTAACATATAGCCAGCTGAGGAAATGACATGTCTGGCCTAGTTTAGATAACATCTAACTGGTCAACTAGAAGCCCGGATGGCGCGTGAAATGACCTATTTGGCTCATTATAGAATCTATTATCTAATTCGTAGCTGCACCCCGAATGACATCACTCAACTCTCAGCCTAAAATCCCGGCCTGGGATTGCGGAATAAGATATCTTGTCCGATTAGGGTGATTATAACTCTACGCCACTCGGCTAACCCAGAAGGAAGTACTTTATCCAAAAAGTAGAAAATAAAATGTCAAAACAAAAAAATAGAGAATAATATGTCTTGCAAAGTAAGTACGTTCGATGAGAGAATGACAATTTCAAACCCTAGCCCTTAGTAGCCTTATCCGGCCTAGCCGAGGGCCCCGATGGAAAATCTACTCCCCCCTCGGCAACCGGGAGGTCCTTAGCTGGAAAATCTTCTCCAGTAGTCTTGATAGGCTCAATAGTGGACAAGGTAGATGAAGAGCCCGAGGGGCATCGAGGATTCACAAAAAATTATGGAGTCAAAGGAGCCGATGTGTCTAGCATCCTGACTGAGATCATGGGCTTGCTCCCACGTATATTGTGCGCAAAAGCACAGCAACCGTAGCCATAGTTAAAAATCACATCGTTGCTCGCATCAAATTCTACCACCATTGCAGACTTCTCTACGGAACTCTTCTCCCGGAAAGCCGCAAAGTCCTCTTTGGTGGCCCCCAACTCCATGAGCAGAGACAGTCGCTCATCCGTTAGGTGACCATTCTCTTCTCAGCCTTTCGGCGGGCACCATTTCTTGGCGTGGGCTTATCGAACGAGTCAGTTCGGACTCGGCGGCTGGCCGGCCGCAGCCCCCGATACGATTCAGGCGCATTGGACTAGGGTCAGTTCAACTTCACTGCACCGGGCGCACCGTGTAGTCTCCCGGCTGCCGCATCAGTTTTGTGTTGGGCGGCATCCTCGCCTCCTTTGGCGCCTTATACGCTGACTTCTTTAGCCTCAGCTCTGGCGTCGAGGTGGTCGGTTGGACCTCTTCCAGGCGTCAAACTCTCCGGCGAAATGTTAGTAATAGTCGCTCTAGGCCTATATTATGGACATGGTATTTTGACTATTTATGAGAATTAATTATTATGATGATTTGCATGTTTATTATATATAATGTCCTTGAATATTATTATTAATTATTCTAAATGTCCCTAATCGGTTATTGTTATGGGAATAACTTGATGAATTAAAATTAGTATAAAGTTTGATTGATATTCATGGGATAGATATGTGTGTGAGATAAATCAATTTATATCTATTTGAGAAACAAAATATTAGACGGACCGTCTTGAGATTAATACATGGATCAAAGTCATAAGTTAATCTCTAATAGTTTGTAATCATTAAATCCTTTGACTGAGATATTATAGTTCTCAACATAAGGAATATTGTGTTTTGATATAATGAAATGTTGTCTTTAATCGGATAGTATAAAGGTTATACTTGAACATAATACAGAGTATGTAGTAAGATATGGCGAATTAAAATGGAATTGTCCCTCTTATTATAAGAGAGATATCTTTAGGTCCCCTACGACAATTGAAATGAAATGCATGAGTCGTACTCAAATGAATTAATGGAGATCGTCATTTGTTTAGTCGATCTAATTGGGTTTCGAGTAATCAAGATAGAGCGATATAAGGTTGATTTTGTCCATGCCTTATATTTTATCAAGATATCATATGGGAGCCAGAAAGGATTATGTCATTAGCTATATTAAGGTTGTCTCGGATCATGAGCTTTTCATTTAACTTAGGTAGTCATAATGTCGCTAGAGCCGCTTATGACTTGTAGGATCAAAATGTGATTTAGGCTTCCCACGCCAATGTTAATTGAACCTATGAGGTCACACATTAGAGCGAATAATAACGATTATGGTTTTCACTCTGTAGCAATTTAAAATGATGAGATTATTTTAAATTACAAATAACAATTAAATACATTATTTAAGTCGAATTTAATTTGAAAGTTTAAATTTGTGAAAGCAGTTATGTCTTAAACGGTTATGTTTTGTTAATTTAAATTTGAATTTAATTTTGAAAGTTTAAATTCGTAAACAGTTATGTGAGTGAGTTTATGTTTGTAATTAAATTGTTATTATTTAAAGAAGAGTTTTAAATATATAATAATATAAAATTCGTTTTTGACTAAAACCCTAAGCGGACTTATATAGATATATATATATATATATATATATATATATATATATATACTCTTTCATATATATATATATGTGAGACTATATATTTTGTAGTGATCATCTTTACCACGAGAACAACCAAAAACGAGAGAGAAAGAAAAGAAAAACCCTAATTCGTTTGAGAAGACAAACTGAACTAAGCGTTGACAAGATGCGTTTATTATTTGTTCGTCTGTGGATACTTGTAGAGAGGTGTGGTGCTTCCGAAAGAGCAACACCTTTGAAGATCGAATAAACTAAGGCGCGAGACTTTGGAAGGCTTATTGGTCGATCTATAAGAGTGAAGTTTCGTTTACCCCTTCCTTCGGTTTTATGAAACGCATGTGATCCTTGGTAGGTTAAGGATAAAATTTTTTTAAATTCCACTTGCATTTATGTTCCAATCATGTGGATATATTACGCGTAACCTTGTTAATTATCAGGCCACGTGTTTTCATAAAAATCGATAATGCGTTTGATCGTATGTATGTGATGTATATGATTACAGCCCAGTTTGCATTTTTGAATATATGTGATATTTATGGTTTTGTCACGAGCGACATAGTTAATAAGTTTGTTAAGGTGTGAGTGATTGAATCCGAAACCTAAAAGGATTCGTTAATATGATTAAGAATTCGAATGGGATATTGCCATTAAAGTGTTTAATAGTATGTTATATGATTCTGGCTTTGTCTTAATTAGATTAATACATGGGTGATTCATATATCAATTACGATTTGCTCGGTGATTGTTTATAATGGTGCGAAAATAAGCCACATGTGTAATGAGATTACATAATATCTTGTTTAATGTGATTTTGATGGCTTCGACATTGAGGGTATTGATGAGGAACAATGAAAATTTAATTTTAAGGCGAAACTCTAATGTTCGAAAAGAAAAAAAAATTTTAGGTATTTGCACCCAACCACATGACGGCCCCTCGGCCACGAATCATTCTTAGGCTAGCGGAACCATAATAACTCTCATAGCACCTTATAGATTTAATTGGTTTTTAAATACTAAGCTATTATAATTTATTTCTTTAATGCTAATTGTTTATGCTATATGATAACATGATACATTTGCATGTTGTGTTTGCTTCACATAGTTGCCTGTCTGGCACATTAATGTGTTTGGCGGCTTATTATTGTTTTTTACCGAGGGGTTGTAATTATTAAATACGGGTTGCATAGTTTTTGTTTTGTGTAATTTTATTTTACTATTAGTAGTATTTGTTTAATTGTTGTAATAAAACAGAGACAATGCAATCCATTTGAAATCATGCAATCCAACCATGATGATGGAGCTAAGTGTCTATCTTGTGAAGTTGGTGGTGGGTGACATCATGGTACATATTACTACACAGGCATGTTGTTGATCTTCATATTGACATGGAGATCAATCCCAGATTAAGGCCATGGTGTGACCACGTTTATTATATGCATAATATGAGATGCTATATGTGATGTTACATGAGTATGTGATACTAGATGTATGATGAGATCTATTAATTGAAAATTAAAATCAAGCAAGATCCCTCACATAAAATTTAAAGTTAACATGCCATCCATATTTAAACACTTGTCAAACCTTTTATCACCTTTGGTTACATTAGTGAGACAAGATGAGTAATAGTGATACCCATATGTTTAAAAATGGTTCAACTTTGTAGGTTATCAAAACGGTTTTTGGGCCTAATGGAATTAGATGGGATTTAAACATGCACAAGGGACATATGATGTCGAAATCCCATAAATATCTAAGAGTTGCATGAGATGTAAATGGTAAGAGTTACCTACCTAAATAGCAATTTTAAGTGTCATGCAAAGTGACTTAAAGTTGAGTAAAATATGGATCTTAGCTCACTAGATTAATATGATTATTCTTGAGGGTTGTTAATTTAGTGAGAATTTCTCATAATCAAAATACTTGCTCCGAACTTTGCATTCGTTGTAGATGGCAACAAGCTGCAACAACAATTCTACATCATGATGAGATCATGAGAAGGATAAACTGGGACTAACTTCCTTATTTGGTTTGAAATTTAAATTGTTCTCCAAACAAGAAAGAGAGCTTTATGCTCTGATGAACCTCTCACGAAGAACCAGGCGATAATGCTCTAAATTTGAAAGAATGCTTATGAGAAGCATCATAATGACTATATTGATGTTGCATGCTTGATGCTGCTAGCTACCATGAGTTCGAACTTGAAGGATGCAGAATATGGAAGCACTAATATGATCTTCAATCTTAAGGAAATGTTCCAACAACAAGCAAGGCAAGAAGGTATGAGACTACCAAGGCCTTTGCATTCTTGTAAGATGGTGAGGTGCTTGATTAAGTACTCATATTTCTAAAAATAAAGGCTACTATCTTAAGCACTATAGTAAACTTGGATTCCATTGAGCCAAGGTTGGGCGATTTGATCCTAAATTCACTTCCTAATAATTTATGGCCAATTTGTCATGAACCTGCTTATGGATAAATGTTAAATCCATCTACAGCCTCCCAGTGTCGCCATGAGTAAATCCATCTTCGAATCGAGCAGCCGTGTTAATGGTTGAAATAGAAGGGCTTCAAGAACAAGACAAGGGCAAGGGCAAAGGGCAAGGAAAGTCCAATGCTCAACCCAAACACAAGCCTGTGAACCCCAAGGCTAAAGCCCAAGGAGGGTGTTTGTTTCTTTTTTCAATGAACTTTATTCATTGGAGAAAGCTGGAATTTGTATTTGAAGGATCTAAAGAAGAAGAGAGAGCTGGTGAGACTAGTTCTTCGAATTATTTATGTTATACGATTAATTTTTCTCCTTCTAGTTCACGGGTATTAGATGCTGGATGTGGATCTCACATTTTGTACAAATGTGCGAGGACTCAAAAGGTGAACAAGGCGGAAAGAGAGTGGGTGATCTGAGTAGGCAATGGAATGAGTTGTTGCTTTGGCGTAGGAAGTTATGAACTTACTTTGCCTGATGGGCTTTTGTTAGTTTTGGACAATTGCTAGTATGTTCCTACAATGTGTAGAATGTTATTTCAGGTTCTTGTTTGGATAATGATGGTTCTTCTTTTATTATTAAGAATAATAGTGCTCCATTTTCCTTAAAGACATGTTACATGCAAATGCACATTTTTAGGATGGTCTTTATCATTATGAACAACCGAAAATCGACAATTCTCATATGCATAACATAACTACTAGAAATTTAAATCAATGATTTAAATTCAACCTATCTTTAGTATTGTGCCTTGGTCATATAAATGAGAAGCATCTCAAAACTCCATCAAGTTGGACTTTTGAATTCATTTGATTTTGAATCATATGATCATGTGAATCTTTTCTATTGGGTAAGATGGCAAAGGATCCCTTCTTGGACACAGTGAAAGACCAATAGATGTGGATCTCATACATATAGATGTATGTGGACCATTAAGTTTAGATGCTAGGAGGTTACAAGTACTTCATTACATTTCTTGGTGGCTTAGAGATGGTTATGTCTACTTGATGAGACATAAATACGAATCATTTGAAATATTCAAATCTTTTCAAAATGAAGTACAAACCAACTTGGCAGACAATCAAGGCACTTCGATCGATCGAGGTGGCGAATATTTAAACCAGAATTTATTGACCATCTTAGAACTTGTGGAATCATTTCACAATTAACTCCTAGAACACCCTGATGGAATGGTGGTAATACGAGAGGAGGAATCAGACTGTGGAGTATGGTTAGATCTATGATGAGTCCAACAATCTTCTATTTACCTTTTGGGGTTATGCACTTGAAACAACTGCGTTCACACTAAATCGAGTTCCATCCAAAGCGGTTGAAAAGACACCATATGAGATGTGGACTGGTAAAAGGCCTAGTTTGTCTTTTCTTAAGATTTGGGGTTGTGAGGCTTATGTAAAACATGAGTTTGAATAAGTTGGAGCGAGAGTCGATAAATGTCTTTGTGGGTATCTAAAAGACTAAGGGATACTACTTTTACAATCCCATAAGAGAACAAAGTGTTTGTTGCTCGGAATGGTGTCTTTCTAGAAAAGGTATTTCTAAAGGAACCGGTGGGAGTAAGGTACAACTCGAAGAAGTTTGAGAACCCTGAGATAACATTGGGCCTTGTGGATACTCATAGTCAACAAACTATTGTTGACACACCTCCTACTCTTCTAAGAGTAGCAAATCTTGGAATGATAGGATCGTCATGAACCCGAGATATGGATTTCTTGTAGATAACCATGATGTATTGTTAGTGGATCCAAAGTGAACCTTTACCTATCAAGAAGGCTATGTTAGTTAGATAGAAATGGTTAGAAGGCCATGAAGTAAATTCAATCCATGTATAAATGTCAGTATGGACCTTGATTGACCCACACGAAGGTACAAAGACCATTAGGTGCAAATGGGTTTCAAAGAAAATTGACATGGATGGCAAAGTGCATACTTACAAGCATGGCTAGTTGCAAAAGGAGTTTGAACAAACTCATGGTATAGACTATGATGAAACTTTTCACCTATAGCTATGCTTAAGTCTATCAAATTCTTATTGCCATTCTTTGCATATCAATTATGAGATTTTGAAAATGGATGTTAAAACTCGTTTCTTAATGGGAAACTTACTTGAGGATGTGTACATGACACAACTTGAGGGTTTTGTACAACCTAAGAATTCTAGTAAAGTATGCAAGCTTCAAAGATCCATTTATGGTTTGAAGCAGACCTCTCGGAGTTGGAATCTTCGTTTTGATGAATCAGTCAAAGGGTTTGGATTTGTCAAAAATGAAGATGAGCCTTGTGTTTATAAGAAAATTAGTGGGAGCGCAATTGTATTTTTTGGTCTTATATGTTGATGACATTTTACTCATTGGGAATGATATCCACCTTGCACGAGGAATGTCAAGTCTTAGTTCCCAGAAGTGTTTCTCAATGAAAGACTTAGTGAAGCTGCTTATATCCTAAGGGATAAAGATCTATAGAGATAGATCTAAGAGGCTGATTGGTCTAAGTCCAAGTACTTACATAGACAAAGTGCGAAACGGTTCGGTATGCAGATTCTAAGAAGGATGCCCACGTGTCTCATGGTATTACTCTTAGCAAATCTCGGTGTCCCTAACGCTAAAGATGAGCGAGAGCGGATGGTAAGTTCATTATGCCTCAACAATGGGATCCTATCATGTATGTCATATTTGTGCACTAGACCAGATGTATCTTATGCTTTGGCTTTATAGCAGTAGATACGGTCGAGATCCGGTGAGTCAGACGGTATCGAAACATTCTTAAGTATCGAGAAGGTCTAAAAGATATGTTCTTGGTGTATAGCGGATGGAAGATGATGCGGTTGTAAATGGTTACAGTCTGAAGCTTCAATACTGACAAGATGATTTCAATCGCGGTCGGGATATGTGTTTTGTTTAAATGGTGGTGCGATTCATTTGGAAAAGTTAAAGCAAAGCTCTTATTCTTTGGTCTAGTTGAAGAATTTGAATACATTACGACATCGATCTGACAAAGGAAACGAGTTTGGATCAAGAAGTTCATTCTTGTGTGAAGTGGTTCCTAGCATTACAAATCCTGTTGATGTTTATTGTGACAATAATGGTTCTATTACACAAGCAAAGGAACCTAGATCACATTAGCGATCAGGCCGTTTCTTAGGCGTTATTATCTCATTGAGGGAAATCATTGAGAGAGGTGGCGTTAAGATATCTGCAGAGTTCAACATATGATAATGTTGTTGATCCAGTATTAAACCTCTACAAGTAAAAACATGATCGTCATGCTAGGTCCATAGGTATTAGATACATTGATGGAATGGGCTGAAGCCCAGTAAGGAGATTGTTCGTAATAGTGCTACAGACTGTCATTATGGACATAGTATTTTGACTATTTATGAAAATTAATTATTATGATGATTTGCATGTTTATTATATATATAATGTCCTTGAATAATATTGTGGTATTCTAAATGTCCCTAATCGGTTATTGTTATGGGAATAACAATGAATTAAGATTAGTATAAAGTTTGATTGATATTCATGGGATGAATATGTGTATGAGATACAAATAAAATTTATATCTATTTGTTGAGAACAAATATTGGACAAACTCGTCTTGAGATTAATACATGCATCAAAGTCATAAGTTAATCTCTAATAATTGTGTCATTAAATCCTTTGACCTGAGATCGCTATAGTTCTCAACATAAGGAATATTGTGTTTTGATATAATGAAATGTTGTCTTTAATCGGATGACTATAAAGGTTATGCTAACATAATAAGGAAATTATGTAGTAGAGATATGGCGATTAAAATGATTTGTCCACTCTTATTATAAGAGATATCTTTGGGTCCCCTCGCGATTGGGGCGAAATGCATGGCGTATGATGAATTGATGGAGATGTGTCATTTGTTTAGTCGATCTAATTGGGTTTCAAGTAATCAAAGATAGAAACGATATAAAGGTTGACTTTGTCCATGCCTTATATTACATCAAGATATCATGAGACAAAGGATTATGTCATTAAGCTATAATGAGTTGTCTCGGATCCTTGAGCTTTTCATTTTACAACTTGGGTAGTCATAATGTCTTGCTAGAGTAAAACATGACTTGTAGGATCAAAATGTGATTTGAGCTACTACTGATGTAGATTAGACCTATGGGCCCTTTTATTGAGAACGAATAATACTTGATTCTGATTTTTCACTCTGTAATTTAAAATGATGAGATTATTTTAAATTACAAATAACTAGTCAATTGTTATTTAAATTCGAATTTAATTTTAGAGAAAGTTTAAATTTGTAGAAGCAGTTTATGTTTTGTGAATTTAAATTGTTATTTAAATTTGTTTATTTTGAGAAAGTTTAAATTCGGTAGAAAGCAGTTGTAATGTGAACGGTTATGTTTTGTGAATTTAAATTGTTATTTAAATTCGAATTTGAACGAAAGTTTAAATTCATTGAAGCAGTTATGTTTTGTGAATTTAAATTGTTATTATTTAAAGAGTTTTAAATATATAATAATATAAAATTAAGTTTTTTGACTAAAACCCTAAGCGAACATATAGATATATATATATCGTGAGACATATATATTTTGTAGTAGTCGTCTTTTACTTTAGAGAACAACGAAATAGAGAAAAAAAGAAAAACCTAATTTCGTTTTGAGAGAGGCAGAGCACAGACTAGCGTTCGACAATATCGTTTATTATTTGTTCGTGTGTGGATGCTTGTAGAGAGTGGTGGCTTTTCGGAAAGTGACACACAGAGGAATCCAGAATAAACGAGGCGCGAGACTTTGAAGGAAGCAGAATCGATCCTGAGAGGTAGTTTTGATTTACCCCTTCCTTCGGTTTTTATGAAGCATGTGATCCTTGGTGGGTTAAGGGATAAAATTTTAAATTCCATTTGCATTTATGTTGTCCAGTTGGATATTACGCCGTAACGACAAGCCTTGACTACTTATCGAATGAAGCCTCTTTGCATCCCATGTGGAGTGCAGATTCACGGTGCTAGAGGGACATGTTGTGAATGGCAGTGATGGCCTGCAGAGAAGCATATTTAATAAAACAACAAAACTATGATTTTAGAACTTTTTATAAGTATTACTACTTTACCAGCTCTGCTGACTGGACGTAATTCCAATTGCGAATCTTCATCCCGTCCTTGACTATTTGCTGAATATTCTCTTTTATAGTACCAACAGGAACAACCACAGAGTACTCTTCACCCAATCCTACTTCTCGGGTGGTTACGGGCATCCGTAGCATTCTCGGGTACAAGTCGTCTAGACGATCGGTTGCAGATTCACCCCGATTAAAAGGCCTCCAGCGGTGGAGGATGAGCTTGATGTCGTTGGGCCTAGGTGATGTCACTTCCTCCATCACGGTCGGGCCAGGGCGGAATGGGTTCAACGGCCTCAAGCGACTCGCTGTACGAATAACAAGCAGCAATGCACAGACTGACTTCCGGCCCGGTCGGAGGGTGGACCACTTGTAGTGTAAGCGGAATCAGAGTACCCTCCCTTGGCTCCCCACGAGCGATGACCTCCGAACCCGATTGATCATTAGATCCCATCTCGGGAGAGCTCGGAATCACGATTGCTTGCATCTCCGAACCTCCATCCGTAGGGGGCCAGTCTAATCCTTCAGCTCGATCTGCCTCCCGCCGCTTTCGCTTCCTGGAGGCATAACGGTCAAGTAATCCCGTCATCTCTTCCTCCTTTTCTTCCTTTTCCAAAGCAGAGGGTCGGTTGGGCTCTAGACAAACCCAAGGTATAAAATCTTCCACTTAAGCCCTGCGAGTACTCTTCCCCTAGTTTGTCCCCTTCTTTCTGATCTTCAATACCCGGGGGGCAAAACTGATCCTTTTTCTTGGTAGAGGAAGCCTCACCGGACGAATACCCCTTGCGTCTTGGCCAGGTCCAGTAGACGGGTGAGTCCCAGCGGTAGATGTCGATGGTACAAGCGAGGCTGTGCGTGTTCCGCTCGGTTCATGAAGCGGTTTAGGTCCACGATTGGTGGCGCCTTGCCCGCAAGCCAAACTTGCGGTCGGAGGTAGAAAGTGTTCCCCGTCCACAATCTCTAATGGCAGCGAGCAAGGGATAATCAGAAGACTGTAGGGAGTCGGGCTCCATCTCACATCAGCAAGGTTCTTTAAAGTCAGGAAGAACTCCCTGATGGCGCTCTTAATTGCGAGCCTCCAAGAGTGCAGATCTCTCGAGCTCGCCTTCTCTACCCATTGTACCAACCTACCTTCCAGTTTTTCCTTGCACCAGTAATACATAATCAGTCGTGCGTAAAGTCATATGTGTATATCCATGTATCTAAATTTGGCCCACTTCCTAGTCCCTACACACACCTGGGAAGGACAGCGATCGGTTAATATCAAACGGTAGGTTGGGAGAGCCCTAGGTCTCATCCCAAGGCCCCCTTACTAGAATAACACCCTTTGCCTCTGTTTTAGGAGAATCGGGGAGTCCATTCTGAAAGCTATAATTTGGGAATCTAGGATCAAATGAGGACATCAGGCCCTATACTTAGCAATATCAAAGAATAGGCAAAGCAAATCTCGACCAGTGAAAGGTTGATCTGGTATAAAAAGTTCAGAACGCTGCATTCAGTGAGAATTCGAATTACGTTGGGATGAGCAAAGGCGGCATACAGTAGTGCAAAAGCTTCATTTAACAAAGGCTGACAGCGGAAGCAAAAAAACAAACCGCAAGTTGCTTTCAGGTAAAAAACACGGCACTGTGTTCCCCACCTAGAGTGGACTCGTCTAGATTTTACATTAACTTCAAGTCAATGTCATCAGGGATCTCACAGTAGGTTCTCAATTCCTCCATTGTCAAGGACGAGACGATATGGCTTGAAGAACACGTCCACCATACGGGCCTCGTCTGCGGCACGCCTGGCGAGTGAAGTTCCTTCCCTCGCCTCGTCGTTTCTGAACGGATCGGAGGGAGGGAAGAGCGATATCAACCCCAGAGCTGCACCTGACGAGGTAAAGGCAAAACCGCCACGAGGAGCCTGGCGGCTGCCGGTTAATTAGCCCTGGACCTACCTCGCCTAGAACTTCCATAGCCCGAGGAAAAGAATGGAGTAGTAAGATTGACACACTTCTGAGGAAATGGTGATTACAGCAAGCGCAGAGACTAAATGGAAGCCACGCGGAAGAACGATTAGCGAACAAACACAAAGGGTCATAGAAGTGTATATGTAGAAGATTTCGAATTGTTGAAGGGAATGTAAACGAAGGATGATAAGAGTGGGGAAAGAAAAGTCTAATGATGGCTCCTACATACCAACCGCTTAGGACTTGGGCGCATTAAATGCGGCTAGCCCACATCCTCCACCCGGTCTTTTGGTTCACAGCGCTCCTACTCCTAGGGCACAATAGGGAAACACGGGCCGGATTAGTGGGCCCTCCTGTTATCCTAACCTATTGGGCCCTACCCAAAGCCATTCCATTAACTGGGATCACTGAATATCCCAGCCGATGGCCAATGGATTAGCCCCTGCCTCGAGATAGAAAGTAAAGTACAGGATTATCGAGGTAGAACAAAGTACATAAATATCAAAGAAGTACAATTTTATTAATTACACCAAATGACACCCATCATTGCATTCATGCCCTTACAACTAAGAAATCATATTGAAGTAGTTACATAATTCGTCTAAATCAAATACTGAGCAGAGGCCAAAGAAGAAGCAGTAGCAACAGCACTACCAAAAACTAAGAAACAAGGAAAGATGGAAAGGGGGCTCAAGGAGGGGGAGATGAAATCGAAAAGCCCATTGGTGGAAGGGTGTCCTTGGATGCAAAGTTCCATTCGACTTTAGAATCACCAAGCCAGCAGTTATGAATACTCTATTAGATTTCAGCTCAAACCATGCGATCTTTGGTCTAATTCATGCTTGGAAAGCGCACTCAAATGGTCGATCGCAATCATCCTTCATTCAGCAATCCATCAAATCTTATTCACATCGACGTTCAATTATCCTTCTCTGCAGGAGAAGTGTGGATAATCGGTGGCAAAATGGACCCCGTCATCCTCCAACCTTTAGCAGCCTCCAGCTCCAGGGTCATCTCAAGCGACCACATGACATCTAATGCACATTCAAAAAAGTTAGAAAATTCACATTGAAACATACCAGCATTGATTGCCTACTGTTCCCCATGATATGTGATTGACATGTTCTCTTTTTTCAGTAGGAATGATCGCCCTCCCCAGGCGGAAAGGGAACATTAATGGGTGCCTTGTGCGTTAGCCCATGCCCTCTAGCCAGCAGGCCCCTTACAACTAAAGGCTATAATTGGGCCATCCCATCCTATCCGGCTTGCGAGCCCAACTTAGGAGCTCATATCCAAATATCCTCCCTTAGCAGGAAAGGGGTTGACATTCCCCGAATGCCATCTCCTGGAAAGGTTTTATTTAACAAGGGTTGCCAGATAGGCTCCCTCGAAGAGAGGATGAGCCTTTCCATGCCATACCATGTATTCAAGGTAGACAACCCCTCTCGGGGTCCTGCATTCGGGAAATACGTCCACTTAAAAGTAAGAATCAATCTCCACACGCGAGATATGCGCCACATTCTCCCTCCAATCTTCCGTTTAAAAGGAAGAACTAGTCTCCACATGCGATATATGTGCCACCTTCTCCTTGGAGTTGAGATCATCACTTTCATGAAAGTGGATCCCTTCCTCTACGATAAAAGCGGGGTCATGACACGAAATAAGGTATAAACTGAGACTAAAAAAATCCTAATTTTGGAGAAAAAAGAATATCTGCTTGCAGGCATCGGAGCGTGGAAGACCCCACCCTCCGCGCTTTCTTAGTTGTTTTGTTTTTATTAGTTCTCATGAAATGAGTGTGTGTTAAAACTGATCAGGTGACTCAGATTAGAACTACAACAACTAGAGATTTACGCTATGAATATTAGATGAATAGAAGAGGAATAAGAGGGCTCCTTACATCTAAAATAAAAACACAAACCAAAAAAATAGGGCAATTGAAAGTATTTTCACAATAACAAAATAAAACCATAAATATGAGATGTACACAACACTAATCAAATTATAGATGAAATTTTGATCAAGGGTATGAGCCCATGTCTAGAATCTAATCTATAATAAAAATAACTAAACTATAAAAAATTCAAGAGAAAAACAAATATGCACACCGACAAAATAAACATGGTATTTCCCAAACTCTACTTAGCGAGATACTAATGGCATTCACCAGCACAGAAACTTCAAAGCGCAAGCCTTTGGCAGAAATTTAAGTGTTTTCTTTAATACGAATCATAATTATACTTTAAAATGCACGAAAATTCTTTAGTACGTAGCAAAGCAAAATCCAAATATATCAAAAGTATCAAATGCTTATTCCACGGATGTTTTATCAACCAATACTTTGAACTTCTACATGTTTAGAAATTCCTATAATGCTTGCAGACTATGTGCATGATCAGGGCCATTGCAGAGATACCAACGCTTATAGTGATGGTTTATCCATGGTCTTAGGCAGTATAACTAGCTAAGGAGAGAAGACCAATTGAATAATAATACTTTTATAGCACAATAAAAATAGAAACTGAAAAACAAACATAGTGGTAGTGGCATATATGAAATTAAAGTTTCATATAACATGAAAAATCAAATGTGTCCTTCTAAGTACTAAGCATATGTAGAAAATTAATGTACTTAAGAAGCCAAAATGCCTATTCTATGTTGCCTAATAAGTCAAGAGCATGTTTCTTGCAACCATTAAAAAGTTATGATCTCCATTATCTCGTGAAAATAATTTGGTGCTAAGATCTACGGAAAACAAAAGTTTAAAGTGAAAAACCAATAGCAATTGATGTATAAAAAGAAATAAATATATTAGATTTGCAAGTTAAGAAATAATAATGCTAATAAATAATTAAATCTGCGAGGAAATAGAAAGCCAAGCCCATTCTCCCCAAGTTGGAGGGAGTCAAAACCAAAGCCATGCTAATAAAAGAGTTCATGGCTGAGAAAGGAAGAAATGAACTCGTAACATAACACTTGAATTTTAAATGAAAAAAGCTCATGAAATCATAGGTAAAAAAAAATGAAGTCCCAAGAAAGAATGTAGAAACGATGCCACAAACTTAAATAAACATAGAAGTAGTAAACTTTGTTTAAAGTCATGAAAAATAGAAAATTATTTAGAATTAGAGTATTAGGAAGAAATGTTTCTTGATGTCAAAAGCTGATGCTCTTAGAACATATTTGGGATGTAAAAATCTGAGTAAAATCCGGCATGATGCGTATGAGACGAGAAATTAACTAGAATCGGGGACAAAGATTATTGGGTAGGGGCTATCACATTATCCCATACTAATCTTTGCTTTATTAATAGATATATTTCCTTAACTTAGAAAAGAGCAATACGTTTGTATTCTCTTTTATGAACTTCGAATGTTTTTAATTCAAAAACATTATTTTATATTGAAACATGTCTTAAATAGTGCAAACATAGTTGCTCTCCTTAAATCTATGAATAGCCCCTTTCCTTGATAATTCAAGTAATCAAAAGCCTCTTATATTTGCTTCCAGCGTACATAGAACATTATTAATTACACTTCTTATTTATACATAAAGTGAATAGTACTTCTTGCGGGTTTATTTCACAATTCAAAATGACTTGACTTTATGTCCATGAACCATGTAGACTGGGTTCATGATAATGGGTTCTAAAATTTTGTGGCTCTTCATAATTAATGTGGGACACACTTCATATGCCAAGTCTTTATGGTTTCCTTTTGTAAGGCATGGGCATTTGTAGAATTTCTACACATAAATGACTTGAACTTAAATCATAAAATTAATGAAAACAATGGGTGGACATAGATATATATATATATATATATATATATATATATCCTGCATCACTTTACAGTAGAAAATATTGTAGAAAGTCGATGATATATGTTGCACATAGTTTCCTTGGGTGAATAATATCTAGATCTTGTTATTTTCCATGAACAAACCCAATCTACACGCCCAAAGTCAAGAAGATAATAATTTATAGTGTATGGGCGTCCGTCCTTGTCAGAACTGCATGTAGTGTGGATGACGACTCCATAAGTACTTGTAGAAAAAATTGCTTAGAAATTGATGATGTATATATATCGCATAGTTAATTCCTTAGAGTGATCAATCGAATCAAATATGGAATCAATTAAGGTCCATCCACTATGGACTAGTAGAGTCCCCTCTCACCACATGTTGGAAACCTCATTCTCGGATCCCGATGGGCTCCAAAACAACAACTTCCATGAACAAATACACCGGAGTTAGGTGGAACATTTTTGGCTAATAGATGCTGTGCCCAGGCGACATCTTCTAGGATGGTCTTACTCTTCCTTGAGTTAGGGACATCTTTAGTGAGCGAAGTAATAGAAATCATGGATACGCATTTGGTTTTTGGAGATGAAAGAGATAGTAAAATAAAGGAGTACATGGCTTCAGTGTTGAGAGTTGGCCTCACATGTTCCATTAGTATTGAGGAGAGTTTCTTCCTATTCTTACGATAACATTGATATTGATGTAATGCTAGGATTAATGCTTTTTAGTTGAATGAGCATAACACAGAAAATTACACAATGTATAGGTCCCATTTACTAAGATAGAACACCCTTGTATGTGAGAAATTGTCAAGATGTCCGCTATGATATAGATCAATCATTTCAAATTAACATGATTATCAAAATATCAAAGCATGATTGCATATAAACATTGTGAGAGAATTAGAGTTTAAGGACTCGATAAAAGATTGGATTCTTTACACACACACACATATATATATATATGTGGACCCAATTAATAAAAGCTGTGAGCACAGTGTAGATTTAAGTCACAAAATAGGCCAGCTTAATATTACTTAGTGAGAAATCACATTTTTATGAAAAATATTTGTTATTTTGTTTCTATAATTATTATTTTATTCGTTGTATATGCATGTAATTATTATACCCTTAAAACAATCTTTGTATTTTATGAGCCTCATTAGGTTTTATCAATTATGCAACTTAGGATAATGGTTTTTTCGAACATGCACCTTGACAAGATGAATCTTTCCTTACCCATTGAAAAAGACTTGAAAATACCATATATTTCTCTTAAAATGAGAAAAACATCCTTTTAGTTTTTTTTTTTTTGTTTAAAAAAAAATCATTTTTGGACAACAAGATTAAATGGTTGAACTTGTTTACTCTTGTAGATAAGGTCCTAGTTCAATTGGACAGTGTTGGCCCTCTAAGACATATAGATGAACATGATAGGGAAATGGAATCTACAGAAATAAGAATTTGTAGACACCATGGAGATTGGACTTGGAAAATGAACTCCTTATTCTTCCGTATGACATAGAATTCCCAGTTCTTAACCGGTCTCCTGCTCTCTCAAACAGTTTGGACATCCTTAAATTTGATGGTCTAAGTTCAAGAGAGTTGTGTTGGCTCACATGTTATTTCAAGAGATCCATATTCTTTGTCATTCATCAATCACATAATCTAAATTTATGCCAGGAAATTTATTTAACCTTGAAAACTGAATTACAATCTTTCGATCTTGAGTGCGCGCAACAGAAACAAATATGGCATGGATTTGGTTTAACGGAAGGAAACTTCATGACAATAGACCCTTTATAAAATGAAAAATAGAAGAACAAAAGGGGATGAACAAAAACTTTTGCCATTTGCTAGATATGTATGATCTTGTGTTCTTCCATTGTATCCTCCTCCCCTACATTCCCTCTAAATGGCCTACCTCCCTTAAGAAGAGGTTCTTGATCGTATGATTGTTAACCATCACATATCTCCATTGGATCTTTTGGTGATTCCATGGAACATATGATACCAATTTCCAATCTTGCATTGATTCATTCCCTCCAGACACCATGTGAAATGAGATCTAAATGTTGACTTCAAATAAACTGAGATTCATTTCACATAGTTATGGTACTGACCATCTTGGAACTACGTATCAATTGGTCTTCTTCCGATGAAACATCTCGTTAAAAGGATTCCATAACTATACATATCTCCTTCGGTCGACACATGATCATGCACGCCATATTCTGCATAATAATTATTACAAAGTACATGTAAAAAAAATGGAATTTATTTATATCCATGGAAAATACTACTGAACGTAAAATGAATAGAGATATGTAATTACTTATAGCTGAAATTGGTACTTGGAGCAATGTAGCCTATGGATCCTTTCATTGTAGTTGAGCTATTTTTGTACGTAATCGTACTTGTAGCAATTGTAGTGCTACAATCATGAGAGATGATCTTTGAAATACCGGAAATCATGATATGGCCAGATCATATCATGGTGTCAGAAGAACATTGTTGGGCTTAGGGTCATTATGAACAACAATGACATCCTGTAGTGTGAATATACTCTAGTGCGAAGCCTTGATATCCAATAAGCGATATTTAGTCTTTGTGAAAGTAAGCCTTTGGGAGTTCATCCTCTATTGCTTTTGGATGTCATCCATCCAAATTCCTTTAGACATAAATTCAAACACAAGAGCCTTAAAATCCCAGTACATTGAAAGTCTAAGATGAATGACACTCGAGACTTTGTGAGAGTTCCCTATGCGGGATTTTCTCAAGGCCTTGCATTAGACATAAAGCTCTTGGAAGCTCTGTTTGGGAAGATTAGACACCTTTACACATATGAAACAGTGTCCATCTTGTTCAAGGCTTCCTTTGTACACGAGTCGTGACTCAGAGACACGATCTTATTGGACTCAGAAAACCATTGGCTTTATGGAGCTGCATAAAATGAAATTCTCAAGAATTGCTCATTGGAAGATTGTGTAGAAGATGCATTATTCCTCATTTTCTTCCTCCTCAAACCGATAATGATAAAAAACAAGGCCAACAAACTCAAGGATGAAGTTCCAATGATTACTAGAATGACTAGTTTGGCATAGGGATGCTTTCTCATTTTTCCAGAAAAGGAGGTGACATTGACACAGGTGGGAAGATGAAGCTTAAGGAAGCCTCCACTTAGATTTTTGTTTCCTTCAACTGAAATTGTGACATTGGCCTCAACAGAGAGTACTTCTCCTTCAAGTTAATTGAAAAACAAGTTCAAATAGGTCAAAAAAGGAAGGTCCCTAAGAAACATCGGGATCTTGCCAGAAAATTTATTGCGAGAAAGATCCAAGTGTTCTAAACCTCGAGTTTCGGCGATATGAGGATCTCACCTTCAGGCATTACCATCAAGTCAAAGACCACGCATTTCCACACAATTACCCAAAGAGTTTGGAAGAGCACACGATAATCTATTGTCGAGCATCTAATTCTACAAGGTTAATCAAATGGCGACTTCCAATGGCGGCACACCGGTAAAGTGTTGCCACCCTAGTGGACCATAAGCGAGGAAAGACCTATAACATCGTTAGGAATTGAACCATTGAGGCTTTTGTTAGAAAGAGTCAAATATTCTAGATTTTAATAATTGTTAGTGAAGTACATCCCCACGAGTTGTTGCTACTTAAATAAAGATTTAATATGAGTTGAGATTCTGGAGTGAGAACAGTATTCCTCCAGATAGTCTGTTTCCAAGCAAACCTAATGCTTGCATTTTATGAAGCTTGCCAATGTTAGAAGGAATGCTACCGGTGAGGTGATTCATAACCAAGTGAAGGTATGTTAGATTTACAAGATTCTCTATGCCCGAAGGAATTGTTCCATGAATCTGGTTGATTCCCAGAATTATCGTTGAAAGTTGGGTTGAGAAATTATCGATTGTCTTCAACTAAGGACCTTTGAGAAAATTGTTGCTAAAACCATTGTTTGTAGAGTGCGGTTTGCTGAAATCAGTAAATCAAATCATCTCCTATGGAGGAACCCAACTAATTCATGGCCATGTTTATGGCTCGAAGGTTTGCGACCTTCAGGTGGGTGGTACTAGCCCGGTGAGGAAATTGTTTATAGAGGAAAGATGCCTTGAGACGTGGCGCATTAGACAATGAAATGGGAACAGGTGTTAGGTGATCTTGGGCCTTCTCAATCCCAAAAGCTAGCTCATGAGATGAGGTTTACTCGCCTTATAAACTCATCATAGCCTTACAATCGATGTGGGGATAGCAACTAATCTCCCATCTGCAGCCGGGCCTTGGGTCGAGGAATGACAAACCCAGTTTTCTCCGGTGGGGAGCTTGTTGATAACACAGGCTACGATACGGTGTTAGAGTGATCTTGGGCCTTCGATCCCAAAAGCTAGCTCATGAGATGGGGTTTTCCCTCACACTTATAAACTCATCACGACCGCTTCCCTGGCCGTGTGGGATAACCCGACAAGCCAGGAGACACGTGAATCGGTTTCTCTGAACTAGCTACTTTAAGATGAGGCAACTTGATATCTAACTAAGACTTCCCTCAGGTTGATTAGATGAAATTCGAAGTAGCGTATGTTTGAAGATTGTCTCTGAGAGAAGAAGGAATGTTTTGTTAATCTAGCATTGATACCCCTAATTGAATGAAGTCTATACTTGTTTTACCAAGCTCATCAAGAATGCTTCCTACGAGGTTGTTGTCACCTACTGACAATAGACTAAGAGATGAGAGGTTCCCAAGTGAAGCCGGGATCTTTCCAGTGAGATTGTTATTATCAAGACCCAGAGCTCTCAATTTCGAGAGGGTGCTAAGTTCTTCTGGGATTTTGCCTTCAAGCTTGTTGTTGACTAGATTAAGTTCTGAGCTCTGAGGCAATAATAAAAATTTGGTAGAGACCTTTCCTTGAAAGGTGTTGCTAAGAGCAAGAACTTCGTAAAGCGGAATAAACCACCGTCTCGGCGGGCACTTTGCCATGAAAATTTGTTTTTGGAGGACTAATGTTCTAAGAAGGTGGCGTTCCGATGTGGGGTGAGAGGGATCCCACCAATCCATAAGAAAATAGAATTAATCCGGTGACTCTGTGGACATGCGTATTTGCAATACACGCTGGAGCCAGGCAAGGTGGAGAGAGTTGTTCCAAGAACACCCGGCATCCCAGTGGATCTGGGTGATTCCATCTTTGAAAGCAATCGGTAGCAAGTCGTCGATTTCATTTTGCATGTTCTGGTATGACGGGACACACCATAGATGGATGGAGCCAACCATTTGTGTACAAAAAGATCACTGACCTTAAATACTCCATTGGATCATTAATTTTAGAAGCCTCTTATAGTAAGTACACTTCTTATTAAGTACACTTCTTATTTATACAGAAAGTGATTAGTACTTCTTGCTGGTTTATTTCACAATTCAAGTACTTGATAAAGGGTTCTAAAATTTTGTGGCTCTCCATAATTAATGTGGGACACACTTCATATGTTAAGTCTCTCCGGTTTCCTTTTACGTAAGGCATGTGCATTTATAGAATTTCTACACACAAATGACTTTAACTTAAATCATAAAACTAATGAAAACAATGGATGAACATATATATATATATCCCTCCATCTAACTGCATGTAGAAAATATTGCTTAGAAGTAGATGATATATGTTGGACATAGTTCCCTTGGTTGAATGATTTGAAGATCTTGTCATTTTCCATGAGCAAAACCAATCACAAGCGAAAATTAAGAAGAGAATAACATAGTGTGTGGATGTCCACGTCAGGACTTTGCATGCAGTGTGGATGACCAGGCACTCACAAAACTACTAGCTCCTACTCATTATCTGGGTATCACGGTCACTCATTTAATTATAAGCTGATACTTTATTTGTGTGGAAATGAGCGTACTCTCGGGAAAGAAGACCATCTTCATAGGCGCCCATTAAACTATATGTCTACTATTAAATTACAATTTACAACAACTTAATTGTCTGGAAAAATCCCTCAAAGTCTAGCAGCCTGTCACAACTTCTTAGAATTGGGTCTTTTAGAACAACAACCTCAATGGTTCCATCCCCGAAAGAATTCTTGGGCTTTCTTTCCTTAATTTAATAGCTATACTTAGCAAATATTATGGTTAAACTCATTGTGTGCTCGATTTGGGCTTATCTTGTCTTTTTATGTCGGCTTATTTGGTGTTTTGCTTAATGTACACTTCCATGTTCTTGAGGAAAAATGCAAGGGGAAGAAGATAGAAGGAAATGTAGAAGAAAAGAAAAAATTATGGAAAATTAAAATCGTTAATTAATCTAACATATCATTTTTTATTTATTACTTCAAACTATTTTATTTTATTTTTATTCATCAATATATAAACAATTTAAGAATGTATTTCTTTATTTTGATTAAATAACCAAATATAAAAAAATCATTCTTAGGGAACCAAGTTAATACAACTTGAAGGATTTTGGGTCAAATTTTGTGGCCAGGATATCACTTGGAATCGCAACTATAATTACTTCATCACATTGTGAGAAGTCTGAAAATCACACAAGTAGTTTCACCTTTGATGTAGAATATTGTTTGGTATATACGTCATTTGTATTCAATATTCTAAAATTAAATGCAAGCATGTCTTCCAAATATCGAAAGCTTCATGAACTCCAGAAGATTACTGCTATGTGGAAATGAACTATCGAAGAATACCATCTTCATTTGGTCGACCAACAACTGTCGAGATCCCAGCCGCCCAGCAAAATGTCAAAACCTCTTGCATTTGAGGCTCAAAACAACCGCTAATGAAAATTATGAGATGGATTAGTCATTCTAAATTCTATTTTCATGATTACCAAAATTCTGAGCAAACAATATTAGTCCCTGCTTCCTCTTCCATTTCCTCTATGGCAAAACCCCTCGAACCTCCTCCCCGCTCCGATGATGACTGTAATTAATTTGGCCATTCAATAAAAATTACAATGAAATAGTCCAAGACTCAATATCCATGCAAATCCAATCTCTAATCCAATAATGAGAGAAGACAATTTTTTTTTTTCAACAATAAATATCTGTTATTATTATTATTATTTTCCCCATAAATTTAAGAGTTTTTTCTCAAAATAATACATTTTTTTTAAATACCAATCTAATATATTTATGAAAAAAAAATCCAAAATAGTATGTCCTCGTCAAAAAGTGACTACGCTTAAATTTTTTAAATTAAAATCATAGTTGTCGATCAGATTTTAATTTTTTTAATTAAACCATAGTTGACTATGGTTTTAAAGAAAGTAAAACAACATGCCTCAAGCACTGTCAGTATTATTTTTAAAAACGAATTAGATTGGTATTTTTTTTTAAATGTATTATTTTTGAAACAAAACTCTAAATTCAAGGAGAGAAAAGAGGCCCACGTGTCCAAAAGTTAAGCTGAACCTACAAATTAAGCTTTTTTGTAGGAAAATATTAAGAGAAGAAAATATTTTTTAGTTATTTTTCAATACTTGATTTTTTTTTACACTTGATTGTCTTTCCTGGACTCAACGATGAGAGTTCTATCACATGAGTTTGAGCTTCAGTGCTTGATTTATAATATAAAATATAAGAATAAAATAAATAAATAAATATATTTAATCAATTATAAATTTATTTTAAAATAAACAAACTTAATTTTATATTTAATAATATATATATATATATATATATATATATATATATATATTAAATTCAACCTTGAACTAAGGATTCCACATAAATATTATTCCACCAACCCAATACTAATCAATTTGTGTTAAAAAAAATTAATTCAAGACCATCGAAATTGATGTGATATATATGGTTGGGATCTCTTCTACGTTAACCATTGGTCTTGAATTCGAGCACCGAAATGCAATTTATATTCATGGTGTAGTTTACTGCTTCAGGATCCCTTCCACTTAAGAGATTAGTCTATGTGGTATGGCTGAAGACGCCTTTTCATGTACGCCATGAGCCCACTCAAGACACCTCATGGTTTGACAAAAAAAAATTCAAATGGTTAAAGAGCCAAGGCGAGCCTCTATGAGATAGGTTGAGGGATCAAGTCCCACAAAGACAAATTCATGGAAGAATGTATCTTATGGTAGTATTGTAAGGTAAATAGATGTAAAAAATCAAAATATTATTTAACAAAATGCTTATAACTATAAAATATATAAATAAACAATAATTATAATTATTTTTAATTTTTAATTATATATTTATTTAGTTATATTTTTTAATTAACTTCGGTTTAATATAAGTTATATATATTTATAACAAATTATTTGCCAACATACTCCATGTCCATGATCATTGATATTCATGTCATACACACATACTTCAAAGTCGATACTTTCTTCCTCCAATCAAGAAAAAAATGCCTAACCGAAGGAAGCAACTAATCCAAGAAGCTCAAGTCTGCAACCAACTAAGGAAATCAAGGCACTTTGTTGAGCCATATAATAAAGTATCTCACATGTTTGGTTCCTGGGAAATGTGAGGAAATTGTTTGATCAAAGAAATAGTGTAAAATTGTAACTGATTTTCTTTAGTATTTTGCTTAACATTTAATTTGTTTCTTTCTAAGGCACCAAACATAGCCTGATTTGAGGTTGACTTTTCTTGTTCCAACGGATTCATCATCCATTTCATGCATATTTCCTTCAACGTCGACGTTTCTCTATCTCGCAAATCAAGAAAAATGTCTGAGAAAATCCTAACTTTGGGTATATAACTTTGGGATTTATGGGATTTTTTTTCTTTATTACTGAAACTCTAGTTAGAACAAGTTAATTGTCCCTTATTGAGACTCGACCGAGACCCCGTCGACTCGAACCTCGATCCCCTCCCTCTATACCATGCCTCAAACGCACCATGTAGTAAACCCGCCCCACTGCATCCCACGACCCCTCCCCTTTCTATACCTTGCCTTTTTGAAACGTTAACCATGTAGTAAACTATCCCACTAGGACTCAAACCTAGGACCCTCCCGACAGGGCACATGTTTCACAGGAAGCTCAGAAAATCTGCTTGATAGGCGGAGAACCCATCAAGTTACTCAGTACAAAACTCCACAACCTTATGTGGAGTCTATGTGGGATTGTATCACCTCCCCTCCCTATACCTTACCTTTTTGAAACGTTGGAGCGCCTAAGATGAGGAAAAGAATGCCAAGAAGCTCAAGAAACTTGGAAATTAAGTCATCCAAATAATATGCCTTGAAAGTTAACCCAGACATAAACCGTCGGTCCCTCTTCCTCACTTTTCCTCTGCTTTTTCTCATCGATCGCCTCATATCTAATTTATAATAATGTAATCTCATTTCATGAAGATGATAAATTTACTTCATGATTAATTCTAATTCACAAATAGTTCATGTGTATTGCCTTGAAGCTACAAATGGAGGAAATATCCAATGCATACTTTTGGTCTCCAAGAAGCAGAAGCATCAGTAATATTTTCCCCAAAGAGGCATGAAGGAAAACATGAAAGGATAGTGGTACCATTTAAGGACTATAAGGGAGAGATATGTGTTATATTTTGTCTTTATGAAATCCCACACGCTATATATGGGTTTTTCTTTTCCCTAGCCTATAGTGTCTTTTCCTCTTGTATTGCTGCACCTCTTCCCATCCACTTTGCAGAGCATGTAGTATTACCCAATTGCTGGGTATGATTTTTTGTCTCAATTTCTAGAAATTGATTTGCATTCAAGTTTGTAACTTTCCCTTGATTAGTGGAAGTTGTTCACTCCGCACCAGGACGAGGTATTTATACCCCAACATCATTAAATTATGTGCTCTCTTCTTTTCTATCTTTAGTTATCCCACTGTTGCATTATTTTGGTGCATTTAACAACAAGTGGTATCAGAGCTTTAGGTTTTTTATCTATGCTCTAGTTTGTCACACATAGCCATATCTTCCACATCATAAATTTTCTCTTGAACTATTGATAATTGAAATTAGTTCAAGTGAAGTTATAAGTATGCTTTGTGGTTGTGGCGTAGCCCGATCTTCCACATTAGAAATTTGCTCCTGAACTATTGACAATTGAAATCCGTTCAAGAGAAACTTCATTGTCTAAAATATTTATGGAAGTTCTGTCTGAGAAGCTCCATTATCAGGAATATTTGTGGAAGTCCTGTCTAAGGAGATTGTTATTTTAACACCATTCGACCAATCCAAATTTTTCTTGGGGAACTTTTGTTCTGCTCAAAGAGACTAGCTAAGGGACTCGTGGTGATCAATTTAATCTTTTCTTGGGAACTGCTTCTAGTATTTGGTGCATTTAAATTTGTGGTGGAAAGATAACATAATTGAAAGTAAAACCAACGATCACAAATGAAAAGAAGGTACCACGGCCTAAATAATTTCAGCTTATGGCAGAGTGATATGAAGGATGCACTGTATATGCTAGATTTGGATTAGGTTTTGAATGAAACAAGACCAGATTATACTAGTGAGAGTGAGTGGGAAAGGCTCAACATAAAAACTTGCGGGTTAATTCATTCTTGTCTAGCTAAAGAGCAGTGGTATACGTTTCTACAAGAGACGTCTGTCTATAGTTTGTGGAAGGCTCTAGAAAATAATTATATGAAGAAAAGCAATGAGAATCGGTTGTACCTGTAGAAGAGATTATTCCGTCTCCATTTAAAATCAGGTATGAGCATTAGTTCCCATATTGATGAGTTTAATAAATTAATTGTTGATTTATTAAACTTAGGTGAGACCTTCAAAGATGAACGTAAGGCTATGTTATTGATTGGTTCTCTTCCTAATGAGTTGGATCATCTTTGTATTACCCTTATTCATGGGAAGGAAAAACTGTCTTTTGAAGAAGTTTGTTCTACCTTGTTGAATTATGAAATTAAGAAGAAAGGTCAAAGAGAACATCGGGATAAGTCCGTAGAAGCAGTGAGAGGTTATAGTCAAAATAAGAAATAGGAAAAAAAAAAAAAAGGGAAAGCTATGACCAAAAGAGTAGACTAGAAAGATGAGTGTGCCTTTATCAAGTGAGGAAGCGGCATTGGAAGAAAGATTGTCCTAAGTTGAAAAAGAAAGATAAGGGCAAGTCTATGTCTAATGTGTGTGTCATTGAGCATGGGGGTGACTCTAGTGATTCTGAGTTATGTTTGATTAGTCATCAAACTATTGCTGGTTTTGATGAATGAATTTTGGATTCGGGTTATACCTATCATATGTGTCCACATAAGGAGTGGTCTCGCTTGGAAGAAGTCAATGGGTGGAGTTGCTATACGCGAGTAGTGGTGATGTTAATTTATATCATCGATGGGTTCAATCCGATTGAGGAATCATGATGGATCAATTAGAGTTTTGACAGATGTTCGATATGTACTAAAGTTGAAAAAGAATCTCATCTCTTTAGGGGCCCTAGAGGCTAAAGGCCTTATAGTGAGTATTCGAGATGAAGTTTTAAATGTAATTTCATACTCTCTTTTGGTTATGAAGGGCATAAGAAGAAATAACTTGTAATACTATAATGGTAGTGCAATGATTGGAGCAATGGCCACAGTTTATGGTAGTGGTGAAGATTCGTAGATTACTAGTATGTGGCATAGATGTTTGGGGCCTACAGTTGGAATAGTGAGTTATATAGGCATGATTCGTAAAGGGACATTGGTAAAGTACTGAAACGGGTTCTACTGCACGATGGAAAATCAGAGATGTTATTTAGTCTTTGAGGGAGATGGATATTACGTGATCAAAGATGCTATTGACTTTGGTTGATTTAGATCAGGTTGGCACCTGGATAAGCCAAGTAACGATTAATGTGTTACGTGTTTACTCTTTTAGGAGGACCCGACAGTTGGAAGTCTACAAAGCATATTGATCTTCACTATCAGTTTGTGCAAGAGATTATTAGTGAAGGATGAATCTCACTTCAAAAGATTGAGACTGTCAAGAATCCTGCAAATTTGTTGCCTACAGGTGATACGATCAAGTTCAATCATTGTTCGACTTAATCAACATCGTGAAAAGTTTGATCGTGTCGCTGAGCGCATTTTGGAGGCAAGCAGCTTTTGTCAAAGAGAAGTTTTGAGATGGGATTGACTTATTTGTCAAGGTGGAGATTTGTTATATTTTGTCTCTATGCAATCCCACAGCAGTTATATGCTCCCTTAAATTCTATAAAAGGTCTTTCCCTTCAGACAAGTACACCTCTCCTCATTCAATTTTTCCTTTAGTGGCATTCAGAAGATTGTCCAATTGCTTAGGTATTTACTTTCTTTTGACTCAATTTAGGAAATTTACTTGTGGCCCTAAATTTATACTTTTGTTGCGGGAAGTCGTTTCATACGCCGGACGTAAGTATTTATACCGAACCTCGTTAAATTTTAATCTTGTGTATGGGCCCTATGAGCCAAAGTTCTGCCACCTGGATGGTTTCCGCATATTTCTTCATGGAGTTCTACCACTACATACTCCCCCTGCTGACTAGTGAGACACTTGAGATACGACCCCTCTAAAGACTGTTTATATAATTATCCATTCACAAGGGAAAATCTAGCCGCCTAGACCTAAATCTTGTGGGCTTCAATCCTACTATCTGGCAATTCTCCTGAGCTCAAATAGTGCACTATTAGAGTCATCCAAGAAGAATAGGCTTCATCTATTTTGTTTACTTGGTTGAGTACTGATGATGCCGATTGAGATAGACATGAAGGAATATCATATTTTCATTGTGTGAGGATGCATCTACTCGTTGCCACTCATCCAGCCTTTTCATTCAATCCTCCCGATATGCCTGCTTCCAAGCCTTAAAACTCTCCAATCGTTATTGACTAGATTCTGTGGTATAACTGACCATAGTCTAGTCTCGCGCTGTATTCCCGGGCTTACTATCCCACTACCAATTGAGAGTCATCACAGCACGATGAGTTTTTTTTTTGAGGACATAGACTTTGCAAGGTCAATTCTATAGATTGCTTCATATTCCTCCGCTCACTATTAGATGCGGAAGTCTAGCTCTATGGCTTGTTCTATCCTTTCCCCAGTTGGGCCTTTAATTTGCAAGCCGAATCTAGCTCCTGTTTGGCGAGAAGCACCATCCACATTAAGGATCCACCAGCCAACATCACCCTGGTCCACATCTGGTTGGGGTATTTATGCTACAAAATCTGCCAATATATGTCCCTTCAATGCCAAGTGAGGTTTATACTTAATACCGAATTCACTTAGTTCAATCGCCCACTAGGCCATCCTTCCTAATAGGTCTGGCTTGTGTATAGTACTTCGCAAAGGAGATCGCCACTGACGATCATAGTGGTGTGCCTATATGCTTAAGTTTCTTAGCTGCCACACTGATGGCTATTAGTATTGCTTGTTCGTCCACACTTTTTAGCATAACAAGTTTCTACTTCAGATAGAGATTTTCTTACGAAGAATATTGGTCTTTGCTTTCCGTTTTCGTCTTCTTTTAATAAAGCTGCACTTACTAAGGCTTCTGACACCGCTAGGTAAAGATAGATTGTATAGCTTGCCCCTAGGATAGTCAAAATTGGTTGTTTGGTAAGATATTGTTTGATCTTTGTAAAAGCTAGGTCGCATTCCTCATTCCAGCCGGCCCTTTTAGCTCCCCTTAGAGTGATAAAAAAATGGCTTTAATCGGTCTGTGAAACGGGATATGAATCGCCCAAGAGCTACCAGCCGGTTAGTTAGTTATTGTACTCCTTTTCTAGACAAGAGGGAGCCCGAGTCCATATTATAGCTTGAGAGTTGAATAGTGGATTTTCTTCATTCTCTTCTCACTTAGGTCACCATAAAGCCTAAAAACTTGCTCGAACTGACTCTAAACGCACATTTCAAAGGGTTGAGTTTCATGTTATACCTTGCACAGCTCAAAGGCAGATGTCAGCATTTAAGCGTTTTGATTTCACAAGCATATCATCAATATAGACCTCCATATTTTCGCCTAACAATGGTCAAAAATTCTTAGTCACTAACCTTCGATGTTGTTCTCGGGACAAACCAAAAGGCATCAAGCATTGTAAATAATATAATCTCGAGGTGTAATGAAGGTCGTTTTCTCTGCTTCAGGCGAATGCATGGGAACCTGATGATACCTAGAGAAAGCGTCCAAAAACGATAATATTCTGTGCCCGGCTGCGACATCAAAAATTTGGTCTATACGTGGCAAGGGGAAGCTATCTTTGGGCGCATTTCATCGAGTCAATGCACTCCGCACATACCCCACTTTCATTCTTCTTCGAACCACCACCACATCCGCTAGCCATTCTGGTAATTTCAATTTCTTCATGAAACCCGCCTCGCGCAGGTTGTTTACTCCTCATTCAATGATTTGATTACCTTCTACGTTGAAACGCCTCACTTTTTGTCTTACCCCGTCTGCCATGGGGAGACATTTAAGTTCATGAGAGTGCCACCGCTGGTTAATTCCAACCATATCCGAGTGGCTCCAGACGAATATATCTATGTTATTCAAAGAAGACAAGTCGAATCGCTTCATTTCTTCATTAGGACATGAGAATTAGCATAAGTGAACTTTTTTGGCAAGTTCAACGTTTCCTTTTCCAGGGGATCCACAACAAGTGGATCCGTCTTTTCCGCCCTAATCTGGGAGGAGAACTCCGTGGATTGCAGCGAGGTTCTGATCTTCAAGGATGTCTTTAGATATTTTTTCCCTTTATGTTCCCCGCACAAACATTGATAATATTTAGCCAACCTGATGAGCGAAAGGTCAACCTACCCAACGTTAGTCAAATAATCGACCATTTGGTGGTAGGTTGAAGGGATAATTTCATCGAGTGTAGCCAGTCCCACCCCATTATGGCGTTGTAAGGCCCCAAGTCTTCGACGATTGAGAATAAACTTGGCCGAGTGACCAAATTCCTCGACTTACAAGGAGCGTGACGCCTCCTGTATTACAAAGAGTTACACCATTAAAACCAGAGAGATTCGCCCGCACGCAAAGCCCCACCATACTTAAGAAAACTTCATCTCGCTCAGCGCCGTATTGCAAAAATCACTACATCGCGTAATTCACTAACATCCTGCGGCACAACAAAATTGTTAATACAGAGGGTAAGTATTAGTGTATCATAGTAGGGCACAACAATCTTGTTTGGGTTGACATAAGGAAATGATATGGTGCCATCTATTGGCTAAGTTTCTTCATGTATGCCTTATGTGCGGATAGCATTTACCCTAGCCTTAACTATGGTGGCTCTCAAGAGCCTCCTTTGTTGGCACTTTGATTGATACTGATCTTCTCGTGGCGCCTCGCCTAAAGATAACAGGCGGTCCGATTCTGTCCAGATTGTTGCTCACAGATTATGTTCTAGCTCACCCCGATTCCACCACGCTCGTTATCTGATATACCCTTGAGGTGTCCCACTTTGATAAGCTTTCTTTTCCACCAAGAACTTTAGGCTTCGCACCCATCGGCCCATGCCCATGATTTCATGATAATCAGATTCAAGAAGGATCATTTTCGAGGATCCTACCAGATCACAGCGCCATTTAAATTTCTTATGTCACAATGATGGGTAATAAATTCATAATTCATGTCTGAAGGAGGTAAACTGGAGGAGCTTTTTTGTTTTTGTGACTACCATGGGACCGTTCTTTGGTTTCTATTCACCTTCCTGATTCAGATGGTTTTCCTAGAATCTTATTTCGCCGTTGGCTTGTAATCATGATACCGGGGTTGTCAGACTTTTAAAATTGTCCTCCAACATCAGCACTCGACACGCCAGATAATACTCATTGTCGCCGGGCGGGTCTAAAGATAGTGACTGGAAGAAGGAGTAGATGGCCTAAAGCTTCTCCTAATGTTTTGGAGGATTGTATCCATGCTATTAGACTATATCTGTTGGACGGCTTGCCTGAACCTCCTTGTGAAGTCTCTATCAGATCATCTTCTCGCTTAAGAATAGTTCAGAAGCGAGTCAATGTTCATCTTTGTCAAGAATCGGTTAAAGATACGCGGCTACCACGCGCCATGGCTCATTGAACGAAGTTTATCGAAGGCGTGGGAGTTGCGGGAAACCGTGCCAACGCAGCCCCCGCAAGCTTAACGGGAATATTTTTGGCAATAAATAGCCAGGTCGCCGCTTTTAGCATCATTGCTTGCCATAAAGGGACATAAGATCGTAAGGGTTATGCAGCCAAAACTGTGGCCAAAGTCAGGTATGACAAACCCTTGAAAAGGCCCATAATCAAGAATATGTTGCCCTAGGGGCGAGAGGCTGTCATCTGCCCGTGCAACTAAGCGCCGAGCTGCATATAGAATGCTGGGCCCCACAAAGGCCGCCCCATGCAATACCTGTGGCATCATACCTTCAGCAATAGCCCACTCCATTCCAAAGGGGCTTGAACTGTCTGCCTCGCTCCGCTATTTCTTCTCGCTTTGGCTTAGATGCTCCATTAATCATATCACTGGGCGCATGGTGATGAAGGCCTTTACGCGATTTAGTTCCTGTGCTCCCTCAAACATCATTCGCAGCTTGCAGGCTCAAAGACGGGGGAATTACCCGAGACAACTCATCATTTGCCAGGGTATCAACACTGGGCTGTGACACGGCTCCTTTCCTTTTATTGGGGGCGGTTGGATGCGCAACTCAACCGTTATCTCATACATCTATTCCAAGATCGCGGCTTTTATCTTGTCAGCCCATAACCTGTCATTCTCCTGCCGCAAGGATTCGACTGGCCTGTGAGTTCCTTCATCTCTGGCTTTGCTAGTCCTCCACCCTTCTTCCATGTCCCTCGACGCCAATGGAGGAATTGGACGCCTAATGGAGGAATTGATCTTTCCGTCAGATTGGTTTATTTGATGTCGGATATCACACGCCTGACGATTCAAATGTGGAAGTGTGAATCGATAGTTGGGTCTAGGTGATGGAAGGACTACAGACACGCCGAGCCAAGCTCCTTGGTGTACTGTAACGAGACTTTTTTTTCGTTTCCCACATACGGCATCGATTGTTGTAACCTTGATCGTCAGAACCTTCGAGCATCATCTGCTTAATGTGAACCTGTAAAAAAGTTGATCTGACTGTGATGTGCCGGCCACCTTTCCAATGATTAAGTTAGCAAAAAAACGGAGAAGAATAAGCAGAGAGCACAATTCTAATGCCCTTACCTCATCGGAGATCTCCTCGATTTATAGGGCGTGGTTCGCCAATCTTCCCTTAATTTTAGGAATAAAATATCTTAATTTTTGGATAAAATATGTCTTCCTATCAAGTATCAATATTATGAAAATAAGTGCATTTGGAAACTGAAACCCACCGATAAACATCTCTTTCAGGTATTTTCCGCCAGATCCACAACGAACTTCCAAGATTGCAGGTGGTTGGTCGGGAACTTAAAACCTCTAGACGGACAGCCATGGAAGCAGTCTCTAATAGGACACTCGGCTTTCTCTATGAGTTTTAAGATCTTCCCGTCCGTTAGTTCTTGGCTCCTGGTTTAACATGGTAAGGCCCGCCATCAAGACGCGGCAAGTGGGCCTCAAATAATCAAGAGCGGGTCTAAGCTCCAAAGACCATGGTAGCTCCCGGGCCAGGTGCCGTTTGTTCGAGACAAAGTACAATCGGTTTCTACTTCGTATAGAGATTTCTTAATAAGAATACTGGCCTGGGCTGCTTTGTCTTTGAACAAAGCTCACACTTACCGAGGCTTCGACATCGCTGCAAAGATAGAGTGTACTGTCTGCCCCAAAGCACCTAGAAATTGCGCCCAATAAGATATTGTTTGATCGCCGAAAGATAGAAGCTCCATTCTCATTCCAAATTTAACCCTTTGGCTTCCCCAGAGTGGTAAAAATGGCTTTAATTGGAGATGTGAAATAAGAGAGGAACCGCCTCACAAACGCCAATGCTGAGTTAGCTCAGTTGTAATTTCTTCTAAAGGTAGGAGCCTGAGAGTCCATAATAGATTTGAGTTGAATAGGAATGGCCTCTATCCCTCCATCTAACTACTTGTAGAAAATATTGCACATAGTTCCTTGGGTGAATGATATCTATCTAGATCTTGTCATTTTTCATGAGCAAAACCAATTACACATCCATGATTCATGCAAATACAGGATGACATCGTCACAACCATTACTTCAAACAAACTAGTGGCCAGCTTTTAAGAATTAGGACCATAGCCACAATGAGATTTGCGACGTTGAGCTTCCTGCCACCTACAAAATAAAATAAAAAACCATGAAATATGTCTAATCTTGTATTTAAACCTTAACTTCTTATCTAGTCACACACACCACGTGGGTGCAACCCGAATAATATCCTACATGTGTTCACGTGTTCTACACGTGACACCCACCACGGTCGTGTCCATGCTTCCATGGTTAAAGTCTATAAACATTAACCTCTTAGAATTGGTCTTTCAAATAACAACCTCAATGGTTCCATCCTAAAGCACTCTTCAGTCTCTCTCTCCCCACTTAATAATTGCATTCAACTTAAATATTACATTTGAAACCTATAATGTGCTCAGTTCGGCTTACTTTGCCCTTTTATGTTCACTATTTGGTGTTTTGCTTAATGTATCTTTCCATGCTCTACAAAATGAGAAAGAAAATAGAGGGAAAAGGAAAGAAAATAAATGATGGGAAAAATAAAATATCTTCTACTTAAATTATCTTCAAAGTAGTATCAATATTTACTACCTTTTAAACTTTTATTTATTTATATTAATTCATCAATACATAAATACTTCAAGAATATATAATTTTCGATATACTTATTAATATTTCTGATTTTCTTTGAAAATTTAAATAATACAAAATATAAGAAAATCATTTTTTGGAAACCAAATACAAGGTCAATTCTCCATGAATGTGCCAGGTTATTCACGTCACCATTAGATTTCTTAGGAGGTTAGAAATTGAACCATTGAGGTTGTTGTTAGAAAGAGTCAAATATTATAGATTTTGACAGTTACTGAACCTGAAGGTACATCCCCACCTGCTTAGCCTCGACTCAGATAACACCCAGTCCCAGGCGGCATGGTGGCGTCGCTTCTCTGGCCCTAAGGGCCCACTAAGGAAACGGAGCAAGGCAAGGATGGGAAACATGTGTCCCAGGCACAAAGCGTGAGCTGCCAAGCATTACGAGTGGGAAGGCAAGCAAGAAACCTGGCCGGACACGGGTCGCCTCACGTGCACTCACGCTTAGAGGGGGCCCGGGGCGCACTCTGGCGCAGAAATGTAATCACGGGCGAATGTCACTATTTATGGGCAGAGAGCTCTCATGCAAGCATCCTAATCCGAAAAGTAACAAGGATTCTACAAAATTCTGCTGAACTACGCAGATGACTCCTAAAGCGGGTAGACTCCTGCGCGGGAAGGACTCCTAACCTAGCGAAAGACCTTGCTGGTCGGACTCTAGGCGGAAGGTCTCTCGTGTGGGAAGACTCTCAGGCATGTACTCCCAAAGTGAGGAGACTTTACACTGTAGGGAATCGTGGTGGTCAGGCACAGAGTTTCATTCACTGACCCTAAGGGGGAAGGATTGTGTCAAGCTTGCTGGATTTGAAGACTAGAGTTAGAGTAGGACTCTCTTAGTCATTATTGTAATTAGGATTGCCCCCTTGAGCATCCTATATAAAGGGCCTCGCCCGTCACTGTTAATTCATTAAGTGTTCGAGTCGATCCAAAGAGAAAGCACTGAGCTCCCGAGGTGTGGAGCCTGCAGTAAATTGTCTTGTATTTTAGTAGCTAATAAAATACAAGTTGGGGAGAGTGCCCCGTAAGCCCTTGTGTTCGAGAGAATAGTGAGGCATCGAGAAGGCTGGCCTAGCGGGTTCCTAGGCGCCGCACACGAGCAAAAAGAAAGGCGTGTGACACAGTATCGAGCCAAGGACGGCCAACGCCGAGGATGACGTTAATGCGCCGTGAGCAAGTAGCAAGGATAGAGGCCGAGGTGTTCCAGTGTCCGTGCCTGACGCGAGATAGGCAATGTTAACTCGAGGCGTAACTCCACCCTTCTCGACCGATCGTTGATGCCGCCCCGCGACTCACTCGGCAAAGAAGAACTACGAGATCCAGAGAGAGCCGCAGAACGGATTCGGGTCATTCCATGATCGAATGCGTGCCATGACCGAGAGCTCGAGGAGCGGATCAGATCTCTAGAGGAGATCGTTGCCAAGCGAGCAAAGGGTGCGTGGCACGCCATCCGCCGCATCCGCCTCCGCGAAGGTGCGAGCACAGCCCAAGATTCTTTGCGGGCGCGCCGAGCGAAAAGACTCGAGAACTTCCTCGGGGACATGGAGCACATTTCACGCCACCAATACCAAAGGGTGAACAGTAACATAACCACGCGTATTTGACAGTGATAAAGTTTGCATGACCAACGAAGCACCACGCCGCTGGGCCGTCGACCAAAGATCGAGAGTCGAGATATCTTGAAAAGGAACCCAAAGATCGCCAACTACCGAACACGCTGTGGATGGCGAGGAATCTCTCAAGAACCGCGTAATGGTCACAGAGATTATGAAGGAGTTTAGCTCTGCTGATCCTTACATCAAGGACATGTCCAAGCAGACAAGCCGCTCAACCATGTCCGATCGTAGACGGCTCAAATCGAATCGAGGGTGCAAGGTGTCCAAGACTCGCCTCGTACTCACTGCAGCAACGTGATCATTTATCCGACTACGAGCGATTCCTTCCTACCCCACCCAAAAGGGAAAGGCCACAACAAGGAGTCGAACCGTGGTCGAGATGGAAAGCCCTCCGCATGGCGCAAGGGTTGAAGAAGTCGCAGGACGCAGCTGGGCTGGGGAGAGAGGGCGACTCTCACAAACTACCAGCCGCTGGGATGTTTTGATTCGGCGATGGCCACATCGAGCGAGGGATTGCCCAAAGAAGGAGAAGCTCAATGCACTCAGAGCTGAAGAAGGGGAAGATAGCGGAGCAGAGGCCCCTACCAGAGCCAACCCTCTTCAGTTGTTGAATGCGATGCGGGCTGAGGCGCACTACGAGGACCGGATATGTCGAAGTTGTCGACCGGAGGGCGAAAAATCGCAGATCGTAGACAGCTGGCGACTCCACTTTGTATCAACAAGGGAAGGGTAATGATTCGGTTTGGTGCCAGCTTAAAGATGACAAAGAAGCTCAAAGTCGTAACAGCTGCCACAAGAGACGATGGTATGGCAAAGAACATGGCAATCTGATGGGATCGAAAGGTACGACAGACTTCCTGTTGTTCCTTTTCGATGATTTTGATTTCATATTAGGCAACGATTTTCCAAAGGGCCAAGGTAGCCTTGTTGTCGCACTTGAATGGACCAAGGATCATGACAGAGAAGTGTACTATGCTTGTGGCAGACGCAGTCGCCTAAGAGACCTTCACACAGTGGAGAAGACTCCTCGTCGTCCCGCAACTCGAGAAAGGCCTTAGGAAGCGGTGAGCACGACATTATGTCGCAAAGAATGATCGAGATCGTTTCGACAAGCAAGTCGAGGTGCCAAATGCCAGCCCTATACCGAGGAGATTTGGTCGATGTTATGCCTCCCGAAAGTTGCCTAAGAAGTCGCCACCGAGAAGGGGCGTGCACGATCATCGATAGAGCTCGTGCCGTATCGAGACCTCCCCGCTTCAAGCCCCTATCGACGAGTCCACCAGCCGAGAGCGCGCGCTTGGATCTGAAACGCCGGCGCGTGCAACCGGGTCCGCCTCCAAAGCGCCGCCGTGATGAGCACCTGCCGTCGCTTTCGCAAGAAGCGCACGGACGCTCGATGGACACCATAATCGATCAAAGTCACGATCAATCGGGGCGTATCCCGATAATCTTTGGCCATGAAATGCTCGATCGATCGAGCGGTCGGCACTTCACCGCTTGTACCTGCGAACGGATATCGCGCGCGCCGCGGGTCGAAGGGATTTGAGGCAAAGACTACATGTGTAACTCCCATGGGAAGTTTTGAATTCTTTAGTTATGCCTTTGCTCAATTACACGTCCCGCCATACTTTGTAACCTCACGAATGACGCCCTATTCGACTTCCGGATTCATTCGTGGTGGTGATACTTGACGATATAGATCTTACAAAAATGATTTACAAGATTCACTGGTACACTGAGATGGTGTTTCGATGTGACCGAGGCGTAAATCCACTGTATGTCAAGAAAGAGAAGTGTGGAGTTTGCCTTTGACCGAATGCGTTTCGGGTCACCCGATTTCAAAGTCGAGATATGATGGATGCGCGGGCGCATGCCACCGAGATCGCCACCCGACCAAGGCGACGTAACTCGCGATCGCCTTCACTTAGCAAACTACTACGAGATTTACATCGGGCTATTCCAAGACAGCCGCTGTTTCACGACTTTGAAAAGAGAGGAAGTGGGAATGGGATGCGTAGTGCCGTCGCTTCCGTGAAGCTTCGAAGATTTATCACCTCGTGAAGCCGTATTGACCGCCCGACATGGAGTTGCCGCTTGAAGTGCACACGGATGCGTTTTTGACAGTGGTCTCAGGAGTGCTGGCAAGAGGGCAATCCAAATAGCCTTGAGAGCTCCGTCATCGCAATGGAGGAAAGGTACAGCGCCTGATGAGAAAGAGAGCGACCGCGGGCCATCCATTTGCCTTCAGACTCGAAGCACTACTACTTCGACTCCTGTCGCAGAAGGATCACAATGTCGCCAACACCTTCTTCACAACTCGTATAGCTTACCCGCCATAAGCTCGATGGCAAGAGTTCTCGTCACTTTGATTTTGTGTGGGTGCACAAGCCGTCGACACACAAATCAAGTGGCGGATGCTTAGCAGAAGGAAGCGGTTATGGGATTGTCGAGTCAATGTACGCATTTCAAACAATGGAAGTTAGTGACTAAGTCGCGACAAGACCTCAACGTATCGTGCCGTAGAGCGTGTGAGAGATGGCACCACGAGGCGATACGCTCAGAATGAGTCAGACTTTTATGAGGAAGTTATATGTGCCCTTCGAAAATGTTTCAGACAAGAGCGCCTAAGGCACATGATACGAGATGGGCTGGTCACCCAGGAGAGGAAAGAACTCGGGTATCACGCACTGGGCTCTTTTCTATCAGCCTAAGACAAGGAAGACGCAAGCATATGTCAAGACATGCCATGTCATTGGCGCCATACGACCGAGCAGTTAAGGAAGCGGGATTGTTGGCTGTACTGGTCCATTCTATAGAAGCCATGGCGTTGTCTATCGATGGACTTCACCGCTGGGCTCCAAAGTGAGGGCTTCTGACGCTCGTGGTGGTAGACAAGTTTTCCAAGTACGCCGTCATCCCACTCAGTGGGAATGTCCAATGGCGAGGCAATACAGATCTTCTTCGCAAGAATGTTGTGAACATTTTGGGATGCCTGAAGACACAAGAGCCATCAGATACGCGGCCACAAAAGTGTACTCGGGCTGAGCTGCTCAAGATGCGGCAATGTAACGTGCTCTCGACCGCGAATCACCCCGCATCGATGGTCGATGCAGAGAGTGAATCAAAAGGAAGAGTATTTCGCGCCACTCGCGACAAATTTCTTTAAAATTGGTTGAACTTAGCCACTACCAGTTCTACACCGCAGCCGGTTCAGCCACGTGTATGAGCCCTTTGAGGTAGCACCAGCCCTGAAATATCACGTACGCCCGACGTATCACGAAAGCAACCTCGGATTTTAGCAGAGCCCAACCAAGCAGACAAGTTTGTAAAAGTCTAAGATTTGCTCTGATGAAGCCAGACAAATTTAGAGAAGGCAAGTAGACGATGAAGAAGTATGCGCGGACGCAGGCAGAGACCTCGTGAATTCCGAAAGGCGAGATGGTTCTCATAGTTAACTCCTCGACCGAAAAAGATCAGAATAAAGGCTTCGCAGAGGCTTGATTCAAATACGATGACCCTTTTAGTTGTGAAGCCGTGATAGAACGTGGCCTACAAACTCGTTACCAGAGGTCAAGCTTCACCCGACATTCCATGTAAGCTCTGCCTTATCACGTTGGATCCTAGTCCCGACGTAGTGCAAAGTGCGGTCCTCGCCTATGGCAGAGCCGTAGTTCAAGAAAGAGGACTGCGAAGCATCCCGCAGATAGGAAGATGGGGAACTGAAGAACAAGTGGACCGAGTAATTTGATTCATCGAAGGGACGCCCGCCGCGAGGCAAGCCGAAAAAGTGGTGCTACACGCTGCGCCAAGCACCGATCTCGAGTATGAGCGGTCGTCAACGAGACGTTGAATACTTAGTGGGGGAGGGTTTGTTACCCACTGATGCGTCGACGCTGAACACATGAGGGCGCCGCTCGCCCCATGGCTCGCCAGGAAATGAGCAAGGCAAGGATGGGAAAACATGTCCGGTGGCACAAAGCGTGAGCTGGGCACGCACATGAGTGGAAGGCAGCAAGCAAGAAATCCGATCGGAACGCGCACGCTGGTCGCCACAAGACTCACGCTAGAGGGGGCCTGGGGCGTGGCACTTGAGGCAAACGTAATCAGTGGGGCGAATGTCGCCTATTTACAAGGTGAGAGCCTCGGGCGGCAAGATCCTAATCCGGAAAGTAACAAGGATTCCTGATACCAAGAGTCCTATGCAGAAGGACTCCTAGGCGGTAGGACTCCCAAAGTGAAGGACTCCTAATCCTAGGCGGGAAAGACTCCTAAGCTTAGCCGGACTCTAGGCGGGAAGGTTCCCTCGTGGGAAGACTCCTAGGCGGGATGCACCCAAAGCGGGGAGGACTCACTGTGGTGGGAATCGTGTGGTCAGCAGACAGAGTTCATTCATCGAACTCCTAATGCGGGAAGGATTGAAGTCTGTTTAATGGATTTGAAGACTAGAGTTAGAGTAGGACTCTTAGTCAATATTGTACCAGGATTGCCCTGAGCATCCTATATAAAGGGCCCAAGGTGCTCACTGCTGCCAATTCATTATGTTCTCGAGTCGATCCAAAGAAAAGCATCAGCCCCGAGGTGGGAGCCTATAAGCGAATTGTCTTGTATTTTAGTAGCTAATAAAATACAAGTTGGGGAGAGTGCCCCGTAAGCCCTTGTGTTCGAGAGAATAGTGTGATAAGATCGAGAAGGCTTCGCGAAGGGTTCCTAGCGCCGCCGCACACGAGCAAAAGAAAGGCGTGTGACACCCACCAAGTTGTTGCTACTTAAATCAAGATTGAATAACAAGGTAATTAAGTTACTGATTGAGGACGGTATTCCTCCAGAGAGTTTGTTTCCAAGCATACCTAATGCTTGTATTTTATGAAGCTTGCCGATGTTAGGAGGAATGCTACCGGTGAGGTGATTCATAGCCAAGTAAAGGTATGTTAGATTTACAAGATTCTTTATGCCCGAAGGGATCGTCGGCGAATCCGTTGATTCCGCATTCATCCATGAAAGCTGGGTCGAATTAGCTATTAAAGCAACTAAGGACCTTTGAGAAATTGTGGCTAAAAGCTATTCTTGTAATTGAGTGCAATTTGACAGAATTAATGAAGCTCAAATCATTCTCCAACCGAATCCAATCGATTCAAGGCCATGTTTATGGCTCGGTTTGCAATTTTTCCAATCTGATGCTACAATCAAGAAATCAGCCGTGAGAAAGGTACTCTTCAAGCATTGAAGACATTAGATAATGAACTAGGAACAAAGCCCTGAATCTGCTCGCAAGAACTAGCTGACTAAGATGAGGAAAGGCAACACCAATATCCAGACTAAGACTTCCCTCCAGTTAGTTAGCTCCAAGTTTGATATCACGCATGTTTGAAAGATTGTAGAGAGAAGAAGGAATGGTACTTGTTAATCTATTGATACCTAGTTGAATCCTTTCTATAGTCAAGCCTACCAAGCCCCGTGGAATGCCCTTCGAGGTTGTCGGTCGCCACCGACAACAGAAGAGAGAGATGAAAGGTTCCTCCTATGAAGTCGTGATCCTTCCAAAGGAGATTGTTATTAGCAAGACCCGCAGCTCTCAATTTCGAGAGGAACCAAGTTCTCTAGGATTTTGTCTCAAGCTTGTCATCACTCAAATTAAGTTCCTCGAGCTCCGAGCAATGTGAGATTGGTGGGACCTGCTCCTTGAAAGGAATTGTCATAAGAAAAGTGAACTCGCAAGCTAAATAAAAATCGATTCGAGGGTACTTTCCCTATGGAAGTCGTTGTTTTGCAGGACTGTCGTTTCATTGAAGTGGTTCATTGTATAAAGTAGAAGCTGCCGTCACATGAATTAACACCCCTGCTTTAAGGGTAATCTAGACTAACTTTTTTTAAGTTTGTTCAAATGTTAATTTAACGATGGTTAAGTTAAAGAAAGATATTAGATTTGTAATATTTTTTTAATTTTAACATATTAAAAGGTAATTTTATCTAAAGTGATGATATTTTAAGGTTATAAAAATAAGGAGTTAGTTTTACAAATAACTATTTACTTTTATCCCTTTAAACCAATTCCTCTTTTCTTTTTTTAATATGGAAGTTAAGACACCCGGAAAGTGGGTGGTCAAGAAGGAGGCTTATTATTTATATATTTTATTTATTTTTATTTTTTTTAGGAATTAAATTGTTTTATTATATCAATATATCAGAGATCTTTTTTACTTCTAAAGATATAACGACCGATTACCTCGAATCAAATTCCCATTTATTACTTCAAAATTTTCGATTGGAAAGATTTTTGTTGTGATTTGATAGATCCGGCCTACTTTGGTTTTGACCGAAAGGAAACAAGTTAGAGAAAAGAAAAGAAAAAAAAAAAGTGGTACAAAAGATATTATATTATGGGTTATGTTATTTGTTTCAAAGAGACATGATAGATGTGGGGATCATTCCCTTTATAACTTCAAACTTTTTCCCTCCAAGCATAAATATATGTAATCCAATTCGGATGGAAATATTTAAATTATTATTTTAAAAATTTAAAACCGAGGAAATAGGTTTCGATCACGATTTTACTTTCAAAATTTTAAAAATAACAGAACTAAAACTCAAGAAATGTTATGTTTTTAAAGTTTTACTTATTTTTATGATTGATTTTTGGAACAAGATAAAATTAATTTTTATAAATTTGGATACTTTAAGAATTTGAAGGATCAAATTTTGGATAATTTATTCAAAAAATTTAATTTAGATAATTTTTAGAAGTGTTTTAAGTCTGCCGTAATATTATATTTTTAAATATTTATTTACAATTTGTTTCTTAATTTTGGAATATTTGTTTTTCTTAGCTTTTTAAAAATATTTATTTTGATTTTTAGCTTCATAAATATTTTAGAAGAATTATATATATTTTAGATTTTTTTTAAACATTATGATAAATCTTATATTTCATTTAAATTAACTAGATTTATAATTGTCTTTTAAAAAAAATTAATTATAGCTTCTTTTTTTCAATATATCCATTATTATTTTTATATTATATTTTATAATTTTATTAATAAGGTTAGTGAAAATTATGGATTTTTATATTTTTGACTGACACGTGTCGGATCTACCTGACATCGAATCACCTTTTAAACCAATGCTGCAAAGACACGTATATTTTACCTTCGTACCAAAAGACGGAATGAAGATCCCACTCACTGCAGTGGCGTAAAAACAAATGGGCATCAAACACGTGGGTATGGAGATAAATATATATATATTAGGAAACCCTAGACAGAATCACTCATTCTGAATTCATTCCCATCAAGTTATGACCTTGCAAAATGGTAAGGTCTCACTGTTGTGTAAGGTTTTTCCCTCCAGCTTGGGAGGACCAAAGATTGTCATGGTTTCATGGCTTGTCGCCTTCTCCCACTACCTCCTTCAAGGAACCATCTCGAGAGGTCTGCACCTCGACATATGTGCCTCGATAAGGCGAAAGGTCACTGCTAACTTAGTTTAACACCAAGATGAAAAGGTGAACCATTACATATACTGAAGTTCAGAAGCGTTTTGACACGATGATTCTACCGTTGGAGATAGTTAGTATAGATACAAGAAGTACCATCAAAGAAGCAATGCTAATGACCATAGTTCTTCACTTCGATTGAGTGATTTAACTGCTATTCGTTGTTCTCTCCCTGCTAAAAAGACTTAATAAGAAAAAAAACTATATGAAAGATATGGTTGATTAACTCATAAATTATCTAAAATTATAGTAATAATAAATCATTTATTATAAATCATCTAACAAAATATATTAAAAATATTCTTCTCTATAATTTATTTGGACAAAGTTTTTTTTAATTTTTTTAAGTATTTATAAATATTTCAACTAAAATTTATTTCCTATAAGAATTGAGCAATTAAACAAGAAATAAAATTATTATTTAAAAAAATAAGTATATCACTTTATTCCAAAATTACTCAAACAAAAATAGAATTAAAAATATGCTTTATAATTACTTATATAAAATTAACTATAATATTTTTTATTTAAAAATAATAATAAATTAATTTATTCCAAAATTATCTAAACAAAATGTATTAAAATATTATTCTCTATAATTTATTTAGAAATATTTTTGTAGTTTTCACTATTTATAAATATTACTTATAAGATTATTATTTTCAATTATTTCAAAATTACCTAAAAACTTTATTTCTTAAACAATTGGAACAATTAAAGATGAAAATGAATTATTATTTAAAGAAAAAATATAATAAATCACTTATTCCAAAATTATCTAAACAAAAATATATTAAAACATTATTCTCATAATTACTTATATAGAAAGTTTATTCAGATATAAACTATTTATTAGTATGGAAAATTTTAGTTTATTTTTGAGATAAAACAATCTATTTATTGATAAATTAAATTCTTTCATCTAGATATCAAATGTGAATAAAATATTTTAATATAATATTTTGTTGTGATTACATTTATAAAAAACTCATGGTCAGACAAGAATGATGAAGAAGATTTGTCCATTTATAACAAATTTCATATATTGAAGATAAGATAAAAACAAATAATTTATTATGTCTCTAATTAATGAGATATTACAAAATAACATTGATTTATAAAATTCACTTAAAATGAAACCATAACTGAAAAATAAAAATATAAAACTTACATGATTAAACAATTAAAATACACTATTAATCATAAATTAGTACCATCTAACTACTCCAACACAATTTTTGTTTTATTTCATATGGTTTCACTTTTCTATAAAATGACACCATAAACCTAAAACCAACATTCCCAATTAAATATTTTTTATATGATGTGTCACCTTTATAAACTTTAAGTCATACGATGTCATTTAAAAAAGAACACAATACACAAATTTTACTTTGTTCGATAGTGTGCTTATATCCACGGGAACGTTGGCTCAAAATTTTACTATCATTAAAATAGGATTACACCTCATATTTATAGTAACCCTGGATATGATCAAATTACAAAAAAAAAAACCCTATAACCTGAATATAACATATCATACTACAGGGGCTTAGCCCCATCCCGTGATTTACCCCTTACATTTACTATGAACCACGGACATGACAAATTGTTTTTGTAATAGTGACTTTTTTAGACGACATCAACATACGCCCTCTTTGTAGTGCCTTTTGTTACTACAAATTCGCCATTGATGAATGCTCTCACCGAATTATATATATAAAGTATGTGTCTTCCTTATTAGTTGAAGATAGTCCCAAAAGGATGGTGCTTACTTTATTTCGCTCTATGTGTCTCTACTGGTTGTTTTTGAGGAAAAAGGACACCAAAAAAAAGAAAAAAGAAAAAGAAAAATGATAACAAGTAGATTAGAAGGACAATGCCATCCAAAATCCAAAATATACCATGCATGGCTATTGAGAATTCTAATAAAGATAGAAAGAATATAATATTGTACAATGAGCTAATAGAGTCTGTAAATAATGTGCAATCACATTCAACTTAGATAATGGATGCTGCTTACTGCACTAATCTAGATGCTCTATCTGTGTTTGGTTCCAGAAAATTTTGGGAGAAATGGAAAGGAAAAGAAAATAAAAGGAAAGAAAAAAAGAAGTTAAATCTAACATATTATTTAGGCTGAAGGCCCCAAGTAAAAGGTCAAGGCAAAGATCCCAACTCCTACAAAGTAAAACAAACAATCATACAAGAAAAAAAAAAGGTATATCTAGGGGTCAATACAAAAATTTTATGTTTTTTTGCTAGAGAATTCGGTTGAAAGACATTGATTCAGATAATGTCATACTACACCTAATTAGGTTGCACTCTAAAGCTCCTTTGAAAGTGACAAGAATGAAGGTCATGAGAAGGCTTCAGCAAAGAACCATCCGATGGGTTATTTCAACAAGAAGTTTCGCAGCATTTATTTGCTTATCTAATGTTTCTTGAATTCATCTCCTCCCTCAATATTGCCTTGCTCACTCTTATATATCAACCATACAATTGTTTTCAATCTTAAATTTGTATGTAGATATCAATTCATTCTCTCTCGATCCAAGTCTCTCCTACGCAATCCTAAATATGAGAGGTCTTTCCTTAGTGCCTAACCAGGATTCTTTTCTTTTCCCTTTTTTGCTTTTATGAAATGGTAAAAGAACAAAGAAGCCTTGAACTAAGTATTCATATTCATGGGAAAACATTTAATAGTCATGTTTGGGAAAATAATATCCAATTTGTTTATTAGTTCTAAATAAAGAAAACGAAAAACAAAAATCAGCATACCCATGCCTATTAGTCTCGTCATAGGAAAACAATTATGATACCCTAGGTTTGTTTTCTTTTGATATTCTTTTGAGCTATGAAATGGTTAAAGCTGGAAAATAGCTTTTGTTATCACTTCTTTAAATGATGCAGACTGATAATATTCTAATTACACGAAGTCCAATCGTCAGTGAGTAGCTAACTATAGATATCTTTCTTTCTTCCATTTTTTCGAAGAGAAAAATTTTTTCTTATGTTTTGTTTTATCCCTTTTTTTTTATTTTATTTTTTTTTATTATTATTTTTTTTTGTAAAAATGCTCTTGTATGGTAAGAAAGGCTCAACTTCAATTTAAATAAGTGTGGCTACAGAGGGAAATGCCATAAAGCAGTGAAACTGGATTTAGGTATGTACCCTGGTGGGCTCATCTTAATTTTCTGATGAAAGCAGGCTGTTGTTTGTAAATGTTACGCGCAAAGAGATTTCTAAAATCAACTACTTGTACTGTCAAGATATCCATGACCATTATCTAGTTTTGCACTGGCCACTCCCGACAACATCCTGCAAACTAAAATCACTTGTTTCAGCTTTTTTTTTTTTGGCTATCTGCCAAGAGGTCGCATACCTTACAATCATCAAGATGAATTGTTATTCTTATTTGCTAGTCAAGCAAGACTAAAAAAATTACTCAAAAATTAATCATCGTGATATGTTGGAAATTCTTTATAAGAAGATGATAATTTTCCTGTTATTTGAGTGAAGTTGCCAATGCACCTTTACAATCAAGATAAATTAATATAGTTTTTGGAGTTCAATGGCGAAAACAAACCAAGGCCACCGTTGAATTATTGAAGGAAATATCTTCTTTTTTTTTTGTCTACTTTATCTAAGATAGAAAAGCTTGACTAATTTCTTTGGTTACTATCTTATTTTCAAGAAAATCTTTAAAAAACTTTTTCCATAAAATTTACGTAATAACGTGTAGAATCACTCAATAAAAAGACCTTATACTCTCGGGTTTCATGAAAAGATGGGTTGTTGAGAAGAACCTTTAAGAGCTAAAATTAACAAGAAAAAGTTAAATATGGTGGGTAATTGATATAGCAAGGATAGAAAAGTTTGACTAATTTCTTATTTTCTATTACAAAAAAGTCTCGAAAAAGTCTTTATTTTATGAGAAAATGAGTCCTACTATTTTCAAAAGAGTTGTTATAGGAATTCAATGGCATCAATGTAAAATATTAAAATTGTGAGATGGTTGATGTATGAAAGGATTGAAATGAGTGTACATGAGAAAGCTGACTAATGGCTAGATAATTTAATCTTTCTTCATGGAAAAATGGCTTCGAATTTCTCCCATAAATTAGAAGGATAATGTCTCGGAATTAAGGTCCTAAATGGGGAACATGAAATATTGTTAGATAATTCTCTATTAATAGACTCTTAACCAAATTCATATTGTTTTTGACTAATTCTTTAATTGCTGATTTTTTTTTCATGGAAGTACGCCTTATTTATACAAAAGAAGATACTCTTTGTTGGTTTATTTCACAATTCAAGATGACTTAATTTTTATGTTTGTGAAATGTGATCGGGTTCAACTTGGATAATGAGTTCTAAAACCCAGGGCTCTCCATAATTAATTTGGGACACATTTCATATGCCAAGTCTCTCTCAAGCCTTGCGACGCCATGGGCATTTCTAGAATTTCTACATACAAATGACTTGAACTAAATCATAAAATTAAAAACACAATTAATGGATGAACATATATCCATCTAACTACTTTAGAAAGACAGACATAGCTCCTCGGTAATGGTACTATCGGGATCTTGTCATTTTTTCATGAGCAAACCCAATTTACACGCCAAGGACTTAGCGTGTGGCGCATCAACGAAGCACGTTCATGGACTTTGCATGCAAAGGTGGGATGACATTGCCACAACCAAGCATTCCCAAACAAAAGATATTAGCTAAGAATTATGGCCAGATTACAATAAGATAGCCCATAATTCTTATTTAAAAAAGCATGAAATATGTCTAATGTGTCCGAAACCCTAACTCTTATCTAGTCAATTGTTAACACCACATGTGGAGTGTAGGACACTGGAACACGCAGTGTCGGACATCGCGTTCAAGTGTCTGCATGCGACACTACGAGCTTACTGCTTCATGGCCAAAGTCTGTAGCTCGGTCCGAACCCCTAGGAATTGGGCTTTTCAAACAACAACCTCAATGGTTCCATCCTAAAGAATTCTTTCCTGCCTTCTCCTTAATTTAATAAATTGCACCTCAACTTAAATATTATACTTGTAACTCATCACAGGTTCGCCAGTTTATACTTTGTCTCTTTTATGTCCTTATTTGGTGTTTTGCTTAATGTACCCTTTCATGCTCTTAAGGAAAAATAAAATGAAGGAAAAATAAAAATATTCTATTAAATCTAATGTAGTATCTTTATTTACTACCTCAAAGTTTTATTTATTTATTTTAATTCATCAATATATAAATAATTTAAGCATTATTAAATTTTTTGAAATAATTTTATTAATATTTGATTTATTTGAAAATTTTTAATTAAATAGCAAAATATAATAAAATCATTTTTGAGAACCAAATACAAAGATTTGGGTCAAATTTTGTAGACAAGATATCACTTGGAATCTCAATGCAATCTACTACTTCACCACATGTGAGGAGTTTAAAATCTTCCACACAAGTAGTCCTTGGATGTGATTGTATGATACATACATTATTTGTATCCTAACCGCAAACACACTCATGTTGAATTCTCTTCCAAAACAATACCAAAGACAGCAAATGAAGAACAATTTATTATTTTGTTTTGAAATGAAAAGAAATAATTCTTAGCATATTATATATGGAAAGATATCAGTATATATATATATATATATATATATATAAGACATAGGATGATTGAAAAGTGTCTTAAATGTTCCTGTCGATCTATTTTTAAATCTTTAATATTTTCTTAATGAGATAATACTTCATAGTTTTTCATTTGTCATAATGATCATTTTCTTATATAAACTATCTCTATCAAGTCACATAAGAATATTGACATAAATTTTTTCTATATTCTTTTTTGGTTTATTTAAGGTAATATATTTAGTAAATTTATGCACATTACCTTAATATCTTTGCTTTTTGAAAGTACCTTTCCTTTATTGAGATAAGAAATTGTTCTTTTCAAGACTGCCACTATGAAACAACTCACCATAACTCTAATTAATTATGGCCACTTTGAGGAGAGTTTCCTATTCTAACAATGATACTGGTGTAATGCTAGGATTAATGCTTTTTAGTTAAATAAATTTAAGGACTTGGACATCCTTAAATTTGAAGTAAAGATCCTTAACTCTGATGGTCTAAGTTCATGAGAGCTGTGTTGACTCACATGTTGTTCCAAGATATTCATATTCTTTGTCGTTCATCAATCACATAACCTAAATTTATGCTAAAAAATTTATTTAACCTTGAAAACTGAATTTATCACAACCTTTTCATCTTGAGTGCGACAGAAGCAAACATGGCACTGGGTTTTGGTTTAGTGAGAAAGGAAACTTCATGACAATAGACCAAAGAAAAATAAAAAATGAAGAACAAAAGGGATGGCAGCATGAAATACATCTCATACTCAGCGGCTACCCATACATCGTTGCTAGATATGTATGATGCGTGTTCTTCCATTGTATCTGCCTCCTACATTCCCTCTTAAGGGCCTACCTCCCTCAAGAAGAGGTTCTTGATCGAGCGCAATTCATTGGCTGCCTCACGTATCTTCATTCGGTCTTTTGGTGATTCCATGGAACATATGATACCGATTTCTAGAACTGCAGTGATGCATTCCCTGATCAGTTTACCACTTTCATCTGACTTTATAAGCAAACTTTGATCTATGACCTCCATGAATCGCCCAGGCAAAGACATTTTCACATAGTTATGAAGAGTATGACCATCTTGGAACTCGCTATCAATTGGTCTTCTTCCGGTAAACATCTCCAATAAAAGGATTCCATAACTATACATATCTCCCTCTGTTGTCACATGACCACTTACACCATATTATGCATAATCATTATCACTAAGCATATGTAAAAAAAATGGAATTTATTTATATCCATGGAAAATACTATTGAACGTAAAATGAATAGAGATATTTAATTACTTGTAGCTGAAATTGGTACCTGGAGCAATGTAGCCTATGGATCCTTTCATTGTAGTTGAGCTATTTTTGTCTATGCTAGTACTTGTAGCAATCGTAGTGCTGCAAATGACAGAAGTGATCTTTGAAATACCGAAATCACTGATATGGCCCGTCATATCATCGTCAAGAAGAACATTGTTGGGCTTAAGGTCATTATGAACAACAATGACGTCACATTGAGTGTGAAGATACTCGAGTCACCGGAAAGCGATGTCAATAGAGATATCCGAGTCTACGTAGAAATGTACTTGGGGTTCATCCTCCTATTATCTAGATGCAACCATCCGTCAGGATTCCCTTTAGACATCAACTCAAACACTAAAGCCTTAAAATCATTTCCACATGAAGTCAGCTAGAAGCAAGCACTCAAGACTTTGGCGAGATTCACTATCATAGGATTTTTCGAGGCCTTGCATTCCGACATAAAGCTCTTGGAAGCTCCCATTCTAGGAAGATTGAACACCTTTACTGCAATGGCTATTCCATCTTGATCAAGGATTCCTTTGTACACAGAGCCATAGCTCCCAACACCGATCTTATTAGACTCCGAGAAGCCTTCAGTAGCTTTATGGAGCTACACCAAATGAATTCTCGGGTACTCATTGGAAGATTGTCTGAGAAAGTACTTATTCCTCATTTTCTTCCTCCTCAAACGGATAATGAAAAACAAGGCCAACAAACTCAATGATGAGGTTCCAATGATTACCAGAACGAGTAGTTTGGCATAGGGACACTTTCTCTTTTTTCCAGAAGAGGAGGTGACACTGACACATGTGGGAAGATGAAGTTTGGGAAGCTCCACGCAGATTGTGTTTCCTTGGCTGGGGGAATGGTGACATTGTAGCTCAAGCGAGGTACACTTCTCCTTCAAGTTCATTGAAAGACAAGTTCAAATAGGTCAAGAATGGAAGATCCCAAGTATTTAGGGTTCCTACTAGAAAATTTGTTGCAAGAAAGATCCAAAGTATTCTAAACCTCTAAGATTTTGCGTAGGGTTGGAATCTGCCTTCAAGACATTACCACGAGTAGAAGACCCAGCATTTCCAGCGAGTTACAAGCATTTGGTAGAGCACACGATAATGCGTATCGGAGACATCTAATTCTCGAGTTAATCGAATGGCCAACTTCAGGTGGCGGCGCAGGTAAAGTTGCCACTGGTGAAAGAACCTGGCGAGGAAAGAGACTATAACATCGTTAGGAATTGAACCATTGAAGTTGTTAGAAGATTCAAATATACTATATTTTGACAAGCTGATAGACTGGAAGGTACATCCCCCACCAAGTTGTTGCTGCTTAAATCAAGATCGTATAACAAGGTTAAGTTACCGATTGAGAACGATATTCCTCCAGAGAGTTTATTTCCAAGCAAAAATAATTCTTGCATTTTATAAAGCTTGCCAATGTTAGGAGGAATGCTACTAGTGAGGTGATTCATACCCAAGTCAAGGTATGTTAGATTTACAAAATTCTCTATGCCCGAAGGGATTGTTCCATGAATCTGGTTGATTCCCAGACCTATCCTTGAAAGTTGGGTCGTGAAATTAGCAATTGTGCTAACTAAAGGACCTTTGAGAAAATTATGGCTAAACTCAATTACTTGTAATTGAGTGCAATTTACTAGAGAATTAATGAAGCTCAAATCATCTCCAACTGAACCCAACTTATTCATGGCCATGTTTATGGCTCAAGGTTTGTAGCCTTCCCCGAATTAGGTGATGTAACCCAGTGAAACTGTTTGTAAGGAGAAAGATACCTTCAAGCATTGAAGCATTAGATAATGAAATAGAACGAGGCCCTTTGAATCAGTTATTTACAGAACTGGAGCACGAAGATGGGAGATGGCGGCACCCGATATCGGCTAAAACTTCCTCGATTAGTTTCTCAGTTGGATGGCAGCGCATGTTTGAGAGATTATGCAGAAGAAGAATCACACACATTAATTTGTTGAACATTAAATGAATAATGTCTAAACTTGTTCTACCAAGCTCCTCGGGAATGCTTCCTTCAGGTGATTATGGAGATTCTTGCCGATAAGTGAGAGATGAGAGGTTCGAGTGAAGCGGGGATCTTTCTGTGAGATTGTTTAGAGTAAGGCCAGGCTCTCAATTTCCAAAGAGAGGAAGCGAGTTCTTTGGGATTTGTGGCCATCAAGCTTGTTGTCAGTTAAGTTAGTTCCCTAAGCTCACGACGATATGTGAGATTGGTAGGGACCAGTTCCTTGAAAGGAATTGCTAAGATAAAGAACCCTTGAGAGGAATAAGCATTGATCTCTCGGGTAATTTCCCATGAAGCACGTTGTTTAGGAGGATTATTGTTCTAAGAAAGGTGGGGTTCCGTGTGGGGTGAGAGAGGGATCCCACAGGTCCATAGAAAATAGATTTAATCACGTGACTCTAGGTTGACATGTGTCGGCTACCAATACACACACCCGACCATCGGCAAAAGTGGAGTGTCATTCGAGACTCAGCATCGGCGAGTGGATCTGGGTGATTCGACCTTGAAAGCAATCAATGCAAGTCCCGATCTGTTTCATTTGTTGTAGCATGCTCTTATTGCGATGTGAGGACGCCATAGATGGAAGCATAACCGCGTGTACAGCAAAAAGAAAGACGTGAAGGCCTTCATACTCCACTGGAACATTAATTTTAGAAGTCTCCTATATATGTTTCCAACGAACATAGAACATTAATTATTAAGTACAGTTCTTATTTATACAGAAAGTGATTAGTACTTCTTGCTGGTTTATTTCACAATTCAAGATGACTTGACTTTATGTTCATGAGCGAATTAATAGACTCGAAGTACTAGATAATGGAATCTAAAATTTTATTTGGCTCTCCATAATTAATGTGGGACACACTTCATATGTAAGTTTCTCTGGTTCCTTTTCACCCAGAAGGCATGTCTAGATCTTGTCATTTTCATGAGCAAACCCAATATATACGCCCAGTCGAAGATAATAACATAGTCGTGGATGTCCCACGTCTAATGACTTTGCATGCAGTGTGGATGACCCCGCACTCACAAATGTACTAACTCCTACTCATTATCTGGGCATGCAATCTGCTCCTTTAATTATAAACTGTTGACACTTTATTTGTGTGGAAATGTACTGTTACTCTCAGGAAGAAACTATATGTCTACTATTAAATTACAACAACTTAATTTTCTAGGGAAATCCCTCAAATTAAGTCTAGTAGCCTGTCACAACTTCTTAGAATTGGGTCTTTTAGAACGATAACCTCAATGGTTCCATCCCCTCAAATTAAATATTATGATTGAAACTCATCATGTGCTCAGTTTGGCCTTATACTTTGTCTTTTTTATGTAGGCTTATTTGGTGTTTTGTTTAATGTACGCTTCCATGCTCTTGAGTAAAAATGCAAGGGGAAGAAAATAGAAGTGAAATGTAGAATAAAAAAAAAAAATGAAGAAAAAATTAAAATCGAGTTAAATTAATCTAATATATTATTTTTATTTATAACTTCAAATCTATTTTTTCATTCATCAATATATAATTTAGAATGTATTTCTTTGAAATTTTTGGTAATAACAAAATATAAGAAGTCATTGTTTAGGAACCATCTGATTTGAAGGATTTTAGATTGATATTCATCTTAGATTGTTAAACCCCATTTTCCTATGAATGCTCGTAGGGAGACATTGCTCCTTATTAGATTTCTTCGGAGGTTGGGAAGCTGAACCGTGAGGTTGTTACATTTAGAAAGAGAGTCAAATATTTTAGATTTTGGCGAGGCTACTAGACTGGATGAACATCCCCACCAGTTGTTTACGCAATCAAGATTGAATAACAAGGTTAAGTTCTGGTGAGGACGGTATTCCTCCGAGAGAGTTTGTTCAAAGCGCACCTAATGCTTGCATTTTATGAAGCTTCTTGGGTGTTGGGAGGAGTGCTACCGGTGAGGAGTGATTCATACAAAATTGTTCCTAAATCTAATATAAACGGCTTGGCGACGGTGAGGTGACGGACTAACCTTAACCGAGGAGGCATACGGCCCCTTGAAATTTTACAAAAAAATTCTCACTTTAACGATTAGATTGGAACCCTCGCATAGAATTATGCCCCTAATCAATAAAATCTTATACTACTAGGTTATCATTCAAATCATTCAATATATGTATGCCCTTTTGAACTAAATTTACGGGTCCATCCTTGAGATTAAATGTGATAATAGTTGAGGTATTAGCATTAAAAACGCGACCTTCCAGCACCTAGGATGCCTGCATACGTAAATGCGAGCCCTGCGTGTGTTTGTATTCATCCCGAGAATCACAGACAAGCTGCGCTAAGGCAGCATAGACAACGACCCAAGGTTTTATGCAGCGGAGGTCAGAATCTCGTTCATCGGGCTTATACATCAGCTCCATATAGTATAGTTCCATCGTTTGCACATTACTTGGACTATTTACGGAGTTCAAGTTGAAGCCGTTTGAATCAGGAATATTGAATGGTTGCTCATCTGAGGAGGCCTAACCCGAGCTTCCATCGGTTGCAGGCAAAGTAAAACTAGCAATTAGGAAAATCAAGGAATCATGAATGTCAACAGCTGCGCATACGGTGGTCAAAACAACCATGTGCTTCCCCTTGCCATGAGTCAACCTCAAAGGGGCTGCAAGGTTTATTTGCCATCGACAAATAGTTTAGCACGGTAAGGTTGGATTCGAAGGCGTGAATGGTTCAGGTAAAATACACCGATCCTGCTGACCTCATTTACACCGACAATTTGCTCAACCATCCAATCTCCTTGATTGCTCGGTCCTAAGCAATTCCCATTTTGCATCGTGCGAGATAAAGATGCCTAAATCCCATCTTCTCAGCCCCGGATGAATCGCCCGAGGAATATCGGTTACCTGCACTTGTCGAGAGGGTCAAAGCAATCATAGAGTGCATATATCTTGTTCTTCTACCAACATAACTTTTCTTTGCCTGTACGATATCAAACTCGAGGATCTTTAATTTGGAATGAGACTGTTCAAGAGCACATGCGAGTGAGTATGTTTCCATGCATCAAATTTTCTACGGCGAATACTCCTCTTATTTGTTCCCATCGTGTGTTTCTCCACAGACGAGATCCATGTTAGAGTGTGATCCATGAACATTTGAATTTTTAAATTTTGAATCTCCCATAACACCTTTCCCCAACCCTTGCAACTCTTCAGAAGACATGTGATGGCCTGGTCTCCATATAATGAAGAGACACTGCACAATTTTGGGGCCCTAAGCCTACTTCAATCTGAGAGAAAATCGATCAAATTATTTTGAGAAGGGTTTAGAAGAACCAAAAATTATTTCCGATTTTCAGTTTTTCTCGATTTCTTAACAATGGTACGGAGTATGTAGATTACAGTATTTTTCTTCCGCATAATTTGATTGATTATGTTGTTCAATCACCTTTTGATTAACATTTGGTATCAGAGCCCCACTATATCTATGCCTTTATACGTGTTTGTGCAAATTTTATATTCTTGAAAATTTGCAATGCAGTGTTGATTTTCCAGAATGCTAGATATTTTGGTTTGACATGTTTACTTGGTTTTAATACATTAAAACTATTTCATAATAATTTTGATGTGTTTTGTGTTTTTAAATGATATCAAACTACATGGGAAATTCATGCTTTTGTTTAGAATGAGAGGTCTTCAATGGCGGAGTTCTCAGTAGTCTGAAGAGATGACTTAAAAAAAAAAAAAAAAGCGGGTTTTTCTGGGTAGCAAGCCCAAGGTTCTGTTTGAGTTGAAGACAACACAATTTGTTTGGGCCATGATTTCTGGGCTGTGAGATTTGGCCTTATAGTTGGGCTTACTTAATATAATTTGGGCTGGGCTTTGGCCTTAATTTAATTTGGGCTAAACTGGACTGGGCTTGGCTATATGGACGGGGCTGGGCTTTGGCCTTAATTTAATTTGGGCCTAAGCGGCCCAGGCACAGCTATATGGTTGGGTTTGGCTATACTAATATTAAGTCCAAAAAAGAGCTATAAAATGCATTGCATGAGTTTTGAACTCATGACCTTTAGGTGATGGGATAAGCCATCCACCACTAGGATAGTCACCCGGATGATAATATTTTACACTGTTTTACCTTTATACAGATTTACTATATGCTGCATGCTTTATAATTACAACAAAGTTTATATTTCAATAAGAGTGGCTGGATTTCTTATTGAATTTATTTTATTTAGCGTATATTATTCTTTAAAATATGGATTTCCTGTATAATTTATTTTATTTAGCATGCATATAATGTTTACATGCTAATAATATTGTTCTTTAAAATTGTTTAAAGTTTTTTTTTTTATAATAATGTTCAGTGATCAATATAATTTTAATTAATCAGGGAATAGCCACAGCATCCTTAATTAGTTAAAATTATATATTAGATTCGGATACATTTGATTACATTAGTGTAATTAATCCTTATGTAGTTAGTAGTAACTCTCATCCACAGGAATTTTATTACATTTTGTATGATTAATTATGATGAAATATCAAATCATATTTTCTAATTTGCCCACGAGGGATTAGGAAGGAACATGGTTTGGTAGTCTTGTCATAAAATTAATTAAACCTAATTAATTAAGACTTTTAGCCCGCAGAACGGGTTTATGTCACTAGGTTTATGTTTTCAAAGCATGATTTACATTGGTAAAACATAGCATTGTATCTTTGCCTCGATATTTGATTATTAAGCATGTGTATTTAATATTTGCGGTTATTGACCTGCGAATATTTCTAATTTACAAGTGTGATATTCCCGAATTAAGGGGTGATAACTATAAGGTATGGAAGGAAAGAGTTCTTACGCATTTTGGGATGGATGGATATTGACTATGCTATGGGAAGAGGAACTGATCCCGTTATCGAAACCGACAACTGCGAGTGTATGTATTACTGATAAGTGGGAGAGGTCTAATCGCCTCTCGTGATGTCTATAAGAACTAAGATATCTCTTGTATTCGTAGTTCCCGGTCGAGCAAATTACTAAAAGTCAAACCATACGAAAGCCATCGATGAAGCGAGTTGAAACTTCGACAAAGCTCTTGCAGTACCTTAATTATGCAATTTTCATCCACGAGCTCAGGGACGAGAGGTGCGTGATCATATCATGCGCATGAGGATATAGCGTGACTTGAGACATTAGAAGTTACCATGTCAGACACTTTCCTTGTTCATTATATATTGAACACTCTGCCCCAACAATACAGTCCCTTCAAAATCCTCTTACCTGACACATAAGGATAAATGAGTCGATTAATGAATTGTTGACCATGTGTGCTATAAGAAGAGGAAGGTTAATGATGGAAGGGCAAAACGGGTTAACTTGACCACCTTTGGAAAGAAGGATCAAGCTAAAAGAAAGGGAAAGATTCCTATTGATCAGGCATAAAGGAAGAATTGAAGTGTGTTTTCTGTAAGAGAAGGGACATATGAAGAAGGGCGCGAGAATTTAAGATCTGGCCGATAAGAAGGAATTTTCAATTTTCTTTTGTATGTTATGAATCTAATATGGTTAATGTTAATCATAACACATAGATGGATTGATTCTAGTTCACAATCCATGTTTCAAATACCTTATAGGGTATGCAAAACCTAAAACCGGAGTGGAAGTGAACAATGCATCTATTCGATGACAGATGAGTTCACGTGTAGAAGCTATTGGCACTTGCAGCCTTGTATTAAGCAAGCGGTTTCATTTTAAATTGGGAAAAGACATTTTATGTTCCAAGTTTCTCACAAGATTTAATTTCAATTTCAAGACTTGTACCTTTAAGTTTTCCTTTAGCTTTTGAGATCTGCGGTTTCGGTTTATCCAATAAATCTAAAGTTATTGGTTATGGTATTCCCAATACGATGTGGTCTTTTCCATATTCAGTTACAAAATAATTTTACTTATAATTCTATGCATGTTACTGCTGGATTAAAAAGATGTGTTATGAATGAGGAATCCTCTATGTTATGGCACCGAAGATTAGGACACATATCCATTGAAAGAATAAAAGTGGTAAATGATGGGGTACTTAGTACTGGATTTTGCTAATTTGAGGACTTGTGTGGTGCATTAGGGCAAACCAATAAAACAAGTCTAAAAGTTGAAGAGAGTCACCTGCAAACCTATTGATTATACATAATGACATTTGTTATTTTGACATGGATGCAAATGGTTAAATACTTTATCACCTTCATAGATGATTATTCACGCGATATATGTATCTACTTTACTTCGTTAAAGGATGAAACTTTAGACGCCTTTAAAGTTTTTAAGGCTGAATTAGAGAATCAATGCGGAAAACATATTAAGATTGTGAGATCAGATAGAGGTGGAGAGTACTATGGTAAATACACAGAGAATGGACAAGCTCCTGGTGCATTTGAAGTTTCTTCAAGAAAATGGGATTGTTGCCCAGTACATTATGCACAGTTCTCCATATCGAGAATGAATTGTGGCAAAAGAAGAAACCGAACTTTAATGGACATGGTAAGGGTATGAGGTAATACAAAACTACCTCAATTCTTATTGAATTTGAAACTTTAAAAGGCGGTGTGTATATATTAATCGAGTTCCGACGAGGCATCTCTAAGATGCCTTTGAGTTATTCAAGGTTGGAAACCGAGTTTCACGACATATACGCGTTTGGGGATCTTGCGTCTGATAAGAATTTATAACCCACAGAAAAGAAGCTAGACCCAGGACCATCAGTGGGTATTTCATTGGATATCTTTGAAGGTCCAAGGGTATAGATTTTGTGTCTCCACGACAGGATTGTGGAATCGAGAAATCACGAAATTTCTTGAGAATGATGTCGATGGGAGTGATCGGTTCTGAGGACATTGTTCGAGAAAGACCATTATGAAGGTCGACCCTCGGTTAGTGATAGATTGATTGTGTTCACCCTCAAGTACAACCGAGGTGTGAGACAACCATTTCTGAATTCCACATATTGCTAATATTGATGCGTAAATCAAGAGTTGCAAATGAAGAAATTCCATAAATTGTTGAACAACTTGATTGAGCAGCAGATTTGATCAACAAATTCCTGAAAGAATGATGAAGCAACATTAAGAAGATCTGAGAGTTAAGGAAATCGACAATTCTAATGATTATATAGTGTATTTTAAGAATTGGACTATAACATTATGGGTAGAAAAATGATCCGGCAGCTTTCACAAGCCGTGAGTTCTAAGAGTCTAACTCGTAATTACTGATGCATGAAGAAGAAATGCAATCTATGGCATCTATGAGGTTGGGATCTCGTTAAGTTGCACGATGGTATAAAAGCCATTGGATGTAAATGGGTCTTTAAAAGCGAAGAAGGACTCATTAGAGCGACATCGAGAGACATAAGGCTAAACTTCGTTGCCAAAGTTCGATCAAAGGGAAGGAATGGAATACACGAGGGCCTTTTCTCCTATATCTAAGAAGATTCTTTCGAATAATCATGGCATTAGTTGCCCATTTTGACTTTGATTTATCAAATGGATGTAAGCGACATTCATAATAGTAATCTAGAGGAAGAGGTTGAAACAACTTTGAAGGATTACTCCTCTAGTGAAGGTGAGCATTTGGATTTTAAGCAAAAATCCATATATAGATTAAAACAAGCATCTCACCAATGGTATTTGAAATTCCATGAAGTCATTACTTCATTCGGTTTTGAAGAAAATATCATGGATCAATGTATATATCAGAAGGTCAATGGGAGTAAGATTTGTTTTCTTGTGTTATATGTGGATGATATTCTGCTTGCAACCAATGATAAGGGTTTGTTATATGAGGTGAAACAATTTTCTCTAAAGAACTTTGATATGAAGGATATGGGTGAGGCATCTTATGTCATTGGCATTAAGATCCATAGGGAAAGATCTTGAGGCATTTTGGGTTTGTCTCAAGAGACCTATATCAATAAAGTTTTAGAGAGATTTAACATGAAAAATTGTTCCCCGAGTGTAGCACCCATTTTGAAGGGTGACATATTCGATTTGAATCGGTGCCCTAAAAATGATTTTGACGAACACATGAAGAACATTCCATATACTTCACACATTTGGGCACAATGTAACCCGATGCGTACCGGACCGGACATTGCATTCTTTGTTGGAGTATTAGGAAGATATCGAGCAATCTCGGTGTTGACCCTTTGGAGGAGAATTTGTAAAGAAGGTGAGATACCTTCAAAGACAAAAGGATTACATGTTTATGTATAAACGAACATATAGTTTGGAGGTGATTGGCTACTCCGATCACGGACTTTGCTGATTTGTGTTGATTCGAAAATCAACGTGCGGTTATATTTTCAAAGCTAGGCGATGCATTTGTGTCTTGGAGAAGTACCGAAAGCAGACCTTATTTGCCACTTCCACTATGGAAGCCGAGTTCGTATCTTGTTTTGAGGCTACCTCGCATGGTGTATGGTTAAAGAGTTTCATATCTGAGCTTAGAATTGTGGATTCTATATCTAGGCCATTGAAGTTGTACTGTGATAACTCAGCTGCGGTATTTATGGCTAAGAACAATAAGAGCGGAAGTCGAAGTAAGCATATCGACATTAAGTACTTAGCCATAAGAGAAATGAAAGTGGTCATTGAACACATTAGCACTGAGTTGATGATTGCCGATCCTTTAACTAAAGGCATACCACCTAAGTATTTTAAGGATCATGTAGTACAAATGGGACTTGGTTCCACGATATAATTTTATTATGCATTACATTCATTATTTTAAATAAAACTCTTATTCAATCGATATTTCATATACGGTTTTGTACATTTAGTTATTATTATTAATTTGAGAAATATCATTAAGTTTGGACCTTGAATAAACATGGTTTATTCATTAAGTTTAAGGGTTTGTGTTGAGGAACTTGATATATTGTAATACATGGAAGATACTACTCACTATAAGAGGACCTATCGCCATGATTTATATATTTAGTTTGCTCTTATGATAGGTGTTGAATTATATGGATCAAGTGGGAGAATGTTAGAGTGTGATCCATGAACATTTGAATTTTTAAATTTTGAATCTCCCATAACACCTTTCCCCAAACCCTTACCAGCTCTTGAAGACTGTGATGCTTTAGTCTCCATATAAAGAAGAGACACTACATTTGGGTCTAAGCCTACTCAAAATCTGAGAAAATCACCATCAAATTGTTTGAGAAGGGTTTTAGAAAGAACGAGTATTTCGATTTTCAGTTTCACCAGATTTCTTAACAATGGCTGGAGGTATGTAGATTCTGGTATTTTTCTTCCGCATAATTTGATTGATTATGTTGTTCAATCACCTTTTGATTAACAATCCATCCATGTAACAGGGCCTCCTGCTGAAGGTACTACCCCGAGGCGGACTTTGACATTTAAACCCGTGAGGATATGCATGGTCGTCAGTGCATCGGCACCACGTGAGCTTTTACCACTGAGGTGCATGATTTGAAGCGGTATCTCAAATGAATCAACTTAGTGAATGCAATGAATCTGCTAATCAATGACCACGAATTACCATTCTTGATCCATTTCCTCCGCAATCGACAAAACCACATGACCGGAGAAAATGTTACTTGCATAGGCGTCATTTCTGCTTGTTTGGAAAAGAGGTAAAATATATGATGAAGAATGAACTTCTTACCTGGGCTATATATTCTGCAAGCCCATGGGTCGACATGCTAAGAAAATACATCACACATTCGAGAGAAAGGATCTTGAAAAAAATGTGAAAGGTAACAAATTAGGACTCTTTCAACTAGCTCGAGGAAAATGAAAGTAGATCTTTGCTGATAAAAGCACATGATAAAAAATATGACAAGCACCCAGGCAAAAATTGCTACAAAATTTTGAAAATATCAGTGCTTAATTTGTTGCAATGGTGTTTTTGACATGTACATATATAATGTCACGTAGGTAGATTATTTTCTCCTTTTAGTGCAATTAGGATCCCATCAAGCTGAAGCATACATGTTTCATTTCTATATTTTCCCGAGCTCCGACACTTCCATGATTTTTCGAAGCATACAATGTGAGTACTTTGAAATTTAAGGCGAAGACAGAATTCTAGCAGCAGAATAATTTGAGTCGGACAATCAGCAAAGGCTAATGCAAATGAGTTTAGTCACAGAATAGTACTTTTAAAATAAAAAAAAAAAAAAAACCAATCTAGTATAGGTTTGAAAAAAAATGTTCAAACTAGTACGTCTTCATCAAAACTGTAATTGGTGACTACGGTTTTAAATTTTTTTTAAATAGTTAAAACTATTGTCTGACAAACGGTTTTAATTTTAAAGTTAAAAGCCGTAGTTGGTGAATCTGATTTAAACACTTGTTTGGAGCATTTTTTTTTAACCTTCTAGATTGGTAGAATTTTTCATTTTTAAAGTACTGACACTGAAGGACAAAACTCAGGTAAATAGCATTTGTAAAGAAGAATATCCAACATGGACAATGGGAAATATAAGCTTGCAAGGTATTAGTTTGGCACCAAATATTAATTGTCTTGGTTCATTGTCAGAGAGAGATTTATAACATCTGACTCATGATCTCTTACATAAGCAAGCATGGTTCCATCACGGAGAGAGAAGTGGGTCTATAATTGGTGATAACGATGTACTTGCAAGCTTAAGCGGTTTTGAACAACCGAATTCTGGAAATAGATCTGATCATAGAGAGGGGAAGCCCGGTCATTTCAAGTTCAAAACATTAAAAAAAGCGACGAAATAACATTACAGAACAAGTAATAATGATATCTAGAGTTAATCTTGGTATCTGAATGTAGATATCAATCCCAAACAATAGTAAGTAGTCGGGAGTGGGTCTGATAACATTCATTGGTAGAGTACATTTATGAGATCTATTTTGATTCTATCACATCTATACTTTTAACTAGTTGATAGGAGGATGTTTGATATTCGAGAGAAAGTAGAAATTTCATTACGGTTGAAACAAAACAATATAAACAACAATTATCTTTGAGATTTAGGAACAAACCACAGACGGGCAATTTATAAATGACTCATAGGTGGAATAAACGATCGATCTCGGAGGGTACTTTCCCATTAGGCTGTTGTTTTGCGGGTTGTCGTTATTGAAGTGGGTCATTTGTGTAAAGTAAAAGCCGCGAATGACCCCCTTTTAAAGGGACAAAAAATAAAAAATAAAAAATAAAAAAAATTACAAATCTAATTTATTTTCTTAAAACCAAAAAATGAAGGGTATTTTTACATCATTTTAATAAATTTACCTCTCTAACCACCATATAAACCTAGACTTAACCCCTTCAAGTTTGTTCAAGTATAACTTAACGATGTTAAGTGCAAACAAAATAGTTATTATGTCTGATACAAATCTAGACTTAACCCCCTTCAAATTTGTTCAAATGTTAATTTGTGAGACCCCGGAAAATCCAGATTTTCTAAGGAAGGGTAAAATGGTAATTTTGGTCAAAATCCGGAAATTTTCTAGATCTCGGATAACAGCGGACTCCGCGTTGGAATCGTCTCATAAAATCCCAGTTGCGCGCCAATTTAGTTCGGATTAGAGGTGGTCGGAATTTCAAGTTTTTCGAAACGTGGGGTGTCGGATGACACATGGCAAGGCTGGGGATGCCAAGTGGCGAGTTAGAGGGCTGCCACGTGGAGGAGATAAATGCAACCATTTGCATGTCCTCATGAGGGACACATGGCCTGAAGGAGATCCATGTGGCTCACATTGAACCACGTAAAGTGGGTTGGAGAAAGTCAACTAATGAGGGGCAAACTTGTAATTTTAAGGAGAAGACATCATCCTTCTCACTTTCATTTTCTTCTTGGCTGGTTGTTTGGCCGGGCGTGTATTTCGGAGATGGGGTTTTAGAGAGAAAGTCTGGCTTACTCTCTAAGATCTCACGACGGTCGCGGACCAGTCGGCTCGCTTGTGTAGCGGTAATTACGCACGTCGGGGGCTACGTGTGGTGCAGTTTGGGGAGTTCGACAAACTCCGAGAAGGTAGAGTTTTCTCCCTACTTACTTTACTTTTGGCTTAAGGGTCCTTATAATGGATAGGGATTTGTTGAGGCACGGATGGTCGTGGTCTCGGTTCAAAGATTTAGGCCATTGAAATCCCCCAGAGTGGACTAGACTGACCACGAGAGTACATTTGTGTGATTGTGTGGTATTGTGTTATTGGCATGAGGAAAATAGCATGTTTGTGTGTGAAGTTGTGGCGGTTTCCAGATGGGTGTCGGATTGTGCCTTATAGCCAGTAATGAGGCTAAGTTTATGTTATTATTATAAACTGAATAACATGATGTATGGATTTAATTTGTTAATATATGCATAGGTGATATATTAGCATGTGTTAGATGTTATTATTGCCATTGCATTTGCACTTAGGTGGGGCGGTAGGAGATTCCACTCTTTTTGGGCTGCTCACCCGGTCGTGGGACCTTTTCGGGTGCGAGCGGCGCTGGGGATGGGACCGCATCAGGACAGAGTTGAAATGGCCAAGCTGACCTTCTCTTGTATTTTGGCAAAATTCTGGGCGAGACCCGAGTTTGTATAAGTATAGTGAATACAATTGTAAATAAATCAATTTTGTATAAAATATACATTTTTTTGTATGATGTGTAGGCCCAAGTGGCCATTTTTGCACATGTATGGGTCTCATGACATGAGGCTTGTAGATTTCCGTGGGTTGACGGGTAGTCAACAGACACCCGGGTTTTGGGGCGTCACAAATTTAACGATGATTAAGTCCAACAAATAAAAAAGATTAGATTTGTAATATTTTAGGTTTTAACATATTAAAAGATAATTTTATCAAAATATTTTAAGGTTTAAGTTTTACAAATAACTTTTTATTTTTATCTCTTTAAACCAATTCTTTTTTTCCTTTTTTCAATATGGAACTTAAGACACCCGGAAAGTGGGTGGTCAAGAGAAGAGCTTATTATTTATATATATATATATATATTTAGGAATTAAATTTTTATTATATCGATATATTGTAGATCTTTTACTTAAAGATATATAGCAGGTGGATGGCACCGAATCAGCCCATTTATTACTTAAAAAATTTTTGATTGGAAGATTTTGTTGTGATTTGATAGATGCAGGTCAAACTTTGGTTTTGACCCGAGAACATGTTAGAAAGAAAAGATAAAAAATTGAGTAAAAGACATTTTATATTATGGGTTATGTTATTTGTTTCAAAGAGACGGACATATGATAGATGTGGGGATCAGTCCTTTTATACTCTCAAACTTTTCCCTCAGTTACAAATATATATAATCCACAGATTTTGAAATATTTAAATTATTATTTTAATAAATTTTTAAAAATTTAAAGCGGGAAATAGGTTTTGATTATCGATTTCACCGTGTTTTAAAAGCTGGATCGGTGGCTGGCCCGGAAAAATTCTGGAGTTCACGATTAGTCGGACCGATGGTCGAATCACGGTTAAACCGATGACATAATAAATATATTATTTATATTTTAAAATATATAATTAATTATATTTAACATATCATTTATTATTTTTTATATAAATAAAGTATTTTAAAATTTATTTTAAAAATATGTACAATGTTTAAATATGAAAACATATTAAAAATGGAATAAACTTATTTATATAAATATATAATTTTGTTAATATATTTAAATAATCACAATAATGACAAAATGGTAAGTGGATTTATTGTAACCCCAAGATTTCCGTGTTGAATAAGTCTATTGTATTTAATTGAATTTTTTTGAATTCTGGCGCCCCAACCTACTGAACATAATTACAAGTAAAACGATATCATTTCGATGTATAAAGTATCAAAACGACATTGTTTTAACTTGAAAAACAAAAAAAATTATGGGAACTGGCCGGTTCAACTACCGGTTCACCGATTCGATCAAAAACAGTTTTTTGTATTAAACTGAACCGATTTTGTGGCTGATCGACGATCCGACCAGTCGGACCGATCGGTCCAGTCCGGTTTTTAAAACTTTGGATTTTTCTTTCAAATTTTAAAAATAACCGAACCAAAAACCGAGAATAAATGTTATGTTCTAAAGTTTTCTTCTATTTTTTATGATTGGATTTTGGAACAGGAAAAAATTAATTTTATAAATTTGGATAATTTTTAAGAATTTGAAGAATCAAATTTGGATAATTTATTCAAAAAAATTAATTTAGATAATTTTTAGAAAGTGTTTTAAGTCTTTCGTAATATTATATTTTAAATGTTTATTTTGATAATTTATGCAGCCAATTTTGGAATATTTGTTTTCTTTAGCTTTTTTAAAAATATTTATTTTGATTTTTAGCTTCATAAATATTTAGAAGAATTTTATATTTTTAGATTTTTTTTAAACATTATGATAAATCTTATATTTCATTTAAATTAATTAGACTTATAATTGTCTTTTAAAAAAAATTATAGCTTCTTTTTTTCAATATATCCGTTATTATTTTTATATTATATTTTATAATTTTATTAATAAGGTTAGTGAAAATTGTGGATTTTTTTATAACATTAAATAATTAGTTTTATTTTTATATTTTTATATTAGAATTTTAATTTTTTATTCGTTTTTTAAACCGAATCGAATCCAATGAAGTTAAATTACTTCATTAGGTTGTATCTATAAGCGAGGTGGGCAGATTTTATATTTTAAGTTATCGGTTTCGATTTAATAAATTAAGCCGATCATTATTGATTCAATTATATTTTTATATTCAAATTAGGCAGAATAAGCAGGTACACAATCTTAATCACAGTAATACTTGTTTTTCTAGATGTCCTAAACAGGCCCATACACATACATAAAATGTTTTTAAGTCATAGGTCAGACCGTTCAGCTTGGAGAAATGGCGATAGACGACTGAACTGTAGACCCATTGTTGAGCACGGATAGACTTTACATTTTGAAACCCTTAACTCATCCCACGAGCATTGTATAAGATGGGTCGAACCAGCTCTTCTTGAATGAGTCTGGTCCGCATTTCGTGCGAAAATGTCGAATCAATTAGGAGGTGAAATTTATGAAGGATATGGTGGAAAATTGAGGGTGTAGCACATTCTTTGAGTGACACGTGTCGGATCCACCTGACATAGAATCACCTTTTAAACCCAATGCTGCAAAGACACGTATTTTTTGACCGTGCAACGGAATGAAGATCCCACTCCTTTGTAGTGGCGCAAAACAAATAGGCATCGAACATGTAAACGAATGGGCATCGAACACGTGGGTATGGAGATATATATATATATATATATATATATATATATATATATATATATATATATATATATATATATATATATATATATATTGGGAAACCCTAGACAGAATCACTCATTCTGAATTCATTCCCATCAGATAACGACTCCCTGTTGTGTAAGGTTTTTCCCTCCAGCTTCGGAGGACCAGCATTGTCAAGGTCCATCCCGTTTAACACCAAGATGAAAAGGGGTGAACCATTATATATAGGAGTTCATGAAGCATTTTGACACGATGATTCTACAGTTGGAGATAATTAGTATAGATACAGTAATGCCAGCCATCAAAGAAGCAATGCTCCTGAATTCATAGTTCTTCACTTCCATTGAGTGATCTAACGGTTATTTGTTGTTCTCTCCCCAAGTATAAAGCCTTACCATGAATAGAAGGTTTCACTACAACATAGCTTCATCGTATCTACTTACACCATACAGGGTACCAATGGTGACCCATTTGAAAGTGTTGGTGATACATTATTCAAATTAATATGAATATTATGTCTTTTAACACCCACACCCGCATATGGTGAGTCAAACAAACCAAACAAAGTCCTGAACTTTCAAATATTCAAATGAGAATTCAAATTGCAAATGAAAGTTTGAATCCAGGACCTCATACTAAATCATGTTCTAATACCATATTAAACTACCAACTCACCTAAAAGCTCAAGCTTGTAGTGTGACGCCCCAAAACCCGGGGGTCCGTTGACTACCTGTCAACCCGGGGAATACAAGTGGAGGTCGGGTTACCCAACGCCACTTTAGAAAATCGGGCAGAGTCTCCTTTGTACGGGGAGCTCTACATGGAAATACATAACTGCATAACCTGTCCCCCAAACAATCAATATATGGAATATATATCAAACATGAGTAAAATTGCCTCTTGGGCTCATGAAACCCAAATACTCATAAAAACAGATATCACAACTATTCTCCAATTATCTCCCAATAATTCAATAGTTGATTACACTTTTATACAAACACAAACATATATTAAAATCTACAATTCTAATACATGTTATGTCCAAAAACCATCAAGCCACAAACCGGCTTCTTCAAAATCAACCTCAAAATGAGTTGTCTCCTCGAGCGCTCTTTGTACCTGAAAAATAAAGGGGGGTCCCACGACGGGGTGAGCTAAAGCTCAGTAGGAGAATCGCCCTAAGTGGGCTACTCACCACCTAAGTGCAGTGCAATGCTCCAGTAACTACACACTCAGTAAATACATGATCCTACTTGAATGTCTGCATGATTACCCGTGTCACGAGTCCTCAACGACTCACTCACACTTGCCTAAGCCCATGTATGAGAAAATAATCATTTTCAAAACCAAACTTTGTTCTTGAAAATATACTAAAATAGTCGGTACAAATAATAGGACTACCTCAGAGGTGAGTGGTTGGTGAGCTTTCCGAAACAGTCATGGTCCTCATCCGAAATGATCTATTGGCCCATCTCTGACCCGATTCTCGGAATATCATCTGTAAATTCCTTTCGCAAACATGCCCGTTTTATAAAAATACATTGTCTCATGCACTCACACCTAATTCTAGGTTACCCAGTGCATGAAAATGCATTATACCATTTTCAAAATCATTTACACAATATGTCGATATGCATATTTTCAATCAACACAATTACACATGTAATTCCACACTTCAATCATCACCCGATCTAGCTCGCTTGAAATGAATCATAATCATCACCAATGACACAACCTGATTTAATTCTATATAATTGCGTCATTGTGTTAACACCTCAAGCATTAACCTAATAATTCTTTGATGGAGCCAACTCTCCAAAATTAATTTCTACACATACCAAGCCATTGATTCACACGATTTCAATGCCGTACATGGACCTTTATGGCATTTCACACTGAACCGGGACTATTTTTAGGTCCGAAGCCAACTGATGGGTGTCCCACGAGGCGACCCACATGTCTGACCTTGGTTTAACTTTTTTGGAACCGAATTTTTACCCATTACCGGTCTCATAACACGAAAGCATAATTTATTGAATAAATTATGCAAAGGACCCTCTTGATCCCCGCTAACGGTGTCTAGATTGCCCAAATGCGGCTCCCCGAAAATTCTAACGCCAGTCCCATGTTTTAGGGCCGATCAAGCGGCCCATTCCCGGCCTTTATCATCTCAAGCATGCATTTTGTGCCAAATTCACACAAACAGCCCGCCCAGGTTCACGGCGGAGTCACGGTAACCAATCTCAAAAGAAATTCCCTGATCGGTCCAGAGTTTGGGGCTGATCAACGACCTCACGGCCTCAAACCAGAAACATCGAAAAACCCTTAAAAATGGGGAATAAAGCATAAGTGAGGAAAATCCTACCTCTTGGAGTTGTCAAAAACTACATAAACCGGGGTCCACGCGTAGCTTTGCTCCGCGTAGAGCGTTTCCTTCTTGCTCGTCGAAATCCAGCGATTAGATCGCGTGTATTTCTAGAGAGTCGGAGACTCTCTCTCTGAAATGAAGCTCCATAACTCTTGCATCTAAAATGAAACCCACGTTTTTTGCTCTTTGATTTAACAAAGGAGATGAAGCACTATTCATTTTCTTGTCATCTAGTGACCTAAATTCAAATTCCTTTATTACCATTATGTCCCTCTTTCTCAGATTTGATATTCGGCACCATCTCGGCAGTCCATTTTCATCATTTATCTACTCATACCACTTATGGTACATGAGTACATACTATATGTGCCTTTCGTCGCATCGAAAATCAATTTAAGGCACCAGAAACGCGATGCCTAGAAAAATGTGCCGACTCCGACTGTCTCAGAAAATTATGAAATTTTACGTGCTAGTTAGATTTCGTGAGACGATTCCAACGGTACGATCCGTTTTGTCATCTGAGATTTAGAAATTGGTACAGTTTTTAACGTAATTACAATTTTATAATCAAAGTACGATTTTGCATATTCAAAGTGGAGATTTCTTGGGTCTTACATTCTCCTCCTTAAAAATTTGTCCCGAGTCGGGACAATCACAATCACGCACATGCATATGCAACTCGCACTCTACCATGCATGTAAACAGTCATTTAAACCTTAAACGACTAAACCACGCACCTTCATCCCTAAACAAGAAGGGATAGGTGGCCCGCATCGTGTCGCGCAACGCTCCACGTTGTCCCTTCCACTCCACAGTGCCGCCATAGCACTCCCACTAGCCTCACGGTCTTGCGTCGCAAAACCTGATCGCGACTATCAAAATGCTGCGGGTCCCTCCTCGAGGTCCCATCGATTATCAGCCTGTCTGTCCTAATCCCGCCGCGTGAGATGGATCTGGAGTATATTTCCGGAGCATGGAGACGTGAAACACCTCGTGGACACCTGACATGTTGGGCAGTAACGCTAACCGGTACGCAACAACGCCTATCCTCTCGAGTATCTCGAAAGGCCCAATGAACCTCGGCGATAGCTTCCCGCGCTTGCCGAACCTGACCACTCCCCTCTTAGGCATCACCTTCAAGAGGCATTGATCCGACCTCGAGAACTCTAAGGGTCGGCGTCGCCTGGCCCCGACATAGCTCTTGCAGGCTACGAGAATTTTGTGAGAAGGCAGCTATCGTATCAAGCTCACCTTCTCGGAGGTGTCTCTAATCGGATAGGATTAGTGATGGAGCTCTCTTCCACCTCGGTCCAACATAGCAGTGATCTACATGGCCTCCCCTTAATTGCCTCACATGGTGCCATTCGTATACTACTTTAAATAACTATTGTTGTGAGGCGAATTCCATAAGGGCAATTAATCCTCACCCTTATGATCCGGGACATATGCTGCGCAACATGTCCTCTCAACACCGTATGTAATCCATACTACCGCGTATCCTCTGACCCTCGCTTGGTATATGGCAGACCCTCTCCAAGGTCTGATAAACAATCAATGGATAGTCAATCTAGTCCATGTCATGAATGACATCCGTATACCGAGCCCTTGCCGGCTCAACAACACCCAATGTAATTTCCAAGGGGTATCTAAATCTCGAGTCACCCCAGACTCCTATCGCCTCGACTCTAGATCTGGCGTGATAACCATGTCGTGTGTTTTCCTCTCGAGTCACTCCGGAGCTCTTATCACTGACTCTAAGTCTGCGTGATAACCTGACCGTGTGTTTTCATCTCGAGCAACATAACTCTTCGGCTTACACTTCGAGCCTCTTTCGTTCACACAGAAATTTTGGATATCTCCACGGGTCTCTTACACCCACACAGAAATTTTGGATAACTCCACGGGTCTCTTACACCCACACAGAAATTTCGGATAACTCCACGGGTCTCTTACACCCACACAGAAATTTCGGATAACTCCACGGGTCTCTTACACCCACACATAAATTCGGGATCTCTCCCCGGGTCTCTTACACCCACACAGAAATTCGGGATCTCTCCCCGGGTCTCTTACACCCACACAGAAATTCAGGATCTCTCCCCGGGTCTCTTACACCCACACAGGACCTTTCAGATACTACCGCGGGTCTCCTTCACCCTAACTTCAGGCTTCTCACCTTTGGGGATTAACGACCCCCTTCTTGCTCTGCCCCAACACACTTTAATTACTCTTCATTTTCTGATTCGAACTATGAGTCTTCATTGGACGTAGTCCTAAAGACCAACTCAACCCACACTCACCAAGAGTGGTGAATGAACATACCGTGCACCCACACTTACTCGAAGCGCGATATCCTGTATAAGCATGTGCCCTGCGCGACACCCAATCCCGGGGCCCACCATGAGCAAAATCTCGGAGATCTCACACTCATTATTCTCGTCTCTCCAGGTCAACTCTCTCACATCCTAGGGAAGAACACCTATACGTGGCTTCTCTAAAGGCCTTAACCTCTAAGTCCAAATCCATCACACAAGATGCAACAATGAATGAATATGATGCATCCAATTTGAACGCTACTCTAATCAACAAGTGCAAGAGTAGAAACGTACTCTACATATCCGGCTGCTCAGAACGCTCAGTCTCTGTACCACGAGATCTCTGCCTCCTAGGACAATCTCGCCTCATATGCCCAGGCTGGCGACAGAAATATGTGCTCGATAAGGCGAAAGCACAGCGTTGCTAACTTGTTTAACACCAAGATGAAAAGGGGTGAACCATTATATTTAATAGTTCATGAAGCGTTTTGACACGATGATTCTACCGTTGGAGATAGTTAGTATGAATCTGATAATGCCCACGGCCATCAAAAGAAGCTGATACTCTTTTTGAATTCATAGTTCTTAACCCCGATTGAGTGATTTAACGGTTGTTGTTGTTCTCTCGGTAGACTTACTACAAGAAAAAAAAAAAACCATATGAAAGATATGGTTGATTAACTTTTCATAGTATCTAAAGTATAATAATAAATCATTTATTATAAAATCATCTAACAAAATATATTAAAATATTATTCTCTATAATTTATTTGGACAAAGTTTTTTTTTAATTTTTTTTTTAGGTATTTATAAATATTTCCAACGTAAAAAATTTATTTCTATAAAATTGAGCAATTAAACAAGAAATAAAATTATTATTTAAAAAAAATAAAGTATATCCTTTGTTAAAATTATCGAAACAAAATAAATTAAAATATGTATATTTTATAATTACTTATATAAAGTAACTATAATATTTTTATTTAAAAAATAATAAATTAATTTATTCCAAAATTATCTAAACAAAATGTATATTAGAATATTATTCCTAATTTATTTAGAAATATTTTTTAGAGAGTTTTCAATTATTTATAAATGTTACTCTATAAGATTATTATTTTCAATTATTTTAAAATTACCTAAAACTTTATTTCTTAAACAATTGAACAATTAAAGATGAAAATGAATTATTATTTGAGAAAAAATATAATAAAATCAACTCTATTAAAAATTATACAACCATTATATTAAAACATGTTATATAATTTATATAGCATATAAAAATGATAGATATAAATTATTTTGTGTCTGAGGAAAAATTTTACTTTATTTTTTAGATAAAAAATGAACTTATTTATTGGATAAATTAAATTTCTTTCTTGGAGATATCATATGCTTTTTATATTATTTTGTTGTGATTATACTTTTATAAAAAAACTCTCATGGGTTTATAGATGCAAGAAAAGATGGAAGAAGGTGATTGTTCGATTTATGCAATAAATTTTCATATATTAAGTATACAAAATAAATAACTTTTACATTATATTCCCTAATTAGCGTATATAATAAAATGACATTGATTTATAAAATTTAAAAAAATGAAACTATAAATCAAAAACCAAAATATTAAATATGATAACAATTTAAAAAAAAATGACACCATAATCTGGTGTACCAATCTAACTTCTCCAACACAAATTTTGTTTTTAATTTCATATGGTTTCACTTTTCATAAAATGACACCATAAACCTAAAATATATTCCAATTAAATATTTTCATATGATGTGTCACCTTTATAAACTTTAGTGATCATACGATGTCATTTAAAGAACACAATACACAAATTTTACTTTTGTTCGATAGTGTGCTTATATCCACGGGAGCGATTGTCAAATTTTACTATCATTAAAATAGGATTACACCTGTGTTGTAATGCCTGGATATGATCAAATTACAAAAAAAAAAACCCTATAACCTGAATATAACATATCATACTACAGGGGCTTAGCCCCCGCTCCGGTATTTACCCCCTTTTACATTTAATATGAACTACATGACATGACAAATTGTTTTTGTAATAGTGACTTTTTAGACGACATCAACATACGTCTCTTGTAGTGCCTTGTTACTCTGAGATTTGGCCGTGATGAATGTTCTCAACTGGATTATATATAAAGTATAAGTCTCTCCTATTAGTTGAAGATAGTCCCAAGGATGGGTGCTTACTTTATTTCCCTTGCCCCACATGTGTCTCACTCTGTTGTGTTTTGAGGAAAAAAGGACACGAATTAAGAGAAAAAAAAAAGAAAAAGAAAAATGATAACAAGTAGATTAGAAGGACAATGCCATCCAAAATCCAAAAATATACCATGCATGTATTATTGAGAATTCCCATAAAGATAGAAAGAATATATTATTGTACAATGAGCTAATAGAGTCATAAATAATGTGCGATCATTCAGCAGATAATGGATCTTCTTGCACTAATCTAGATGCTACATCGTGTTTGGTTCGAAAGGTACAGGAGAAATGGAAGAAAGAAAATAAAGGAAAGAAAAAAGAAGTTCATCTAACATATTATTTAGAAATTTGAAATGATAAAAGTGAAAAGCAAGATCACAAAATCTACAATAGTAAAATAACAAATCATAAAGAAAAAAGAAGGTATATCTTGGGTTGATATGATGCATGTTTTCAAATTAGTTGAAGACATTGAATTGAGACAATGTCATACTACACCTAATTAGGTTTGCACTCTAAAAGCTCCTTGAAAGTGATGCAAGGAATGAAGGTCATGAGAAGGCTTGATTAGGAAGAACCATCGATGGGGGCCTAATGTAGGATTGCGACATGATTGCTTATCTAATGTTTCTTGAATTCATCTCCTCCTCAATATTGCCTTTGGTTCACTCTTATATATCAACCATACAATTGTTTTCAATCTTAAATTTGTGATGTAGATATCAATTATTCTCTCTTGATCTGCAAGTCTTCCTACGCAATCCTAAATATGAGAGGTCTTTCCTTAGTGCCTAACCAGGATTCTTTTCTTTTCCCTTTTTTGCTTTTATGAAATGGTAAAAGAACAAAGAAGCCTTGAACTAAGTATTCATATTCATGGGAAAACATTTAATAGTCATGTTTGGGAAAATAATATCCAATTTGTTTTTATTAGTTCTAAATAAAAAGCGAAAACAAAAATCACATACCCATATACCTATTAGTCTACGCTTGGTAGGGAAAACAATTATGATACCCTAGGTTTGTTTTCTTTTTTGATATTCTTTTGGAGCTATGAAATGGTTAGGATTGAAAATAGCTTTGTTATCACTTCTTTTAAATGATCTGTTGGATAATAATTTAATTACACGAAGTCCAATCGTCGTGAGTAGTTGACTATAGATATCTTTCTTCTCTTCCATTTTTTTGGAAGAGAAAATTTTTTTTTCTTATGTTTTGTTTTATCCCTTTTATTTTATTTTATTTTATTTTATTATTATTATTTTTGTAAAAATGCTCTTGTATGGTAAGAAAGGCTCAACTTCAATTTAAATAAGTGTGGCTCTGGGAGGAAATGCCATAAAGCGGTGGCTTGGATTTAGGTATGTACCCTGGTGGGCTCATCTTAATTTTCTGATGAAAGCAGGCTGTTGTTTGTAAATGTTACGCGCAAAGAGATTTCTAAAATCAACTACTTGTACTGTCAAGATATCCATGGACCATGATCTAGTTTTGCACTCTGTCACTCCTGAATAACATCCTAAACTAAAATCACTTGTTTCAGTTTTTTTTTTTTTTTTTTTTTTTGGCTATCTTGTTTGAAGAGGCGCAAGCACAGCACAATCAAGATGGTGCTATTCTTATTTGCTAGTCAGAAACAGATAAAACCAAAAAAATTAATTTAAAAAAATTAATCATTGCATATGTTGGAAATTTATAAGAACAATGATAATTTTCACGATTTATTTGAAGAAGTTGCCAATGCAGCTTTACAATCAAGATAAATTAATATATAGTTTTTTTGGTTAGTCGAGGAAAACAAACTAGGTGACCTCGTTTTTGGAATTATTGAAGGAAATATCTTTTTTTTTTTGTCTACTTTATCTAAGATAGAAAAGCTTGACTAATTCTTTGCTACTATCTTATTTTCTAAGAAAAATCTTTTAAAAACTTTTTCCATAAAATTTATGTGTAATAACGTGTAGAATCAGCCAATAAAAAAGACCTTAGAATTCTTGGTTTCCATGAAAAGATGGAGTTTATTTAGGGAAGAACCTTTAAGAAAGGTACCAACAAGAAAAGTTAAATATGGTGGGGTAATTGATATAGCAAGGATAGAAAAGCTTGACTAATTTCTTATTTTCTATTGAAAAAAAGTCTGAAAAAAAAGTCTTTTATTTTCTATGAGAAAATGAGTCCTACTATTTTCAAAAGAGTTGTTATGTAGGACCTCTTCGAATGGCATCAATGTAAAAATATTAAAAATTGTGAGATGGTTGATGTATGAAAGGATTGAAATGAGTGTACATGGAGAAGCTTGACTAATGGCTAGATAATTTCTAATCTTTCATGGAAAAAATGGCTTCGAAATTTCTCCCTATAAATTAGAAGGATAATGTCTCGGAATTAAGGTCCTAAATAGGAACATGAAATATTGTTAGATAATTTCTATTAATAGACTCTTAACCAAATTCATATTAAGTTTGACTAATTCTTTAATTGCTGATTTTTTTTCATGTGGAAGTACAGTTCTTATTTATACAAAAAGTGAAGATACTCTTGTTGGTTTATTTCACAATTCAAGATGACTTAATTTTATGTTTGTGAAATGTAGATTGGGTTCAACTTGATAATGAGTTCTAAAACCTTGTGGCTGTCATAATTAATTTGGGACACATTTCATATGCCAAGTCTGGTTTTCCTTTTTGCGTCGTCATGGGCATTTCTGAATTTTCTACATACAAGCCCATTGACTTGAACTTAAATCATAAAATTAAAAACACAATTAATGGATGAACATATATCCCTCCATCTAACTACTTGTAGAAAATATTGCACATAGCTCCCTTGGGTGAATGGTATCTATCTAGATCTTGTCATTTTTCATGAGCAAACCCAATTTTTTACACGCCAAGGACTTAAAGTGTGTAGGTGTACATCAACGAAGCACGTCTAAGGACTTTGCATGCGTTGTGGATGACATTGCCACAACCAAGCATTCTAAACAAAAGAGTGGCTAGCTTTTAAGAGAATTATGCCGATTACAATAAGATTTGTAAGTAGCCTACAATTTATTTGAAAGCATGAAATATGTCTAGTCGTGTCCGAAACCCTTAACTTCTTATCTAGTCAACGACACACCATGTGGAGTGTAGGACACTTGAACACGTGTGTCGGACACGTGTTCAAGTGTCCTACATGTGGACACTCCATTTAGCCGCATTCGTGCTTCATGGTCAAAGTCTTGTAGCCTGTCCGAACCTCTTAGAATTGGGTCTTTCAAACAACAACCTCAATGGTTCCATCCTAAAGAATTCTTCTGTCTTCTCTCCTTAATTTAATAAATTGCACTCAACTTAAATATTATACTTGTAACTCATCATGTGCTCAGTTTGGGCTTATACTTTGTCTCTTTTATGTCCTTATTTGGTGTTTTGCTTAATGTACCCTTTCATGCTCTTAAGGAAAAATAAAAATATTCTAGTTAAATCTAATGTAGTATCTTTATTTACTACCTCAAAGTTTTATTTATTTATTTTAATTCATCAATATATAAATAATTTAAGAATATTAAAATTTTTGAAATAATTTTATTAATATTTGATTTTATTTGAAAATTTTAATTAAATAGCAAAATATAATAAAATCATTTTTGAGAACCAAATACAAAGATTTGGGTCAAATTTTGTAGACAAGATATCACTTGGAATCTCAATGCAATCTACTACTTCACCACATGTGAGGAGTTTAAAATCTTCCACACAAGTAGTCCTTGGATATGATTGTATGATACATACATTATTTGTATCCTAACCGCAACACACCTCTCATGTTGAATTCTCTTCCAAAACACGCCAAAGACAAAGAATGAAGAACAATTTATTATTTTGTTTTGAAATGAAAGAAATAATTTAGCATATTATATATATATATATATATATATATATATATATATATATATATATATATATATATATACAAAGGATATAGGGATGATTGAAAAGTGTCTTAAATGTTCCTGTCGATCTATTTTTAAATCTTTAATATTTTCTTAATGAGATAATATCATAGTTTTTCATATGTCATAATGATCATTTTCTTATATAAATTATCTCTATCAAGTCACATAAGAATATTGACATAAATTTTTTCAGTATTCTTTTTTGGTTTATTTAAGGAAATATATTTAGTAAATTTATGCACATTACCTTAATATCTTTGCTTTTTGAAAGTACCTTCCTTTATTGAGATAAGAAATTGTTCTTTTCAAGATCAACACTATGAAACAATCCTCACCTATAACTTGTAATTAATTAGTATTAATTTTGAGTGAGAGCTCTTCCCTATTCTAACAATGATACTGATGTAATGCTAGGATTAATGCTTTTTAGTTAAATAAATTTAAGGACTTGGACATCCTTAAATTTGAAGTAAAGATCCTTAACTCTGATGGTCTAAGTTCATGAGAGCTGTGTTGACTCACATGTTGTTCCAAGATATTCATATTCTTTGTCGTTCATCAATCACATAACCTAAATTTATGCTAAAAAATTTATTTAACCTTGAAAACTGAATTTATCACAACCTTTTCATCTTCAGTGCGATGTAAAGCAAACATGGCATCAGTTTTGGTTTAGCGAGAAAGGAAACTTCATGACAATAGACCAAAGAAAAATAAAAAATGAAGAACAAAAAGGGATGTGACATATGAAATACATCTCCATGCTCAACAGCTACCCCTTCTGTCGTTGCTTGATATGTATGATGCGTGTTCTTCCATCAGACCGCTCCTACATTCTCTATACCCGCCTCCCCCAAGAAGAGGTTCTTGATCGAGCCGCACCATTGGCTGCCTCACGATCTTCTATCTTGGCCTTTTGGTGATTCCATGGAACATATGATACCGATTTCAGAACCGCAGCCGATGCATCTCGATCGCTTTACTCACTTCATCCGACTTATAAGCAAATCCTTGATCTATGACCTCCATGTGAATCATCAGCAAAGACATTTTCAAGACAGTTATGAAGAGTATGACCATCTTGGAACTCGCTATCAATTGGTCTTTCCGTAAACATCTCCAATAAAAGGATTCCATAACTATACATATCTCCCTCTCATTGTTACATGACCACTTACACCATATTATGCATAATCATTATCACTAAGCATATGTAAAAAAAATGGAATTTATTTATATCCATGGAAAATACTATTGAACGTAAAATGAATAGAGATATTTAATTACTTGTAGCTGAAATTGGTACCTGGAGCAATGTAGCCTATGGATCCTTTCTTATCAGAGTTGAGCTATTTTTGTCTATGCTAATTTGTAGCAATCGGGAGGCCAAATGACAGAAGTGATCTTTGAAATACCGAAATCACTGATATGGCCCGTCATATCATCGTCAAGAAGAACATTGTTGGGCTTAAGGTCATTATGAACAACAATGACGTCACATTGAGTGTGAAGATACTCAAGTGCAGAAGCAATGTCAATAGAGATATCCATCAGAAGAGCAACCCTGGTTCATCCTCATTGTAGATCTAGATGTAAATCCATCGCCCAAGTTCCTTTAGACATCAACTCAAACACTAAAGCCTTAAAATCATTACCCTGCAAGTCCAAGCTAGAGCAAGCACTCAAGACTTTGACGAGATTCCTATGCCGGATTTTTCTCAAGGCCTTGCATTCCGACATAAAGCTCTTGGAAGCTCCCATTCTAGGAAGATTGAACACCTTTACTGCAATGGCTATTCCATCTTGATCAAGGATTCCTTTGTACACAGAGCCATAGCTCCCAACACCGATCTTATTAGACTCCGAGAAGCCTTCAGTAGCTTTATGGAGCTCTACAAATGAAATTCTCAGGAATTGCTCATTGGAAGATTGTGCAGAAGAGGCCTTATTCCTCATTTTCTTCCTCCTCAAACGGATAATGAAAAACAAGGCCAACAAACTCAATGATGAGGTTCCAATGATTACCAGAACGAGTAGTTTGGCATGTAGTGGACACTTTCTCTTTTTTCCCGTAAGAGGAGGTGACATCGACACATGTGGGAAGATGAAGCCTGGGGAAGCCCTTACATAGATTATTGTTTCCTTCAACTCGAAATGGTGACATCGTCTTCAACCGAGGGTACTTCTCCGTTCATTGAAAGACAAGTTCAAATAGGTCAAGAATGAAGATCCCCAAGAAACATTGGGATCCTACTAGAAAATTTGTTGCAAGAAAGATCCAAGTATTCTAAACCTCTAAGATTTTGCAGCCGGGTTGGAATATCACCTTCAAAGACATTACCACCAAGTAGAAGACCCCGCATTTCCAAGCAGTTACCCAAAGCATTTGGTAGAGCACCTGATAATCTGTTGTCGGAGACATCTAATTCTCCAAGGTTAATCAAATGGCCAACTTCCAAAGGGCAAATAAGACCGTAAAGGCGCGCCACCTAATCAAGGAGCACAAGCGTAGGAAAGACCTATAACATCGTTAGGAATTGAACCATTGAAGTTGTTGTTAGAAAGATTCAAATATACTATATTTTGACAAGCTGATAGACTGGAAGGTACATCCCCCACCAAGTTGTTGCTGCTTAAATCAAGATCGTATAACAAGGTTAAGTTACCGATTGAGAACGGTATTCCTCCAGAGAGTTTATTTCCCAGCAAAAATAATTCTTGCATTTTATAAAGCTTCTAAGCAATGTTAGGAGGAATGCTACTAGTGAGGATTCATACCTGTCAAGGTATGTTAGATTTACAAAATTCCTATGCCCGAAGGATTGTTCCATGAACTGGCCGATTCTCGCATCTATCCTTGAAAGTCGGGTCGTGAAATTAGCAATTAGCAATCCAAAGGACCTTTGAGAAAATTATGGCTAAACTCAATTACTTGTAATTGAGTGCAATTTACTAGAGAATTAATGAAGCTCAAATCATCTCCAACTGAACCCAACTTATTCATGGCCATGTTTATGGCTCAAAGGTTTTGTAGCCTTCCCAAATTAGGTGGTACTAACCCAGTGAAACTGTTTGTAAGGAGAAAGATACCTTCAAGCATTGAAGCATTAGATAATGAAATGGGAACAGGCCCTTTGAATCAGTTATTTACAAGACCTAGACACCAAAGATGAGGATAGGCGACACCAATATCCTGACTAAAACTTCCCTCCAGTTGGTTTTCTCCAAGTTGGATGGCGCGCATGTTTGAGAGATTGTACAGAGAAGAAGGAATCACACCTGTTAATTTGTTGAACATTAAATGAATAATGTCTAAACTTGTTCTACCAAGCTCCTCAGGAATGCTTCCTTCCAGGTGATTGTAGGTTGCTGACAATAGAGTGAGAGATGAGAGGTTCCCGAGTGAAGCCAGGATCTTTCCTGTGAGATTGTTTAGAGTAAGGCCCAGAGCTCTCAATTTCAAGAGGAAGCCAAGCTCTTTTGGGATTTGGCCATCAAGCTTGTTGTCAATTAGATTAAGTTCCCTAAGCTCTGAGCAATATGTGAGATTGGTAGGGACCGTTCCTTGAAAGGAATTGTTGCTAAGATAAAGAACTCGCAAGAGGAATAAACAACCGATCTCGGAGGGTAATTTCCCATGAAAGCCGTTGTTTTGGAGGATTACTGTTCTAAGAAAGGTGAGGTTCCCGATGTGGGGTGAGAGGGATCCCACCAGTCCATAAGAAAATAGATTTAATCTGACGACTCGGTTGACATGTCGGCGACTGCAATACACACCCGACCATCGGCAAAAGTGGAGAGTGTCATTCCAAGAACTCAGCATCCCGAGTGGATCCTGGGTGATTCCAGCCTTGAAAGCAATCACGTCGACCGTTTATTTTGTTAAAAGATGCTACGATCGCGCTGATTCGACGCCATAGATGGAAGCATAACACGACTGTGTACAACAAAAAGAAAGACGTGAAGGCCTTCATACTCCACTGGAACATTAATTTTAGAAGTCTCCTATATATGTTTCCAACGAACATAGAACATTAATTATTAAGTACAGTTCTTATTTATACAGAAAGTGATTAGTACTTCACGTTTATTTCACAATTCAAGATGACTTGACTTTATGTTCATGAACCGTGTAGACTCAAGTACTAGATAATGGAATCTAAAATTTTGTGGCTCTCCATAATTAATGTGGGACACACTTCATATACCAAGTTTCTCTGGTTTCCTTTTGCCGAAGGCATGTCTAGATCTTGTCATTTTCATGAGCAAACCCAATATATACGCCCAAAAGTCAAGAAGATAATAACTTATAGTGCGTGGATGTCCACGTCTAATGACTTTGCATGCAGTGTGGATGACCCCGCACTCACAAATGTACTAACTCCTACTCATTATCTGGGCATGCAATCTGCTCCTTTAATTATAAACTGTTGACACTTTATTTGTGTGGAAATGTACTGTTACTTCTCGTGAAGAAACTATATGTCTACTATTAAATCACAACAACTTAATTTTCTAGGGAAATCCCTCAAATTAAGTCTAGTAGCCTGTCACAACTTCTTAGAATTGGGTCTTTTAGAACGATAACCTCAATGGTTCCATCCCCTCAAATTAAATATGATTGAAACTCATCATGTGCTCAGTTTGGCCTTATACTTTGTCTTTTTTATGTAGGCTTATTTGGTGTTTTGTTTAATGTACGCTTCCATGCTCTTGAGTAAAAATGCAAGGGGAAGAAAATAGAAGTGAAATGTAGAATAAAAGAAAAAAAAATGAAGAAAAAATTAAAATTGAGTTAAATTAATCTAATATATTATTTTTATTTATAACTTCAAATCTATTTTTTTTTTTCATTCATCAATATATAAACAATTTAAGAATGTATTTCTTTGAAATTTTTAATTAAATAACAAAATATAAGAAGTCATTGTTTAGGAACCAAATACAATTTGAAGGATTTTGGGTCAAATATTCATCTTAGATTGTTAAACCCATTTTCCCTATGAATGTGCTCGTAGGGAAGACATTGCTCCACCCATTAGATTTCTTCGGAGGTTAGGAAATGAACCATTGAGGTTGTTGTTAGAAAGAGTCAAATATTTTAGATTTTGACAGGCTACTAGACTGGATGGTACATCCCCCACCAAGTTGTTTCTGCTTAAATCAAGATTGAATAACAAGGTTAAGTTACCGATTGAGGATGCATTCTCCGTAGAGAGTTTGTTTCAAGAAAACCTAATGCTTGCATTTTATGAAGCTTGCCGATGTTAGGAGGAATGCTACCGGTGAGGTGATTCATACAAAATTGTCCCTAAATCTAATGTATAAACGGCTTGGAAGCTGACGGTGAGGTGACGGACCTAACCTTAACCCCGGGGAGGCATACGGCCCCCCTTGAAATTTTTTACAAAAAAATTCTCACTTTTAACCAGTTAGATTGGAACCCTCACCCTTAAATTATGCCCCCTAATCAATAAAATCTTATACTACTAGGTTATCATTCCAAGTCTGTCAATATATGTATGCCCTTTTTGAACTAAATTTCTGGGTCCATCACTGAATTAATGTGATAATAGTTGAGGTATTAGCATTAAAAAACACTGACCTATACTAGGATGCTCTACGTAAATACCGAGCCCTCATGTCGATCAGATTCATCCAAGAATCACAAACAGTCGCACGCTGGGGCCACCATAGACACCGACTAAGGTTTCAGACGGCGGAGGTCCGACCCAAGCTTCATCGGGCTTATACATCGCTCCATATAGTATAGTTCCATCGTTTGCCTGTACTTGGACTATTTCTGGAGGTTCAAGTTGAAGCCGTTTGAATCTGGGAATATTGAATGGTTGCTCATACAGAGGCCTAACCAAGCTTCCATCGGTTAACGAGCAAAGTAAAACCTTAGTGGGAAAATCCAAGGAATCATGAATGTCAACAAAGCTCTGCATCTGGTGGTCAAGCACAACCATGTGCTTCCCCTTGCCATGAGTCAACCTCAAAGGGGCCTTGCTCACGCATCGACAAATAGTTTAGCACAAAGAAGGTTGGATTCCCAAAGGCCCATGAAGGGTTCCAAGAAATACACCACTGGGCAAATTTCATTTACACCAAAGAATTTGCTCAACCATCCAATCTCCTTCGGTTATCGGTCCTAAGCAATTCCCATTTGCATCGTGCAGATAAAGATGCCTAAATCCCATCTTCTCACTGGCCTAGATGAATCGCCCAGAATATCGGTTACCTCCCTTGTCAAGAGGGGTAAAACAATCATGCAAAGTTACCCATATATCTTGTTCTTCTACCAACATAACTTTTCTTTGCCCTGTACTGATATCAAACTCGAGGATCTTTAATTTGGAATGAGACCTCGTTCAAACCTCGTGCAAAGGAGTATGTTTCCATGCATCCAATTTACTCGCCAACACTCCTCTTCATTGCTCCCATCGTGTGTTTCTCCAACACGAGATCCATGTTAGAGTGTGATCCATGAACATTGAATTTTTAAATTTCACTCCCATAACACCTTTCCCCAACCCTTGCAACTCTTCAGAAGACATGTGATGGCCTGGTCTCCATATAAAGAAGAGACATCACACATTTTGGGTCCCAAGCCTACTCAAAATACAGAGAAATCAAAGATCAAATTATTTCGAGAAGGGTTTAGAAGAACCAAAATTATTTCCAGCTTCCGCGCTTTTCTCGATTTCTTAACAATGGTCGAGGTATGTAGATTCCGCATTTTTCTTCCGCATAATTTGATTGATTATGTTGTTCAATCACCTTTTGATTAACATTTGCACGTGAGCCCCAATTATATTTCTCGGGCCTTTATACGTGTTTGTGCAAATTTTATATTCTTGAAAATTTGCAATGCAGTGTTGATTTTCCAGAATGCTAGATATTTTGGTTTGACATGTTTACTTGGTTTTGAATACATTAAAACTATTTCATAATAATTTTGATGTGTTTTGTGTTTTTAAATGATATCAAACTACATGGGAAATTCATGCTTTTGTTTAGGAATGAAGGTCTTCATAATGGCGCTCATGGTAGTACGAAGAAGATGACTAAAAAAAAATTGGTTTTTCTGGGTAGCAAAACCGAGTTTTACAGGCTGAGGTTGAAGACAACACAATTTGTTTGGGCCATGATTTCTGGGCTGTGAGATTTGGCCTTATAGTTGGGCTTACTTAATATAATTTGGGCTGGGCTTTGGCCTTAATTTAATTTGGGCTAAACTGGACTGGGCTTGGCTATATGGACTGCTGGGCTTTGGCCTTAATTTAATTTGGGCTAAACTGGACTGGGCCTGGCTATATGGACTGGGTTTGGCTATACTAATATTAAGTCCAAAAAAGAGCTATAAAATGCATTGCATGAGTTTTGAACTCATGACCTTTAGGTGATGGGATAAGCCATCCACCACTAGGATAGTCACCCGGATGATAATATTTTACACTGTTTTACCTTTATACAGATTTACTATATGTTGCATGCTTTATAATTACAACAAAGTTTATATTTCAATAAGAGTATTGGATTTCTTATTGAATTTATTTTATTTAGCGATATTATTCTTTAAAATATGGATTTCAGAGTAATTTATTTTATTTAGCATGCATAATGTTTACATGCTAATAATATTGTTCTTTAAAATTGTTTAAAGTTTTTCTTTTTTTTTTATAATAATGTCTGGGTTGATCAAATATAATTTTAATTAATTGTGTGGAACAAATGACAAAGATCCTTAATTAGTTAAAATTATATATTAAGTTTTCGTATCACATTTGGATTACATTAATTGTAATTAATCATATGGATTGTGATAACTCTCATCCCACAGGAATTTTTATTACATTTTGTATGATTAATTATGATGAAATATCAAATCATATTTTCTAATTTACCCACAGGGATTAGGAAAAGGAACATGGTTTGGTAGTCTTGTCATAAAATTAATTAAACCTAATTGAGTAAGACTTTAGCCCACATGCAGTTTTATGTCACTAGGTTTATGTTTTTCAAAGCATGATTTACATTGGTAAAACATAGCATTGTATCTTTGCCTCAATATTTGATTATTAAGTATGTGTATTTAATATTTGCAATATTCAAACTCCGCGAATATTTCTAATTTTAAGTGTGAGCATTCCGACTAAGGGGTGATAACTATAAGGCAAGGAAGGAAAAGAGAGTTCTTCTCGTATCTGGGGATGGATGGATATTGACTAGTGCTATAAGGAATGAGGAACCCGATCCCATTATCGAAACCAAGATCATGTGGTCGTATGTATTTATGATGTTGAGAGGTCTAATCGCCTCCGTGGATGTCTATAAAGACTAAGATATCTGCTGGTATTCGTGGTTCCCGAGCAAATTACTAAAGTCAAACCACTTCTAAAAGCCATCGATGAGCAGTTTGAAACTTCTGACAAAGCTCTTGCAAGTACCTACTGCAATTTTCACTCCACCAAGCTCACGGACAAGAGGAGGCGTGATCGCATCACGCGCATTTAGGATACATAGCGCCAACTTTAAGACAGAAGTTACCATGTCGACACTTTCTCCTTGTTCATATATTGAACACTCGCCCAACAATCACAGCTCCTTCCAAAATCTCTTACAACACACATAGCGATACAATGGTCAATTAATGAATTGTTGACCATGTGTGCGCAAGAAGAGAAGGTTAATGATGGAAGAGGGCAAACAAAGTTAACTCACTCACCTGGGAAAGAAAAGAAAGGATCAAGCTAAAAGAAAGGGAAAGATTCCTATTCAATCAGGCATAAAGAAGGAGTCAAAGTGTTTTTTCTGTAAGAAGAAGGGACATATGAAGAAGGACTGCTTGAAATTTAAGATCTGGCTTGATAAGAAAGGTACTCAATTTTCTTTTGTATGTTATGAATCTAATATGGTTAATGTTAATCATAACACATGGTGGATTCTGCCTCTACAATCCATGTTTCAAATACCTTATAGGGTATGCAAACCTAAGGAAGCCAAAGGAAGTGAACAATGCATCTATTCGTGCAAAGAAGATGAGTTCACGTGTGGAAGCTATCGCACTCGCACTCTCAGATAGCAATGTTTCATTTAGAATTGGAAAAGACATTTTATGTTCCAAGTTTCTCTAGGAATTTAATTTCACCCCCAAGACTTCAATTTTAGATTTTCAGCTTTCGTATACCGGTTTCAGTTTATCCAATAAATCTAAAGTTATTGGTTATGGTACATTGTCTGATGGTCTTTTCCATATTCAGTTACAAAATAATTTTACTTATAATTCTATGCATGTTACTGCTGGATTAAAAGATGTTATGAATGAGGAATCCTATGTTATGGCAATCAAGATTAGGACACATATCCATTGAAAGAATAAAGAAATTGGTAAACGATGCATTTAAGATTTCTTTGATTCGCTTAATTTCGAGACTTGTGTGAATTGCATTAAGGGCAAGCAAACCAACAAGTCTAAAAAGGGTGGAAAGAGGAGTACAAACCTATTAGAGATTATACATAATGACATTTGTTGTCCTGACATGGATGCAAATAGTTCGAAATACTTTATCACCTTCATAGATGATTATTCACGATATATGTATCTCTACTTACTTGCTCAAAGGATTAGGTTTTTACTTTTAAAGTTTTTAAGGTCAAGTAGAGAATCAATGTGGAAACATATTAAGATCGTGGAGATCAGATAGGAGGTGGAGAGCACTATGGTAAATACATAGAGAATGGACAAGCTCTCGTGCATTTGCGTAAGTTTCTTCAAGAAAATTGGGATTGCTGGCCAAAGACACTATGCCTCGGTTCTCCATATCGAATGGTGTGGCAAAAAAGAAGAAACCGAACTTTAATGGACATGGTGTGCGAGTATGAGAGAATACAAAACTACTCACCTCGTGGACTAAACTTAAAGACTACTGTATATTAAATCGAAGTTCCAAATCCAAGGCCGCCTCTAAGATGCCTTTTTGAGTGTCTAAAGGTTTGAAACCGAAGTTTGCGACATATACGCTATTGGGATGCCCGCCTGAAGGTAAGAATTTATAACCCACAAGAAAGAAGCACCCAAGGACCATCAAAGGGGTATTTTACTGATATGCCGAAAGGTCCAAGTGGGTATAGATTTTACTGGCCCATCTCACACTAGGATCGGGAATCAAGAAATGCGAAATTTCTTGAGAATGACTTAATCAGTGGGAGTGACGTTTCAGGACATTGTTTCTAGAAAGATCATATGAAGGTCAACCCTTCCGTCTAAGTGATAGATTGATCAGCCATTCACACCCTCAAGTACAACCGAGCGCGAGACAATCCATTTCGAAATTCCACATATTTAATATTGATACTGTAAATCAAGTTGCAATGAAGAATTCCATAAATTGTCGAATTAACCAATTGAGCAAATGTGTTGATCAACAAATTTCAAGAGAATGATGAAGCAACATTAAGAAGATCTACAAGAGTTAGGAAATCGAAGAATTCTAATGATTATATAGTGTATTTACAAGAATCGACTATAACATTGGAGCGAAATGATCCGTAACGCTTTCACAAGCCATGAGTTCTATGAACGAACTCATGGGTGCAAATGCCATGAAAGAAGAGTCAGTAATCTATGGCATCTAACCAGTTTGGGATCTCGTTGTTGCCCGATGGTATAAAAAGCCATTGGATGCAATGGGTCTTTAAAACGAAGAAGGACTCATTGGGCAACATCGAGAGACATAAGGCTAAACTCGTTGCCAAATGATTCAATCAAAGGGAAGGAATCGACTACACGGAGACCTTTTCTCCTATATCTAAGAAAGATTCTTTTTGAATAATCATGGCATTAGTTGCCCATTTTGACTTTGATTTACATCAAATGGATGTGAAAACGACATTCCTTAATGGTAATCTAGAGGAAGAGGTTTACATGAAACAACCTGAAGGATTCTCCTCTAGTGAAGGTGAGCATTTAGTTTGCAAGCTTAAGAAATCCATATATAGATTAAAACAAGCATCTCACCAATGGTATTTGAAATTCCATGAAGTCATTACTTCATTCGGTTTTGAAGAAAATATCATGGACTTCAAATGTATATCGGTTGGTCAAGGGGAGTAAGATTTGTTTTCTGTGTTATATGGATGATATTCTACTTGCAACCAATGATAAGGGTTTGTTATATGAGGTGAAACAATTTCTCTCAAAGAACTTTGATATGAAGGATATGGGTGAGGCATCTTATGTCATTGGCATTAAGATCCATAAGGAAAGATCTCGAGGCATTTTGGGTTTGTCTCAAGAGACCTATATCAATAAAGTTTTAGAGAGATTTAACATGAAAAAATTGTTCCTCGAGTGTAAATCATTTTAGTGCATATCATTTAAATGGTCAAAATGATTAACGGAACACATGAAGAACATTCCATACTTCACCGTTGGAAGCCTAATGTATGCTCAAGTCCGTACTGCACGTACATTGCATTTGCCGTTGAGTATTAGGAAGATATCGAGTAATCTGTATTGACCATCGAGAGTCAGGAAGAAGGTGATTTAGATACCTTCAAGGAACAAAGGATTACATGCTTATGTATAGACGAACATATAGTTTGGAGGTGATTGGCTACTCCGATGCGGACTTTGCTGGCTGTGTTGATTCTCGAAAATCAACGTCCGGTTATATTTTCATGCTAGCTGATGGAGCTGTGTCTTGGAGAAGTGCGAAGCAGACCTTGACTGCCACTTCCACTATGGAAGCTGAGTTCGTATTCGTTCGAGGCCAGCTCGCATGGTGTATGGTTAAAGAGTTTCATATCCGGGCTTAGGAACTGTGGGATTCTATATATCTAGGCCATTGAAGGTGACTGCGGATAACTCAGCTGCGTATTTATGGCTAAGAACACAAGAGCGGTCAAGTAAGCATATCGACATTAAGTAATTTAGCCATAAGAGAACGTGTTAGAGAAATGAAAGTGGTCATTGAAATTACTAGCACTATCGATGATTGTCGATCCTTTAACTAAAGGCATGCCACCTAAGTATTTTAAGGATCATGTAGTACAAATGTGGGACTTGGTTCCACGATGTAATTTTTATTGTATCGCATATTCATTATTTTAAATAAAACTCTTATTCAATCTGATATTTTTATACTAAGTTTTGTACATTTTGTGATTATTATTATTAATTGAAATATCATTAGGTTGGACCTTGAATAAACATATGGTTTATTCATTAAGTTTAAGGGTTTGTGTTGAGGAACTCTGATATATTGTAATACATGGAAGATACTACTCACTATAAGAGTGACCTATCGCATGATTTATATATTTAGTTCGCTTCATGATAAAGTGCGTTGAATTATATGGATAAAGTGGGAGAATGTTAGAGTGTGATCCATGAACATTTGAATTTTTAAATTTTGAATCTCCCATAACACCTTTCCCCAACCCTTGCAACTCTTCAGAAGACCTGTGATGGCCTGGTCTCCATATAAAGAAGAGACACTGCACATTTTGGGTCCCTAAAACTATTCAGATATAAAGAGAAAATTCACCATCAAGTTATTTTCTTGAGAAGGGTTTAGAAGAACCAAAATTATTTCCAAGCCATTCTTCTCGATTTCTTAACAATGGCTGGAGGTATGTAGATTCTGGTATTTTTCTTCCGCATAATTTGATTGATTATGTTGTTCAATCACCTTTTGATTAACAATCCATCCATGTAACAGTAATTTCCTGGTCAAGGTACTACCTGAAGGATTCCTTGACATTTAGAAGCCCCAAAGAAAGGGATATGCATGGTCGTCCAGCTGCATCAAGACTAATCGAGCTTACCCGGTGCATGATTTGGAAAAGCGTATCCTCAAATGAATCAACTTGAGGAGTGAATGCAATGAACCATATCCAACAACACCAAGACTCCATCCCATCCATCTCTACAAATCAGCAAAACCACATGACCAGAGAAAATTGTTACTTGATAGGCGTCATTTTTCCTAGTTTGTTTGGAAAGAGGAAATATGATGAAGAATGAACTTTACCTGGCTATATATTCTGCAAGCCCATGGGTCTGATATGCACAAGAAAATACATCACATTCAGAGAAAGGATCTTGAAAAATGTGAAAGGTACAACGGCATCTTCTAAACTGGCCTAGAAAATGAGAAAGTAGATACTGCACCAATAAAAGCATGATAAAAATATGACAAGCACTCCAAACCAAAAAAATTGCTACAAAATTTTGAAAATATCAGTGCTTAATTTGTTGCAATGGTGTTTTTTGACATGTACATATATAATCTGGTAGGTAGATTATTTTCTCCTTTTTAGTGCAATTGGAGATCCCATCAAACTGAAGCATATTCTGCATGTTCATTTTATATTTTCCAAGCTCCCAGCACTTCCATGATTTTTCCAGAAGCATACAATGTAAGTAATTGAAATTTAAGACTGAGAAGACAAATTCCTAGCACTAGGACAGCTGAGTCAGACAATCAGCAAAGGTTATCGTAAATGAGTTTAGTCACAGAATAGTACTTTAAAATAAAAAACCAATCTAGTATAGGTTTGAAAAAAAATGTTCAAACTAGTACGTCTTCATCAAAACTGTAATTGGTGACTACGGTTTTAAATTTTTTTTAAATAGTTAAAACTATTGTCACCAACAACGGTTTTAATTTTAAAGTTAAAACCGTAGTTGGTGAATACAGTTTTAAACACTTGTTTGGGCATTTTTTTTTTTAACCTTTACTAGATTGGTAAATTTTTTTTATTTTAAAAGTACTATTTTGGGACAAAACTCAAGGTAAATAGCATTTGTAAAGAAGAATATCCAACATGGACAATGGGAAATATAAGCTTACCAAGGTATTGCCGTTGGCACCAAATGTTAATTGTCTTGGTTCATTGTCCGAGAGATTTATAACATGCAACTCATGATCTCTTACATAAGCAAGCATGGTTCCATCTGGAGAGAGAAGTGGGTCTATAATTGGTGATAACGATGTACTTGCGCTTAATCGGTTTGAAACAACCGACTCCCGGAAACAGATCTGATCATCATAGAGAGGGAACCCGGCCATTTCTGTCTAAAACATTAAAAAAACGATAAAATAACATTACGCAACAAGTAATAATGATATCTAAAGGTTAATATCGTACGAATGTAGCATATCAATCCCAAAACAATAGTAAGTAGTCCAGGTGGGTCCGATAACATTCATTAGTAAGAATTGCATTTATGAGATCTATTTTGATTCTACTTCACATCTATATCGTATAACTAGTTGGATAGAGGATGTTTTGATATCTCAAGAGAAAGTAGGAAATTTCATTACAATGGAGAAAACAACAATATAAAACAAATAATTAATACTGAGATTTAGGAACAAACTTCGACAGCAATTTATAAATGACCGCGCAAGTGGAATAAACGATCGATCTCGTGAGGGTAATTTTCCCCATGGAAGTCAGTTTCGGCAGATTGTTTGCCGGCCAGCAGCAATCATTTGTGTAAAGTAAAAGCCGCGAATGACCCTCTTTAAAGGACAAAATAAAAATAAAAATAAAAAAATTACAAATCTAATTTATTTTCTTAAAAACAAAAAATGAAGGGTATTTTTACATCATTTTAATAAATTTACCTCTAACCACCATATAAACCTAGACTAACTCTTCCAAGTTTGTTCAAGTATAACTTAACGATGTTAAGTTCAAACTAAATAGTTATTATGTCTGATACAAATCTAGACTTAACCCATTTCAAATTTGTTCAATTGTTAATTTAGAGACTTAAAATCCGTAGACTTAAGGAAGGGTAAATGGTAATTTTGGTCAAAAATCCGAAATTTTCTAGATTCTGATGACAAACGTGACCACCGCTGAATTCGCCTCGCGAAATCTAGCTACCACATCGAATTTCGTCAGGATTCGAGGTAATGGAATTTCACGCTTTTGAGGCGTGTGCCTGGATGACACACTATTAGCTGTTGTGCGGATGCCAAGCGGCAGGATTAGGAGGCTGCCACGGAGGAGACCAAATGCCAACCATTTGCATGTCCTCATGAGGACACATGAACAAGATATATCCATGGTCACATTGAGCCACATGCAGGCTTGCCAAAGTCAACTATTAATGAGGGGCAAGACTTTAAGGAGAACATATCACTTTCTCCACTTATTTTCTACTTATTGTTCGACGTAGTGGTCGAGATTTTGGTTTTGAGAGAGAAAGTCCCCGCTTTCTAAGATCTACGACGATCGACCGTCATTCGTCAAATAAGAAGAGGCAAAGTTATTCACACGCCGAGGGCTACGTGGTGAGACTGAGACATTTGGGAGCCGCCAAACTCCACCAGAAGGTGGGTTTTTCCTACTTACTTTGCATTTTCGCTTAAGGGTCATATAATGGATAGGATTTGTCGGCGCCTGGATGTTGCGGGGTCTCGCTCCAAAAGATTGACTGATCGAGGAAACTCAGAGGATTAACTATTGCTGAGATTGCGGTATTGTACAAGAACCCGCCTCTCCGTTCGTCCTGACTACTTTATTATGTGATGAAGGAATATTACATAAATCAGTACGATATGATTTATTTACAAGAGAACAGATATGGCGCGCCGAAATAGCCCACTTAAAAGCGGAGTAAACCCAAGAAGAAATTCATCGGTTTGCCACCCAACGATCCATTACAACGAGACGGCACATCACCTACAGCAAACACACTGATTTATTTGTGTATCTGACGTATTCGGCTAGAATCTGTACTAGAACATAACACAACCAATTTTGTATAAAATATACATTTTTTTGTATGATGTAGGCCTATGGCCATTTTTGCATGATAATGGTCCACGACATGGCGCCAGATTATATGGGTTGATTCGCAGTCAATGTATTAATCTCTAAGTTTTAAAGGCCAAATTTAACGATGATTAAGTCCAACAAATAAAAAGATTAGATTTGTAATATTTTTAGGTTTTAACATATTAAAAGATAATTTATCTGAAGTAGGTGAAATATTTTAAGGTTTAGTTCTACAAATAACTTTTTATTTTTATCTCTTTAAACCAATTCTTTTTTTCTTTTTTTCAATATGGAACTTAAGACACCCGGAAAGTGGGTGGTCAAGAAGGAGGCTTATTATTTATATATATATATATATATTTAGGAATTAAATTTTTTTATTATATCAATATATTGTAGATCTTTACTTAAAGATATAACGAATTGGATGGCCTCGGACCAGCCCATTTATTGGTTTAAAAATTTTATCAAAGATTTTTGCTGTGATTTGATGTATCCGGGCCGACTTTGGTTTTGACCGAAAGGAAACATGTTAGAGAAAAGAAAAGATAAAAAAAAGTGGTAAAAGACATTATATTATGGGTTATGTTATTTGTTTCAAAGAGACGGACATATGATAGATGTGGGGATCAGTCCTTTTATACTCTCAAACTTTTTCCCTCCAGTTCCAAATATATATAATCCACCCGATTTTGAAATATTTCAAATTATTATTTCATTGTTAAATTTTTAAAATTTAAACCGAGGAAATAGGTTTCAATTGTCGATTTTACCAATGTTTTAAAATCGATCTACATCGAATCGAAAAGTTACCGACCATGGGCCATCGGCTCGACCGATGGTCAATCATTTAAACTGATGACATAATAAATATATTACTTATGTTTTAAAATATATAATTAATAATATTTAAGATATCATTTATTATTTTTTATATAAATAAAGTATTTTAAAATTATTTTAAAATATGTACAATGTTTAAATATGAAAAACATATTAAAATGGAATAAACTTATTTATATAAATATATAATTTTATTAATATCTAAAATAATCACAATGACAGCAAAATGGTAGAGTGGTTCCTTTGTAACTTCCCATTTCCATGTTCGAATCCATAAGTCTATTGTATTTAATTGAATTTTTTTTTAGTTACAAGCCTTCTAACCCTACAAGCTTTATAATTCTAAGTAAAACGATATCATTTCGATGTATAAAGTATCAAAACGACATTGTTTTAACTTGAAAAACAAAAAAAAATTATGGGAACTGGCCGGCCCAATCACTCCTGCTCACCGATTCATCGCACGCTTTTGTATTAAATCGAACTGATTTTGTGGCTGATCGACGATCCACTCAATGACCGGACGGCCCAAATCGTTTTTAAACTTTGATTTTTCAAATTCTTTAAAAAAATAACCTCAACCAAAACCGAGAATAAATGTTATGTTCTAAAGTTTTTTCATTTTTTATGATTGGATTTTAACAGAAAATTAATTTTATAAATTTGGATACTTTAAGAATTTGAAGAATCAAATTTGGATAATTTATTCAAAAAAATTAATTTAGATAATTTTTAGAAAGTGTTTTAAGTCTTTCGTAATATTATATTTTAAATGTTTATTTTGATAATTTGTCTGTAATTTTGGAATATTTGTTTTTCTTTAGCTTTTTTAAAAATATTTATTTTGATTTTTAGCTTCATAAATATTTAGAAGAATTATATATTTTTAGATTTTTTTTAAACATTATGATAAATCTTATATTTCATTTAAATTAATTAGATTCTATAATTGTCTTTAAAAAAAAAAATTATAGCCTTTCAATATATCCAAGTATTATTTATATTATATTTTATAATTTTATTAATAAGGTTAGTGAAAATTGTGGATTTTTTTATAACATTAAATAATTAGTTTTATTTTTATATTTTTATATTAGAATTTTAAATTTTTATTCGTTTTTTAAACCGAATCGAATCCAATGAAGTTAAATTACTTCATTAGGTTATTATCTATAAACGGAATTGAACCGATTTCAGAGATATTTCCTGTTACTTCTCCGCTTTACTAATAAATTAAAACCGATCATTATTGATTCAATTATATTTTTATATTCAAAATTGAACCGAATAAACCGTACACAATCTTAATCACAGTAATACTTGTTTTTCTAGATGTCCTAAACAGGCCCATACACATACATAAAATGTTTTTAAGTCATAGGTCAGACCGTTCAGCTTGGAGAAATGAAGGCAATAGGCCAACTCAAACCTATAGACCCATTGTTAGGCCGGACCGGGCTTTACATTTTTGAAACCCTTAACTCATCCCACGAGCATTGTATAAGATGGGCCGAACCAGCTCTTCTTGAATGAGTCTGGTCCGCATTTCTCGTGCCCGAGAAAATCGAATCAATTAGGAGGTGAGCTATGAAAGGATACATGAGGATTCAAGAGATTTGCAGCATTCGACCGACACGTGCCTGATCCACCCGACATGTAATCACCTTAAACCAATGTCAGAAAGACACGTATTTTTGACCTTCGTACCAAAAAACGGAATGAAGATCCCACTCACTGTAGTGGCATAAAAACAAATAGGCATCGAACATGTGAAACAAATGGGCATCGAACACGTGGGTATGGAGATATATATATATATATATATATATATATATATATATATATATATATATATATATATATATATATATTGGAAACCTTATGTAATCACTATTCGGACTATTCATCGATAACGAATTTCGTTGTGTGGTTTTTCCTCCAAATTTTTCTGGAGAGGGACCAAGATTGTCAAGGTCCATCCTGGCGAACACCAAGATGAAAGGGGTGAACCATTATATATAGAGTTCATGAAGCATTTTGACACGACATGATTCTGCCACTGGAGATAATTAGTATAGATACAGTAATGCCAGCCATCAAAGAAGCAATGCTCCTGAATTCATAGTTCTTCACTTCCATTGAGTGATCTAACGGTTATTTGTTGTTCTCTCCCCAAGTATAAAGCCTTACCATGAATAGAAGGTTTCACTACAACATAGCTTCATCGTATCTACTTACACCATACAGGGTACCAATGGTGACCCATTTGAAAGTAAGCCGTGATACATTATTCAAATTAATATGAATATTATGTCTTTTAACACCTACACCCGCACATGGTGGTGAGTCAAGAACTTTCAAATATTCAAATGAGGATTCAAATTGCAAATGAAAGTTTGAATCCAGATCTCATAATTAAATCATGTTCTAATAATATACAGTTCACTAACTCACCTAAAGCCTGCTTGTAGTGTGACGCCTCAAACCCGGGTTCGCTGACCACCACAACCTGGGAATACAAGTGGAGGTTTACCCAACGCCACTTTAGAAAACTGGCAGAGTCTCCTTTCAGACGGAGGCTCACCCAAATACATAACCCGCATAACCTGGTCCCAAACAATCCAATATATGCAATATATATCCCAACATGAGTAAAATCGCTTCTCGGGCTCATGTCTAAACCAATACTCATAAGATCAATTATCATAACTATTCTTCAATTATCTCCCAATAATTCAATAGTTGATTACACTTTTATATAAACACAAACATATATTAAAATCTACAATTCTAATACATGTATGTCCAAAACCATCAAGCCACAAACCGGCTTCTTCAAAATCAACCTCAAAATGAGCTGTCTCCTCGAGCGCTCCTTGTACCTGAAATAAATAAAGGGGTTCCACGACGGGGTGAGCTAAAGCTCAGTAGGAGAATCGCCCTAAGTGGGCTACTCACCACCGGCAAAGGTAATGCCCAGTAAACACACACTCAAGTAACACATGATCCTACTCTGAATGTCTACATGATTACCCCATGTCACGAGTCCTCACTGACTCACCTACACTCGCTCTAAGCCATGTATGAGAAAATAATCATTTTCAAAACCAAACTTTGCTCTTGAAAATATACTAACGAAATATCTCTAGACAAATATGGGACTACCCTCCGAGGTGAATCTGGTTGGTGAGCTCAAACAGCCATGGTCCTCATCCGAAATGATCCGCTGCCCATCTCCCAACTCCACCTCTCCTGAATATCCCGTGAAATTCCTTCGCAAACATGCCCTGCTTTTATAAAATACATTTGTCATGCACTCACCTAATTTAGGTTACCTAAAGGCATATGAAAACGCATTGTTACTTTCAAATCATTTACACAATATGTCAATATGCATATTTTCAATCAACTACAATTACAAGGCCATGTAATTCCACACTTCAATCATCACCCAATCTAGCCTACTGAGCAAATCATAATCACTACTAACGGGCTTACATAACACAATTCTAATTCTATATAATTGCGTCATTGTGTTAACACCTCAAGCATTAACCTAATAATTCTTTGATCGACCAACTCTCCAAATTAATTTCTACACATACCAAGCCATTCAATTCACACAATTTCAATGCCAAAACACATGGACCTTTATGGCCATTTCACACAAACCCGGGACTATTTTTAACAGTCCCGAAACCCAGCAGTGGGCTGTCCACGGGCAGCCCACATGTCCAACCTTGGTTTAACTTTTTGGAACCGAATTTTTTACCCATTACCAGTCTCATAAACACCAAAGCATAATTTATTGAATAAATTATCACAAAAGGACCCATAACAGTCCGTAACAGTGTCTAGATTGCCCAAATCGGCTCCCAAAAATTCTAACACTTCGGTCCCATGTTTTAGGGCCGATCAAGCGGCCCATTCCCGGCCTTTATCATCTCAAGCATGCATTTTAATGCCAAATTCCACACAAACAGCCCACTTCAGTTTCTGGGCAGTCACGGCCAACCCAAAAATCTCAAAGAAATTCCCACAATTCGGTCCCAAGTTTTGGGACCGATCAAACGGCCCCTCACGGCCTCAAACCAACCGAAACACGAAAACCCTTAAAATGGGAATAAAACAAGTAGGGAGAAAAATCCTACCTCTTGAGTTGTCAAAAACTCGCAAACTCCGGGGTCCACTAGAGCCGTCCGCTTTAGAACGCTGGCCTCTTGTCTGGCCGAATCCAATCTGGTCTGATCACAGATTTCTAGAGAGAAGTCAGAGACTCTCTCTCTAGAAATGAAAGCTCCATAGCTACTGCATCTAAAATGACTCCCACGTTTTTGCTCTTTGATTTAACAAAGGAGATGAAGCACTATTCATTTTCTTGTCATCTAGTGACTTAAATTCAAATTCCTGGCCACCATTATGTCCCTCTTTCTCGCATTTTGATATTCACAATTTCATCTCTGGGCAGAAATTCATTTTTCATTTATCTACTCATACCACTTATGGTACATGAGTGCATACCATGCGCCTCGTCGCATCGAAATTCGATTTACGGCACCCGAAACGATGCCTCGAAAAACGTGTCGACCCGACCGCCTCGTAAAATTGCGAAATTTTACGTAGCTAGATTGTGAGACGATTCCAACGGTATGATCCGCTTTCATTATCTGAGATTTAGAGAATTAATTACGGATTTTTAACTCGTATCACAATTTTGTAATCAAAATTACGATTTTGCCCTTATTCCAAAAATTGAATTTCTCCTAGCCTTACATTCTCCTTAAAGAATTTCGTCCCGAAATTCAGGACAATCACAATCACGCACATGCATATGCAACTCGCACTCTACCATGCATGTAAACAGTCATTTAAACCTTAAACGACTAAACCACGCACCTTCATCCCTAAACAAGAAGGGATAGGTGGCCCGCATCGTGTCCTTGCGCTCCCACGTTGTCCCTTCCACTCCACAGTGCCGCCATAGCACTCCCACTAGCCTCACGGTCTTGCGTCGCAAAACCTGATCACGACTATCCAAAATGCACACTGGTCCCTCCTCAAGGTCCCATCAGTGTCAACCTCAATCTGTCCCTAATCCACCACGTGAGATGGATCTGGAGTATATTTCCGGAGCATGGGGACGTGAAACACCTCGTGGACACCTGACATGTTGGGCGGTAACGCTAACCGATACGCAACAACGCCTATCCTCTCGAGTATCTCGAAAGGCCCAATGAACCTCGGCGATAGCTTCCCACGCTTGCCGGACCTGACCACTCCCCTCTTAGGCATCACCTTCAAGAAGACGTGATCCCCAACCTCGAACTCTAAGGGTCGATGTCGCACATCAGGATAGCTCTTCGCGGCCTGAAATGCGGAGAAGACGCTTATCGTGATCAAGCCCACCTCTCAGAGGTGTCTCTATCGTATCGTGACCGGTGATGGAGCTCTTCCACCTCGGTCCAACGGGTGATCTACATGGCTCCCATACACTGTTCCTCACATGGTGCCATTCGTATACTCGCCTGATAACTATTGTTGTAGGCGAATTCCACTAAGGGCAATTAATCCTCTACCCTTATGATCCAGGACATATGCTCGCAACATGTCCTCTAACACCCGTAGGTAATCCATACTACACGTATCCCTACACAACCCTCGCTATGCGTGGTAAACGCCGACTTCCTGGGTCACAATCACTGACAATCCAATGGACCGTCAATCTAGTCCATGTCATGAATGACATCCATACCGAAAGCCTCTGCCGCTCAACACCCAGTCGGCCCCAAAGGGGCATCTAAATCCCGAGTCACCCCGAATTCCTATCGCTCAACTCTAAGTCTGCGTGATAACCATGTCCGTGTGCTCCCTCTCGAGTCACTCCACTCTTATCACCCAACCTCTAAGTCTCATATGGATAACCCGACCGCGGTGTTTTCATCTCGGGCAACATAACTCTGCCATACACTTCAGCCTCTTTCGTTCACGTAAATTTCTATATTCCACTGCCCTTACACCCAATACGTAAATTTCCTCGGATAACCCACGGGTCTCTTACACCCACACAGAAATTTTGGATAACTCCACGGGTCTCTTACACCCACACAGAAATTTCAGATAACTCCACGGGTCTCTTACACCCACACAGAAATTTCTTTGATAACTCCACTGCCCTTACACCCACACATACAAATTCGGATCTCTCCCTGGTCTCTTACACCCACACGTAAATTCGGATCTCCTGCCCTTACACCCATTACGTAAATTCCGGATCTCTCCCTGCCCTACACCCACACGTAAATTCGTGGATCTCTCCTGTCTCTTACACCCACACAGACCTTTCGATACACTACCGCGGTCTCCTTCACCCTAACTTCAAAGCCACCTTTGGGGATTAACGAATTTCTTCTTGCTCTCCGGGCCTCCCAACACACTTTAATTACTCTTCATTTTCTGATTCGAACTATGAGTCTTCATTGGATGTAGTCCTAAAGACCAACTCAACCCACACTCACCAAGAGTGGTGAATGAACATACCTTGCACCCACACCCTACTCGACGCGATGTCACCGTGCACATAAACGTAATGATGCCCTACTGTGACACCCAATCCCGGGGCCCACCATGAGCAAAAATCTCGGAGATCTCACACTCGTATTCTCGACCTATCAGGTCAACTCTCACCCTACATCCTAGGGAAGAACACCTATACGTGGCTTCTCTAAAGGCCTTAACCTCTAAGTCCAAATCCATCACACAAGATGCAACAACACGAATATGATGCATCCTAATTTGAACGCTACTCAATCAACAAAAGAGTAGAAACGTGCGACTCTACATATCCAATACTGTAACGCCGCCCGTACCACGAGATCTCCGCCTCAGTGACAATCTCGCCTCATACGCCCAGCCGGCGACTTAAATATGTGCTCGAGCAAGGCGAAAGCACAACATATAACTTGTTTAACACCAAGATGAAAAGGAACCATTATATTTAGCCTACCATGGCGCTTTGACACGATGCTGATTCTACCGTTGGAGATAGTTAGTATAGATACAGAATGCCAAATGCATCAAAGAAGCAATAGCATCAATTCATAGTTCTTCACTTCGATTGAGTTATTTAACTATTTGTCAGTTTCTCTCCCCAAGTAAAAGACTTACTACAAGAAAAAAAAACCATATGAAAGATATGGTTGATTAACTCATAAATTATCTAAAATTATAATAATAAATCATTTATTATAAAATCATCTAAACAAAATATATTAAAATATTCTTCTATAATTTATTTGGACAAGTTTTTTTTAAATTTTTAAGTATTTATAAATATTTCAACGTAAAAAATTTATTTCTATAAGAATTGAGCACTAAACAAGAAATAAAATTATTATTTAAAAAAATAAAGTATATCACTTTTTATTCCAAAATTATCGAAAAACAAAATAAATTAAAATATGCTTCTTATAATTACTTATATGTACTAACTATAATATTTTTATTTAAAAAATAATAATAAATTAATTTATTCCAAAATTATCTAAACAAAATGTATTAAAATATTATTCTCTATAATTTATTTAGAAATATTTTTTAGAAGTTTTCAATTATTTATAAATATTACTCTATAAGATTATTATTTTCAATTATTTCAAAATTACCTAAAAACTTTATTTCTTAAACAATTGAACAATTAAAGATGAAAATGAATTATTATTTAAAGAAAAAAAATATAATAAATCACTCTATTCCAAAATTATTCAAACAAAATATATTAAAACATTATTCTCTATAATTACTTATATAGAAATGACTAAGATATAAATTATTTTATTATACGGAAAAAATTTTACTTTATTTTTTAGATAAAAATGAACTTATTTATTGGATAAATTAAATTTCTTTACTGGAGATATCAAATAAATACTTTTTATATTATTTTGTTGTGATTATACTTTATAAAAAAACTCTCTATGGGTTTATGGGGATGCAAGAAAAGATGGAAGAAGGTGATTGGTTCGTTATGCAATAAATTTTCATATATTAGTGATATGCAAAATAAATAACTTTTACATTATGTTCCTAATTAGCGTATATAATAAAATGACCATTGATTTATAAAATTTAAAAAATGAACCATAAATAAAAAAAAAAAAAATCAATATGACAACAATTTTCAAAAAATGACACCATAATATAAAATTAGTACCATCTAACTACTCCAACACAATTTTTGTTTTAATTTCATATGGTTTCACTTTTCATAAAATGACATCATAAACCTAAAACTAACATTCCCTATTAAATATGTTTTTATATGATGTGTCACCTTATAACTCTAAGTCATAATGATGTCATTTAAAAGAACACAATACACAAATTTTACTTTGTTCGATAGTGTGCTTTATATCCACGTAACGCTGGGCTCAAAATTTTACTTATCATTAAAATAGGATTACAATCATATTTATAGGGTAACCCCGGATATGATCAAATTACAAAAAAAAAACCCTATAACCTGAATATAACATATCATACTACAGGGGCTTAGCCCCCGCTCCGGTATTTACCCCCTTTTACATTTAATATGAACTACGTGACATGACAAATTGTTAATAGTGACTTTTAGACGACATCAACATACGTCTCAGAAGGTCTTGTTACTACAAATTCGCCATTGATGAATGTTCTCACCGAATTATATATAAAGCATAAAGTCTTCCTATTAGTTGAAGATAGTCCCAAAAGGATGGTGCTTACTTTATTTCCTTGCCCCATGTGTGTCTCACTGCTGTGTTTTTGAGGGGAAAAGGACACCAAAAAAAGAAAAAGAAAAAGAAAATGATAACAAGTAGATTAGAAGGGACAATGCCATCCAAAATCCAAAAATATTTCATGCATGTAATATTGAGAATTCCCATAAAGATAGGAGAATATATTATTGTACAGAATGAGCTAATAGAGTTCAGGAATAATGCAATCACATTCAACTTAGATAATGGATGCTGCTTACTGCACTAATCTAGATGCTCTATCTGTGTTTGGTTCCAGAAAATTTTGGGAGAAATGGAAAGGAAAAGAAAATAAAAGGAAAGAAAAAAAGAAGTTAAATCTAACATATTATTTAGGCTGAAGGCCCCAAGTAAAAGGCTGAAGGCAAAAGATCCCAAATCTACAAACAAGTAAAAAATAAACAATCACAAGAAAAAAGAAGGTATATCTTGGGGTCAGTACATGAAATTTTATGTTTTTTGCTAGAGAATTCAGTTGAAAGACATTGATTCAGATAATGTCATACTACACCTAATTAGGTTGCACTCTAAAAGCTCCTTGAAAGTGATGCAAGGAATGAAGGTCATGAGAAGGCTTCAGTGGAAGAACCATCTGATGGGGAGCCTAATGTAAGAAGTTTCGCAGCATGATTGCTTATCTAATGTTTCTTGAATTCATCTCCTCCTCAATATTGCCTTTGGTTCACTTATATATCAACCATACAATTGTTTAATCTTAAATTTGTGATGTGATATCAATTATTCTCTCTTGATCCGCAAGTCTTCCTACGTTAATCCTAAATATGAGAGGTCTTTCACAGTTTCCAACTGTGATTCTCTTTCTTTTCCCTTTTGCTTTTATGAAATGGTAAAAGAACAAAGAAGCCTTGAACTAAGTATTCATATTCATGGGAAAACATTTAATAGTCAAGTTTGGGAAAATAATATCCAATTTGTTTATTAGTTCTAAATAAAGAAAACGAAAAACAAAAATCACATACCCATGCCTATTAGTCTCTGCTTGGTAGGGAAAAACAATTATGATACCCTAGGTTTGTTTTCTTTTTTTGATATTCTTTGGAGCTATGAAATGGTGAAGTTGAAAATAGCTTTTGTTATCACTTCTTTTAAATGATGCAGACTGGATAATAATTTAATTACACGAAGTCCAATCGTCGTGAGTAGCTGACTATAGATATCTTTCTTCTCTTCCATTTTTTTGGAAGAGAAAATTTTTTTTTCTTATGTTTTGTTTTATCCCTTTTATTTTATTTATTTTATTTTATTATTATTTTTTTTTTGTAAAATGTTTTGTATGGTGGCAGTGCTCAACTTCAATTTAAATAAGTGTGGCTACAGAGGGAAATGCCATAAAGCAGTGAAACTGGATTTAGGTATGTACCCTGGTGGGCTCATCTTAATTTTCTGATGAAAGCAGGCTGTTGTTTGTAAATGTTACGCGCAAAGAGATTTCTAAAATCAACTACTTGTACTGTCAAGATATCCATGGACTCAGATCTAGTTTTGCACTCACACTCCCGAATAACATCCTCGGAAACTAAAATCACTTGTTTCGCTTTTTTTTTTTTGGCTATCTCGTCAAGAGGTCGCCAAGCACCTTTACAATCAAGATGAATTACTATTCTTATTTGCTAGTCAAGATAAACCAAAAAATTCACTTAAAAAATTAATCATTGCGGTTATGTTGGAAATTTATAAGAAGATGATAATTTTTCCTCGGGTTATTCGAGAAGCCAAGCAATGCAAATTTTACAATCAAGATAAATTAATATAGTTTTTGGTTAGTCAAGGAAAACAAAACCAAGGCCAGCCTCGTTGGAATTATTGAAGGAAATATCTTCTTTTTTTTTTGTCTACTTTATCTAAGATAGAAAAGCTTGACTAATTCTTTGCTACTATCTTATTTTCTAAGAAAAATCTTTTAAAAACTTTTTCCATAAAATTTATGTGTAATAACGTGTAGAATCAGCCAATAAAAAGACCTTAGAAATTTCTGTCATGAAAGATGGTTGAGAAGAACCTTAAGAAAGGTACCAACAAGAAAAGTTAAATATGGGTAATGATATAGCATGATAGAAAAGCTTTTGACTAATTTCATTTTCTATTGAAAATAGTCTGAAAAAAGTCTTATTTTCTATGAGAAAATTGATCCTACTATTTTCAAAAGAGTTGTTGGTGTAGGACCTCTTCGACAGAACAATGTAAAAAGATAAAAATTGTGAGACGGTTAGATGCATGAAAGGATTGAAATGAGTGTACATGGAGTGAAGCTTCAATTGAATACAGATACTTAATCTTCATGGCAAAATGGCTTCAAAATCTTCCTTATAATTAGAAGATGAATAACTCTAATTCAGGTCCCAAATGAGGAACATGAACATTATAGATAATTTCTATTAATAGACTCTTAACCAAATTCATATTAAGTTTGACTAATTCTTTTAATTGCTGATTTTTTTTTTCTTCCGAAGTACATGTCTATTTATACAAAAGGAAGATACTTTTTGTCAGGGTTTATTTCACAATTCAAGATGACTTAATTTTATGTTTGTGAAATGTAGAGATCGGTCTAACTTGATAATGAGTTCTAAAACTCAGGGCTCTCCATAATTAATTTGGGACACATTTCATATGCCAAGTCTCTCTCGTTTCCTTTATGCACGCTGCGGCATTTCTAGAATTTCTAAGACAAATGACTTGAACTTAAATCATAAAATTAAAAACACAATTAATGTGATGAACAGGTATCCCTCCATCTAACTACTTGTAGAAAATATTGCACTAGCTCCTTTGGGTGGAATGGTATCTATCTATCTGTCATTTTCTATGAGCAAACCCAATTTACAGCTTTTCAAGGACTTAAAGAGTGTAGGCGTACATCAACGAAGCACGTCTAAGGACTTTGCATGCAGTGTGGATGACATTGCCGTCAACCAAGCATTCCCAAACAAAAGAGTGGCCAGTTTTAAGAATTATGGCCAGATTACAATAAGATTTGTGTTAGCCCATAATTTATTTAAAAAAAAGCATGAAATATGTCTAGTCGTGTCCGAAACCCTTAACTTCTTATCTAGTCAACGACATTATCATAGGAGGTAGATTAATTCTTGAACACGTGTGTCAGACACGTGTTCAAGTGTCCTACACGTGACACCCATTTGTGATTGCCATTCGTGCTTCTCATGGTCAAAGTCTTGTAGTCAGTCCGAACCTCTTAGAATTGGGTAAGCCTCTAAACAACAACCTCAATGGTTCCATCCTAAATACCTTCGTTCTCTCTCCTTAATTTAACAAATTCTGTACTCTAACTTAAATATTATACTTGTAACTCATCATGTGCCTGGCCTCATTGTTAATTTTTTGTCTCTTTATGTCCTTATTTGGTGTGCTGGCTTAATGTACCCTTTCATGCTCTATGAAAAAATAAAACGAAGGAAAAATAAAAATATTCTAGTTAAATCTAATGTAGTATCTTTATTTACTACCTCAAAGTTTTATTTATTTATTTTAATTCATCAATATATAAATAATTTAAGAATATTAAATTTTGAAATAATTTTTTATTAATATTTGATTTTATTTGAAAATTTTAATTAAATAGCAAAATATAATAAAATCATTTTTTGAGAACAAAATACAAAGATTTGGGTCAAATTTTGTAGACAAGATATCACTTGGAATCTCAATGCAATCTACTACTTCACCACATGTGAGGAGTTTAAAATCTTCCACACAAGTAGTCCTCGACGACTCAGATACATACATTTTATTTGTATCCTAACCGCAAACACACTCATGTTGAATTCTCTTCCAAAACAATACCAAAGACAGCAAATGAAGAACAATTTATTATTTTGTTTTGAAATGAAAAGCAGCTTTAAATTTTTAGCATATGAGGTTATAAGAAAAGTATATATATATATATTAAATATATAAGGACACGGAAAAGGTCTTAAATAGTTCCCACATCTATTTTAAACTTTAATATTTTCTAATGAGATAATACTTCATAGTTTTTCATATGTCAAGTAATGATCATTTTCTTATATAAATTATCTCTATCAAGTCACATAAGAATATTGACATAAATTTTTTCAAGATTCTTTTCGTTTATTTAAGGAAATATATTTAGTAAATTTATGCACATTACCTTAATATTTTGTTTTTTTTTGAAAGTACCTTCCCTTTATTGAGATAGAATGGTTCTTTCAAGATCAACACTATGAAACAATCGTCACTCTATAACTTGTAATTAATTAGTATTAATTTTGAGGAGAGTTTCTTCCCTATTCTAACAATGATACTCGATGTAATGCTAGGATTAATGCTTTTAGTTAAAAGAAATTTTAAGGACTTGGAAAGATCCTTAAATTGAAGTAAAGATCCTTAACTCATGGTCTAAGTTCATGAGAGCTAAAGGACCACATGTTGTCTCCAAGATATTCATATTCTTCATTGCTCATCAATCACATAACCTAAATTTATGCTAAAAATCATTTAACCTGAAAACCGAATTTATCACAACCTTTTCATCTTGAGTGCAAATGTATAAACATGGCACTGGTTTTGGTTTAGTGGAGAAAGGAAACTCTAAGGACAATAGACCAAAGAAAATAAAAAATGAAGAACAAAAAAGGATGTGACATATGAAATACATCCCATGCTCACCAAATTTACCTTCTCCGGCTGCTGCTAGATATGTATTGATGTGTGTTCTTCCATTGTATCTCGCTCCTAAGAGCCCCTTCTATAAAGCCCGCCTCCTCAAGAAGAGGTTCTGACTGAGCCACCATTGGTCAGCTTCACGATCTTCATCTCTGGGCCTTTTGGTGATTCCATGGAACATATGATACCGATTTCTCTAGAACTCGCAAAGGATGCATTCCCCGATCGCTACTACTTTCATCCGACTTTATAAGCAAACTTTGATCTACGTACCCATGGAATCGCCTGTGCAAAGACATTTTCAGAAGGCGGAAGAGTATGACCATCTTGGAACTCACTATCAATTGGTCTTCTTCCGCAGAACATTCAATAAAAGGATTCCATAACTACATATCTCCCTCTCTGTCACATGACCACTTTACACCATATTATGTATAATCATTATCACTAAGCATATGTAAAAAAAATGGAATTTATTTATATCCATGGAAAATACTATTGAACGTAAAATGAATAGAGATATTTAATTACTTGTAGCTGAAATTGGTACCTGGAGCAATGTAGCCTATGGATCCTTTCATTGTAGCTGGAGTTACTTTGTCTATGCTAGTACTTAGCAACGAAGTGGTCGAAATGACGTATGACTAAATATCAAATCACCGATACGGGCCCGGTCATATCATCACAAGAAGAACATTTGTTAGCTTAAGCTCATATGAACAACAATGACGCTACATTGAGTGTGAAGATATCAATGTGGCAATGCCATAGAGATCCATCAGAGAAGAGTAACTTCTTCAAGTTCATCCTCTATTGTATCTAGATGTAACCATCCGTCTGGGTTCCTTTAGACATCAACTCAAACACTAAAGCCTTAAAATCATTACCCTGCAAGTCCAAGCTTGTGGCGCTAATCTAAGAAGACTTTGACGGATCTGCGTCGGATTTTCCCCAAGGCCTTGCATTCCTACATAAAGCTCTTTCAGCTCTCATTCTGAAGACACCTTTACTCCGCACATTATTCCATCTGACCAAGGATTCCTTTTGTACACGTGAGCCATAGCTCCTAACACCGACCTTATTATTAGGGACTCGAGAAGCCTGATTTTTATGAGCCAATGAAATTCTCAGGAATTGCCTATCGAAGATTTTGTACAGGCCTTATTCTCATTTTCTTCCTCCTCAAACGATAATGAAAACAAGGCCAACAAACCAATGATGAGGTCTTAATGATTACTGAATCAGTAGTTTGGCATAGGGACACTTTCTTTTTTCCGCAGAGGAGGTGACACTGGACATGTGGAAGATGAAGTTTGGGGAAGTCTTACATAGATTATTGTTTCCTTCAACTGAATAAGACATCGCCTGAACCGATAGGCCGCCCACAAAGACAAGTTCAACAGTCAAGAATGGAAGATCCCTACAAACATTCGGATCCTAATAGAAAATTTGTTGCAAGAAAGATCCAGTGTGATTCAAACCTCTGAAGATTTTGCACTGTTGGAATCTCACCTTCAAAGACATTACCACCAAGTAGAAGACCCCGTGATTTCCAAGGAAGCATCTAAAGCATTTTGCGAGCACTGATATCCGCTGTGAGACATCTAATTCTCCAAGGTTAACTGGGTTGAATCTCCAAAGGGCAAATAAGACCTAAGAAAGGCGGCACGCACTGAAGGAGCACGTTTAGGAAAGACCTATAACATCGCTAGGAATTGAAATCCATTGAAGTCAAGTGAGCAGGTGATCAAATGGTATTTATATTTTGAGGTCATAGGATCAGAAGTACACTCACTCAAGTTGTCGCTTAAATCAAGACTCAGATAAGAATGTTTAGTTACCGATTGAGAACGGTATTCCTCCAGAGAGTTTATTTCCAAGCAAAAATAATGCTTGCATTTTATAAATCTTGCCAATGTTAGGAGGAATGCTACTAGTGAGGTGATTCATACCCAAGTCAAGGTATGTTAGATTTACAAAATTCTCTATGCCCGAAGGGATTGTTCCATGAATCTGGTTGATTCCCAGACCTATCCTTGAAAGTTGGGTCGTGAAATTAGCAATTGTGCTAACTAAAGGACCTTTGAGAAAATTATGGCTAAACTCAATTACTTGTAATTGAGTGCAATTTACTAGAGAATTAATGAAGCTCAACCATTCCTAACTGAACTCCAATTGGTTCACGCCATGTTTTATGGCTCAAAGGTTTCAGAGTCTTCCCAAATCATAGGGTGGTACTTCAACCAAGAACTGCTTGTAAGGAGAAAGATACCTTCAAGCATTGAAGCATTAGATAATGAAATGGGGAATGTGCCCTTTCAATCGCTTATTACAAGACCTAGATACCAAAGATGAGGATAGGCGACACCAATATCCTGACTAAAACTTCCCTCCAGTTGGTTTTCTCCAAGTCGATGGCGACATGTTTGAGAGAGATTGTACAAAGAAGAAGAACACACCTCATAATTTGTTGAACATTAAATGAATAATGTCTAAACTTGTTCTACTCAAGCTCCTCGTGAATGCTTCCTTCCGTGCACTGGGAAGCCAGTTGGACAATAGAGCGAGAGATGAGAGGTTCCCGAAAGTGAAGGATCTTTCCCGTGAGATCACAGAGGCGCCCAGAGCTCTCACTCAAGATAGCCGCCCTTGGATTCAACACGTTTCAGTTGTCAATTAGATTAAGTCTCCTGCCTGCAATATGGAGATCGGGTAGAACTGTCTGAAGCGAATTGTTGCTAAGATAAAGAACTCGCAAAGAGGAATGAACAAACCCATCTCGAGGGTACTTCCCATGAAGTCGTTGTTTCGAGATTAATTGCTCTAAGAGGGCAGAGGTCCCATGTGGGGTGATAGAGGGATCCCACCACCATATGAAAAATAGATTTAACTGAATTAATTCTATTGACATGCTCACACCACACACCCGACCATCAAAGCGAGAGTGTCATTCCAAGAACTCGCATCCCGAGTGGATCCCGCATTCCAAATTTTGAAAGCAATCAATGCAAGCCGACCGTTTACTTTGTTGGCAAAGATGCTACGACCGGCAGTTGATCGACGCCATAGATGCAAAGCATAAATAATAACGGTACAACAAAAGAAAGACGTGAAGGCCTTCATAATTCACCAACATTAATTTTGTAGCCCCTATATATGTTTCCAAATCGAACATAGAACATTAATTATTAAGTACGCCTATTTATACGTAAAGTGATTAGTACTTCACGTTTATTTCACACCAAGATGACTTGACTTTATGTTCATGAACCGTGTAGACTCAAGTACTAGATAATGGAATCTAAAATTTTGTGGCTCTCCATAATTAATGCGGGGACACACTTCATATACCGTTTCTCTTGTTTCAATAAGGCATGTCTAGATCTTGTCATTTTCATGAGCAAACCCAATATATACGCCCAAAAGTCAAGAAGATAATAACTTATAGCGCGGGATGTCCACGTCTCTAATGACTTTGCATGCAAAGTGTGGACGACCCCGCACTCACAAAATGTACTAACTCCTACTCATTATCCGGGCATGCAATCCGCCCTTTAATTATAAAATGACACTTTATTTTGTGTGGAAATGTACTGCTACTCCTCAGAGTTAAACTATATGTCTACTATTAAATTACAACAACTTAATTTTCTAGGGAAATCCCTCAAATTAAGTCTAGTAGCCTGTCACAACTTCTTAGAATTGGGTCTTTTGGAACGATAACCTCAATGGTTCCATCCCCTCAAATTAAATATTATGATTGAAACTCATCATGCCTGGCCATTTTATACTTTGTCTTTTTTTTATGTAGGCTTATTTGGTGTTTTGTTTAATGTACGCTCCATGCTCTGAGTAAAATGCAAAGCGGGAAGAAAATAGAAGTAAATGTAGAATAAAAAAGAAAAAAACAAGAAAAAATTAAAATCGAAAGCAATTAATCTAATATATTATTTTTATTTATAACTTCAAATCTTTTTTTTTCATTCATCAATATATAAACAATTTAAGAATGTATTTCTTTGAATTTTTTAATTAAATAACAAAATATAAGAAGTCATTGTTTAGGAACCAAATACAATTTGAAGGATTTTGGGTCAAATATTCATCTTAGATCATAAACCCATTTTCCTATGAATGTCAGAGGGAAGACATCGCTCCACCCATTAGATTTCTTAGAGGTTAGGAAATGAACCATCGAGGTTGTTGTTAGAAAGAGTCAAATATTTTAGATTTCGACAGTTAATGACCGATGGTACATCCTACCAAGTTGTTTCGCTTAAATCAAGATTGAATAACAAGGTTACCGATCGAGGATGCGATTCGCAGAGTTTTGTTTCCAAGCATACCAGCTTGGTACTTTATGAAGCTTGCCGATGTTAGGAGGAATGCTACCAAAGGAGGTGATTCATACAAAATTGTTCCTAAATCGAATGTATAAACTAGCTTCGAAGTTGGGATCATGAGGCGACTTGACCTAACCTAACCCCTAGGAGGTATAATACTCCTTGAAATTTTTACAAAAATTCTCACTTTAAATCAGCTTAGATCGAACCTCACCCTAAATTTATGCCCCTAATCAATAAAATCTTATACTACTAGGTTATCATTCCAAGTCTGTCAATATATGTATGCCCTTTTTGAACTAAATTTCTGGGTCCATCACTGAATTAATGTGATAATAGTTGAGGTATTAGCATTAAAAAACACCGACCTTCCATACTAGGATGCTCGCTACGAAATATCGCCCTCATGTCGACCGTATTCATCCGCACCACAAACAGCCGCATCGCCAGTGGCCACCATAGACACGACTCAAGGTTTTGCATTTGGCGGAGGTCCGAATCTCGCTTTCATCAGCTTATACATCGCTCCATATAGTATAGTTCCATCAAGCCACTGCATTCTGACTATTTCCAGGTTCAAGTTGAAGCCGCTTTGAATCGAATATTGAACAGTTGCTCATACGTAGGCCTAACCAAGCTCCACCTGCTAACGAGCAAAGTAAAACCTTAGTGGAAAAATCCAAGGAATCATGAATGTCAACAAAGCTCAGATTTGGTGGCTAAGACAATCCACATGTGCTTCCCCCTTGCCACGAGTCAACCCCAAAGGGGCCTCGTGCTGTCACGCCATCGACAAATAGTTTAGCACAAGAAAGGTTGGATTCCTGAAGGCCCATGAAGGGTTCCAGTAGGGCTATACCGCCCCGCAAATTTCATTTACACCAAAGAATTTGCTCAACCATCCAATCTCCTCTAAGATCGGTCCTAAGCAATTCCCATTTGCATCGCAAGTGCATAAAGATGCCTTAAATCCCATCTTCACTCGGGCCTGTAGCGAATCGCCTGCAAATATTCCGGCTTACCTCCTCATTAAGAGGGGTAAAAACAATCATGCAAAGTTACCCATATATCTTGTTATTCACCAACATAACTTTTCTTCGCCTCGTGACCGATATCAAAACCTGATCTGACTTGGAATGAGACCGCTCAAAACCCGTGCGCGGAGTATGTTTCCATGCATCCAATTTACTCTGGCCAAATACTCCTCTTCGCTGTTCCCATCATGTGTTTCTCCACAGACGAGATCCATGTTAGAGTGTGATCCATGAACATTTGAATTTTTAAATTTTGAATCTCCCATAACACCTTTCCCCAACCCTTGCAACTCTTCAGAAGACATGTGATGGCCTGGTCTCCATATAATGAAGAGACACTGCACATTTTGGGTCCCTAAGCCTACTCAAAAATACAGAGAAAATCAGCATCAAATTATTTTGAGAAGGGTTTAGAAGAACCAAAATGCTATTTCCGCTTCCGCTTTCGAGCTCTAACAATGGCCTGGAGGTATGTAGATTCCCGGTATTTTTCTTCCGCAGATAATTTGATATTGATTATGTTGTTCAATCACCTGATTAACATTTGCATCGTGAGCCCCACTATATCTCTGCCTTTATACGTGTTTGTGCAAATTTTATATTCTTGAAAATTTGCAATGCAGTGTTGATTTTCCAGAATGCTAGATATTTTGGTTTGACATGTTTACTTGGTTTTAATACATTAAAACTATTTCATAATAATTTTGATGTGTTTTGTGTTTTTAAATGATATCAAACTACATGGGAAATTCATGCTTTTGTTTAGAATGAAGGTCTTCAATGGCAGTTCTCATGGTAGTACGAAGAAGATGGCAGTTCTCATGCTTTTGTCAGACACTTTCCTTGTTCATTATATATTGAACACTCTGCCCCAACAATACAGTCCCTTCAAAATCTCTTACAACACACATAAGGATAAATGGTCAATTAATGAATTGTTGACCATGTGTGCGCAAGAAGAGGGAAGGTTAATGATGGAAGAGGGCAAACAGGTTAACTTGACCACCTTTGGAAAGAAAAGAAAGGGAAAGATTCCTATTCAATCAGGCATAAAGAAGGAGTCAAAGTGTTTTTTCTGTAAGAAGAAGGGACATATGAAGAAGGACTGCTTGAAATTTAAGATCTGGCTTGATAAGAAAGGTACTCAATTTTCTTTTTGTATGTTATGAATCTAATATGGTTAATGTTAATCATAACATACGGTGGATTGATTCTCGTTCTACAACTATGTTTCAAATACCTTATGTGGTATGCAAAACCTATGAAGCCATGGAAGTGAACACGAATCATTCAGTGTTAAGATGAGTTCACGTGTGGTGCTTATCGCACTGTAGCCTGTATTGCTGCTGCCATTTAGAATTGGAAAAGACATTTTATGTTCCAAAGTTTCTCTAGGAATTTTAATTTCACTCTCAAGACTCAGACCTTTAGGATTTTCCTTTAGCTTTTCGTACATCGGGTTTCAACTATCCAATAAATTAAAGTTATTGGTTATGGTACATTATCCGATGGTCTTTTCCATATTCGCCATAAAATAATTTACTTATAATTCTATGCATGTTACCGCTGGATTAAAAGATGTGTTATGAATGAGGAATCCTATGTTATGGCAATCGAAGATTAGACATATCCATTGAAAGAATAAAGAAATTGCAATGATGGGGTACTTAGTACTTTGGATTTTGTTAATTTCGAGACTCAGGTGAATCAGACAAGGGCAAGCAAACCAACAAGTCTAAAAGGGTGGAAAAGAGGAGTTCAAAACCTATTAGAGATTATACATAATGACATTTGTCATCCCCGACATGGATGCAAATACCAAATATTTCTGAATACCTTCATAGATGATTATTCACGATATATGTATCTCTACTTACTTGCTCAAAGGATGAGGCTTTAGACGCCTTTAAAGTTTTTAAGGCTGAAGTAGAATCAATGCGGAAAATATATTAAGATCGTGAGATCAGATAGAGGTGGAGAGTATTATGGTAAATGCAATAGTAGAATGGACAAGCTCCGTGCATTTGCGGAGTTTCTTCAAGAAAATGGGATTGTTGCCCGGTGACATCTGCGCCCGGTTCTCCATCGTAATGGTGTGGCAAAAAGAAGAAAACCGAACTTTAATGGACATGGTAAGGAGTATGAGGAGTAATACAAAACCACCTCACCTCTGCGGACTGAAACTTTAAAGACTACCAGGTATATATATTAAACGTTCCAACCAAGGTCACTCTAAGATGCCTTTGAGTTATTCAAAGGTTTGAAACCGAGTTTTGCGAGATATACGCGTCTTTGGGGGATGCCCGTCTGCTAAGAATTTATAACCTACAAGAAAAGAAGCTAGACCCAAGGACCATTAGTGGGTATTTTATTGGATATGCTAAAAGGTCCAAGGGGTATAGATTTTATCATTCATCTCACAAGACTAGGATCGTGGGAATCGCAAATGCGAAATTTCTTGAGAATGACTTAATCAGTGGGAGTGATCAGTTTGAGGACATTGTTTCTGAGAAAGACCATTATGAAGGTCAACCCTCTGGTTCAAGTGATAGATTGATTGTCATTCACACCCCTCAAGTACAACCGAGTGTGAGACAACCATTTCCTGAAATTCCACATATTTCTAATATTGATACTGTAAATCAAGTTGCAAATGAAGAAATTCCATAAATTGTTGAACAACCAGACCAGCAAATGTGCTGATCAACAAATTCTCAAGAGAATGATGAAGGCAACATTAAGAAGATCTACAAGAGTTAGGAAATCAGCAATTCCTAATGATTATATAGTGTATTTACAAGAATCGACTATACCATCGAGCCGAAAAGATCCGTAAACGCTTACGCTTTCGCGAGTTCTAAGGAATCTAACCTGGGCGGTACAAATGCCACAAAGAAGAAATGCAATCTATGGCATCTAACCGAGTTTGGGATCTCGTTAAGTTGCCTGATGGTATAAAAGCCATTGGATGTAAATGGGTCTTTAAAACGAAGAAGGACTCATTGGGCAACATTGAGAGACATAAGGCTAAACTCGTTGCCAAAGGATTCAATCAAAGGAAGGAATCGACTACACCTGAGACCTTTTCTCCTATATCTAAGAAAGATTCTTTTCAAATAACTGCGGCATTAGTTGCCCATTTTGACTTTGATTTACATCAATGGATGTAAAACGGCATTCTCAATGGTAATCTAGAGGAAAAGGTTTACACAGCACAAACAACCTCAAGGATTCTCCTAGTGAAGGTGAGCATTTAGTTTGGTGGCTTAAGAAATCTCATATATAGATTAAAACAAGCATCTTTCACCAATGGTATTTGAAATTCCATGAAGTCATTACTTCATTCTGCTTGAAGAAAATATCATGGATCAATGTATATATCAGAAGGTCAGTGGGAGTAAGATTTGTTTTCTTATGTTATATGTGGATGATATTCTACTTGCAACCAATGATAAGGGTTTGTTATATGAGGTGAAACAATTTCTCTCAAAGAACTTTGACATGAAGGATATGGGTGAGGCATCTTATGTCATTGGCATTAAGATCCATAGGAAAGATCTTGAGGCATTTTCGGGCTCATCTGAGATCCCATATCAATAAAGTTTTAGAGAGATTTAACATGAAAAATTGTTCCCCGAGTGTAGCACCCATTTTGAAGGGTGACAGATTCGATTTGAATCGGTGCCCTAAAAATGATTTCGAACGGGAACACATGAAGAACATTCCATATACTTCACCTGTTGGAAGCCTAATGTATGCTCAAGTCTGCACTGCACTGCATTGCATTTGCCGCGGAGTATTAGAAGATATCGTATAATCCGTATCAATTCATCGGAGAGTCAGAAGAAGGTGATGAGATACCTTCAAGGAACAAAGGATTACATGTTTATGTATAGACGAACATATAGCTCGAGGTGATCACATCTCGACGCTGACTTCATTGGCCGTGGTTGGATTCTCGAAAATCAACGTCCGTTATATTTTCAAGCCAGTCAATGGAGCCGTGTTCGAGAAGTGCGAAATGCACTCGGAACGCTTACCCCACTATGGAAGCCGAAGTTCAGATTCCGCTTTGAGGCTAGCTCGCATGGTGTGGTTAAAGAGTTTCATATCTCGGGCGGAATTGTGATTCTATATCTGTGCCATTGAAATTAGAATCGCGATAACTCGGGCCATGTATTTATGGGTAAGAACAACAAGAGCGGAAGTCAAAGTAAGCATATCGATATTAAGTACTTAGCCATAAGAGAATGTGGTTAGAGAAATGAAAGTGGTCATCAACACATTAGCACCGAAGCCGATGATCGCCGATCCTTTAACTAAAGGCATGCCACGGCATTTTAAGGACTGCGTAGTACAAATGGGACTTGGTTCCACGATGTAATTTTATTGTACGTACATTCATTATTTTAAATAAAACTCTTATTCAATCTGATATTTCTTATACGGTTTTGTACATTTCAGATTATTATTATTAATTTGAGAAATATCATTAAGTTTGGACCTTGAATAAACATATGGTTTATTCATTAAGTTTAAGGGTTTGTGTTGAGGAACTTGATATATTGTAACATGGAAGATACTACTCACTATAAGAGGACCTATTGTATGATTTATATTTAGTTTGTTTGATAGGTGTTGAATTATATGATCAAGTGGGAGAATGTTAGAGGTGATCCATGAACATTTGAATTTTTAAATTTTAACTCCAACACCTTTCCCCCAACCCGTAACTCTTCGTAAGACTCGTGGACGGCCCGGTCTCCATATAAAGAAGAGACACTACACATTTTGGGTCCCTTTGCCTACTCAATACAGAGAAATCACAACAAATTATTTTGAGAAGGGTTTAGGAAGAACCAAAATTATTTCCAAGCCTGGGGCTTTTCGATTTCTTAACAATGGTCGGAGGTATGTAGATTCTGGTATTTTTCTTCCGTGATAATTGATTGGATTATGCGAATAATCACCTTTGATTAACAATCCATCCATGTAACAGGGCCTCCTGCTGAAGGTACTACCCCGAGGCGGACTTTGACATTTGAAGCCCCAGCAAAGGGATATGCATGGTCGTCCAGTGCATCAGCACCAAGTGAGCTTTTACCCTGGTGCATGATTTGGAAAAGCGGTATCTCAAATGAATCAACTTGAGTGAATGCAATGAATCTGCTATCCAATGACCACCAGTACCCATTCTTCCGATCCATTTCCTCCTACAATCAGCAAAACCACATGACCAGAGAAAATTGTTACTTGCATAGGCGTCATTTTTCCTGCTTGTTTGGAAAGAGGTAAAATATGATGAAGAATGAACTTCTTACCTGGGCTATATATTCTGCAAGCCCATGGGTCTGACATGCACAAGAAAATACATCACATTCAGAGAAAGGATCTTGAAAAAAAATGTGAAAGGTAACAAATCTGTGACTCTTTCAACTAGCCTCTCAGAAAAATGAGAAAGTAGATACTGCACCAATAAAAGCACACATGATCAAAAATATGACAAGCACTCCAAACCAAAAAATTGCTACAAAATTTTGAAAATATCAGTGCTTAATTTGTTGCAATGGTGTTTTTTGACATGTACATATATAATCTGGTAGGTAGATTATTTTCTCCTTTTTAGTGCAATTGGGGATCCCATCAAACTGAAGCATATTCTGCATGTTCATTTTCTATATTTTCCAAGCTCCAGCACTTCCATGATTTTTCCAGAAGCATGGCAATGTAAGTACTTTGAAATTTAAGACTGAGAAGACAAATTCCTAGCACTTAGGACAGCTGAGTCAGACAATCAGCAAAGGTTAATGCAATGAGTTTAGTCACAGAATAGTATTTTGTAACCAGTAAACCAATTTAGCATAGGTTTGAAAAAATGTTCACCAAGATTCATCAAACTGTAATCGCGATTTACGCTTTAAATTTTTTTTAAATGGTTAAAACTATTGTCACCAACAACGGTTTTAATTTTAAAGTTAAAACCGTAGTTGGTGAATACAGTTTTAAACACTTGTTTGGGCATTTTTTTTTTAACCTTTACTAGATTGGTAAATTTTTTTTATTTTAAAAGTACTATTTTGGGACAAAACTCAAGGTAAATAGCATTTGTAAAGAAGAATATCCAACATGGACAATGGGAAAATATGTTTACTCAAGGCATTAAGCTGCTAAGTACCAAATGTTAATTGTCTTGGTTCATTGTCCGAGAGATTTATAACATGCAACTCATGATCTCTTACATAAGCAAGCATGGTTCCATCTAGAGAGAGAAGTGGGTCTATAATTGGTGATAACGATGTACTTGCAAGCTTAAGCACTGGTTTTGAACAATCGAATTCCTGGAAATAGATCTGATCATAGAGAGGGAAACCCAGTCATTTCAAGTTCAAAACATTAAAAAAAACGACATAAAATAACATTACAGAACAAGTAATAATGATATCTAAAGGTTAATACTGGTATACGAATGTAGATATCAATCCCAAAACAATAGTAAGTAGTCCAGGGTGGGTCTGATAACATTCATTGGTAAGAATTGCATTTATGAGATCTATTTTGATTCTATCACATCTATATCGCATAACTAGTTGATAGGAGGATGTTTTGATATTCAGAGAAAGTAGGAAATTTTAATATGCTGAGAAACAAACAATATAAACAACAATTAATACCGGAGATTTAGGAACAAACCCCGACAGCAATTTATAAATGACTCCGCAAGTGGAATAAACGACGATCTCGTGAGGTACTTTCCCATGGAAGCCGTTTGTTTTGCAGATTGTCGTTTATTGAAGTGGGTCATTTGTGTAAAGTAAAAGTCACATAATGACCCCCTTTAAAGGACAAAAAAAAAAAAAATTACAAATCTAATTTATTTTTTAAACCAAAAAATGAAGGGTATTTTTACATCATTTTAATAAATTTAATTTCTTAACCACCATATAAACCTGTGACTTAACCCCTTCAAAACTGTTTCAAGATAACTTAATCATGTTAAGTAAACAAGTGCCAGTTATTATGTCCGATACAAATCTAGACTTAACCCCCTTCAAATTTGTTCAAATGTTAATTTGTGAGACCCCGGAAAATCCAGATTTTCTAAGGAAGGGTAAAATGGTAATTTTGGTCAAAATCCGGAAATTTTTCTAGATCTCGGATGACAAAACGTACTCCACCGTTGGAATCGTCTCGCGAAATCTAGCTACCACATCGAATTTCGCTGATTCCTGAGGCTGGCCTAATTTCACGCTTTTTGAGGCGCGGGAGGCCTGCGATGACACATACGGCAAGGTAAGGGATGCCAAGTGGCAGGATTAGAGGGTCACACGCAGGAGACCAAATGCCAACTATTTCGCATGTCCTCACGAGGACACATGGCACCAAGAGGAGATCCATGGCTCACATCAACCACATGTAAAGTGGTCGAGAAAGTCAACTAACGAAAAAGAAACTGTAATTTTGGCTTATGTTACACTCATCTTCTCCACTTCATTTTCCCTTGGCCATTTGTTCGACTGCGCAGCTGGTCGGGAGATTGGGGTTTTGTAGAGAGAAAGTCCGGCTTCTCTCTAAGATCTACTACGATCTGATCACGCCGCTCAAGAAGAGGCAAGTTGGTCTGGCACGCCGAGGGCTACGCAGAGTACCAAGATTTAGGAGTTCTCGACAACCCAAGCAACAGAGGTTTTCCTACTTTACTTTATCACTTTCGCTTAAGGGTCACATAATGGATGTGGACTGGCTGAGGTCCGGATGGTCGTGGGTCCTGGCTCCAAAAGATTTGACCGACCGATAAATCCCTGTGAGCGATTGACACCACCGCTGTTTGTGTGATTGTGTGGTATTGTGTTATTGGCATGAGAAAAATAACATGTTTGTGTGAAGTCAGGCGCTCCAAGATGACCGTTGATTGTGCCTAAATTTCATGTGAGCTAAGTTTATGTTATTATTATAACCTAATAACATGATGTATGGATTTAATTTCAATATACGACGAGCGATATTACCATATTACCGTCATGGTACATTGCATCGCACTTAGCGGGAGTAACCCAAGTAGGAAATTTCCACTCACCGGCTTGCCTACCCGGGCCGTGGACTCCCTTTTCTCGTGTAAATCAAGACGACTTGGGGATGGGACGATCCTAACCTTGTAGTTGAAGAAATGGCCAACCGACCTCTTGCATTTTGTAAAATTCCACAGCAGACCCGCTTTTGTATAAATTGTAATTGAATACAATTGTAAATAAATCAATTTTGTATAAAATATACATTTTTTTGTATGATGTGTAGGCCCAAGTGGCCATTTTTGCACATGTATGGGTCTCATGACATGAGGCTTGTAGATTTTCGTGGGTTGACGGGTAGTCAACAGACACCCGGGTTTTGGGGCGTCACAAATTTAACGATGATTAAGTCCAACAAATAAAAAAGATTAGATTTGTAATATTTTTTAGGTTTTAACATATTAAAAGATAATTTTATCTAAAGTGAAAATATTTTAAGGTTTAGTTTTACAAATAACTTTTTATTTTTATCTCTTTAAACCAATTCTTTTTTTCTTTTTTTTCAATATGGAACTTAAGACACCCGGAAAGTGGGTGGTCAAGAAGGAGGCTTATTATTTATATATATATATATATTTAGGAATTAAATTTTTTTATTATATCAATATATTGTAGATCTTTTACTTAAAGATATAACGAATTGGATGGCTCGAATCAGCCCATTTATTACTTAAAAAATTTTTGATTGGAAGATTTTTGTTGTGATTTGATAGATCTGGGTCAGACTTTGGTTTTGACCGAAAGGAAACATGTTAGAGAAAAGAAAAGATAAAAATGTAAAAGACATTATATTATGGGTTATGTTATTTGTTTCAAAGAGACGGACATATGATAGATGTGGGGATCAGTCCTTTTATACTCTCAAACTTTTTCCCTCCAGTTACAAATATATATAATTCAATTCGATTTTGAAATATTTCAAATTATTATTTTAATATTAAATTTTTAAAAATTTAAAACTGAGGAAATAGGTTTCAATTGTCGATTTTACCAATGTTTTAAAATCGGATCTGATCGAATCGAAAAAGTTAATGATTCATTAAAGCCACTTAATGGGACCGGGATGTATTCAATCTGCTAAACTGTATGATATAATAAAGATATTTATATTTCTTTAAAATATATAATTAATTTAGATTTAACATATCATTTATTATTTTTTATATAAATAAAAATATTTTAAAATTTTGGTTTTAAAATATTTATTAAATGCTTAAATATGAAAACATATTAAAATGGAATAAACTATTATATAAATATATAATTTTGTTAATATCTAAAATAATCATTAAATCGATTAAAGAAACTGTTAGAATTGCCTTCAGAATCTCCCATTTCCATGTTCGAATCCATAAGTCTATTGTATTTAATTGAATTTTTTAGTTACAAGCCTTCTAACCTCATGTGTTTTATAATTCTAAGAAACGACATCACTACGTATAAAAGTATCAAACGACATCGTTTAACTTGAAAAACAAAAATTATGGACCGGCCTGCCTAACTACCTAGCTCACCGATTCGATCAAAAACAGTTTTTTGTATTAAACTGAACCGATTTTGTGGCTGATCGACGATCCGACCAAATGATCGACGGCACCCAAATCTGGCTTTAAACTGGATTTTTCTTTTTCAAATTTAAAATAACTCAACCAAAAACCGAGAATGTTCGTTATGTTCTAAAGTTTTCTTCTATTTCACATTGATTTTTGGAATGAAAAAATTAATTTTATAAATTTGGATAATTTTTAAGAATTTGAAGAATCAAATTTTGGGATAATTTATTCAAAATGAATTGATAATTTTTAGAAAGTGTTTTAAGTCTTTCGTAATATTATATTTTAAATGTTTATTTTGGATAATTTGTCTCGTAATTTTGGAATATTTGTTTTTCTTTGTATTTTTAAAATATTTATTTGATTTTTAGCTTCATAAATATTTAGAAGAATTATATATTTTTAGATTTTTTTTAAACATTATGATAAATCTTATATTTCATTTAAATTAATTAGACTTATAATTGTCTTTTAAAAAAAAATTATAGCTTCTTTTTTTCAATATATCCGTTATTATTTTTATATTATATTTATAATTTACATAAGGTTAGTTAAATTTGGTGGATTTTTTTATAAATATTAAATAATTAGTTTTATTTTTATATTTTTATATTAGAATTTTAATTTTTTATTCGTTTTTTAAACCGAATCGAATCCAATGAAGTTAAATTACTTCATTAGGTTATTATCTATAAACGGAATTGAACCGATTTTATATTTTAAGTTATCGGTTTCGGTCTTAATAAATTAAAACCGATCATTATTGATTCAATTATATTTTTATATTCAAATTAACTAATAAACCGCATACAATCTTAATCACAAGAATACTTGTTTTTAGATGTCCTAAAGAGTCAAGGTTATACATAAAATGTTTTTGTTGTAATAATTGTCAATGAGAATAAGTAATAGGCTAAATCAAACCTATAAATTATTATATACTTTAATCGGCTTTACATTTTTGAAACCCTTAACTCATCCCACGAAAGATTGTATATAAGACTCCAGAACAATATGGGCAAGAAAATCGTGTGAATTCGACATAAAATTACCATTTAAAATCCGTAATTAATTCTCTAGATCCCTGATGACGAAACGGACAAATTGGTTGAATCGCCTCACGAAATCTACAAGCACGTACTGTAATTTCGAGACAGTCTGACCCATCGCTATGTATCGCTGGTGCCAACTGTTTTCATGCCACGGTTCACATATAACATGTACTCATGTACCATATAGATATGGTATAAACTAAGAAAACACATTGAAAAGAACGCTAATATCACCCGAGAAAAGTTATGACAAAAATTACACTACATGAGCCATCATGATCAGAAGATCAAACAGTAAATAGTCTTTCCATCACAAAGGAAAATGCGTGATTTGAAGCAGATTTTCCAGCCAGCCCACCACTCGGCGCTTGCAGAGAAGACTTCCTTCAGTTATCTTCAAGGATCTGACCGCCGGCCAATGACTTGAAACAAACAAGGAACGCTCTACTTGTTGAGCTACGCGGCACTCCTGAATATGAAGCCATTAACCCAAGAGGAGACTTTCCTACTTATTTATCCCATTATGTTGATGCTTTGGCATTAAGGCCGCGAGTGCCAGCTGACCTTGGCCCCAAAACATGGACCTAATTGTTGGAATTTTCTGAATTTTATCATCCAGACTGCCTCAGAACCGAGGGCTGTTGGTCTTTAATTTAAATTTTCTTAAATCATGCTTCAGTGTGAAGAAATGCCGAATGGGTTGTTGGCCTGTCCCAAAACATGTGGATCAAATTATGGAAAATATTTCTGATATTGTTGTCCGGAACCCAGAAAAATCAGTGGGCTGCTTGTGTTGAGATTGTGCTTTAAATTCTATGTTGGTATGTATGAGACCGATTAATGGCTAAATCTACTTTCAAAAAAATTAGAACCGATAAGATGAGTGGGCTGCCCGCGATGTTTACTCGCTTTGGGGACCGACCAAAGTAGTAAGATCATAATTTATTCCGACAAATTATGCTTGGGTGTTTATAAGAGATAGGAAATAATAAACGCTCCACCAAGAGAACCGACGTAGGAAGTATGGGCTGCCCGTGGACAGCCCACTTCATTCGGGACTCGTAAAACAGTCCCAGTTGTGAAAAATGATAAAAATCATCCATGTGTTTTTGGTGAATGACTTGTGGGAATTGAATGACTTGGAGTTGGTGTTGTGTAGAAATCAATAGGTTAATGCTTAATGAGATTAACATAGAGGTCACAATTATATGGAATATAATTGTGTGTGTATAGGCCATTGGGAATAAAATTGTGATTTGCCCAATTATATGAATATAATCAAGGAGCATAGCCATCGAGATGATTATGATCATTAGCCCAAGAGAGCTACCTTTTTGATGCTTGGAATTGATTAATTACATGACACATCGTGTGATCGGATGTTATGCGAATATATTCATGCTGATATGTTTGCATGACACTATACGGAATCCCAGATACATGCATTCCATATGACCTGTAACACTTGGTGACATGTGAGTTAGCTGCACAGATAAGTCTGTAGAAGACTGGTCGCAGAGTAGTCTAAAAATGTAAATTCCGGAGGGAATCCAAATCAAATAATATATATCAACCGTCTGAGTGCCAGCCGATATTTATTGGCCCGAGGGTACCAAATCGACAATATATATCAACCGCTCTGAGCGCCTGGGGCCGATATTTATTCATCGAGGTAGTCCATTAAACAAACACACCGTCTGAGCGCCCAATTGATATATCTACTCTGAGGGTTGTCCACTAATAAAATAATAATTCTCATAAGGCTTAGGCGAGCGTGTGAGAGAGCTCAAGGAGGACTCCTGATCCGGAAGGTCGCTTAGACATTCAAGAGATCATGCATTTGCTTGAATGTTTGTTTAAATTGGAACATTGCACTGCACTTAGTGGCCATGAGTAGCCCACTTAGTGGCGATTCTCCTACCGAGCTTTAGCTCACCCGCCGTGGGATCCCCTTTTACAGTATTGTGTGAGCCATATGAGGAGTATTTACCATCCTAGAGACCGTGGATTGTAAGAAAGTTTCTGATTGTGGCTTTGGCTTCGACGATATGTACATGTATTAGAATTTCTTAATCTTAATATATGTATTGTTTTAAGAGTAAAATATTAACTCTTGAAACTATTGATATAGTTTGATATATGTGTCGAAAGACAGCTTGATGGGCCTCAAGTGGTCAGACGTGATATATATATATTGCATATATTGTTGATCGGGGACAGTTTATACAAAGCTTGTATCAGTAGAGCTCCCGTACAGCTGAGACTCGCCCGATTTTCTAAAGTGGCGGGTAACCCTCGACCTCCACTTGTATTCCGGGTTGATTCGTAGTCAACCCGACTCGAGCTCTCGGGGGGCGCCACAAAGATAAGACGGGCCGAACCAAATTCAACGGTTCTGTCCGCATTTCTCGTGCCCGAGAAAACGAATCACCAGAGGTGAGCTATGAAAGGATATGGCTGGAAAATTCAAGAGATCGGTAGCACATCTTGATCGACACGTTGCCTGATCCACCCGACATAGAATCACCTTTTAAAACTAATGTCAGAAAGACACGTATTTTTTACCTTCGCATCAAAATCCGAATGCTATCCGACTCAATCGTAGTGGCATAAAACAAATAGGCATCGAACATGTAAACAAAATGGGCATCGAACACGCATGGAGATATATATATATATATATATATATATATATATATATATATATATATATATATATATATATATATATTGGGAAACCTTACGTAATCACTCATTCTCGAATTCATTCCCATCGATAACGACTTGTCAGTAAGGTTTTTCCTTCTCCAAATGGAGGACCAGCATTAAGGTCCATCCCGCTGACCAAGATGATAATGTAAGAACCATTATATATAGGAGTTCATGAAGCATTTTGACACGATGATTTGGCAGCTTGAGATAATTAGTATGTGATAGCGCAATGCCAAATTTATCAAAGAAGCAATGCCCCGAATTCAGGTTCTTCACTTGCATTGAGTGATCTAAATCTGCTATTTGTCGTTTTTCCTGGCATAAAACCTACCATGAATAGAAGGTTTCACTACAAATATAAACATCGTGATCTACTTACACCATACAGGGTACCAATGGTGACCCATTTGAAAGTGTTGGTGATACATTATTCAAATTAATATGAATATTATGTCTTTTAACACCCACACCCGCATATGGTGAGTCAAACAAACCAAACAAAGTCCTGAACTTTCAAATATTCAAATGAGAATTCAAATTGCAAATGAAAGTTTGAATCCAGGACCTCATACTAAATCATGTTCTAATACCATATTAAACTACCAACTCACCTAAAGTCACCAGAAGCCATGACGCCTCCCAAAACTCCGGGGTCCGCTTGACTAATTGTCAACCTCGGAATACATGAGGCTCGTTACCTAACGCTATTTCCTTTAGGAAAATTCCGTAGTCTCCCTTTGTACGGGAGCCTACCCAAATACATAACCTGCATAACTCCGTCCCAAACAATCCAATATATGCAATATAAATCTCAACATGAGTAAAATTGCCTCTCGCTCATAACCAATACTCATAAGATCAATTATCATAACATTCTTCTAATTATCTCAATAATTCAATAGTTGATTGCACTTTTATATTAAACACACAAAATATATATTAAAATCTACAATTCTAATACATGTTATAACTAAAAACCATCAAGCCACAAACCGCTTCTTCAAAATCAACCTCAAAATGAGTCAGCTCCTCGAGCGCCAGACCGAAAATAAAGCGTCCCATCGAGACGCCGAAATGAAAAGCCTCGCAGAGAATCGCCCCTGGGAAACGCCACTTCACCACCTAAGCGCAAAGGTAATGTCTAGTGCTAAACACACACTCAAGTAAATACATGATCCTACTGAATGTCTACACGACATTCTACGTCACGAGTCCTCATCGACTCACCACACTCGCTCTAAGCCATGTACGAGAAAATAATCATTTTCAAACCAAACTTTTGTTCTTGAAAAATATACTCACCGAAATATTCGTACAAATATGGGACTACTCCTCCGAGGTCAATTGGTTGGTGAGCTTTCAAATGCTCACAGCCTCATCCTGAACATTCCGCCGCCCATCTCCCAACCTGCCCACTCCGAATATCATCCCGTGAAATTCCTTCTTCTCGCAAACATGCCCGCTTTTATAAAATACATTGTCATGCACTCACACTAATCTTAGGTTACCTAGCAACACCACCATCACACATCACTGTGTAAATGCATATGAAAACGACATGCCATTTTTCAAAATCATTTACACACATACAATATGCATATTTTCAATCAATCAAGTAATTACACACACGTGAATTCCACACTTCAATCATCACCTAAATCTGCAAATTACTGAAAGAACCATAATCATCACTACAACGGCTTACAACACAATTTAATCTCTATATAATTGCGTCATTGTGTTAACACCTCAAGCATTAACCTAATAATTCTTTGACGACCAACTTCCACTAATTTCTACACATACCAAGCCATTCAATTCACACAATTTCAATGCCAAAACACATGGACCTTATGGCCATTTCACACAAAACCCGGACTAATTTTTAATGATCTCCGAAATTTCCAGCTAGTTGGGCTGTCCACTGCAAACCCATGTCCAACTTTATTATCCTTTTTGAACCGAATTTTTTACCCATTATCGCCTCATAAACACTCAAAGCATAATTTATTGAATAAATTATCACAAAGGACCTATACAGTCCGCGTAATGTTGTCTAGATTGCCCAAATCGGCTCCCTGCGTGTACCTGAACACTTGGCCCCATGTTTTGTACCGATCAAGCTTGCCCATTCCCGGCCTTTATCATCTCAAGAACGATTTTAATGCCAAATTCCACACAAACAGCCCACTTCTGGGCCTCAAGGGGCCACTACTAACCCAAAAATCTCAAAGAAATTTATTAATTCGGTCCCAAGTTTCCTCGATCGGGATCAAACGGCCCTCACGCCAAACCGTCCGAAACATCGTAAAACCCTAAAATGGGAATAAAACGCAAGTAGGGAGAAAATCCTACCTCTTGAGTTGTCAAAACTCGCAAACTCCGTCCACGAAATTTCGCCTCGCTGCAACGCGCTTTTTCCTTCGTCCGTCGAAATCCAACTAGCCCGATCATACAGATTTTGGCAGGTCGGCACTTCTCAGAAAATGAAAGCTCCATAGCTACTGCATCTAAAATGGCTCCCACGTTTTTGCTCTTTGATTTAACAAAGGAGATGAAGCACTATTCATTTTCTTGTCATCTAGTGACTTAAATTCAAATTCCTTTATTACCATTATGTCCCTCTTTCTCAGATTTGATATTCCTATGACCATCTCAAGTAGATCTATTTTCATCATTTATCTACTCATACCACTTATGGTACATGAGTACATACTATATGTGCCTTTCGTCGCATCGAAAATCAATTTAAGGCACCAGAAACGCGATGCCTCGAAAAATGTGCCGACCTCGACCGGTCTTTAAAATACAAATTTACATGCTAGCTAGATTTCATGGCATTTCCATTCCAAATCTGTGACGTATCCGTTTTGTCATCTGAGATTTAGAGAATTAATTACGGATTTTTAACCGTAATTACAATTTTATAATCAAAATTACGATTTTGCCCTTATTCCAAAAATTGGAATTTCTCGGGTCTTACATTCTCCCCTCCTTAAAAAGAATTTCGTCCCGAAATTCAGGACAATCACAATCACGCACATGCATATGCAACTCGCACTCTACCATGCATAAACAACTATTTAAACCTGAATCACCAAACGACGCGACCTTCATCCCTAAACAAAGAAGGGATAGTGGCCCGCATCGCGGTCCTTGGCGCTCCCATCGTTGTCCCTTCCACTCACAAGGCCGCCATAGCACTCCCATTCAGCCTCACTCGCCTTGGCGCCGTAAAACCTCGATCACGACTATCCAAATGCACACTCTGGCCCCTCCTCAAGGTCCCATCTGTCAACTCTACAATCATTCCAATCCACCACGTGAGATGGATTGAGTATATTTCCGAGTACCGGGGATGCCAAACACCTCGTGGACACTGACATAAGCTGGGCAGAACGCTTAACCGATACGCAACAACGCCTATCCTCGAGTATCTCGAAGGCCCAATGAACTCCTACGATAAATTCTTCCCACAGCTACGGACCCGACCACTCCCCTCTTAGGCATCACCTTCAAGAAGACGTGATTCCAACCTCGAACTCTAAGGGTCGACGCCGCACGCCAAAGATAGCTCTTCACGGCCTGAAAGCCGTGAGAAGACGCTTATCGTATCAAGCTCACCTTCCGTAGGTGTCTCTATCGCATCAGACCGGTGATGGAGCTCTCTTCCACTTCTGGCCCAACATAATCTGATCTACGGCCTCCCATACAATTGCCTCACATGGTGCCATTCGTATACTCGCCTGATAACTATTGTTGTAGGCGAATTCCACTAAGGGCAATTAATCCTCTACCCTTATGATCCAGGACATATGCTCGCAACATGTCCTCTAACACCCGTATGTAATCCATACTACACGTATCCCTACACAACCCTCGCTTGGTGTGTAAACGCTGACCTCTCCAAGGTCACACCGGGCCGACACCCAATGGACTGGCTGACCCAGGTCCACATGTCATGAATGACATCCATATACCGAGCCCTTGCCAGCTCAACAACACCCAATGTAATTTCCAAAGGGGTATCTAAATCTCGAGTCACCCCCGACTCCTATCGCTCAACTCTAAGTCTGCGTGATAACCATGTCCGTGTGTTTTCCTCTCGAGTCACTCCCGACTCTTATCACCCAACTCTAAGTCTGCGTGATAACCTGACCGTGTGTTTTCATCTCGGCAACATAACTCTTCGGCTTACACTTCGAGCCTCTTTCGCTCACGTAAATTTCTGATATCTCCACCTGCCCTTACACCCACACGTAAATTCTGATAACTCCACTGGGTCTCTTACACTCATTACCGTAAATTTCGATAACTCCACTGGTCTCTTATTAATCTAATACGTAAATTTCTGATAACCCACCCGGCCCATACCCAATAATGTAAATTTCTGATAACTCCACTGGCCCTTACACCCACATACCCGGATCTCTCCTGCCCTACACCCACACGTAAATCCGGATCTCTCCCGGTCTCTTACACTCCAATACGTAAACTCGGATCTCTCCCCGGTCCTTACACCCACGTAAATTCAGATCTCTCCCCTGCCCTACAATCACACACAGACCTTTCGTATACTACCGCGGTCTCCTTCACTCCTAACTTCAAAGCTTCTCACTGGGATTAACGACCCTTCGCTTCCGCCTAGCAACACACTTTAATTACTTCATTTTCTCGATCTCGAACTATGAGTCTTCATCGATCGAGTCCTAAAGACCAACTCAACCCACACTCACCAAGAGTGGTGAATGAACATACCGTGCACCCACACCCTACTCGACGCGATGTCACCGTGCACATAAACGTAATGATGCCCTACTGTGACACCCAATCCCGGGGCCCACCACGAGCAAAAATCCTTAGATCTCACACTCAGATTCTCACCGGTCGTAGTCAATCCTCACCCTACATCCTAGGGAAGAACACCTATACGTGGCTTCTCTAAAGGCCTTAACCTCTAAGTCCAAATCCATCACACAAGATGCAACAATGAATGAATATGATGCATCCAATTTGAACTACCTTAATCAACAAGTGCAAGAGAAACGTACCCATATCCGGCCGCTCGTAACGCCACTGCATTCACGAGATCTCCGCCTCCTAGGACAATCTCGCCCTCATATGCCCAGCCGGGCGATTTAAATATGTGCTCGAGCAGGCGAAAAGCACGGGCCATAACTTGTTTAATACCAAGATGAAAAGGCGAATCCATTATATTTACCAGCTCATGGGGTTTTTGACACGATGATTCTACCGTTGGAGATAGTTAGTATAGATACAGTAATGCCAGCCATCAAAGAAGCAATGCTACTGAATTCATAGTTCTTCACTTCGATTGAGTTATTTAACGGTTATTTGTTGTTCTCTCCCCAAGTAAAAGACTTACAAGAAAAAACCATATGAAAGATATGGTTGATTAACTCATAAATTATCTAAAATTATAATAATAAATCATTTATTATAAAATCATCTAAACAAATATATTAAAATATTCTTTCTCTATAATTTATTTGGACAAAGTTTTTTTTAATTTTTTTAAGTATTTATAAATATTTCAACGTAAAAATTTATTTCTATAAGAATTGAGCAATTAAACAAGAAATAAAATTATTATTTAAAAAAATAAAGTATATCACTTTATTCCAAAATTATCGAAACAAAATAAATTAAAATATGCTTCTTTATAATTACTTATATAAAAATTAACTATAATATTTTTATTTAAAAAATAATAATAAATTAATTTATTCCAAAATTATCTAAACAAAATGTATTAAAATATTATTCTCTATAATTTATTTAGAAATATTTTTTAGAAGTTTTCACTATTTATAAACATTACTCTATAAGATTATTATTTTCAATTATTTCAAAATTACCTAAAACTTTATTTCTTAAACAATTGAACAATTAAAGATGAAAAATGAATTATTATTTAGCAAGAAAAAAATATAATAAATCACTCTTATTCCAAAATCTATCTGGGAACAAAATATATTAAAACATTATTCTATAATACATTTATATAGAAATGACTAAGATATAAATTATTTTATTATACAGAAAAAATTTTACTTTAATTTTTAGATAAAAATGAACTTATTTATTGGATAAATTAAATTTCTTTACTGGAGATATCAAATAAATACTTTTTATATTATTTTGTTGTGATTATACTTATAAAAAACTTATGGGTTATAGATGCAAGAAAGATGGAAGAAGGTGATTGTTCCGTTATGCAATAATAAATTTCTATATTAGTGATATGCAAAAATAAATAACTTTTTTACATTATGTTCCTAATTACGATATAATAAAAATGACCATTGATTTATAAAATTTAAAAAATGAAACCATAAATCTAAAAAAATAAAATAAAATTCAATATGATAACAATTTAAAAAAAAATGACACCATAATCTACAATTAGTACCATCTAACTACCTAATTAATAATTTTTGTTTTAATTTCATATGGTTTCACTTTTCATAAAATGACACCATAAACCTAAAACTAACATTCCCAATTAAATATTTTTTCATATGATGTGTCACCTTTATAAACTTTAAGTCATACGATGTCATTTAAAAAAGAACACAATACACAAATTTTACTTTGTTCGATAAGGTGCTTATATCCACTTTAACGCTTACTTCAAAATTTTACTATCACAAATAGATTACACCTCATATTTAGTAGTGTTCCCGATATGATCAAATTACAAAAACCTATAACCTGAATATAACATATCATACTACAGGCTTTAGTAGCTCCTCATCTATTTACCCCCCTTTACATTTAATATGAATCCATGACATGACAAATTGTTTTTGTAATGCTGACTTTAGACGACATCAACATACGTCTCGTAGTGCCTTGTTACTAATGAATTTGGCCATTACGAATGTTCCCACCGACTATATATAAAGTATAAAGTCTCCTATTATTGAAGATAGTCCCAAAAAGGAGGGTGCTTACTTTATTTCCTCGTCCCATGTGGTCTTCACTCACAGGTTTCCGAGGGAAAAAAGGACACCAAAAAAAGAAAAGAAAGAAAAATGATAACAAGTAGATTAGAAGGACAATGCCATCCAAAATCCAAAATATACCATGCATGTATTATTGAGAATTTACAAGATAGAAAGAATATATTATTGTACAATGAGCTAATAGAGTCTCTAGAATAATGCAATCACATTCAACTTAGATAATGGATGTCATACGTACTAATCTAGATGCTTTATCCGTGTTTGGTTCCGTAAAATTTGGGAGAAATGAAAGGAAAAGAAAATAAAAGGAAAGAAAAAAAGAAGTTAAATCTAACATATTATTTAGGCTGAAGGCCCCAAGTAAAAGGCTGAAGGCAAAAGATCCCAAATCTACAAACAAGTAAAAAATAAACAATCACAAGAAAAAAGAAGGTATATCTTGGGGTCAGTACAAAAATTTTATGTTTTTTGCTAGAGAATTCAGTTGAAAGACATTGATTCAGATAATGTCATACTACACCTAATTAGGTTGCACTCTAAAAGCTCCTTGAAAGTGATGCAAGGAATGAAGGTCATGAGAAGGCTTCAAAGGAAGAACCATCTCGACGGGAGCCGAACAAGAAGTTTCAAAGATGATTAAGCTTATCTAATGTTTCTTGAATCTTACTTCCCTCCCTCAATATTGCCTTGGTTCACTTCTTATATAGCAAATCCATACAATTGTTTTCAATCTTAAATTTGTGATGTAAGATATCAATTATTCTCTCTCGATCCAAGTCTTCCTACGCAATCCTAAATATGAGAGGTCTTTCCTTAGTGCCTAACCAGGATTCTTTTCTTTTCCCTTTTTTGCTTTTATGAAATGGTAAAAGAACAAAGAAGCCTTGAACTAAGTATTCATATTCATGGGAAAACATTTAATGAAATAAGTGTTCGGGAAAATAATATCCAATTTGTTTATTAGTTCTAAATAAAGAAAACGAAAAACAAAAAATCACATACCATGCCTATTAGTCTCCTCGCTGGTAGGGAAAACAATTATGATACCCTAGGTTTGTTTTTGATATTCTTTTTGAGCTATGAAATGGTTAAGTTGAAAATAGCTTTGTTATCACTTCTTTTAAATGATGCAGATCGGATAATAATTTAATTACACGGTCCAATCGTCGGGAGTAGCCGACCATAGATATCTTTTCTTCTTCCATTTTTTGAAGAGAAAATTTTTTTCTTATGTTTTGTTTTATCCCTTTTATTTTATTTTATTTTATTTTATTATTATTATTTTTGTAAAAATGCTCTTGCATGGTGATATGCCTGTACCTCAATTTAAATAAGTGTGGCTATTGCAGGGAAATGCCATAAAGCAAAGGAAATCGATTTAAAGAAGGGTACTCGGTGGGCTCTATCTTAATTTTCCATGAAAGCAGTCAAGAATTAAATGTTACGCAAAGAGATTTCTAAAATCAACTACTTGTACTGTCAAGATATCCATGGACCATGATCTAGTTTTGCACTCTGTCACTCTTGAATAACATCCTAAACTAAAATCACTTGTTTCAGTTTTTTTTTTTTTTTTTGGCTATCTTGCTTGAAGAGGCTGCCAAGCACCTTTACAATCAAGATGAATTGCTATTCTTATTTGCTAGTCAAGCAAGATAAAAAAAATTAATTTAAAAAATTAATCATTGCATATGTTGCAAATTTATAAGAGAAGATATAATTTTCCCGGTTATTCAGAGGTAGTTACACGCTTTACAATCAAGATAAATGCATTATAGTTTTTGGTTATCAAGGAAACAACCAAGGCCACCCGTTGGAATTATTGAAGGAAATATCTCTTTTTTGTCTACTTTATCTAAGATAGAAAAGCTTGACTAAATTCTTTTGCTGCATTATCTTAGCTTAAGAAAAATCTTTTAAAAACTTTTTCCATAAAATTTATGTGTAATAACGTGTAGAATCAGCCAATAAAAAAGACCTTAGAATTCTTGGTTTCCATGAAAAGATGGGTTGTTGAGAAGAACCTTTAAGAAAGGTACCAACAAGAAAAGTTAAATATGGTGGGGTAATTGATATAGCAAGGATAGAAAAGCTTACTACCCCTTATTTTCTATTGAAAAAAGTCTCGAAAGCCTTTATTTTCTATGAGAAAATGAGTCCTACTATTTTCAAAAGAGTTGTTATGTAGACCTTCGAATGGCATCAATGTAAAATATTAAAAATTGTGAGATGGTTGATACGAAAGGATCGAATGAGTGTACATGGAGAAGCTTGACTAATGGCTAGATAATTTCTAATCTTCATGGAAAAAAATGGCTTCAAATTTCTCCCTATAAATTAGAAGGATAATGTCTCTAATTAAGGTCCTAAATAGAACATGAAATATTGTTAGATAATTTCTATTAATGTGACTTAACCAAATTCATATTAAGTTTGATCATTAATTCTTTAATTGCTGATTTTTTTCATGTGGGAAGTACGCTTCTATTTATACAAAAGTGAAGATACTTTGTTGGTTTATTTTACAATTCAAGATGACTTCAATTTTATGTTTGGTGAAATGTAGATTGGGTTCAACTTGATAATGAGTTCTAAAACCTTGTGGCTCTCCATAATTAATTTGGGACACATTTCATATGCCAAGTCTCTCTCGGTTTCCTTTTGCGCACGCTTACATTTCTAGAATTTCTACATAAATGACTTGAACTTAAATCATAAAATTAAAACACAATTAATGGATGAACATATATCCTCCATCTAACTACTTGTGGCAAGATTTGACATAGCTCCTGGGTGAATGGTATCTATCTAGATCTTGTCATTTTTCATGAGCAAACCCAATTTACACGCCTTAAGACTTAAAGTGTAGGCGTACATCAACGAAGCACGTCTAAGGACTTTAAGATGCAAGGTGATGACATTGCCGCCATCCAAGCATTCCAAACAAAAGAGTGGCTCGCTTAAGACTATGGCAGACATACAGTAAGATTTGTGTTAGCCCATAATTTATTTTAAAAAAAGCATGAAATATGTCTAGTCGTGTCCGAAACCCTTAACTTCTTATCTAGTCAACGACACACCATGTGGAGTGTAGGACACTTGAACACGTGTAACTTCTACACGTGGACACCACGAGATTCGTGCTTCATGGTCAAAGTCTTGTGTACTGGCCCGAACCTCGACCGGGTCTTTCAAACAACAACCCCAATGGTTCCATCCTAAAGAATTCTTCCTCATTTTCTCTCCTTAATTTAATAAATTGCACTCAACTTAATACTTGTAACTCATCATGTGCTCAGTTTGGGCTTATACTTTGTCTCTTTTATGTCCTTATTTGGTGTTTTGCTTAATGTACCCTTTCATGCTCTTAAGGAAAAATAAAATGAAGGAAAAATAAAATATTCTAGTTCAATCTAATGTAGTACTTATTTACTACCTCAAAGTTTTATTTATTTATTTTAATTCATCAATATATAAATAATTTAAGAATATTAAATTTTTGAAATAATTTTATTAATATTTGATTTTATTTGAAAATTTTAATTAAATAGCAAAATATAATAAAATCATTTTTTGAGAACCAAATACAAAGATTTGGGTCAAATTTTGTAGACAAGATATCACTTGGAATCTCAATGCAATCTACTACTTCACCACATGTGAGGAGTTTAGAATCTTCCACACAAGTAGTCCTTGGATGTGATTGTATGATACATACATTATTTGTATCCTAACCGCAAACACACTCATGTTGAATTCTCTTCCAAAACAATACCAAAGACAGCAAATGAAGAACAATTTATTATTTTGTTTTGAAATGAAAAGAAAGGCTCTTAGCATATTATATATATATATATATACAAAGGATTATTGTGGGATGATTGAAAGGTGTCTTAAATGTTCCTGCCGATCTATTTTAAATCTTTAATATTTTCTTAATGAGATAATACTATAGTTTTCATGTCATAATGATCATTTTCTATATAAATTATCTCTATCAAGTCACATAAGAATATTGACATAAATTTTTCTCAAGATTCTTTTTTTGGTTTATTTAAGGAAATATATTTAGTAAATTTATGCACATTACCTTAATATCTTTGCTTTTTGAAAGTACCTTCCTTTATTGAGATAAGAAATTGTTCTTTTCAAGATTAACACTATGACACAATCCTCACCTATAACTTGTAATTAATTAGTATTAATTTTGAGGAGAGTTTCTTCCCTATTCTAACAATGATACTGATGTAATGCTAGGATTAATGCTTTAGTTAAAATAAATTTAAGGACTTGGACATCCTTAAATTTTGAAGCAAAGATCCTAACTCGATGGTCTAAGTTCATGAGAGTCAGGTTTGACCACATGTTGTTCCAAGATATTCATATTCCTTTGTCGTTTCATCAATCACATAACCTAAATTTATGCTAAAAATTTATTTAACCTTTGAAAAACCGAATTTATCACAACCTTTTCATCTCTTGAAAGGATGGTAAGCAAACATGGCACTGGGTTTTGGTTTAGCGAGAAAGGAAACTTCATGACAATAGACCAAAGAAAAATAAAAAATGAAGAACAAAAAGGGATGTGACATATGAAATACATCTCCATGCTCAACAGCTACCCCTTCTGTCGTTGCTAGATATGTATGATGCGTGTTCTTCCATTGTATCTGCCTCCTACATTCCCTCTTAAGGGCCTGCCTCCCTCAAGAAGAGGTTCTTGATCGAGCGCAATTCATTGGCTGCCTCACGTATCTCTTCTTGGCCTTTCGTGATTCCATGGAACATATGATACCGATTTCTAGAACTCCGCAAAGGATGCATTCCCGACCGCTTTACCACTTATCCGACTTATAAGCAAACTTTGATCTATGACCTCCATGAATCCCGTGCAAAGACATTTTCACATAGTTATGAAGAGTATGACCACCTGGAACTCGCTATCAATCGGGTCTCTTCTAGAACATTCCACAAAAGATCCCACAACATACCCCCGTCACACAATCACTTACACCATATTATGCATAATCATTATCACTAAGCATATGTAAAAAATGGAATTTATTATATCCATGGAAAATACTATTGAACGAAATGAATAGGACATATTTAATACTTCAGAATAAATCGGTACTGGAGCAATGTAGTCAGGCGGATCCTTTCATTGTAGTTGAGCTATTTTTGTCTATGCTAGTACTTGTAGCAATCGAAAGGTAAACGACGTGGCGACTGAAATAATTTAAATCACCGATATATCCGCCATATCATCGCTGGCAGTTAGAACATTGTCGCGAAGGTCATTATGAAACAACAACGACGCTTCGAAGATCGAGTGTGAAGCATACCGCGCGTAAGCAATGTCAATAGAGATATCCAGTCTCTGTAGAAGAGTAACCCTTTGGGGTTCATCCTCTATTGTATCTAGATGTAACCATCCGTCCAAGTTCCCTTTAGACATCAACTCAAACACTAAAGCCTTAAAATCATTACCCTGCAAGTCCAAGCTAGAGCAAGCACTCAAGACTTTGACGAGATTCCTATGCCGGATTTTTCTCAAGGCCTTGCATTCCTACATGCCTGAAGCTCCCATTCTAGGAAGATCGAACACCTTTACTCGTAATGGCTATGTCTGATCCGATCAAGGATTCCTTTGTACATTGTTACAGCTCCCAACACCGATCTTATTAGACTTAGTTTCTGCAGAGTTTTATGGAGCTCTACAAATGAAATTCTCAGGAATTGCTCATCGTAAGATTGTGCAGAAGAGGCCTTATTCCTCATTTTCTTCCTCCTCAAACGGATAATGAAAAACAAGGCCAACAAACCTACCAGATGAGGTTCCAATGATTACTTTAACGAGTAGTTTGGGGCATAGACACTTTCTCTTTTTCCGAAGAGGAGGTGACACCGACACATGTGGAAGATGAAGCCTCGGGGAAGCTCCACATGATTATTGTTTCCTTCAACTCCAAATGGTGACATCGTCTCAATCGAGGGTACTTCTCCTTCAAGTTCATTGAAAGACAAGTTCAAATAGGTCAAGAATGGAAGATCCCCAAGAAACATTGGGATCCTACTAGAAAATTTGTTGCAAGAAAGATCCAAGTATTCTAAACCTCTAAGATTTTGCAGCCGGGTTGGAATCTCACCTTCAAAGACATTACCACCAAGTAGAAGACCCCGCATTTCCAAGCAGTTACCCAAAGCATTTGGTAGAGCACCTGATAATCTGTTGTCGGAGACATCTAATTCTCCAAGGTTAATCAAATGGCCACTTCCGTGGCAACAAGACTTCCAAGAAAGGCGCCGCTTACCTAATTGAAGGAGCACAAGCGAGGAAAGACCTATAACATCGTTAGGAATTGAACCATTGAAGTTGTTGTTAGAAAGATTCAAATATACTATATTTTGACAAGCTGATAGACTGGAAGGTACATCCCCCACCAAGTTGTTGCTGCTTAAATCAAGATCGTATAACAAGGTTAAGTTACCGATTGAGAACGGTATTCCTCCAGAGAGTTTATTTCCAAGCAAAAATAATGCTTGCATTTTATAAAGCTTGCCAATGTTAGGAGGAATGCTACTAGTGAGGTGATTCATACCCAAGTCAAGGTATGTTAGATTTACAAAATTCTCTATGCCCGGCGGATTGTCTACGAACTGTCGATTCTGCACTCATTCTGAAAGTCGGGTCGGAAATTAGCAATCAGGCTAACTAAAGGACCTTTGAGAAATTATATTAAACTCAATTACTTGTAATTGAGTGCAATTTACTAGAGAATTAATGAAGCTCAAATCATCTCCAACTGAACCCAACTTATTCATGGCCATGTTTATGGCTCAAAGGTTTTGTAGCCTTCCCAAATTAGGTGGTACTAACCTGAAACTGCTTTGTATGAGAAAGATACCTTCAAGCATTGAAGCATTGGGATAATGAAATGGGAACAGCCCTTGGAATCGCTTATTTACAAGACCTAGATACTCAAAGACGAGGATACTACACCAATATCTCCGACTAAAACTTCCTCCAGCCGTTTTCCAAGCTGATGGCGCGCATGTTTGAGAGATTTATGTAGAAGAAGGAATCACACCTGTTAATTTGTTGAACATTAAATGAATAATGTCTAAACTGCTTTACTAAGCCTCAGAATAAGCTTCTTCCAGTGATCAGAGGAAGGCCGACAATAGAGTGAGAGATGAGAGGTTCCCGAGTGAAGCCAGGATCTTTCCTGTGAGATTGTTTAGAGTAAGGCCCAGAGCTCTCAATTTCAAGAGGAAGCCGCTTGGGATTTGGCCATCAAGCTTGTTGTCAATTAGATTAAGTTCCCTAAGCTTTGAGCAATATGTGAGATCGGGTAGGACCGGCTCGAAAGGAATTGTTGCTAAGATAAAGAACTCGCAAGAGGAATAAACAACCGATCTCGGAGGGTACTTTCCCATGAAAGCCGTTTGTTTCGGGAGGATTACTGCTCTAAGAAAGGTGAGGTTCCTGATGTGGGGTGAGAGGGATCCCACCAGTCCATAAGAAAATGGGGATGACCGACGACTCTAGCTGACATGTCGGGCGACCGCAATACACACCACCACCTGAAAAGCCGAGAGTGTCATTCCAAGAACTCTCAAAGATCCCGGAGTGGATCTCGGGTGATTCGTACTTTGAAAGCAATCAATGAAACAACTGTTTTCATTTTGTCAGGCAGCATGCTACGACCGCGCGACGGACGCCTATGATGGAAGCATAACACGACCGTGTACAACAAAAAGAGCACGTTGAAGGCCTTCATATCTAATCGAAATATTAATTTAGAAGTCTCCTATATATGTTTCCAAACGAACATAGAAATATTAATCTGCTAAGTATAGTTCTTATTTATACAGAAAAGTGATTAGTACTTTCACAATATTCTTACACCAAGATGACTTGACTTTATGTTCATGAACCGTGTAGACTCAAGTACTAGATAATGGAATCTAAAATTTTGTGGCTCTCCATAATTAATGTGGGACACACTTCATATACCAAGTTTCTCTTGTTTCCTTTTGCCGAAGGCATGTCTAGATCTTGTCATTTTCATGAGCAAACCCAATATATACGCCCAAAAGTCAAGAAGATAATAACTTATAAGGCGCGGATGTCCACGCCTAATGACTTTGCATGCAGTGTGGATGACCCCGCACTCACAAATGTACTAACTCCTACTCATTATCCGCATGCAATCCGCCTCCTTTAATTATAAACTGTCGACACTTTATTTGTGTGGAAATGTACTGCATTCCCGTGAAGAAACTATATGTCTACTATTAAATTACAACAACTTAATTTTCTAGTGGAAATCCCTCAAATTAAGTCTTAGTAGCCTCGTCACAACTTTAGAATCAGTCTTTTAGAACGATAACCCTGCAATGGTTCCATCCCCTCAAATTAAATATTATGATTGAAACTCATCATGTGCCTTCGCTTACCTTATACTTCGTCTTCCTTTTTATGTAGGCTATTTTGGTGTTTTGTTTAATGTACTTTCCATGCTCTTGAGTAAAAAATGCAAGGGGAAGAAAATAGGAAGTGAAATGTGTATCAAAATGAAAAAAATGAAGAAAAAATTAAAATTGGAGTTAAATTAATCTAATATATTATTTTTATTTATAACTTCAAATCTTTTTTTTCATTCATCAATATATAAACAATTAAGAATGTATTTCTTGAAATTTTTAATTAAATAACAAATATAAGCAGTCATTGCTTAGAACCAAATACAATTTGGAAGGATTTTGGGCCAAATATCTATCTTAGATTGTTAAACCCATTTTCCCTATGAATGTGCTCGTAGGGAAGACATCATTCACCCATTAGATTTCTTAGGAGGTTGTGAAATGAACCATCGAGGTTGTTGTTAGAAAGAGTCAAATATTTTGATTGACAGTTACTAGACTGATGGTACATCCCCACCAAGTTGTTTCGCTTAAAATCAAGATCAATAACAAGGTTAAGTTACCGATTGAGGACAGTATTCCTCCAGAGAGTTTGTTTCCAAGCATACCTAATGCTTGCATTTTATGAAGCTTGCCGATGTTAGGAGGAATGCTACCGGTGAGGTGATTCATACAAAATTGTTCCTAAATCTAATGTATAAACGGCTTGGAAGCTGACGGTGAGGTGACGGACCTAACCTTAACCCCGGGGAGGCATACGGCCCCCCTTGAAATTTTTTACAAAAAAATTCTCACTTTTAACCAGTTAGATTGGAACCCTCACCCTTAAATTATGCCCCCTAATCAATAAAATCTTATACTACTAGTGTTAATATTCCAAGTCCACAATATATGTATGCCCTTTCAACTAAATTTCGGGTCCATCACTAATTCAATGTGATAATAGTCGAGGTATTAGCATTAAAAACACTGACCTTCCATACTAGATGCCTCACGTAGGAATATCGAGCCCTCATGTCGATCGGGATTCATCCAAGAATCACAAACAAGTCGCACGCTAGGGCCACCATGTATTAATCGACCAAGGTTTTGTACTGGCCGGAGGTCCGACCTAAGCCATCAAAGCTTATACATCGCCTCCATATAGTATAGCTCCACGCTTGGGCCTGCAGATTGACTATTTCGAGGTTCAAGTTGAAGCCGTTTGAATTGGGAATATTGAATGGTTGCTCATACAGAGGCCTAACTAAGCTTCCATCTGAACGAAAGCAAAGTAAAACCTTAGTGGAAAATCCAAGGAATCATGAATGTCATCAGCTCAGATCCGTGGTCAGTTACAACCATAAGCTCCCCTCGCTACGAGTCAACCTCAAAGGTCCGCAAGGCTCGCCATCGACAAATAGTCAGCATTTCAAAGAAAGGCTTGATCCCAAAGGCCCATGAAGGGTTCCAGCAGAAATACACCGCCCCGCAACCCCATTTACACCGAAGAATTTGCTCAACCATCCAATCTCCTTCTACATTCTATCCTAAGCAATTCCCATTTGCATCGTAAGTGCATAAAGACAACCCATCTTCCCACCGGCCCGCATGAATCATCAGACATCTAAGTACTTCCTTGTCAAGAGGGGGTAAAACAATCATGCAAAGCTACCCACATATCTGTTCTTCTACCAACATAACTTCTTTCGCCTGCATCGATATCAAACTCGAGGATCTTTAATTTGGAATGAGACCTGTTCAAAACCTGTGCAGTGAGTATGTTTCCATGCATCCAATTTACTCTGGCCAAATACTCCTCTTCGCTGTTCCCATCGTGTGTTTCTCCACAGACGAGATCCATGTTAGAGTGTGATCCATGAACATTTGAATTTTTAAATTTTGAATCTCCCATAACACCTTTCCCAACCTCAGAATCCTTCGTAAGACATGTGATGGCCTGGTCTCCATATAAAGAAGAGACACGTGACATTTTGGGTCCCTAAGCCTACCAAAATACAGAGAAAATCAGCATCAAATTATTTTGAGAAGGGTTTAGAAGAACCAAAATTATTTCCAGTTTTCCAGTTTTCTCGATTTCTTAACAATGGATGGAGGTATGTAGATTCTGGTATTTTTCTTCCGCATAATTTGATTGATTATGTTGTTCAATCACCTTTTGATTAACATTTGGTATCAGAGCCCCACTATATCTCTGCCTTTATATGTGTTTGTGCAAATTTTATATTCTTGAAAATTTGCAACGCAGTTGTTGATTTTCCGTGCACGCTGGGATATTTCTGCTTGACATGTTTACTTGGTTTTAATACATTAAAATCCATTTCATAATAATTTTGATGTGTTTTTTGTGTTTTTAAATGATATCAAACTACATGGGAAATTCATGCTTTTTGTTTAGAATGAAGGTCTTCAATGGCGCTCTCACAGAGTACGGTTAAGATGACTTTAAAAAAAAAAACCTGTTTTTCCGGTAGCAAACTGAGTTTTACAGAGGTCGAGGTCAAGACAAATACAATTTGTTTGGGCGATTTCTCGGGTCGAGATTTCGGGCCTTATAGTTGGGCTTACTTTAATATAATTGGCCGGGCTTTGGCCCTAATTCCACCTTTCACAACCGGACTCGCTCGCTATATGGATCGTGGCCGGGCTGGGCCTTAATTTAATTTGAGCTAAACTCGACTGGGCCGCTATACGGATCTGGTTCGCTATACTAATATTAAGTCCAAAAAAAAGAGCTATAAATGCATCAGACGAAGTTTTGAACTCATTTAATCTTTGTGTGATGATAAGCCATCCACCACTAGGATAGTCACCCTGATGATAATATTTTACACTGTTTTACCTTTATACAGATTTACTATATGTTGCATGCTTTATAATTACAACAAAGTTTATATTTCAATAAGAGTGGCTGGATTTCTTATTGAATTTATTTTATTTAGCGTATATTATTCTTTAAAATATGGATTTCCTGTATAATTTATTTTATTTAGCATGCATATAATGTTTACATGCTAATAATATTGTTCTTTAAAATTGTTTAAAGTTTTTTCTTTTTTTTTTATAATAATGTTCAGTGATCAATATAATTTTAATTAATTAGGGAATAGCCACAGCATCCTTAATTAGTTAAAATTATATATTAAGTTTTCAGATCACATTTGATTACATTAATTGTAATTAATCATATGGATTGTGATAACTCTCATCCCACAGGAATTTTTATTACATTTTGTATGATTAATTATGATGAAATATCAAATCATATTTTCTAATTTACCCACAGGGATTAGGAAAAGGAACATGGTTTGGTAGTCTTGTCATAAAATTCACTTAAACCTAATTGAGTAAGACTTAGCCCATTGTGCGTGTTTTATGTCACTAGGTTTATGTTTTCAAAGCATGATTTACATTGCAAAAACATAGCATTGTATCTGGGCTAATATTTGATTATTAAGTACTTGTATTTAATATTTGCGCTATTCAACCTGGCTAATATTTCTAATTTTAAGTAAGACCGAATTAAGGGGTGATAACTATAAGGTATGGAAGGAAAGAGTTCTCCTGCAGATTTGGATGGATGATATTGACTATGCTATGAAAGAGGAACCTAATCCCATTATCGAAACCAAGATCGCAGGTTGTGAGTGTATTTATATAAGGGAGAGGCCTAATCGCTCTCCGTGATGTTCATAAAGACTAAGATATTCACGGTATTCGTGGTTCCAGCCGAGCAAATTACTAAAGTCAAACCACTTCCGAAAGCCATCGAAGGAGCGCTTTGAAACTCGACAAAGTTCTCGCAGCACCTTACTCCATGCAATTTTCATCCACCAAGCTCACCAGACAGCAGGAGCGCGTGATCATATCATGCGCATGAGGGATATACGCGCCCAACTTCACATTGGTTACCAGCGCTATTAATTTCCTTGCTCATTATATATTGAACACTCGCCTAACAATACAATCCCTTCAAAATCTCTTACAACGCACATAAGGATAAATGATCAATTAATGAATTGTCAATATGTGTGCGCAAGAAGTGAAAGGTTAATGATGGAAGAGGGTAAATGAAAGTTAACTTAATACCTTTGGAGAAAAAGAAAGGATCAAGCTAAAAAAGAAAGGGAAGATTCCTATTCAATCAGCATAAAGAAGGAGTCAAAGTGTTTTTTCAGAAGAAGTTAAGTGAGATATGAAGTATTAAGGACGTTTGAAATTTAAGATCTGACTTGATAAGAAAGGTACTCAATTTTCTTTTGTCTGTTATGAATCTAATATGGTTAATGTTAATCATAACACATGGTGGATTGATTCTGGTTCTACAATCCATGTTTCAAATACCTTATAGGGTATGCAAAACCTAAGGAAGCCAGTGGGAAGTGAATAATGCATCTATTCAGGCAGCAAGATGAGTTCATGTGTGGAAGCTATTGGCACTTGCAGCCTCAGGATAAGGAAGGCCATTTAGAATTGAAAAGACATTTTGAGTTCCAAGTTTCTCTCTAGGAATTTAATTTCAATTTCAAGACTTGTACCTTTTAGGGATTTTCCTTTAGCTTTGAGATACCGGCTTCACTTATCTTATTAATCGCAAAGTTATCAAGCAGGTATATCATTCATGGTCTTTTCCATATCTGCCATACAAAATAATTTTACTTATAATTCTATGCATGTTAACATTGATTAAAAAGATGTTGAATGAGGAATCCTCTATGTTATGGCACCAAGATTAGACATTATATCTGGCTTATAATAAAGAAATTGGTAAATGATGGGGTACTTAGTACTGGATTTCTGCTACTCGAGACTCAGGTGAATTGCATTAAGGGTGCACCAACAAGTCTAAAAAGGGGGTGGGTGATATACAAACTCTATTAGGAGATTATATACATGACATTTGTTGTCCCCGATATGGATGCAATAGTTCCGAACATTTTATCACCTTCAGATGATTATCTACTTATATATGTATCTCTACTTACTGCTCAAAGGATGAAGCTTGCACGCCTTTAAAGTTTTTAAGGTCAAGTAGAGAATCAATGCGGAAAAACATATTAAGATCGTGACTGATAGAGGTGGAGAGTACTATGGTAAATACACGTAGAATGGACAAGCTCCTCGTGCATTCAAGTTTCTTCAAGAAAGGGATTGTCGCTCAGCACACTATGCCCGGTTCTCCACATCGAATGGTGGCAAAAGAAGAAACCAACTTAATGGAGAGGTAAAGGAGTATGAGGAGTAATAAAAAACTACCCTAATTCATGGACTGAAACTTTAAAGATCTACCAGGTATATATTTTTAAATCGAGTTCCAACCAAGGCTGTCTCTAAGATGCCTGAGTTATTCAAAGGTTGAAACCGAGCTTCATGACATATACGCGCTTCGGGATGCCCGTCTCTAAGTAAGAATTTGAGTAACCTACAAGAAAAGAAGCTAGACCCAAGGACCTAGCCTCGGGTATTTCATCGATATGCTGAAAGGTCCAAGGGGTATAGATTTTATTGTCCATCTCACAAGACTAGGATTAGGAACTGCAAATGCAAATTTCGAGAATGACTTAATCTGGAGTGATCAGCTTGAGATTATCGCTTCAGAAAGACCACATGGTCAACCTCCGGTTCAAGTGATGATTGATCAAGGTTCACACCCCTGGTACACAACCAGGAGACAAATCCATTTCCTCAAATTCAACACAGCTGCTACTATTGATACTGTAAATCAAGTTGCAAATGAAGAAATTCCATAAATTGTTGAACAACCAATCGAGCAACAGTTGATCAACAAATTCCTCAAGAGAATGACAGCTAAACATTAAGGAAGACTACAAAGAGTTATAAATCAGCAATTCCTAATGATTATATAGTGTATTTACAAGAATTGGACTATAACATTGGAGCCGAAAATGATCCAGAAACGCTTTCACAAGCCATGAGTTCTAAGGAATCTAACTCATGGTACAATGCCATGAAAGAAGAAATGCAATCTATGGCATCTAACCGAGTTTGGGATCTCGTTAAGTTGCCTGATGGTATAAAAGCCATTGGATGTAAATGGGTCTAAACTAAGAAGGACTCATTGGGCAACATCGAGACATATACAACCCAGCCGCAAAGGATTCAATCAAAGGAAGGAATCACTACACGGAGACCTTTCTCCTATATCTAAGAAAGATTCTTTCGAAATAATTCATGGCATTAGTTACCCATTTTGACTTTGATTTACATCAAATGGATGTGAAAACGGCATTCCTTAATGGTAATCTAGAGGAAGATGTTTACATGAAACAACCTGAAGGATTCTCCTCTAGTGAAGGTGAGCATTTAGTTTGCAAGCTTAAGAAATCCATATATAGATTAAAACAAGCATCTCACCAATGGTATTTGAAATTCCATGAAGTCATTACTTCATTCGGTTTTGAAGAAAATATCATGGATCAATGTATATATCAGAAGGTCAGTGGGAGTAAGATTTGTTTTCTTGTGTTATATGTGGATGATATTCTACTTGCAACCAATGATAAGGGTTTGTTATATGAGGTGAGTTCAATTTCTCTCAAAGAACTTTGATATGAAGGATATGGTGAGGCATTTATGTCATTGGCATTAAGATCCATAGGGAAAGATCTTGAGGCATTTTGGGTTTGTCTCAAGAGACCTATATCAATAAAGTTTAGAGAGATTTAACATGAAAAATTGTTCCCGAGTGTAGACCCATTTTGAAGGGTGACACCAATGGAATTGGTGCCCTAAAAATGATTTCGAACGGGAACACATGAAGAACATTCCATATACTCTACCAAGTGAAGCCTAATGTATGCTCAAGTCTCAGATCAAAATCGGCATTGCATTTGCCGCCGAGTATTAGGAAGATATCGAGTAACCGGTATCACCACTGAGAGCCAGAAGGAAGGCGATGAGATACCTTCAAGGAACAAAGGGATTACATGTTTATGTATGTACGAACATATAGTTCGAGGTGATCGCTACTCCTAAGGCGGACTTTGTCGGGTCGCGGTTGATTCTCTAAAATCAATCGTCCCGGGTTATATTTTCAAGCTAGCCGATGGAAACGTGTCTTCGAGGTTACAAATGCATTCGACCGCCACTTCCACTATGGAAGCCGAAGTTCATCCCGCTTTCGAGGCTAGCTCGCATGGTGTATGGTTAAAGAGTTTCATATCCGGCTTAGAATTGTGGATTCTATATCTAGGCCATTGTAGTTATATCGATAACTCAATCAGCGTATTTATGGCTAAGAACAATAAGAGCTGTCGGCAAGCATATCGGATTAAGTACTTAGCCATAAGAGAACGTGTTAGAGAAAATGAAAGTGGTCATCGAACACATTAGCACTGTTGATGATTGCCGATCCTTAACTAAAGTGCATGCCACCTAAGTATTTTTTTAAGGATCATGTAGTACAAATGGGACTTGGTTCCACGTATGTAATTTTATTGTACGACATTCATTATTTTAAATAAAACTCTTATTCAATCTCGAGCATTTCTTATACTATGTACATTTCGCATTATTATTATTAATTTGAGAAATATCATTAAGTTTGGATCTTGAATAAACATATGGTTTATTCATTAAGTTTAAATGTTTGTGCTTGAGGAACTTGATATATTGTAATACATGGAAGATACTACTTTACTATAAGCAGGACTCATCGCCATGATTTATATATTTTAGCTCGCTTCTAAGGATAGTGCTGAATTATATGGACTAAGTGAGAATGTTAGAGTGTGATCCATGAACATTTGAATTTTTAAATTTTGAATTCCCATAACACCTTTCCCCAACTCCTTGCAACTCTTCGAAGACCTCGTGATGGCCCGGGTCTCCATATAAAGAAGAGATAATTACACATTTCGGGTCCCTAAGCCTACTCAAAAATACAAAAGAGAAAATCACCATCAAATTATTTCTGAGAAGGGCTTAGAAGAACCAAAATTATTTCCGCTTTCAAGTTTTCGATTTCTTAACAATGGTCGAGGTATGTAGATTCCCGTATTTTTCTTCCGCATAATTTGATTGATTATGTCAGTTTCCAATCACCTTTTGATTAACAATCCATCCATGGCCGGTGGCCTCCCGTCGAAGGTACTACCCCGAGGCTGACTTCGACATTCGCTCCCAAAGGGATATGCATGGTCGTCTGCACAAGACCAATCGAGCTTTTACCCGGTGCATGATTTGGAAAAGCGGCATCTCAAATGAATCAACTTGAGTGAATGCAACAACTGCTATCCAATGACCACCGCACCCATTCTTCCGATCCATTTCCTCCTACAATCGCCAAACCACATGACCGTGAGAAATTGTTACTTGCATAGGCGCTATTTTGCCTCGCTTGTTTGAAAGAGGTAAAATATGATGAAGAAACAAACTTCTTACCCGGGCTATATTCTAAGCCCATGGTCCGAAGCATGCACAAGAAAATACATCACATTCGGGAGAAAGGATCTTGAAAAATGTGAAAGGTAACAAATTCGCACTCTTTCAACTAGCTTTAAATGAGAAAGAGATACTCGCACCAATAAAAGCACATGATCAAAATATGACAAGCACCCAAACCAAAAAGTTAAGCAAAATTTGAAAATATCAAGGCTTAATTTGTTGCAATGGTGTTTTTTGACATGTACATATATAATCCGTAGGTAGATTATTTTCTTCTCCCTTTTAGTGCAATTCAAGCATCCCCATCAAACTCAAGCATATTCTCGCATGTTCATTTTCTATATTTCAAGCTCCAAAGACTTCCATGATTTTTTCCGTAAGCATACAATGTAAGTACTTTGAAATTTAAGACCTAGAAGACAAATTCTAGCACTAGGACAAATGAGTCGCATAATCAAAGAGGTTATGCAATGAGTTTAGTCGTAATAGTACTTTTAAAATAAAAAAACCAATCTAGTATGGGTTTGAAAACAACAAACTAGTACGTCTTCATCAAAACTCGTAATCGTGACTACTTGCTTTAAATTTTTTAAATAGTTAAAACTATTGTCAACAACAACGGTTTTAATCTTAAAGTTAAAAACCGTAGTTGGTGAATACAAATTTTTAAAACATTTGTTTGGGCTTTTTTTTAACCTTACTAGATTGCAAATTTTTTTATTTTAAAAGTACTATTTCGGGGACAAAACTCAAGGTAAATAGCATTTTGTAAAGAAGAATATCCAACATGGACAATGAAATATAAGCCACTGCTAGCCCTCGACTAGATAACACGAGTCCCATGTGGCATAAGGGCGCTTCCTTGGCCCTATGGCCCGCCTAAGGGAAAAGAGCAAGGCAGCTGGGAAAACATGTGTCCCAGGCACAAAGCGTGAGCCAAGCACCATTACGAGGAAGGCAAGCAAGAAATCCGGGTCGTGACGCGCACGCTGGCCGCCACGGCACTCACGCTTAGAGGGGGCCCGGGCGTGCACTTGAGGCAAACGGAATCGGCGAATGTCACTATTTATGGGCAAGAGCCTCGGGCGGCAAGCATCCTAACTGAGTGCACAAGGATTCCTGGCAAACTGCCGAGTCCTGGCGCAGAAGGACTCTAGGCGTAGGACTCCCAGCGGAAGGACTCTAATCCTAGGCGGAAAGACCTGCCGGTCGACTCTAACAGCGAAGGTCTCTCAGCGAAGACTCCTAGCGACGCACTTAAAGTGACATACCCTAGCGGAGGACTCTACCGTGGTGGGAATCGTGTGGCCAGGTAATAAGAGTTTCACCAATGACTCTAATGCGGGAAGGATTGTGCCGCTTGCCGGATTTGAAGACTAGAGTTAGAGTAGACTCTAAATATTATTGTACTAGGATCGTCTCGAGCATCCTATATAAAGGGCCCGTACTCACTGCTAATTCATATATTCCGGAGTTTGATCCAAAGAAAAAGCATTGAGCCCCGAGGTGGGAGCCTATGAATTGTCTTGTATTTTAGTAGCTAATAAATACAAGTTGGGAGAGTGCCCCTGTAGTTTCTCCTTGTGTTCGAGAATAGTAAGGCATCGGGAAGGTCGCCTACTGGTTCCTAGGCCGCACATGAGCAAAAGAAAGGCGTGTGACAAGCTGGTATCGAGTTTACTGGGATGGCCAACGCAGGATGACGGCGATGCGCCGCGCGGAGCAAGCAGTGCGATAGAGGCCGAGGTAGGCACCCGTGTGTCCAAAGTTTTTTTGACGAGATAGGCACGCTGAACTCGAGGCTAACTCCACCCTTCGACCGTATCACGATGCCGCCCCGCGACTCGACCACAAAGATGAATTGATGGAGACCTGAGATGAGTCAGAGGAACGGATGGGGACATTCCATGACCGAATGCGCTATGACCGAGGAGTTCGGCGAGCTGGATCGATCTCTAGAGGGGGAGATCGCGTGGTTACCGGCGTAGCAATGGTGCAGGCACGCCATCTCCGCCGCGATCCGCCTCCGAAGGTGCGAGGCACCGAGCCCCGCACTTCGTGGTGCAGCGAAAAGACTGAGAACTCTCCTCGGGACATGGAGCAATATTTCATCGCCGCCGACACCAGGTGAACATGTAACGAGCAACTAATTATGTATTTGACAGTGATGCAAAGCCAGGCGACTGCACGAGCGACGACACTGGCCGTCACCAAAGATCGAGCCGGGAGATCTGTGCCGAATCAAAGATCGGGCCTACCAAGGAACACAGCTGATGCGCAGGGAATCTCCAAGAAACCGGGCTGCACGGCTCGGGCCGTAGATTATGGCTGGGAGTTTAGCCTGCGTTGATCCTGACATCAGCGATGCGTCCGGCAGACAAGCCGCTCAACTTCGCGTCCGATTGCAGACGGGCTCAACCTAACTGAGGAGTGCGGGTGTCCAAGACTTGCCTCAGCCATGGCAGGCCCTCGGCCATGGCGGCCCGGACTGCTATCCATTTCTGGTGACCTCGCCCATCTCCCACCCCGAGGAAAGGCCCTGACAAAGTCGACCGAAGTCCGGATGGAAAGCCTCGAGAGTGGAGCAGGGTTGGGCGCGGGATCTGCGAGCTAAAGTGGGGGAGAGGCGACTTCCTCACAAACTCTGGCCGTCGGGATGCTTTGCATGCAGCGATGGGCCACATCGACGAGGATTGCCCCGAAGAAGGAATCTCAATGCACTCGGAGGCGAAGAGGGGAAGATAGCGGAGCGAGGCCTACGAAGCCAACCCTCTTCGGTTGTTGAATACGATGCGGGTGGGGCGACTCCTGGGAGGCGATGTATGTTAGGTTCTTGTGGGAGCGAGAAGAATTGTGGGATTGTGGTAGACGGTGGGCGACCCACCGATTTTGTATCAACAAGGAAGCCGACGGACTCGGTTTGAAGCTAGCTAAAGATGACTGACAAGCTTCAGCGTAAATAGCTAAGCCTGAGGTATTAGTATGGCAAGAACATGCGGTCGGATGCTGGGGATTGGAAGGTACGATAGACACCATGTATTTCCTTTGGATGATTTTGAGATTTCATATTAAGCGTGTTTCTTCGAAAGAGCCCAGTGACCTTGTTGCGCGCGAATGGGCTGATCATGGATGAAGCGGCCATGCTGTGGCGGCGCCATTGGCGCTAGAAGGCCTTGAGGAAGACCTTATGCGCCTGCGGCTTCGAAAACGCCGGAAGGGTGAGCACACATATGTCGGCGTGATCGAATGTCAGCGAGAAAACCGTCGAGTGCCGGATACCATAGCCCCATCTTGAGGAATTTCTTTGTGTTATGCCTCGAGTTGCCTAAGAAGGCGCAGGCGGGCGGATCATCGAATAGGCTCGTGCGGGGGTGAGACCTCTGCTCAGTACTATCGGATGGAAGTCCACGAAGTTGAGAGTTGCGGAAGCGGTTGGCGGAGATTGTTCTTTGGATCAGTGCAGTCCAACCCTGCAGCCGTATGGAGCACCGGTCTTCATTTGAGCCCAGATGGGGCGGCGGATGTGTGTGGATTCTGGGAGCCTTCCCGAATAAAGTCACGGTCGAAGCAGTATCAGATGCAACTGGCTCTGGTACATTCGATCGATTAACAAATGATGCTTCACCAAGCTAGACTTGCGTCGGGATATTGGCGAGTCGCGTGGTGAAGGGGGCGACGAGACACATGTGTAACTCGGTATGGAAGTTTTGAATTTTAGTTATACCTTTGGTTTGACTAATGCTCCGTACATTTGTAACCTCATGAATGATGTCTATTCGACTTCTGTTCATTCGTGGTGGTATACTTGGGCGATATAATTGATCTATGGCGGGCTTCTGAGATCGCCAGTGCGCCTCGAGATGGTGCTTGACGGTGAGGTAGAACGTTGTATGTCCCGAGAAAGTGTGAGTTTGCTTTCGGTAGAGATCGAGTTCTGGGTCACGATTTGAAGTCAGGATAAGGATGGATGGTCGCGAAGGTGCGACGGTCGAGATCTTGACCGATCAAGGTGTGAGCTGCGATCGTTCACCGACAACGAAACTACTCACGGTTTATCTTGGGCTGTTCGAAGATAGCCCGGTGCTCTCCACGGACCTTTTGAAAAAAAGAGAGGAGTGGGAATGGGATGCGAGTGCCAAGGCACTTCGAGCTTCCCGAATCACGTCACCTCGGGCCGGTATTGGTACGACATGGAGTTCATAGTTTGAAGTGCACACGGATCGTCGGGTGAGGCCTAAGTCGTCTTGGTCTGAAATCAGTAGAGTGGAAGTTGAATGCGCGGAGGAAGGTGCGGCGCCATGAAAGAGATGACTGCGGTCATCCATTGCCTTGAGACTTGGAAGCTCTACTTGATGGGAACTCGGTTCGTAGTAGTGACTGACAATGTTGCCAACACCTTCTTCGGCTTCGAAGAAACTGCGCAGCGAAGCTCGATGGCGAAGTTCTTAGTAGACTTTGATTTTGTGTGGGTGCCTGTTAGGGTCGACACAGCCCAGTGGCGGATGCTTTAGTGGGAAGGAAGTTGTGAGTTATGTGGGATCGTTGAGTTCAGTTGTGACAGTTCCAAGCGGTAGTTAGACTTGGTACCTGAGGCTTCAGCGTATCAAACTGGTGGCGGTGAGAGATGGCTGCGGTGATGCGGCTGAGAATGGTGTACCCGCGGAGGAGGAAGTTTATATGTGCCTTAAATAGTGAACTGTGTGATCTTCGGAAGTTTATGTTACGGATGAAGCAGTCACGGGAGAGAAAGAACTTTGGCATTGCTGGCGATCTTTCATTGGCTTTAAGATGAAGGCGTGCGGCGTATGAGACATGCCATGTTTGTCGAGTTGACTAAAATGAGGCGGAAGAAGGAAGCGGGATTATTCTGACCCTGTCCATTCGGAAGCCATGGCGTGTCTGTCGATGGACTTTCGTCAGTGGGTTCCAGTAGAGGGCGGATCGGTTGGTGGTGGTAGACAGGTTTTCCCGAATGCAGCTGTCTTCATCCCGGCCGGTGAGTCGTCGGTAGAAGGCGTAGCCGTCTTCTTCGTGATGTTGTGAAACATTTCGGGATGCACGAAGACATAGTAGCGTCGAGATCTACAGCGGTTCTGAGGCGGTTTTTGGGTTGAGGTACGTTCAAGATGTGGAATTACGAGAATCTGAGTTCGTACGCGATCACCTCGGACTGATGGTCGGACGAAGAGAGTGAATCGGAGTCTTTGGAAGAGTATTTGCGCGTATTGACCTGCCAGAAGAATTGGTTGGAACTTCTAGAGCCGGCTTCGGTTGTCTCTGTCTGCAGTTCAATACCAGTGTGACCGCACCCAAATTGCTTGTCGGGTTCGACCCGTCGCCACAGACGTCACTGGTTCTGAGCAACACGGGCGTAGTGTGGGCCAATTTAGCGTCTGAGTTTGCAAGTCTCCGGCAAGATTTGCTTGATGAAGCGGAGGCGGCCCCAGAAGGCCGTAGGCGCTGAAGAAGTATGCGGACGGAGGCGGGAGACCTCGAATTTGACGAGGAGATGGTTCTGTTGAAGTTAACTCGAGATCTGCGGAAAGAATCGGGAATAAGCGGTTTGAGAGAGGTTTTGATTAGAAATACGATGGACCCTTTGAAGTTGTGGGCGTATAGGAGCGTGGCTTTCCTGGCCCAGAATTGCAGAGAGGTTGAGCTTCACGGGCATTCGTATGGCTTCTGAAGCCTTATCCGCATTGATCACAATCAGACGAGTGTATGGCGGAACAGTATGGTTAGAAGTCGAGTTGTGAGATTGCGAGCATCTGTGGGATGATGGGGAGCCCCGGAAAACGAGTGGGTAAGTACTTGATTCATTGGAAGGGGACGCCCGTCAGTGAAGCAAGCTGGGAAAAGGGTGCTACATTGTGGCGGTTTGAAGGCCGGATCGCGCCCAGTATGCGCGGTTGAAGTCGCGGGGGCGTTGAATACCTGCAGTGGGGAGGTTTGTTGGCCCCTCGGCCCCAGATAACCACGAGTCCGTGCGTGAGGTCTTTGCCTTGGCCCGTGGCGCTGAGAGCGAGCAAGTAGTTGGGAAAACACATGTGTCAGGAGGCCTGGCGTGAGCAACACGCCACGTGAGAGACAATGAATCCGGTCGGGGCGCGCCTGATGCGCATCGCGCTCCCTTGATAAAGCGCAGCGTGGCGCGAAGCCGAAGCGAGTCGGTCGGCGAATGTCGGTATTATAGGCGAAGAGCCTTGTTGTGGTATCTAATCAAAGTCTGACAAGGATTCCTGATGAGTCATCTGGGAAGGACTCTGGTAGGACTCAGTAGGAGGACTCCTGTCTGGCGGGAAAGACTCCTAAATGAATTTGGACTCTGGCGGGAAGGTCTCTCGGGCGGGAAGACTCCCCAGGCGGGACGGACTCTGGCGGGACGGGGACTCCCAGGCGGGGAGGGACTCACACTCGTGGTGGGAATCGTGTGGTTGTGTCTGGGGGTTTCATTCGAGTCGGGACTCTTGTCGCGGAGGATTGTCTTTGGCTTCTTTAGTTGAAGACTAGGTTAAGTGGGACTCTTAGTCATTATTGTACTAAGTTGCTTGCCAGGCATCCTATATAAAGGGCCTGTGCTCACTTGGTTAATTCATATATTAAGGGTTGGATCAAGAAAGCATTGAGCCGGGTGTGGGACATGCGAAATTGTCTTGTATTTTAGTAGCTAATAAAATCTGGTTGGGGAGAAGTGCCACAGTAGCCCTTGTGTTGAGAATAGTGAGGCATCGAAGGCTGGCTAGCGGGTTCTAGTGCGCTACGGCAAAGAAAGGCGTGTGACCTTACCAAGGTATTCTTGGGTGGCACGAATGTTAATTGTCTTGGTTAAAGATTTATAACATCTGACTCATGATCTCTTACATAAGCGACATGGTTCCATCTGGAGAGAGAGGTAGATTACATAATTGGTGATAACGATGTGCTAGCTTAAGCCTTGGTTTGAATGTGAATTCTGAAGCTAGATACGATCATGGGGAAACCCGGTCATTTCAGTTCAAAACATTAAAAAACGACAGAAAATAACATTCTGGAACAAGTAATAATGATATCCCCAGGTTATCTTGGTATACGAATGTAGATATCGATCAACAATAGTAAGTAGTCGGGAGTGGGTCGATAACATTCATTGGTAAGAATTGCATTTATGAGATCTATTTTGATTACATCACATCATATATATTAGTTGATAGGAGGATGTTTTTGATATTCGGAGAAAGTAGGAAATTTCATTGCAGTTGAAACAAAACAATATAAGCAACTGATTAATCTTTGGAGATTTAGGAGCAACCCCGACAGACAATTTATAAATGACTTCGCGAGAGTGGAATAAACGATCGATCTCGGTACTTTCATGTGGAAGGCATTTGTTTTGCGGGATTGTCGTTACATTGAGCGGTCATTTGTGCCGTAAGCCATGAATGACCCCCTTTTAAGGCTTAAAAATAAAAAATAAAATAAAATTACAAATCTAATTTATTTTCTTAAAACGAAAAATGAAGGAGTATTTTACATCATTTTAATAAATTTACCTCCAACCACCGTATAAACTGGAGCTTAACCCGCGAGTTTGTTCAGTATAAGCGCGATGTTAAGTGCAAACAAAATAGTTATTATGTCGATACAAATCTAGACTTAACCCCTTCAAATTTGTTCCAAATGTTAATTTGTGAGACCGGGTCAGATTTTCTAAGGAAGGAATAAAATGGTAATTTTGGTCCAAAATCGGAAATTTTCTACAGATCTCGGATGACAAGCGGACTCCACTTAGTTGGAATTGTACCGTAATCCTTCTGCACATCAAATTTCGTTGGATTCGGGTGATCGAGATTCCACGTTTTGAGCGTGGTGTCGGATGACACCTTGGCAAGATAGGGGATGCCAAGTGGCGGGTTAGAGGGATGCCAAGTGGCGGGATTAGAGGGCTGCCACGTGGAGACAGTGCCAACGTTTGCATGTCTCGTGAGGACACATGGCACCAGGGGATCCGTGGCTCACGTTGGGCCACGTGTAAAGTGGGTTGGTCATTGTGAGGCAAACTTGTAATTTTAAGGGAAGACATGTCGCCCCGAACTTTCGTTTGTAGCGGCTGGTTGTTTGGCGACGATCGTGGAATGGGGTTTAGAGAGAAAGTGCGGCTTCTACAGATGCGACGATGGACCCGGTCGACTCGACCCCGACGTGAAGCGGATTGGTTTACGTCGAGGGCCCTACGTGTGAGTGCGGTTGGGGTTCAGTAGACTCAGGAAGGTGGGGTTTTCTCCGCTACTTTACTTTTGGCTTAGGGTCATGTAATGGATAGGGATTGTTGGGCTGGATCGTAGTGGTCTCGATTCGGGTTGGATGTGAAATCCACTAGAGTGATTTGGACGACCATGGGCTGGTTTGTGTGATTATTGTTGTGTATTGGCAGGAAAATAACATGTTTGTGTGGAAGTTGTGGGCGGTTCAGAAGATGGAATTTGTCGGATTGTACCCTTAGCCCACATGTGAGCTAAGTTTATGTTATTATTATAAAGTGAATAACATGATGTATGGATTTAATTTTGTTCTTTCTGTCGATGTTACTATTAACATGTGTTGAATCATGTGCCATTCGCATTGCGCTACGTGGGAAATAACAGTAGGAAGTCCGCTCTTGAGGCTTTGCTCTGGCCGGGTCGTGGAGCCACTTTTAAGTCACAGAAACGAGCAGGGATCAGGACATCAGGAACCTTAGAGTTGAAGAAATATTAACTTCACTTCTCTTGTATTTTGTAAAGAGTGCAGGCGAGAGACCCGAGTTTAATATAGAATTGTAATTGAATACAATTGTAAATAAATCAATTTTGTATAAATACATTTTTTGTATGATGTGTAGGCCCAGTGGCTTTACATGTATGGGTCTCATATGGCTGTAGAACTTTGTATGAATTCAGGTGGGTTGTGGTGGTAATGGTGTGAGTTTAAGGCGTCACAAATTTACTTGATGATCCGACAAATAAGATTAGATTTGCTTAATATTTTTTGGGACTTTAACATGATAAAAGATAATTTTATCTAAAGTGAAAATATTTTTGGTTTAGTTTTACAATAACTTTATTTTCATCTCTTTAAGCTAATTCTTTTTTTTTTTCAATATGGAACTTAAGACACCGGAAAAGTGGGTGGTCAAGAAGGAAGCTTATTATTTATATATATATATTTAGGAATTAAATTTTTATTATATCAATATATTGTAGATCTTTACTTAAAGATATAGCAGATTGGATGGCTCGAATCAGCCCATTTTATTACTTAAAATTTTTGATTGAGGAGATTTTGTTGTAGTTGATGATCTGGGTCAGACTGGTTTAATGAACATGTTAGAGAAAGAAAAGATAAAAAAAAAATGGTAAGATGTTATATTACATGGGTTATGTTATTTGTTTCAAAGACGGACATATGATGATCAGTCTTTATCCTCTCAGAAACTTTTTTCCCTCCAGTTACAAATATATATAATCCATAGATTTTGAAATATTTCAATTATTATTTTAATATTAAATTTTAAAAAATTTAAAACTAGGAAATAGTTTCAATTATCGATTTTACGATGTTTCATGAATCGAGTGTTAAATGGAAAGTGTTCATAGTCTATTAATTGGAGTGAGTGAATATGATATCGTATCATCAAATATATTATTATATTTAAAATATATTAATATATTTACTCTCCTTCTTCTTTATATAAATAAAGTATTTAAATTTATTTTAAAAATATGTACAATATTCAATATAATATAATAAAATGAATAAACTTATTTATATAAAATATAATTTATTTAATATCACAAAATAATGTGATAATGACGAGATGGTAGATTGGTTCATTTGGCTTCCATTTCCATGTTGAATCCATAAGTCTAATGTATTTAGTGAATTTTTTTTTAGTTAAAAGCCTTCCTAACCCTACAAGCACATAATTCTAAGTAAGCAGATATCATTTCGATGTATAAAGTATGGCGACATTGTTTGAAAAACAAAAATTTTGGGGCTGGCTAGGTTCCTTGGGTCGATCAAAACGGTTTTTGTATTAAGCTAGGCAGATTTTGTGGGTGATCGGCGGTCGGAGCCGGTCGGCCGTCGGTCAGTCAGGTTTTAAAAACTGGATTTTTCTTTCAAATTTTAAAAATAGCAGACAAAACAGAATAAATGTTATGTTCTAAAGTTTTCTTCTATTTTTATGATTGGATTTTGGAGCAGGGAAAAAATTAATTTTATAAATTTGGATAATTTTAAAATTTGAAGAATCAAATTTGGATAATTTATTCAAAAAAATTAATTTAAGATAATTTTTCAAAGTGTTTGAATCTTCGTAATACTATTTAAATATTTATTTTGATAATTTGTGCGCCAATTTTGGAATATTTGTTTTCTTTAGCTTTTTAAAAATATTTATTTTAGCTTCATAAATATTTAGAGAAGAATTATATATTTTAGATTTTTAAACATTGTGATAAATCTTATATTTCATTTAAATTAATTAGACTTTATAATTTGTCTTTTAAAAAAAATTATAGCTTCTTTTCCAAAATATCTAAGTTGTATTTTTATATTATATTTTATAATTTTATTAATAATAAGGTTAGTAGTGTGGATTTTTATAACATTAAATAATTAGTTTATTTTATATTTTATATTAAATTTTTAATTTTTATTCGTTTTTAAAGCGAATCAGATCCAATGAAGTTAAATTACTTCATTAGGTTATTATCCCCATCGCAAGATTTGAGCGTTTTATATTTTTTAAAGTTGTCGGTTTACGGTCTTAATAAATTAAAACCGATCATTATTGATTCAATTATAAGTACATATTGAGAATTGAATAGAATACTTGAGTACCACAATCTTAATCACAGTGATACTTTTTTCCAAGATGTCATAGACACATACACATACATAAAATGTTTTTAAAGTCATAAGGTCAGTAGTTGACTTGGAGAAATGAAAATGATAAACGACTCAAACCTAGACCCATTGTTAGGCGGACCAGACTTTTACATTTTGAAACCATAACTTTCATCCCACGAGCATTGTATAAGATGGGTCAAGACAGCTCTTCTTGAATGAGTACAGTCGCATTTCGTGCCGATAAAATGAATCCAATTAGGGTGAGCTATGAAAGGATATGGCTGGAAAATCCAAGAGATTTGTAGCACATTCTTTGACTGACACGTGTCGGATCTACCTAACATAGAATCACCTTTTAAACCAATGTTGCAAAGACACGTATTTTTGACCTTCGTACCAAAAAACGGAATGAAGATCCCACTCACTGTAGTGGCATAAACGAATGGGCATCGACATGTGAAGCAAAATGGGCATCGAACACGTAGGGTATGGAGATATATATATATATATATATATATATATATATATATATATATATATATATATATATATATATATATATATTAGGAAACCCAGATAGAATCATATTGCAATTCATTCCCTTCGGATAACGACTCTGTTGTAAGGTTTTCCCTCCAAACCGGAGGGGACCCGGCATTGTCAAGGTCCATCCCGTTTAACACCAAGATGAAAAGGGGTGAACCATTATATATAGGAGTTCATGAAGCATTTTGACACGATGATTCTACAGTTGGAGATAATTAGTATAGATCACAGCTGTGTACCCGGCCATGAAAAACGATACTCCACAATTCATTAGTTCTTCACTTCCATTGATGATCTAGTTTATTGTTGTTCTCTTTAGTATAAAAAGCCTTACCATGAATAGAAGGTTTCAAGACCGAGAAATTCGATTTACGAATAATGGCAAAATCGTAATTTCGATTCTGAAAATTGTAATTACAGGTTAAAAATCCGTAATTAATTCTCACAGACCTCCGAGGATGATGAAGCGGATTATGCAGATTGGAATCGATCTCATGAAATCTAGTTAACACGTAAAATTTCGTAATTTTTCAGAACGGTCGAATTTACCGTTTTTCGAGGCATCGCATTTCGGTCTGTCGTCGTTTCCAGCCTTGTGAGCGCATATAGTATGTACTCATGTACCATAAGTGGTATGGTAGAGAAATGATGAAAATGGACTAGTAGAGATAGTCTTAGAAAATCAAATCACGAGAAGAGGACATACATGTCATTTAGAGATTTGATTTTTAAGTCACAGAAGACAAATTAGCAAATAGTCTTCATCTCCTTAAATGAGCCAAGGCAAAAACGTGATTGACAAGGAGATGCAGTGGCTATGGTTGAGAGGTTTTTTAGAGAGAGGGAGTGGCTTATATACACAATCTGAATCTCGGACTGGATTTAGTAGGCTTGGACCAAGAAGGGGGAAAGCGTTCTACAACGGTGACTGCGCGTGGACCCCGATTCGAGTTTTGACAAATATTTCAAGGTAGGATTTTTCTCTACGTTTTAATTCCCACATTTTAAGGGTTTTCGATGTTAGGTTGATTTAGCAGAAGTAGTGAGGGCCGTTTGGTCGGATCCAAGTATAGGACGGGTGTTGGAGGAATTTTTAGGAAATTTTGTTTAGGCGTGACTGGCTCCAGGAATTTAGGAGCTGTTTGGTGCTTAATAATGCTTTTAAATCATGAATTTGTATGGAAAAGTAGGGATTGGGCAGCAGTCGATCCCAAAACATGGGACTTAGTTGTAAATTTTAGAACTTTTAAGGACAATCGTGAAGCGGAAAATCAGTGGGCTGTTTGGGTGTTTTTTATCTCACCAAAATTGCTTTAAACCATCTTGAAGTGAATAAGGGCTTGAGAATAGCTAACAAATCGGTTTCAAAAAAAATTGGAGCAGTGTAGGATGAGAGATGGGCTGCAGTGACGACCCACTTCCCTTTGTTTGTGGGTGAATTGGGGTGTTTGTGATAATTTATTGAATAAATTATGCTTTGGTGATTAGGAGGCCGGAAGCAGGAATGAAAATCGGTTCCACAGAGAGAGGCGGTGTAGGAAGTGTGGGCTGCGTGGATGACCCACTTCCTGTTTTGAGGTTGTAAAAGCAGTCCAGGGTTTTGTGTGAGTAGCCGCAAAGGCCCATGTATTTTGGCATGAAAATTGAATTGAATGGCTTGAATTGGTGTGGTGTAGAAATCAATAGGTTAATGTTTAATGAGGATTAGCATGAGGTCACAATTATATGGAATATAATTGTGTATGTATAGGCCATTGGGAATAAAAATTGTGATTTGCTCAATTATATGGAATATAATTGTGAGCATAGGCCATTGGAGATGAAATTATGAATTGCTTTCCGATTGAGCTAAATTGGGTGATGCTTGATGTGTTGGAATTACATGCGTGTAATTATAGTTGATTAAAATATGCATATTGACATATTGTGTAAAAATGATTTTGAAAATGGCGTAATGCGTTTTCATATGCAGCGCTGGGTAGCCTAGAATTAGGTGTGAGTGCATGTGGTATTTTGTAAACGGATATGTTGCGAAGGAATTTCAAAGGATGATATTCAGGAGGTGGGTTGGGAGATGGACCCAGCGAGTCGCCGGATGAGGACCATGAGCGCCGAGCTCACAGCCAATTCACCTCGGAGGGTAGTCCCATGCACTAGAGATGCGGTGGCAGTATATTTCGAGAGCAAGTTTGTTTTTGAAAATGATTATTTTCTCATACGTGGCTTAGGCAAGTGTGAGTGAGTCGGTGAGGACTCGTGACATGGGGTAATCATGTAGACATTCAAGTAGGATCATGTATTTACTTGAGTGTGTGTTTTCTTTGGAGCATTGTTGGCTGCACTTAGGTGGTGAGTAGCGCAGGACGATTCTCTGCGAGCTTTAGTCGCCAGGTCGTGGGACCCCTTTATTTTTCGGTACATGGAGCGCTGAGACCAATCCATTACGAAGAAGCCGGGTTTGTGGCTTGATGGTTTTGGACATAACATGTATTAAGAATTGTAGATTTTAATATATGTTTGTATAAAACAAAAGTGTTATCAACTATTGAATTATTGGGAGATAGTGGAAGAATAGTTGATAATTGATTTATGAGTATTGGTTTATGAGCCCGAGAGGCAATTTTACTCATGTTGGATTATGTGCATATATTGGATTGTTTGGGACAGGGATATGCGGGTTATTTACAAGAATTGTATTTGGGTAGGCTCCTAGTACAAAGGAGACTGCAGATTTTCTAAAGTGGCGTCAGATGACAGGCATCCACTTGTTCAGCGAGGTGGTGGTGACGGACCCCCGGGTTTTGGGGCGTCACAGGTTTCACTACAACATAGCTTCATCGTATCTACTTACACCATACAGGGTACCAATGGTGACCCATTTGAAAGTGTTGGTGATACATTATTCAAATTAATAGATATTATGTCTTTTACACCACACATATGGTGGTCAGCAAACCAAACAAAGTCCTGAACTTTCAAATATTCAAATGAGAATTCAAATTGCAAATGAAAGTTTGAATCCAGGACCTCATACTAAATCATGTTCTAATACCTTATTAAACCTGACTCACTGAAGCTCGGCTTGTAGTGTAGCGCCCAGGCAGGGGTGGGTTGATACTGTCGGCAGGAATCTGAAGTGGAGTGGGATTACAGCGCCACTTTAGAAAATCGGGCGAGTCTCGGCTATGCGGGGGAGCTCTACTTTAAATACATAACACTGCATACTTTGTCCCAAGCAATCCAATATATGCGTCTCTCTCGAGCATGAAATAAATACCTCTTTAACTCTGTAATACTGTCATCGTCATAACTATTCTTGATATCTCAATAATATTCAATAGTTATTACCTTTATACAAGCTTTACAAACATATATAAAATCTACAATTATGCATGTTATGTCGAAAACCGTAAGAGCCACAAACCGGCTTCTTGAAATCAACCTCAAAAATGAGTTGTCTCCTCGGCGCTCTTTATTGCACGAAAAATAAAGAAGTCTACGATGGGGTGGTAAAGCTCGATGGGAGAATCGCCACAAGTGGTGCACTCACCACCTAAGTGCGGTCTGATGCTCAGAAGTAAACACACACTCAGTAAATACATGATCTATGAATGCATGATTACCCCATGTCACGAGTCCTCAGCGACTCACTCACACTTGCCTAAACCATGTATGAAATAATCATTTCCAAACCAAACTTTTGTTCTTGAAAACATACTCACCAGAAATATTCGAGGGTACAAATATGGGACTACCCTCCGAGGTGAATTGGTTGGTGAGCTTTCAGAAACAGTCATGGTCCTCATCAAAGTAATCTTGGCCATCTCCCAGCCAAATTCTAGAATATCATCTGTGAAATTTCTTTACTTAAACATGCAGTTTTATAAAATACATTGTCATGCACTCACCTAATTCTAGGTTACCCATTTGCATATGAAATGCATTATGCCATTTCAAAATCATTTTACACAATATGTCCCGATATGCATATTTTCAATCATTCAATTACACATGTAATTCCACACTTAAATCATCGCTGATCTATTTCCTTGAGCCATCATATCATCGCTGATGACTTCTGACACAATTTAATTCTATATAATTGCGTCATTGTGTTAACACCTCGAGCATTAACCTAATAATTCTTTGATCGACCCGACTCTCCAAATTAATTTCCTACACATACCAGGCCATTGATTCCTGATTTCAATGCCCAAAACACATGGACCTTTGGCCATTTCACACGAGCAGGGACTATTTTAACAGTCCGAAGCCAGCAGTGGAGCTGTCCACGGGCAGCCATGTCAACAACTGGTTTAACTTTGGGCAGAATTTTTGCCATTACCAGTCACACCCAAAGCACAATTTGTGGAATAAATTATCACAAAAGGACCCATAACAGTCGCGTAGCGATTGTCTAGATTGCCCCGAATCGGCTCCCCGAAAATTCTAACGCCCGGTCCACGTGTTTTAAGTAGATCAAGCGGCCCATTGTGGCCTTATCATCTCAAGCATGCATTTTAATGCCAAATTCCACACAAACAGCCCGCCGGTTTAAAATGGATCGGCTGACAATCTGAAAGAAATTCCCCTGATTAGGTCCCGAGTTTGGGGCCAGATCAAAGCGTAACCCCTCACGGCGTAAACCATAGAAACATCGAAAAACCATAAAAATGGGAATAAACGCAGAAATGAGAGAAAATCATACCTCTTGGGTTATCAGCTTCCTTGAGCAAAGTCCATGGCATGCTTTAACTCACGCGTAAACGTTCATACTTCTTCCGTCAGCTCCGACGGTCCGTCGCGTGTATTTAGAGAGAAGTCGAGACTCTCTCTCTAGAAATAATCCATAGCTGCATCTAAAATGAGCTCCCATGTTTTGCTCTTTGATTTAACAGGAGATGAAGCACTATTCATTTTCTTGTCATCTAGTGACTTAAATTCAAATTCCTTTATTACCATTATGTCCCTCTTTCTCAGATTTGATATTCGGCACCATCTCGGCAGTCCATTTTCATCATTTCTCTACTCATACCACTTATGGTACATGAGTACATCGCATATGTGCCTTTAAAGTCGCATCGAAATCAATTCTGACTTTTAGAAAGCCTTGATGCCTCCCGAAAAAAAACGTCTTGGAGCTCAGAAGCATCTTAGAAAATTACTTAATTCACGTGCTAGCTAGATTTCGTGAGGAGCGATTCAACGGTGCGATCAGGATTTTGTCGTCCCGAGTTTAGAGAATTAATTACGGTTTTCAGTATTACAATTTTGTAATCAAAATTACGATTTTGCCCATATTCAAAAAAAAATTGGAACTGGGTCTTACATTCTCCTCGCCCAAAAAAAATTTCGATCCGAAATTCAGTTAAAATCATCACGCACATGCATATGCAGCTCACTCTACCATGCATGCAGTCATTAAACCTTAAGCGACTAAACCCGCGCACCTTCATCCCTAAGCAAGAAGGACGTGGCATGTCATGTCTTGCGCTCCATTGTCCTTCCACTCCACAGTCTTTGCCATAGCACTCCAACCTCGCGGTCTTCACGTGTAAAAGCACAGTCAAGACTATCCAAAATGCACACTAGTCCCTCCTCGAGGTCATGAAATTATCCTTCCAATCCCATCACTAATCCACCACGTGAGATGGATATGGAGTATATTTCCGGAGCATGGGGGCGTGAAACACCTCGTGGACACCTGACATGTTGGCGATGTCTTGCCGTCTGTGACAAGCGCCCCATCTCTGGTGTCTGAAGGCCAGTGAACCTCGGCGATAGCTTCCAGCTTACTTGGGACGACCACTCCACTCTTGGGCATGCCTTGAGAAGGCGTGATCCGACCTCGAACTCTAAGGGTCGTCGCACATCAGCCTGTAAGCTCTTCTGTAGGCTACGGTACGTGAGAAAACCTTATCGTATCAGCTCCACCTTCTCAGAGGTGTCTCTATCAGTCGGGGCCGGTGATGGAGCTTCTCTTCACCTCGGTCATTGCTTAAGCAGTGATCTCAGTGGCCTCCCCTTGAATTTACCTCCCATGGTGCCATTCATTATATGCGTAGCTATTGTTGTAAAGCGGAATTCCTTGAAGCGATTAATCCTCTACCCTTATGATCCGGGACATATGCTGCATATGTCCTCTAACACCGTATGTAATCCTGCACACGTATCACCACACAGCCCTCGCTTGGTGGCGTAGCGGCGAACCTCTCAGGAGTCCGCCGATAAACTCCTTGTTGATAGATGATCTGTCCCAGTCCATGTCATGAATGACATCCGTATCAGAGGCCCTTGCATTTGTGACACCCGATGTAATTTCCAAAGGGGTATACAAATCTCGAGTCACCCCAGGCTCCCCCATGTGACTCTAAGTGCAGCGTGATAACCGCCTTCAGTTGTGTTTTCTTCTCGAGTCCTCCCAGAAACTCTTATCACTTGACTCAAGACCTGCGTGATAGCACGTAGTGTGTTTTTATCTCGGGCGGCCTCAACTCTTCGACACACCGCCCGAGCCTCTTTCGTTCACCGCATTGGATCTCACGGATTATAACCTGCATGTGAAATTCGGATAAGCTGCATGAGTCCTCTTACACCCACCACGAAATTTGGATAACTCCGCTGGGTCTCTTACACCCTGATTCGGATAACTCCACAGATCTCTCTTACACCCACACGAAATTTCGGATACTCCACGGTCTCTACACCTACACGTATTGGGATCTACTCCTGGGTCTCTCACACCCAAGTCGGGATCTACTCCCGGGTCACCACCCACGAAGTTGGGATCTCTCCCGGGTCTCTGCACCTGAAGGACCTTAGACCCTCTGCGGATCTGTTCACCCTAACCCGGGCTTCTCACCTTTGGGGATGCAGCCCCCACTTCTTGCTCTGCCCGACACACTTTAGTATCTTCATTTCAGTTCGAACTATGAGTCTTCATTGGACGTAGTCACAAAGACAACTGACCATACTCACGAAAGTGGTGAATATCTAGTGCACCCACTACTCGGCGCGATGTCAGGTACACATCGCGCCAATAATGATGCCTATTTGTGACACACCGATCCGGGCCACCAGGCAAAATCTCGGAGATCTCACACTCGTATTCTCGACTGCTCGAATTCAGCTCTCACCACACATCTCACAGGGAAGAACACTATCGTGGCTTCTCTAAAGGCCTTAACCTCCCAAGTCCCGAATCCATCACACCTGGTACCTTGTGGAATGATATGGTGCATCAGTTTGACATACTCTAATCCTTAGTATGGTAAGCATTATACATATAAACGCCAGGCGGCTCAATCTGCAACACGAGATCTCTTGCCTCCTAGAATGATCTCGCCTCATATGCCCAATTTGTAAATATGTGCTTTCGATAAAGGCGAAAGCGGCGCGTTGCCTAACTTGTTTAACACCAAGATGAAAAGGGGTGAACCATTATATATAATAGTTCATGAAGCGTTTTGACACGATGATTCTACCGTTGGAGATAGTTAGTATAGATACAGTAATGCCAGCCATCAAAGAAGCAATGCTACTGAATTCATAGTTCTTCACTTCGATTGAGTGATTTAACGGTTATTTGTTGTTCTCTCCCCAAGTAAAAGACTTACTACAAGAAAAAAAAACCATATGAAAGATATGGTTGATTAACTCATAAATTATCTAAAATTATAATAATAAATCATTTATTATAAAATCATCTAAACAAAATATATTAAAATATTCTTCTCTATAATTTATTTGGACAAAGTTTTTTTTTTAATTTTTTTTAAGTATTTATAAATATTTCAACGTAAAAAATTTATTTCTATAAGAATTGAGCAATTAAACAAGAAATAAAATTATTATTTAAAAAAATAAAGTATATCACTTTATTCCAAAATTATCGAAACAAAATAAATTAAAATATGCTTCTTTATAATTACTTATATAAAAATTAACTATAATATTTTATTTAAAAATAATAATAAATTAATTTATTCCAAAATTATCTAAACACAATGTATTAAAAATATTATTCTCTATAATTTATGTAGAAATATTTTAGAAGTTTTCAATTATTTATAAATATTACTCTATAGATTATTATTTTCAATTATTTCAAAATTACCTAAAACTTTATTTCTTAAACAATTGAACAATTAAAGATGAAAATGAATTGTATTTAAAGAAAAAAATATAATAAATCACTCTATTCCAAAATTATCTAAACAAAATATATTAAAACATTATTCTCTATAATTACTTATAGAAATGACTAAGATATAAATTATTTTATTATCTGAAAAATTTTACTTTATTTTTTAGATAAAAATGAACTTATTTATTGGATAAATTAAATTTCTTTACTGGAGATATCAAATAAATACTTTTTATATTATTTTGTTGTGATTATACTTTATAAAAAAACTCTCATGGGTTTATAGATGCAAGAAAAGATGGAAGAAGGTGATTGTTCCGGTTATGCAATAAATTTTCATATATTAGTGATATGCAAAAATAAATAACTTTTTACATTATGTTCCTAATTAGCGTATATAATAAAATGACCATTGATTTATAAAATTTAAAAAATGAAACCATAAATCTAAAAAAATAAAATAAAATTCAATATGATAACAATTTTTAAAAAATGACACCATAATCTACAATTAGTACCATCTAGCTACTCAACCTGATTTTTGTTTAATTTCATATGGTTTCACTTTTCATAAAATGACACCATAAACTAAAAGTAACATTTCCCAATTAAATATTTTTTTATATGATGTGTCACCTTTATAAACTTTAAGTCATACGATGTCATTTAAAAAAGAACACAATACACAAATTTTACTTTGTTCGATAGTGTGCTTATATCCTTTGGGAGCGTTGGCTCAAAATTTTACTATCATTAAAATAGGATTACACCTCATATTTATAGTAACCCTGGATATGATCAAATTACAAAAAAAAAAAACCCTATAACCTGAATATAACATATCATACTCACGGGGGCAGCGCTCAGTATATTTACCCCCTTTTACATTTAATATGAACTACATGACATGACAAATTGTTTTTGTAATAGTGACTTTTTAGACGACATCAACATACGTCTCTTGTAGTGCCTTGTTACTACAAATTTGGCCATTGATGAATGTTCTCACTGAATTATATATAAAGTATAAAGTCTCTCCTATTAGTTGAAGATAGTCCCAAAAGGATGGTGCTTACTTTATTTCCTTGCCCCATGTGTGTCTCACTCTGTTGTGTTTTTGAGGGAAAAAGGACACCAAAAAAAAGAAAAAAAGAAAAAGAAAAATGATAACAAGTAGATTAGAAGGACAATGCAAATCCAAAATCCAAAAATATACCATGCATGTATTGAGAATTCCCATAAAGGAATAGAAGAATATATTATTGTACAATGAGCTAATAAATTACGTAAATAATGTGCAATCACATTGACTTAGATAATGGATCACTTGCGCACCTAATCTAGATGCTTTCTATCGTGTTCAGTTTCGAAGGTACGGAGAAATGGAAAGGAAAAGAAAATAAAAGGAAAGAAAAAAGTTAAATCTAACATATTATTTAGGCTGAAGGCCCCAAGCAAGGCTGAAGGTAAGATCTGAATCTCTGGTAAAATAAGCAATCCTGAAAAAGAAGGTATATCTTGGGGTCAGTACAGAAATTTTATGTTTTTTGCTAGAGGTGATTGAAAGACATTGATTCGGAATAATGTCATACTACACCTAATTAGGTTGCCTCTAAAAAGCTCCTTGAAAGTGATCTACGAGGAATGAAGGTCATGAGAGAATTGAAAAGTGGAAGAACAAGTCGATGGGGGAACTGTGTAAATTTTGTGACATGATTGTATCTAATGTTTCTTAGATTCATCTCCTCCTCAATATTGCCTTTGGTTCACTCTTATATCCAACCATACAATTGTTTCAATCTTAAATTTGTGATGTAGATATCAATTATTCTCTCTTGATATCTGAGTCTTCCTCTGTAAATCCCCAAATATGGGAGTCTTTCCTTGAGTGCTAACTTGATTCTTTTCTTTCCCTTTTTGCACATGAAATGGTAAAAGAACAAGCCTTGAACTAAGTATTCATATTCATGGGAAAACATTTAATAGTGTGTTTGGGAAAATAATATCCAATTTGTTTATTAGTTCTAAATAAAGAAAGCGAAAAACAAGAATCACATACCCATTACACATTAGTCTCTACGTGGTAGGGAAAAACAATTATGATACCCTAGGTTTGTTTTCTTTTTTTGATATTCTTTTTGGAGCTATGAAATGGTTAAGTTGAAAATAGCTTTATTTATAACTTCTTTTAAATGATGCGGTGGATAATAATTTAATTACACAGTCAGTAGTCGTGAGTAAACGTATGAATCTTTCTTCTCTTCCATTTTTTGGAAGAAAATTTTCTTATGTTTTTGTTTTATCCCTTTTATTTTATTTATTTTATTTTATTATTATTTTTTTGTAAAATGCTCTTGTATGGTAAGAAGGAAACCGACTTCAATTTAAATAAGTGTGGCTACGGAAATGCCATAAAGCGGTGGCGGATTTAGGTATGTACCTGGTGGGCTCATCTTAATTTACGATGGCGGTACATTGTTTGTAAATGTTGCAGAGATTTCTAAAATCAACTACTGTATGCTGTCGATATCCATGGACCATGATCTAGTTTTGCACTCTGTCACTCTGAATAACATCACAAGCTAAAATCCTTGTTTGATTTTTTTTTTTGGCTATCTTGCTTGAAGGGTGCAAGCACCTTTACAATCAAGATGGTGCTATTCTTATTTGCTGGTCAAGCAAGATGAAACCAAAATTAATTTAAAGTGTCATTTATATGTTGGAAATTTATAAGAAGATGATATTTTCTTTGGTTATTTGAGAAGTTTACTTGATACGACTTTACAATCAAGATAAATTAATATAGTTTTTTTGGTTAGTCAGGAAAACAAAACCCGAGGCTGACCTCGTTGGAATTATTGGAAGGAAATATCTTCTTTTTTTTTTGTCTACTTTATCTAAGATAGAAAAACGACCCCAATTCTTTGCTACTATCTTATTTTCTAGAAAAATCTTTTAAAAACTTTCCATAAAATTTATGTGTAATAAATATTAAAAGAATAAACCAATAAAAAGACCTTAGAATTCTTGGTTTCCATGAAAAGATGGGTTGTTGAGAAGAACCTTTAAGAAAGGTACCAACAAGAAAAGTTAAATATGGTGGGGTAATTGATATAGCAAGGATAGAAAAGCTTGACTAATTTCTTATTTTCTATTGAAAAATAGTCTGAAAAAAAAGTCTTTTATTTCTATGAAAATGAATCCTACCTATTTTCAAAAGATTTGTTATGTAGGACCTCTTCGAATGGCATCAATGTAAAAATATTATTAAGAAGAAATTGTGAGATGGTTGATGTATGAAAGGATTGAAATAGTGTACATGGAGAAAGCTTGACTAATGGCTAGATAATTTCTAATCTTTCATGGAAAAAATGGCTTGAAATTTCTCTATAAATTAGAAGGATAATGTCTCGGGTAGGTCCTAAATAGGAACATGAAATATTGTTAGATAATTTCTATTAATAGACTCTTAACCAAATTCATATTAAGTTTATTTAATTCTTTAATTGCTGATTTTTTCATGTGGAAGTACGGAGTTCTTATTTACTCCTGTAATGATATAGCATTGGTTTATTTCACAATTCAAGATGACTTAATTTTATGTTTGTGAAATGTAGATTGGGTTCAACTTGATAATGAGTTCTAAAACCTTGTGGCTCTCCATAATTAATTTGGGACACATTTCATATGCCAAGTCTCTCTGGTTTCCTTTTGCGTACGTCATGGGCATTTCTAGAATTTCTACATACAAATGACTTGAACTTAAATCATAAAATTAAAAAACACAATTAATGGATGAACATATATCCCTCCATCTAACTACTTATGAAAATGTGCACATAAGCTCCCTTGGGTGAATGGTATCTATCTAGATCTTGTCATTTTTCATGAGCAAACCCAATTTACACGCCAAGGACTTAAAGTGTGTAGGCGTACATCAACGAAGCACGTCTACGGACTTTGCATGCAGTGTGGATGACATTGCCGTCAACCAAGCATTCCCAAACAAAAGAGTGGCCAGTTTTAAGAATTATGGCGGATTGTCGTTGTGTTAGCCCATAATTTATTTATAAAAAAGCATGAAATATGTCTAGTACGTCAGGAAACCATAACCTTTATCCTAGTCAGCGACACACCATGTGGAGTGTAGGACACTTGAACACGTGTGTCGGACACGTGTTCAAGTGTCCCCATAGACACTCCATTTAGCCGCATTCTTCATGGTCAAAGTCTTGTAACTGTCGAGCCTCTTAAGTGGGTCTTTCAAGCGACAACCTCAATGGTTCCATCCTAAGAATTCGCCATCTTCTCCTTAATTTAATAAGTTGCACTCAACTTAAATATTATACTTGTAACTCATCATGTGCTCAGTTTGGGCTTATACTTTGTCTCTTTTATGTCCTTATTTGGTGTTTTGCTTAATGTACCCTTTCATGCTCTTAAGGAAAAATAAAATGAAGGAAAAATAAAAATATTCTAGTTAAATCTAATGTAGTATCTTTATTTACTACCTCAAAGTTTTATTTATTTATTTTAATTCATCAATATATAAATAATTTAAGAATATTAAAATTTGAAATAATTTATTAATATTTGATTTTATTTGAAAATTTTAATTAAATAGCAAAATATAATAAATCATTTTTGAACGAATACAAAGATTTGGGTCAAATTTTGTAGACAAGATATCACTTGGAATCTCAATGCAATCTACTACTTCACCACATGTGAGGAGTTTAGAATCTTCCACACAAGTAGTCCTTGGATGTGATTGTATGATACATACACATTGTTGTATCTGGCACCGCAAAACACACACTCATGTTGAATTCTCTTCCAAAACAATACCAAAGACAGCAAATGAAGAACAATTTATTATTTTGTTTTGAAATGAAAAGAAATAATTCTTAGCATATTATATATATATATATATATATATATATATATATATATACAGTGACATAGGGATGATTGAAAAGTGTCTTAAATGTTCCTGTCGATCTATTTTTAATTCTTTAATATTTTCTTAATGAGATAATACTTCATAGTTTTTCATATGTCATAATGATCATTTTCTTATATAAATTATCTCTATCAAGTCACATAAGAATATTGACATAAATTTTTTCAGTATTCTTTTTTGGTTTATTTAAGGAAATATATTTAGTAAATTTATGCACATTACCTTAATATCTTTGCTTTTTGAAAGTACCTTCCTTTATTGAGATAAGAAATTGTTCTTTTCAAGATCAACACTATGAAACAATCCTCACCTATAACTTGTAATTAATTAGTATTAATTTTGAGGAGAGTTTCTTCCCTATTCTAACAATGATACTGATGTAATGCTAGGATTAATGCTTTTTAGTTAAATAAATTTAAGGACTTGGACATCCTTAAATTTGAAGTAAAGATCCTTAACTCTGATGGTCTAAGTTCATAGGGGCGTGTTGACTCACATGTTGTTCCAAGATATTCATATTCTTTGTCGTTCATCAATCACATAACCTAAATTTATGCTAAAAATTTATTTAACCTTGAAAGCTGAATTTATCACAACCTTTTCATCTTGAGTGCGACAGAAGCAAACATGGCAGGTTTTTTGGTTTAGCGAGAAAAACTTCCTTAATAGACAAAGAAAATAAAATGAAAGAACAAAAGGGATGTGACATATGAAATACATCTCATGACAACTACCCTTGTCGTTCTTTAGATATGTATGATGCGTGTGTTCTTCCATTGTATCTGCCTCCTACATTCCCTCTTAAGGGCCTGCCTCCCTCAAGAAGAGGTTCTTGATCGAGCGCAATTCATTGGCTGCCTCACGTATCTTCATTCGGTCTTTTGGTGATTCCATGGAACATATGATACCGATTTCGGCTGGTGATGCATTCCACGTCCCGATTTACCACTTTCATCGACTTTACTCATGAGCTTTGATCTATGACCTCCATGAATCGCCCGAGCGAAGACATTTTCACATAGTTATGAAGAGTATGACCATCTTGGAACTCGCTATCAATTGGTCTTCTTAGGTAAACATCTCGATAAAAGGATTCCCATATTCTCACATATCTCCCTCTGTTGTCACATGACCACTTACACCATATTATGCATAATCATTATCACTAAGCATATGTAAAAAAAATGGAATTTATTTATATCCATGGAAAATACTATTGAACGTAAAATGAATAGAGATATTTAATTACTTGTGAAATTTGAAATTGGTACACGGGCAATGTAGCTATGGATCTTTCATTGTAGTTGAGCTATTTGTCTATATAGTACTTGTAGCGATCATAGTGCTGCGAATGGCTGATGATCTTTGAAATACGAAATCATGATATGGCCCGTCATATCATCGTCAAGAAGAACATTGTTGGGCTTAAGGTCATTATGAACAACAATGACGTCACATTGAGTGTGAAGATACTCAAGTGCAGAAGCAATGTCAATAGAGATATCCAGTCTCTGTAGAAGAGTAACCCTTTGGGGTTCATCCTCTATTGTATCTAGATGTAACCATCCGTCCAAGTTCCCTTTAGACATCAACTCAAACACTAAAGCCTTAAAATCGTACCTGAGTCGAGCTAGAAGCGAGCCTCGGGACTTTGGCCCGAGGATTCCTATCTTGGGATTTTCGAGGCCTTGCATTCAGGTATAAGCTCTTGGGAGAAGCTCCGTTCTAGGAAGATTGAACACCTTCTTTGCCAATGGCTATTCCATCTTGATCAAGGTTCCTTTGTACACAGAGCCATAGCTCCCAACACCGATCTTATTAGACTCCGAGAAGCCTTCAGTAGCTTTATGGAGCTCTACAAATGAAATTCTCAGGAATTGCTCATTGGAAGATTGTGCAGAAGAGGCCTTATTCCTCATTTTCTTCCTCCTCAAACGGATAATGAAAAACAAGGCCAACAAACTCAATGATGAGGTTCCAATGATTACCAGAACGAGTAGTTTGGCATAGGGACACTTTCTCTTTTTTCCAGAAGAGGAGGTGACACTGACACATGTGGGAAGATGAAGTTTGGGGAAGCTCCACATAGATTATTGTTTCCTTCAACTGAAATGGTGACATTGGCCTCAACTGAGGGTACTTCTCCTTCAAGTTCATTGAAAGACAAGTTCAAATAGGTCAAGAATGGAAGATCCCCAAGAAACATTGGGATCCTACTAGAAAATTTGTTGCAAGAAAGATCCAAGTATTCTAAACCTACAGATTTTCACGTAGGTTGGAATCTCACCTTGAACATTACCATAAAGTAGAAGACCCGCATTTCCAAGCAGTTACCCAAAGCATTTGGTAGAGCACCTGATAATCTGTTGTCGGAGACATCTAATTCTCCAAAGGTTAATCAAATGGCCAACTTCCCGGTGGCGGCGCAGAGTAAAGCGGTTGCCACCCCAGTGAAAGAACCTGGCGAGGAAGACTATGTATCGTTAGGAATTGAACCATTGAAGTTGTTGTTAGAAAGATTGAATATACTATATTTTGACAAGGCGATATTTGGAGGGTCATCCCCCGCAAGTTGTTCTTTGCTTAAATCAAGATCGTATAACAGTTAAGTTATCGATTGAAACGGTATTCCTCGAGTTTATTTCCAGTAAAAATAATGCTTGCATTTTATAAAGCTTACCCGATGTTAGGAGGAATGCTCTTTAGTGAGGTGATTCATGCCGAGTCAAGGTATGTTAGATTTACAAAATTCTCTATGCTAGAAGGGATTGTTCCATGAATCACGGTTGATTCCCGGACCTATCCTTGGTTGGGTCGTGAAATTGCAGTGTGCTAACTAAAGGACCTTTGAAAATTATGGCTAAACTTCGATTACTTGTAATTGAGTGCAATTTAGAAAATTAATGAAGCTCAAATCATCTCCAGCCCAGACAACTTATTCATGGCCATGTTTATGGCTCCAAGGTTTGTAGCCTTCCCAAATTAGGTGGTACTAACCCGATTAAGCTGATTTGTAAAAAGGAGAAAAGATACCTTAAACATTGAAGCATTAGATAATGAAATGGAGCAGGCCCTTTGAATCGATTATTTACAAGACCTAGATACGAATGAGGATGGCGACACCAATATCCTGACTAAAACTTCCCTCCAGTTGGTTTTCTCCAAGTTGGATGGCGCGCATGTTTGAGAGATTGTACAGAGAATAAGGAATCACACCTGTTAATTTGTTGAACATTAAATGAATAATGTCTAAACTTGTTACCAGGCTCCTCGGGAATGCTTCCTTCAGTGGTTAATGGAGTTCTTGACAATAGGTAGAGATGAGAGGTTCGAGTGAAGCGGGATCTTTCTGTGAGATTGTTTAGAGTAAGGCCCAGGCTCTGATTTCAAGAGGAAGCCCGAGTTCTTTTGGGATTTGGCCGTCAAGCATTGTGATTAGATTAAGTTCCGCAAGCTCGACGATATGTGAGATTGGTAGGGGCCAGTTCCTTGAAAGGTGTTGCTAAGATAAAGAACTCGCGAGAGGAGATAAACAACCCGTTTCGGAGGGTACTTTCCATGGCCAGTTGTTTTTGGAGGATTCTTGTTCTAAGAAGGTGAGGTTCCGTGTAGGGTGAGAGGGATCAGCGATCCATAAGAAAATAGATTTAATCGCGACTGGTTGACATGCTTGTGACCCCTTGTGGCCACACACGACCATCGGCAAAAGTGGAGAGTGTCATTCAGAACTTCGGCATCCCAGTGGATCTGGGTGATTCCGGTAGCCAAGCGTCGATGCAAGTCGATCTGTTTCATTTTGTTGCGACGTACTCATTTGCCCGATGACGGAATATCATAGATGGAAGCATAACATTTGTGTACAACCGAAGAGCGTGAAGGCCTTCGCCTCCCCTTTGGAACATTATTTTAGAAGTCTCCTATATATGTTTCCAGACATAGAACATTAATTATTAAGTACAGAGTTCTTATTTATACGAGAAAGTGATTAGTACTTCTTGGTTTTATTTCCTGTTCAGAAGATATGACTTGACTTTATGTTCATGAACCGTGTAGACTCAAGTACTAGATAATGGAATCTAAAATTTTGTGGCTCTCCATAATTAATGTGGGACACACTTCATATACCAAGTTTCTCCGGTTTCCTTTTCTTGAGGCGTATGCAGATCTTGTCACACAAAACTGAAGCCCAGTATATGCGCCCGAAAGTCAAGAAGATAATAACATGATCAGTGGATGTCCCACGATCTAATGACTTTTGCATGCGGTGTGGATGACCAGCACTCACAAATGTATAACTCCTACTCATTATGCGGGCATGCAATCTGCTCCTTTAATTATAAGCATTTGACCTTTGTTTGTGTGAATCTCTTCATTATCTCAGGAAAAGCTATATCATCCTATTCTGAGTGCTCAACTTAATTTTCAAATCCTGGTGAGTCTAATGCTGTCTGACTGCCCAAGTGGGTCTTTAGAGCAGATAACCCTCAATGGTTCCATCCCCTCAAATTAAATAATATGATTGAAACTAAATCCCATGTGCTCAGTTTGGCCTTGCTCTCTTTCATCTTTTTATGTAGGCTTATTTTGGTGTTTATTTTGTCATAAACTTCCATGCTCTTGGTAAAAATGAAGGGAAGAAAATAGAAGTGAAATGTAGAATAAAAAAGAAAAAAAAAAAATGAAGAAAAATTAAAATTGATTAAATTAATCTAATATATTATTTTATTTATAACTTGAATCTTTTTTTTTCATTCATCAATATATAAACAATTTAAGAATGTATTTCTTTGAAATTTTTAATTAAATAACAAAATATAAGAAGTCATTGTTTAGGAACCAAATACAATTTGAAGGATTTTGGGTCAAATATTCATCTTAGATTGTTAAACCCATTTTCCCTATGAATGTGCTGGCGGGAGAACCTTGTTGCTCCACCCATTAGATTTCTTAGGAGGTTAGGAAATGAACCATTGAGGTTGTTGTTAGAAAGAGTCAAATATTTTAGATTTTGACAGGCTACTAGACTGGATGGTACATCCCCCACCAAGTTGTTTCTGCTTAAATCAAGATTGAATAACAAGGTTAAGTTACCGATTGAGGACAGTATTCCTCCAGAGAGTTTGTTTCCAAGCATACCTAATGCTTGCATTTTATAAACTTACCACGATGTTAGGAGAATCTGCAGTGGTGTTCATAAAATTATTCTAAATCTAATGTATAAGCGGCTTGGAAGAGCTGACGGTGGTGGCCAATTCTTAACCGGGGAGCATCGGCCCCATGAAATTTTACAAAAAATTCTCACTTTTAACGATTAGGTGGAACCTACTTTATAAATTATACCTAATGTTAAAATCTTATACTACTAGGTTATCATTCAAGTCACATCAATATATGTATCCTTTTTTGAACTAAATTTACGGGTCCATCAGATTAATGTGATAATAGTTGAGGTATTAGCATTAAAACCTTGACCTTCCATACTAGGATGCCTCTGTACGTAAATGCGACCCTCATGTCATTGTATTCATCGAAGTCCTGAGCAAGGCGCTAGAATGCCATAGACAACGACCAAGGTTTTGTCGTGGAAGTCAGAATCTCGTTCATCGAGGCTTATACATCGCTCCGTATAGTATAGTTCCGCCAGTTTGCCTGTACTTGGACTATTTACGGAGGTTGAGTTAGGCCGTTTGAATAAGGAATATTGAATGGTTGCTCATACGAGAGGCTAACCAAGCTTCCATCGGTTAACTTGAGCAAAGTAAAACCTTAGTGGGAAAATCCAAGGAATCATGAATGTCAATAGCTGCGCATGCGGTGGTCGACACAACCATGTGCCTTCCCGCGCCATGGAGTCGACCTCAAGGGGCACCGCAAGGTTTATTTGCCATCGACAATGTTTAACCTGGTAAAGTTTGGATTCCAAAAAGGCCACATGAAGGAGTTCGGTAAAATACACACGATCCTGCGGCCTCATTTACACAGCCCGATTTGCTCGACCATCAATCTCGCCGGTTAGCCGGTCACTAAGCAATTCCCATTTGCATCGTGCAGATAAAGATGCCTAAATCCCATCTTCTCACTGGCCCAGATGAATCGCCCAGAATATCGGTTACCTCCCTTGTCAAGAGGGGTAAAACAATCATGCAAAGTTACCCATATATCTTGTTCTTCTACCAACATAACTTTTCTTTGCCTGTACTGATATCAAACTCGAGGATCTTTAATTTGGAATGAGACACATTGAAAACCTATGCGAGTGAGTATGTTTCCTTGCATCAATTTACTCACGGCCAAATGCTCACTGCCCATTTGTTCCCATCGTGTGTTTCTCACAGACGAGATCCATGTTAGTGTGATCCGCAGACATTTGAATTTTTAAATTTTGAATCTCCATAACACCTTTCCCTGACCCTTGCAACTCTTGAAGACATGTGATGGCACGAGATCTCCATATAATGAAGAGACCTTGCACATTTGCAATCACTAAGCCTGCCTCAAAATACGAGGAAAATCAGCATCAAATTATTTTGAGAAGGGTTTAGAAGAACCAAAATTATTTCCAGTTTTCCAGTTTTCTCGATTTCTTAACAATGGCTGGAGGTATGTAGATTCTGGTATTTTTCTTCCGCATAATTTGATTGATTATATTGTTCAATCACCTTTTGATTAACATTTGGTATCAGAGCCCCACTATATCTCTGCCTTTATACGTGTTTGTGCAAATTTTATATTCTTGAAAATTTGCAATGCAGTGTTGATTTTCCAGAATGCTAGATATTTTGGTTTGACATGTTTGGTTTAATACATTAAAAACTATTTCATAATAATTTTGATGTGTTTTGTGTTTTAAATGATATCAAACTACGTGGAAGTGTGCTTTGTTTTAGATAGAAGGTCTTCAATGGCAGATTCTCATGGTAATGCGAAGAAGATGACTTAAAAAAAAAAAAACTGGTTTCGGGTGCTTAAAGCTAGAGTTCTGGTGAGTTGAAGACAACACAATTTGTTTAGGCCATGATTTACAGAATTTGTGAGATTTGGCCTTATAGTTGGGCTCTCTTGAGATATAATTTGGGTTTGGGCTTTGGCCTTAATTTAATTGGGCTAAAGCTGGGTGGAGAAAGACGGCTATATGGACGGAAATTTGGGCTTTGGCCTTAATTTAATTGAAATTAAAGTGAATTTGGGCATTCATGAATTTGGGTTTAGCTATACTAATATTAAGTCGAGAGCTATAAAATGCATTGCATGAGTTTTAGATATGACCTTTAGGTGATGGGATAAGCCATCCACCACTAGGATAGTCACCCGGATGATAATATTTTACACTGTTTTACCTTTAAACAGATTTACTATATGTTGCATGCTTTATAATTACAACAGTTTATATTTCAATAAAATTGGTGGATTTCTTATTGAATTTATTTTTATTTAGCGTATATTATTCTTTAAAATATGGATTTCCTGTATAATTTATTTTATTTAGCATGCATATAATGTTTACATGCTAATAATATTGTTCTTTAAAATTGTTTAAAGTTTTTTCTTTTTTTTTTTATAATAATGTTCAGTGATCAATATAATTTTAATTAATTAGGGAATAGCCACAGCATCCTTAATTAGTTAAAATTATATGAATTCAGTCACATTTGATTACGATAGTAGTAATTAATCATATGGATTGTGATAACTCTCGTGGGGAATTTTTATTACATTTTGTGATTAATTATGATGAAATGGCAAATCATATTTCTAATTTTAGGGATTGAAGAAAGGAACATGGTTTTAGTAGTCTTGTCATAAAATTAATTAAACCCTAATTGAGTAAGACTTTGCCCATGGGCGGGTTTATGTCGCTAGGTTTATGTTTTTCAAAGCATGATTTACATTAGTGAACATAGCATTGTATCTTTGCCTCAATATTTGATTATTGTAAAAACATGTGTATTTAATATTGCGGTTATTCAACTGCGAATATTTCCTAGTACAAGTATGTGATATTCCCAGGGTAGGGGTGATAACTATAAGGTATGGAAGGAAGGGTTCTTCTGCATTTGGGATGGATGGATATTCGCTATGCTGAGGAAGAGGAACTGATCCATTATCGAAATGACCTTTGCGGAAGTAATTGTATGTATTTATGATAGTGGGAGGTCAGTGCTCTAGGTGATGTTCATAAGGCCGGAGAATGTACTGGCGGTATTAGGTAGTTCGGTCGAGCAAATTGACTAAAGTCGAACCATGAAACTGTAGATGAAGCGGGTTTGAAACTTACGACAAGCTCTTGCAAGTACCTTAATTATGCAATTTTCCATCACCCAAGCTCAGGACAAGAGGAGTGTTGATCATATCATCTTGCCTTAGAGGGATATAGCGTGACCCCGGGACATTTAGAAGTTACCATATCGGGCCTTTCCTTGTTCATTATATAATATTGAACACTCTGCCCCGATGTCTGATCCCTTCAAAATCTCTTACAAACACACATAAGGATAAATGGTCAATTAATGAATTGTTGACCATGTGTGCATAGAGAGGAAGGTTAATGATGGAAGAGAATGACGAGTTAACGACCTTTGGAAAGAAAAGAAAGGATCGAAGCTAAAAGAAAGGAAGATTCCTATTGATGAGGGCATAAAGAAGGAGTCAAAGTGTTTTTACGTAAGAAGAGGACATATGAAGAAGGACTGCTTGAAATTTAAGATCTGGCTTGATAAGAAAGGTACTCAATTTTCTTTTGTATGTTATGAATCTAATATGGTTAATGTTAATCATAACACATGGTGGATTGATTCTGGTTCTACAATCCATATTTCAAATACCTTATAGGGTATGCAAAACCTAAGGAAGCCAGTGGGAAGTAGACATTAAATCTATTCGAATGGCAAGATGAGTTCACGTGTGGAAGCTATTGGCACTTGCAGCCTTGTATTAAGCAACGGTTTCATTTTAGAATTGGAAAAGACATTTTATGTTCCAAGTTTCTCTAGGAATTTAATTTCAATTTCAAGACTTGTACCTTTAGGATTTTCCTTTAGCTTTTGAGATGCGGTTTGAGTTTATCCGGTAAATAAAGTTATTGGTTACATGGTACGGTATTTGTACGATGGTCTTTTCATATTCAGTTACAAAATAATTTTACTTATAATTCTATGCATGTTACTGCTGGATTAAAAAGATGTGTTATGAATGAGGAATCCTCTATGTTATGGCACCGAAGATTAGGACACATATCCATTGAAAGAATAAAGAAATTGGTAAATGATGGGGTACTTAGTACTTTGGATTTTGCTAATTTCGAGACTTGTGTGAATTGCATTAAGGGCAAGCAAACCAACAAGTCTAAAAGGAATTCAGAAGAAGAGGAGTACAAACCTATTAAGTTATACATAATGACATTTTATTGTCTGACATGGATGCAAATAGTTCGAAATACTTTATCACCTTCATAGATGATTATTTCACGATATATCTGTATCTCTACTTACGCCGTTCAGGATGAAGCTTTAGACGCCTTTAAAGTTTTAAAGTGAAGTGAAATCAATGCGGAAAACATATTAAGATCGTGAGATGGAGATAAAGGTGGAGAGTATTATGGTAAATACACGAGGAAGGAATGAATGACTCTGGTGCATTTAAGAAGTTTCTTCAAGAAAATGAGGTTGTTACCCGATTACACTGTGCTGGTTCTCCATGTCGAATGGTGTGGCAAAGAAGAAATAGAACTTTAATGGACATGGTAAGGTATGAGGAGTATCTGAAGCTACCTCGATTCTTGTGAATTTGAAACTTTAAAGGCAATTTGTGTATATAATCTGTCGAGTTCCGACGAGAATTTGTCTCTAAGATGCCTTGAGTTATTCAAGGTTGGAAACCGAGGTTTGACCTCCCAGCGTTTGGGGATGCCCAGATGCGAGTAAAATTTATAACCCGCAAGAAAAGAGCTAGACAAGGACCATCGGAGTGGGTATTTCATTGGATATGCTGAAAGGTCAAAGGGGTATAATTTTATTGTCATCTCACGAAAAACTTAGGATTGTGGAATCAAGAAATGCAATTTGGGAATGACAATCATTAAGGAGTGATCGGTTTGAGTTGTTGTTTACGAGAAAGACCATTACTATGAAGTGACCTACGGTTGATGATAGATTGATTGTCATTCACACCCCTCGAAATCACGGCCGAGTGTGAGGTGACCTTTCACGAAATTCCACGTATTGCTAATATTGATGCCGTAAATCAAATTGCAATGAAGAAATTCCATAAATTGTTAGACAACCAATTGAGCAACGGGTTGATCAACAAATTCCTCAAGAAGAATGATGAAGCAACATTAGAAGATCTACGAGTTAGGAAATCAGCAATTCCTAGCCAGTTATATAGTGTATTCTGAGGTGGACTATAACATTGGAGTAGAAATGATCGAAACGCTTTCACAAAGCCATGAGTTCTAAGGAATCTAACTCATGGTACTGCAATGCCAAAATGAGAAGAAATGCAATCTGTAATCTACTTAGGGTTTGGGATCTCGTTAAGTTGCCTGATGGTATAAAAGCCATTGGATGTAAATGGGTCTTTAAAACGAAGAAGGACTCATTGGGCAACATCGAGAGACATAAGGCTAAACTCGTTGCCAAAGGATTCAATCAAAGGGAAGGAATCGACTACACGGAGACCTTTTCTCCTATATCTAAGAAATATTCTTTTCGAATAATCATGGCATTAGTTACTTATTTGACTTTTGATTTGTCAAATGGATGTAACTGACATTCCTTAATGGTAATCTAGAGGAAGAGGTTTTACATGAAGAACAACTGAGGATTCTCCTCTAGTGAAGGTGAGCATTTGATTTGCAAGCAAGAAATCCATATATAGATTAAAACAAGCATCTCACCAATGGTATTTGAAATTCCATGAAGTCATTACTTCATTCGGTTTTGAAGAAAATATCATGGATCAATGTATATATCAGAAGGTCAGTGGGAGTAAGATTTGTTTTCTTGTGTTATATGTGAATGATATTCTGCTTGCAACCAATGATAAGGGTTTGTTATATGAGGTGAAACAATTTCTCTCAAAGAACTTTGATATGAAAGATATGGGTGAGGCATCTTATGTCATTGTAGCATTAAGATCCATAAAGAGGAAGATCTTGAGGCATTTGGGACTGTCTCAAAGACCTATATCAATAAAGTTTTAGAGATTTAACATGAAAAATTGTTCCTGGCAGTGTAGCACCATTTTGAAGAAGGGAGTGACGGATTCGATTTGAATGAGATTGCTTTAAAATGATTGACGGGAACACATAGAAGAACATTCCATATACTTCACACATTTGGAAGCCTAATGTATGCTCAGGTCTGTACCAGACCTGGCATTGCATTTGCTGTTGGAGTATTAGGAAGATATCAAAGTAATCCAGGTATTGACCATTGCAAAGAAGGTGATGAGATACCTTCAAGGAACGAAGGATTACATGCTTATGTAAAGACGGACAAATAGTTTGGAGGTGATTGGCTACTCCGATGCGGACTTTTCTTTGAGTTGTGTTGATTCTAGAAAATCAGCGTGCGGTTATATTTTCAAGCTAGGTGATGGGCGTGTCTTGGAGAGTCTGGCTCCAGGACCTTATTTGCCACTTCACTATGGGCCGAGTTCGTATCCTGTTTTAAGCTAACTCGCATGGTGTATGGTTAAAGTTTCATATCTGGGCTTAAATTGTGGATTCTATATCCCCTGAGCCATTGAAGTTATCTTTGTGATAATAATTCTGGTATTTATGGCTAAGAACAATAAGAGCGGAAGTCGATAAGCATATCGGCAGTAAATTGCTTAGTCATAAGAGAACGTGTTAGAGAAATGAAGTGGTCATTGAACACATTAGCGAGTTGAGGATTGCGATCCTTTAACTAAAGGCATGCCACCTAAGTATTTTAAGGATCATGTAGTACAAATGGGACTTGGTTCCCACGATGTAATTTTATTGTACGCATTCATTATTTTAAATAAAACTCTTATTCAATGCGATATTTCTTATACGGTTTGTACATTTCAGATTATTATTATTAATTTGAGAAATATCATTAAGTTTGGACTTGAATAAACATATGGTTTATTCATTAAGTTTAAGGAGTTTGTGTTGAGGAACTTGATATATTGTAATACATGGGAAATGCTACTCCTTTATAAGAGGACCTATCGCCATGATTTATATATTTAGTTTGCTCTTATGATAGGTGTTGAATTATATGGATCAAGTGGGAGAATGTTAGAGTGTGATCCATGAACATTTGAATTTTTAAATTTTGAATCTCTATAACACGCACCTGACCTTGCAACTCTTGTTTTAATTCTTTGGTCTCCATATAAAGAAGAGACACTACACATTTTGGGTCCCTAAGCCTACTCAAAAATACAGAGAAAATCACCATCAAATTATTTTGAGAAGGGTTTAGAAGAACCAAAATTATTTCCAGTTTTCCAGTTTTCTCGATTTCTTAACAATGGTTGGAGGTATGTAGATTCTGGTATTTTTCTTCCACATAATTTGATTGATTATGTTGTTCAATCACCTTTTGATTAACAAACCATCCATGTAACAGGGCCTCCTGCTGAAGGTACTACCCCGAGGCGGACTTTGAAATTTGAAGCCCCAGTAAAGGGATATGCATGGTCGTCCAGTGCATCAGCACCAACTGAGCTTTTACCCTGGTGCATGATTTGGAAAAGCGGTATCTCAAATGAATCAACTTGAGTGAATGCAATGAATCTGCTATCCAATGACCACCAGTACCCATTCTTCCGATCCATTTCCTCCTACAATCAGCAAAACCACATGACCAGAGAAAATTGTTACTTGCATAGGCGTCATTTTGCCTGCTTGTTTGGAAAGAGGTAAAATATGATGAAGAATGAACTTCTTACCTGGGCTATATATTCTGCAAGGCCATGGGTCTGACATGCACAAGAAAATACATCACATTCAGAGAAAGGATCTTGAAAAAAAATGTGAAAGGTAACAAATTCAGACTCTTTCAACTAGCTCAGAAAATGAGAAAGTAGATACTGCACCAATAAAAGCACATGATCAAAAATATGACAAGCACCCAAACCAAAAAATTGCTACAAAATTTTGAAAATATCAGTGCTTAATTTGTTGCAATGGTGTTTTTTGACATGTACATATATAATCTGGTAGGTAGATTATTTTCTCCTTTTTAGTGCAATTGGGGATCCCATCAAACTGAAGCATATTCTGCATGTTCATTTTCTATATTTTCCAAGCTCCAGCACTTCCATGATTTTTCCAGAAGCATACAATGTAAGTACTTTGAAATTTAAGACTGAGAAGACAAATTCCTAGCACTAGGACAGCTGAGTCAGACAATCAGCAAAGGCTAATGCAAATGAGTTTAGTCACAGAATAGTACTTTTAAAATAAAAATAAAAAAAAAAACCAATCTAGTATAGGTTTGAAAAAAAATGTTCAAACTAGTACGTCTTCATCAAAGCGCATGTGGTGGTATTTACGGTTTTAAATTTTTTTAAATAGTTAAAACTATTATCACCAACAAGCGGTTTTTAATTTTAAAGTTAAAGCCGTAGTTGGTGAATGCGGAGTTTAAACACTAGTTTGGACATTTTTTTTTAACCTTTACTAGATTGGTAAATTTTTTTTATTTTAAAAGTACTATTTTGGGACAAAACTCAAGAGTAAAAATAACATTTGTAAAGAAGAATATCAACATGGACAATGGGAAATATAAGCTTACAAAGGTATTGCTGTTGGCACCAAATGTTAATTGTCTTGGTTCATTGTCCGAGAGATTTATAACATGCAACTCATGATCTCTTACATAAGCAAGCATGGTTCCATCTGGAGAGAGAAGTGGGTCTATAATTGGTGATAACGATGTACTTGCAAGCTTAAGCATTGGTTTTGAACAACCGAATTCCTGGAAATAGATCTGATCATAGAGAGGGAAACCCAGTCATTTCAAGTTCAAAACATTAAAAAAAACGACAGAAAATAACATTACAGAACAAGTAATAATGATATCTAAAGGTTAATACTGGTATACGAATGTAGATATCAATCCCAAAACAATAGTAAGTAGTCCAGGGTGGGTCTGATAACATTCATTGGTAAAATTGCATTTATAGAGATCTATTTTGATTCTATCACATCTATATCGCATAACTAGTTGATAGGAGGATGTTTTGATATTCAGAGAAAGTAGGAAATTTCATTACAGTTGAGAAACAAAACAATATAAACAACAATTAATACTGGAGATTTAGGAACAAACCCCGACAGGCAATTTATAAATGACTCGCAAGTGGAATAAACGATCGATCTCAGAGGGTACTTTCCCATGGAAGCTGTTGTTTTGCAGGATTGTCGTTCTATTGAAGTGGGTCATTTGTGTAAAGTAAAAGCCGCGAATGACCCCCTTTTAAAGGGACAAAAAATAAAAAATAAAAAATAAAAAAAAAAAATTACAAATCTAATTTATTTTCTTAAAACCAAAAAATGAAGGGTATTTTTACATCATTTTAATAAATTTACCTCTCTAACCACCATATAAACCTAGACTTAACCCCTTCAAGTTTGTTCAAGTATAACTTAACGATGTTAAGTGCAAACAAAATAGTTATTATGCGATACAAATCTAGACTTAACCCCTTCAATTTGTTCAAAATGGCCAATTTGTGAGACCCCGGAAAATCCAGATTTTCTAAGGAAGGGTAAAATGGTAATTTTGGTCAAAATCCGGAAATTTTCTAGATCTCGGATGACAAAACGGACTCCACCGTTGGAATTGTCTCGCGAAATCTAGCTACCACATCGAATTTCGTTGGATTCCGAGGTGGTCGGAATTTCACGTTTTTTGAGGCGTGGGGTGTCGGATGACCGTACAGCAGATAGGGGATGCCAAGTGGCGGGATTAGAGGGCTGCCACGTGGAGAGACCAAATGCCAACCATTTGCATGTCCTCATGAGACACATGGCGCAGAGGAGATCCATGGCTCACATTGAGCCGCATGTAAAGTGGGTTGGAGAAGTCGACTAATGAAACGAACTTATATTTTAAGGAAGACATCATCTTCTCCACTTTCATTTTTCTTGGCTGGTTGTTTGACGGGCAGTGGTTGGAGATGGGGGTTTTAGAGAGAGAAAGTCTGGCTTCTCTCTAAGATCTACGACGATCGGATAGTCGGCTCGCGGCCTTGAGGCAAAGTTGGTTTACACGTGAGGGCTACGATGTGAGTACCCAGTTGGGAGTTCGACAAACTCCGAGAGGGTAGGGTTTTCTCCTACTTACTTTACTTTGGCTTAAGGGGTCATGTAATGGATAGGGATTTGTTGAGGCGCGGATGGCCGTGAGTGCCGATTCAGATTTGGACCATTGAAATCCCTAGAGTGATTTGGACGACCAGGCTGTTTGTGATTGTGTGGTATTGTGTTATTGGCATGAAAATAACATGTTTGTGTGAAGTTATTAAGCAGGTTCAAGATGGTATCGGATTGTGCCTTAGCCCATGTGAGCTAATTTTATTATGTTATTGTTGTAAACTGAATAACATGATGTATGGATTTAATTTTGTTAATATATGCATGAGTGATATATTAGCATGTGTTGAATGTTGTTGTGCCATTGCATTGCACTTAGGTGGGGAGTAACCCAAGTAGGGAAATTCCACTGCGGGCTGCTCACCGGTCGTCAGGACCGCACCCCAGTGCAGAAAGGCAGCAGGGGATGGAGCCTTGTCGAGACAGAGTTGAAGTGCCAGCCTGACCCTTCTCTTGTATTTTTGTAAAGTGCAGGCGAGAGACCAGTTTGTATAAATTGTAATTGAATACAATTGTAAATAAATCAATTTTGTATAAAATATACATTTTTGTATGATGTGTAGGCCCAGTGGCCATTTTTTGCATGTATGGGTCTGTGACATGAGGCTTGTAGATTCCGTGGGTTGTGAATTGGTCAGCGGACACCGAGTTTTGGGGCGTCACAAATTTAACGATGATTAAATTAAACCAAATAAAAAAAGATTAGATTTGTAATATTTTTTTAGGTTTTAACATGATAAAAGATAATTTTATCTAAAAAAGTGAAAATATTTTGAGTTTAGTTTACAAATAACTTTTATTTTATCTCTTTAAACCAATTCTTTTTTTTCAATATGGAACTTAAGACACACGGAAAGTGGTGGTCAAGAAGGAGAGCTTATTATTTATATATATATATATATATATATATATATATATTTATTTAGGAATTAAATTTTTATTATATCAATATATGTAGATCTTTACTTAAAGATATATGGTGGATGGCTCGAATCAGCCCATTTATTGCCAAAATTTTGATTGGAAAGATTTTTTTGTTGTGATTTGATAGATCTGGGTCAGACTTTGGTTTTTGACCGAAAACATGTTAAGAAAGAAAAGATAAAAAAGTGGTAAAAGATATTATATTATGGGTTATGTTATTTGTTTCAAAAGACAGACATATATGATGATGTGGGGATCAGTCCTTTTATACTGCCAAACTTTTTCCCTCCAGTTACAAATATATATAATCCACCCGATTTTGAAATATTTCAAATTATTATTTTAATATTAAATTTTTAAAAATTTAAAACTGAGGAAATAGGTTTCAATTGTCGATTTTACCAATGTTTCATGGATCGGTGATTGGCTGGAAAAGATGCGGTCGCGGTTATTTCCAGTCGGACCGATGGTGAATCACGAGTTAAGCAGATGACATAATAAATATATTATTTTATATTTTAAAATATATAATTAATTATATTTAAGATATCATTTATTATTTTTATATAAATAAAGTATTTTTAGAATTTATTTAAAGAAATATGTACAATGTTAAAATATGAAAACATATTAAAAATGGAATAAACTTATTTATATAAATATATAATTTTTGTTAATATCTAAAAATAATCACAATAATGACAAAATGGTAAATTAGTTCGCTGTAACTGCATTTCCATGTTCGAATCAAAGTCTATTGTATTTAATTGAATTTTTTTGGTTACAAACCTTCTTACACAAGCTTTATAATTCTAAGTAAAGCGATATCATTTCGATGTATAAAGTATCAAAGCGACTATTGTTTAGCAGAAAAACAAAAAAAAATTATATGGAAGCGGCCGGTTCGCTCTGGTTCACCGATTATTCAACGATTTTTGTATTAAGCGAGCCCAGATTTTGTGGTGATCGGTCAGGCCGATTGATTGCGTCCGGTCGGTCAGGTTTAAAACTTTGGATTTTAAATTTTAAAAATAACCAGACAAAAATAGAGAATAAATGTTATGTTCTAAAAAAGTTTTCTTCTATTTTTTATGATTGGATTTTGGAACAGGAAAAAATTAATTTTATAAATTTGGATAATTTTTAAGAATTTGAAGAATCAAATTTGGATAATTTATTCAAAAAAATTAATTTAGATAATTTTAAGAAGTGTTTGATCTTTATTAATATTATATTTTAAATGTTTATTTTGATAATTTATGCGTAATTTTGGAATATTTGTTTTTCTTTAGAAAGCTTTTTTAAAAATATTTATTTTGATTTTAGCTTCATAAATATTTAAATTATATATTTTAGATTTTTTTAAACATTATGATAAATCTTATATTTCATTTTAAATTAATTAGACTTATAATTGTCTTTTAAAAAAAAAAAATTATAATAACTTTCAATATATCCGATATTATTTTTATATTATATTTTTATAATTTTAATAATAAGGTTAGTGAAAATTGTGGATTTTATAACATTAAATAATTAGTTTATTTTATATTTTTATATTAAAATTTTAATTTTTTATTCGTTTTCAAACGAATCGAATCCAATAATTAAATTACTTCCATTAGGTTGTATTATCTATAGCGAATTGAACCGATTTTACTTATATTTTAAGTTATCGGTTTCGGTCTTATCATTCAAAGCCGTCATTATTGATTCAATTATATTTTTATATTCAAAATTAGGCAAGATAAACCGTACACAATCTTAATCACAGTAATACTTTTTCTAGATGTCGCGGAGGCCCATACACATACATAAAATGTTTTTAAGTCATAGGTCAGACCGTTCAGCTTGGAGAAATGAAGGCAATAGGCCAACTCAAACCTATAGACCCATTGTTAGGCCGGACCGGGCTTTACATTTTTGAAACCCTTAACTCATCCCACGAGCATTGTATAAGATGGGCCGAACCAGCTCTTCTTGAATGAGTGCAGTCCGCGTTTCGTGCGAGAAAATCGAATCCAATTGGGAGGTGGTATGAGGATAATTTGGAAAATCGAGATTTGTAGCACATTCTTTGGCCCGACCGCGTGTCGGATCTGACATAGAATCACCACAAATAAATATCTTTTTGAGACACGTATTTTTGACTAGCCCATTGCCCCAAAAAAACGGAATGAAGATCCCACTCACTGTAGTGGCATAAAAACATATAGGCATCGAACATGTGAAACAAATGGGCATCGAACACGTGGGTATGGAGATATATATATATATTGGGAAACCCTAGACAGAATCACTCATTAAGATTCATTCCAATCCAGATGCGACTCTGTTGTGTAGGTTTTCCTCCCGAAACGGAGGACCCGACGTGTCGAGTCCATCAGTTTAACACCAAGATGAAAGGGTGAACCATTATATATAGGAGTTCATGAAGCATTTTGACCACGATGATTCTGAGTTAGAATGAGTAGTACTTAGATCTGAGTAATGCCTGACCATCAAAGAAGCAATGCTCCACGAATTCATAGTTCTTAGCTTCCATTAGTGATCTAACGATTTATTTGTTGTTCTCTCCCCAAGTATAAAGCCTTACCATGAATAGAAGGTTTCACTACCGACATAGCTTCATACGTATCTACTTACACCATCTGGGGTACCAATGGTGACCCATTTAAGTGTTGATACATTATTCAAATTAATATGAATATTATGTCTTTTACTTACCACGCCCATATGGTGAGTCAGCAAACCAAACAAGTCGAACTCAAATATTCAAATGAGAATTCAAATTGCAAATGAAAGTTTGAATCCGAGGACCTCCATACTAAATCATGTTCTAATACCGTATTAAACGACGACTCACCTAAAAGCTCGGAAAAACTTGTGTGTAGCTTTAACCAGAAGTCCGTTGACCTCTCACTGTCAGCCAAGGGAATACAGTGGAGGGTGTGAGTTATACAGCGCCTTTAGAAAATCGACGAGTCTCGCTGCAATGGGGAGCTCTACCCAATACATAACACTTAACTGTCGAGCAATCGATATATACAATATATATCCCAATGAGTAAAGGTATACTCTTGGGCTCATAAGTAATACTCATAAGATCAATTATCCTGCTATGCAATTATCTCCCAATAATTCAATAGTTGATTGCACTTTTATACAAACACAAACATATATTAAAATCTACAATTCTAATACATGTTATGTCAAGCTCATGAAGCCTAAGCCAGCTAGCCAAATCCCAACCTCAAAATGAGTTTGTCTCGCCGGCGCTCTTTGTACTGAAAAATAAAGGGGGTCCCCACGATGGGGTGAGCTGGCTCGAGTAGGAGAATCGCCACCCCAAGTGGGCTACTCACCACCTAAGTGCGGTGCAATGCTCCAGTAAACACACGCCAGTAAATACATGATCCTACTTGAATGTCTACATGATTCTTACGTGTCACGAGTCCTCAACGGCTGGCTCACACTTGCCCTGAAAGCCAAAACTAGCGAAATAATCATTTCAAACCAAGCTTTTGTTCTTGAAAATATACTACCCAAAATATTCGATACAAATATGGGACTACCCTCCGGTGAATTGATTGGTGAGCTTCAGAAGCAGTCATGGTCACCTCATCGAAATGTCTGTTGGCGAAGTCTCGACCCATTTCTGCAGAATATCATCTGTGAAATTCCTTTCATAAACATGCCGTTTTATAAAAATACATTGTCATACTCACACCTAATTCTGGTTACCCGAGTGCATATGAAAATGCATTATGCCATTTTCAAAATCATTTACACAATATGTCAATATGCATATTTTCAATCAACTACAAATTACACACATGTAATTCCCACACTTCAATCATCGCTGATCTAGTTCACTTGAGCAAATCATAATCATCACCAATGGCTTACAACACAATTCAATTCTATATAATTGTGTCATTGTGTTAACACCTCAAGTATTAACCTAATAATTCTTTGATCGACCAACTCCAAATTAGAACCCTACGTACCAAACCATTTAATTCTGCAATTTCAATGCGAAAACGCTGGACAGCATGGCCATTTCACCTGAGCGGGACTATTTTAGCAGTCAAAAACCCGGCTCGATGGGGTATCACGGGCAACCCACATGTCTAACCTTGGTTTAACTTTTTGAGGCAGAATTTTTACCCATTACAGTCTCATAAACACAGCATAATTTATTGAATAAATTATCACAAAAGGACCCATAACAAGTCCGTATGAGTGTCTAGATCCCACTTAAAATCGGCTCTGAATTCTAACGCCGGTCCCATGTTTTAGGGCGATCAAGCGGCCATTCAGGCCTTTATCATCTCAAGCATCGTTTTTAATCAGAATTCATAAGCGACCCGCCGGTTTTCTGGGCGATCACGACGACAAAAAATCTCGAAAAATTCCCGCGGTCGGTCCCACAGGATTTTGGGACGTCGAAGCAGCACCCCTCACGGCGGCGCAAACCAACGAAACATCGAAAAACCCTTAAAAATGGCAATAAAGCGCCGTGAGGAGAAAATCTATCTCTTGGGTTGTCAAAACCTTCGCGAAAATAGAGTCATGCGTAACTATTTCCGCGTAGAGCATTATTTCCTTCTTGCTCAGTTAATCGGCGGTCGTCGCGTGTATTTCTAGAGAAGTCGAGAGACTGCTGCAAGTAAGCTCCATAGCTACTGCATCTAAAATGGCTCCCACGTTTTGCTCTTTGATTTAACAAAGGAGATGAAGCACTATTAGTTTTAACGTCGGTATTGACAAATTCAGAATTCCTTTATTACCATTTATGTCCCTCTTTTACCGGTTGATATTGACGTATCTCGGCGATCCATTTTAAACCGTTTATCTCTCATACCGCCCTTGGTACATTATTTTATCTGCCATGTTCCTTTCGTCGCATCAAAATCGATTCTGACACCGGCGCGATCTTATCAGCGTCTGACTTCCGTCACCGAGAAAATTATGAAATTTTTTCGTGCTAGCTAGATTTCGGTAGAGGCGATTCCAGCGGTATGATCCCGTTTTTGTCATGCAGATTTGAAAGTGGTACGGATTTTTAGCCCGTAAATTACAATTTTGTAATGATGCGATTTTGCCTTGTGAAATTGGAATTTCCGAAAGGTCTTACATTCTCCTCGCCAAAAAATTTCGTCCGAAATTGGACCATCCTGTCCGCTGCATGCATGTGTTCGCACCGTACATGTAAGCAGTCATTAAACCTTAAACGACTAAACCCACGCGCGCCGTCCACTAGCAGAAGGGATAGGTGGCGCGCCGTGTCCTTGCGCTCCATTTGTCCCCTTCCACTCCCACGGTGCATGCCGCACTCACTAGCCTCACGGTCTTGCATCGCAAAACGATCCGCATTATCCAAAATGCGCGGTCCTCGCCGAGGTCCTATCGATTAACCGACCTCAATCTGTCCCTAATCCACCCGCGTGAGATGATCACGGGTATATTTTAAAGACATGGAGTACGTGAAACACCTCGTCGACACGACATGTTTGGCGTGCGCTAGCGATAAGCATTGGCGCTATCCTCTAAAGTATCTCGAAAGGCCCGTGAACCTCGGCGATAGCTTCCAGCGCTTGCAGACTGACCACTCCCCTCTGCGGCATCACCTTGAAAGGCGTGGTCTGACCTTGAACTCCCCAGGGTCGACGTCACACATCGACACTGGCTCTTACCGACTCTGGCTGGCCAGGTGAGAAAGGTATTTATCGTATCAAACTCCACTGTCTGAAGGTTGTCTCTAATCAGATCAGGACCGGTGATGGAGCTCTCTTCCACCTCGGTCCAACATAACGGTGATCTACATGGCCTCCCATACAATTGCCTCACATGGTGCCATTCGTATACTCGCCTGATAACTATTGTTGTAGGCGAATTCCACTAAGGGCAATTAATCCTCTACCCTTATGATCCAGGACATATGCTCACTTGATATGTCCTCAACACCGTATGTAATCCATACTACGTATCCACACACACAACCCTCGCTTGGTGTGTAGCCGAGCCTCTCCAAGGTCACAATCGACAATCCAATGGACCGTCAATCTAGTCCATGTCATGGAATGACATCCATATCACGCGCCGCATTTCAGCTGACGCGATGCCAATTTGCGGAAGGAAGTGTATCTAAATCTCGGAGTGCCCGGGCTCTGGCAGCTCGACTCAAGTGCTGCGTGATAATCATGTCCGTGTATTTTTCCTCTCGAGTCCTCCCAACTCTGTCGCAACAAGTCTGCGTGATAACTTTGACCGTCAATATGTTTTCATCTCGAGGCGACATAACTCTTCGACTTACACTTCGAGCCTCTTCGTTCGCACGAAATTTCGAGGATATCTCCCACGGTCTCTTACACTTACACAAAATTTAGACTACTCCGGTCTCTTACACCCACACATTTGCGGATAACTGCGGGTCTCTTACACCCACAAGTGGATAACTCACGGGTCTCTTAACACCCGAAATTTCGGATAACTCGGGTCTCTTACACCCACACATAAATTCGGGATCTCTCCCCGGGTCTCTTTACCCACCCCGCAGCAGAGGAAATTCGGGATCTCTCCTTGGGTCTCACCACCCACGAGAGTCGGGATCTCCACGGGTCTCTTACACCCACGAAGTCGGGGATCTCTCCGGGTCTCTTACACCCGCAGGGACCTTTTCCCGGACCTGAGTCTCCTTCACTAACCGAGGCTTCTCACTTGCTGAGGTTAACGACCCCCCTTCTTGCTCTGCTAACTTACACTTTAATTACTCTTCATTTTCTGATTCGAACTATGAGTCTTCATTGGACGTAGTCCTAAAGACCAACTCAACCCACACTCACAAAGGTGGTGAATGAACATACAATTGCACCCACGCTACTCGTAGCGATGTCCACTTGGGTGCACATAAACGTAATGATGCCCTCTTTGTGAACTTTTGATCAGGAGCCCACCATGAGCAAAATCTCGGAGATCTCACACTCGTATTCTCGACCTATCAGGTCAACTCTCAACCTACATGCTAGGGAAGAACATCTATCATTGGCTTCTCTAAAGGCCTTAACCTCTAGAAGTCGAATCCGTCGCACGAAGATGCAACAATGAATGAATATAAGTGCATCGATTTAGGCATACTCTAATCCCAACGAGTGCAAAGTAGAAAGCGTACTCTACATATCAGAACCTTTCGAAGCGCTCGGTCTACGTACCACGAGATCTATGCCTCCTAGGACAATCTCACCTCATATGCCCCGGTGCGACGAGAGAAATAACATATAGTACGCCTGCTGATTAAGTCTGACCTATGAGTCACAGTACTTTGACCTCGACCCACCCCTTTGGCTCCCCTCATTTTTGTGCTCACGAAGGTGCTCGTATAGCATCAAAAACAGCTGGTTTCTCGACGTACTAGGGTGTGGAGGAATAGGCGTACTCTCTCTGCTCTACGGCTAAGCGGAGCTGCCTTGTCCCGATACCACAGGATCCCTGTCTCTGCAGACGATCCGTCTCACATGTCGGCTTGTCGGCGAGTAACATATCCTCTGTCTGGCGACTAGATGTCCAATCCCTAGCCACAGTCCTGAAACTGTGTGAAGCGAAGTCTTACGCCTCTTCCGTGAACTAGAAGAAGGTTGGTGCTCCCTCTTTGCTACCAACGCTCCGTCCGGAGTGCTCCATGCATCATGATTTCTCTACATGGTGGTCATTCCCAACCATGGAGTCCATATCCGTAGACGAAGTCCTACGATCTTGCCCCGAATGGACAACTTCAGCCCATTCTCGAATCTCCTTACTTTGGCCACGTAATCATCAGCAAAACGGGCTAACTCCGTGAATCTAGCCACGTAGTCCATCACTGTCATCACTCCCTGCTTCAGCTCTAGGAACTCTTGAGCCTTGGCATGCCTCGCAGTCTCGGGAAAGTACTTACCCATGAACAGCTCCTGAAACTCTGCCCATGTCATAACCTCTAAGTCTCACAGAGATCTGGCGAAAATCTCCACCATACACGGGCCTCGCCCTCATTGGAATCGATAACTGATCAGGGTCGCATCGGAGGTGATCTCAGTAGCCTCGATATGTTCTCTATACGCAAACCAATGGTCGCCACCATCAGGTCCTCCCCATGTGAACATCGGAGGGTGGTGCGCTCTAAATCTTTAAGGTTACTAGGACCTCCACGACTATACGCGCCACCTTGGCAGGTCGATAGCGACCGACGCCAACACTGCGGCCTCCTGAGGCTGTGGTCAAAATCTGGTGACTAATCAAATGTCGGTGGTGCGGCCAGGCGCCAGTGGGCCGATCAGGCGTCTAGCCCTCTCTTGGCCGTCTACGCAATCCCAGCGTGGTGGTCGATACTCTGATCGGTATCTCGAGGCATAAACCTGACCCGAGACACTAATCGTACACAATAACCCGGTCTTATACGCAATCAATTTGCATTTAAAATATTGTTTTCAACAAATTTTATTTTCAAAATTTTATTTTCAAAAAATTTAATTTTGAAAATTTAATTTTAAAATTTTATCAAAAAATTTGATTTGTTGATTTTATTTTAATTTAATAAATTTTTTTAAGAAAATTTATTTACAGTGAACAGTGTTCATTTAGCGACTCAGGAAAAATATCGAGTCAAACAGGGTCAAAACAGGCTAAGTGCACCAAGTGCCGCGGCCATTAGCCCCGGCGCGCCAGGCGCCCGGCCGGCGTGCCGCGACCACTGCGCTGCTTAGCGTGCACACTTTGCAGCGGCGCTGTGCCAGCAACGTGCGTAGCGTGCCGCGCCCCAGCGCTTTGCCTAGCGTCCGCTGCCGCGGCGCCGAATGCGCCCGCTTCGCCCAGCGCGCCCGGCGCCCAACGCCGTGTGCCTAGCCCGGCTTCGGCCCGACCTTACTTCGTTGGGCGTATGCAATCAGGTTACGTACCAAATTTTTTATTTATTGCTTTTTTTTGTTTTTTTCTTTAACTCTAGACATTTTATCCAAAATCCCCTCAACCTCCTGCTCTCACATTTATCAAGTAAAAAAAATTTTTTTTTTTTTTTTAAATTTATTTCATTATCGATAAACCAATAAATTCCTAAAAATTTATTTCTTATTTTCCTCGTCAGGTTTTACACTTTGTAAAACTCTCTAAAATTTCCACTTCATCCACATGCTGTCTGACCAAGCATATTTTCACACAATTCACCAATACATACCACTTTATCAAATCACTCAAAACAACGAACACATGCATACAACCATTCATCAATTCACATGGTCACACAAAACACACATCTTAGTGTCCCCTGGTTTTGTTCGTGCGCTCCTCGGTAATCTCATACCTAAACCTAACATCGAACCACACCTAGTGGTGATGTTCTTATCTCTTAAGACTATGGCCTTAGCCCAAATCCTCAATCCATAGGTTTCCACATACCTAAGTTCCACATTCTATGACTCGTGGCCTAGACCCAAGTCCCTCAAGCCCTAGGTAACCGTTTCTATGCTCGTTACTAAGCCCCTATGGCCTTGAGGACCGGGGGTCCAGGTTGACTACTCGTCTGACCAACGAATACAAATTAGGTCGGGTTTACCCGACACCACTTTAGAAAGTGGGCGAGTCTCAGCTGTGCGGGGCTCTGCCCAGTCTACATAACCTCGTAACTTGTCCCAGGCAATCCATTATATACGTATATATCGACATGAGTAAAAATTGCCTCTTGGGCTCATGTACGTCTCTCGTAAGATCAATTATCGTAACTGTTCTTAATTATCTCCCAATAATTAAATAGTTGATTGCACTTTTGTAAACACAAGCGTATATTAAAATGATTACAATCGTATTGTATTAAAAGAAACCATGAAGCCCACCAATGGCTTCTTCAAAATCAACCTCAAATGAGTTGTCTCCTCGAGCTCTTTGTACTGAAAAATAAAGGGGTCCCATTGAGATGAGCTAAACAAGTGAGGAGGAAGTAGCTAAGTGAGCTACTCACCACTGAGATGGGGTCTGATCTTTCAGAAATGTAGCTTCCAGTAAATACATGATTACTACTTGAATGCACGCGAGGGATTTACCCCATGTCCACAGTCTGCTCCTTGGCTCTTACTTCACTTCTTTTAAGCCATGTATGAGAAAATAATCGTTTCAAAACCAAACTTTTGTTCTTGAAAATATACTGCGAAATATTCGGTACAAATGGGACTACCCTCAGGTGAATTAGTTTGGTGAGCTTTAAAGGAAAAAGGTCCTTAGTCCTCATCAGAAATGATCTGTTGGCCGTCCAGGCCCAATTCTCCGAATATCATCCACAGCAAAATTCCTTTCATAAACATGCATTTTATAAAAATACCTTGTCATGCACTCACACCTAATTCTAGGTTACCGAGTGCATATAGAAAATGCGATATGCCATTTCAAAATCCATTTTACACAATAATAATCGATATGCGTATTTTCAATCGTACAATTACACACATGTAATTCCACTCTTCAATCATCACCCAATCTAGCTCATGAAACGAATCTAATCATCACCAATGAGCTAGCACAATTTAATTCTATATAATTGCGTCATTGTGTTAACACCTCAAGCATTAACTGTTAGTTTCTTTGATCGACCAGCTCTCAATTAATTTCTACACACTTGCCAAACCATTCAATTCCTACAGTTTCAATGCCAAAACACTTGGACCTTTGGCATTTCACAAGCAGGTTCTTTTACTTTGAGTCAGAAACCCGGCTTGATGGAAACGTCACGGCGACCCACATGTCTGACTCTCGGTTTCACTTTTGGAACGAATTTTTACCCGTGCCGATCACCATGCTTAACGAAGAATAGTTATTGAATAAATTATCACAAAAGGACCCATAACGGTCCAGTAACAGTCTTGAATTGCCCGAATCGGCTCCCAATTCTAACACTTCGGTCCATGTTTTAGGAAGTAGATCAAGCGGCCATTCGGCTATCATCTCAAGCATGCATTTAATGCAAATTCCACAAACAGCCACTTCAGTTTAAGGCGATCCAAACCAACAAAATCTCAAAAATTCCTGATTCGGTCCCGAGTTTTGGGACCGATCAAAGCTGACCCTCAGTTTTCAGACCAATAGAAGCATTGGCTTGTAAAAATGGGAATAAGCGCAGAGTAGGGAAAATCCTACCTCTTGGGTTGTCAAAGCTTCGCAAACCAGGTGCAACGTGGCCTGTTTCATGGCGTTTTCATGCTTAACAAATTGAAGTATTTGTTCGATCGCGTGTATTTAGAGAGAGTCGGAGACTCTCTCTAGGAAATGAAACTCCATAACCTGCATGTCTAAAATGGCTCCACGTTTTGCTCTTTGATTTAACAAAGGGAGATGAAGCACTATTCATTTTTCTTGTCATCTAGTGACTTAAATTCAAATTCCTTTATTACCATTATGTCCTGCTCTACCGATTTGATATTGGCACCATCTCGTGGTAATTTTTCATCATTTATCTACTCATACCACTTATGGTACATGAGTACATACTATATGTGTAGCTTCTGTTGCCCGAAAATCGATTCTGGCACGGCGCGATGCCTGAAAAGCGTGCGGAACTCCATTTGTCTCGAGAAAATTATGAAATTTCACGCTGCTTCGTTTGTGGGCGATTAACGAAGTATGAATCGTTTTCATCCGGATCTGAAATTGATACGGTTTTTAGCGTAATTACAATTTTGTAATCAAAATTACGATTTTGCCCTTATTCCAGAAATTGGAAATTCTCGGGTCTTACATGTAGGATTTAGGTTTAATATGATTATCATTTCCTTTAACTATGGGGTCCACACCCTTCGTGACCACGGGGTGCCTTAGTGTGCTTGTGGAATTCACGTAGCCATGCTTCTTAGGTGCCCTTGGTGGGTCCACTCGCGGGAATACCATACCCTCCCTAGGCATTTTCTTTCGCCTCGTAGAGACTGTTACTGGACTGGGGCTTGGGTCCGATGGGGAGCATCTCTACTAAGTGAGCTAAATAAAAACCATGGAAGCGAACCATTTACAGTCAACAACATGTCTTTAGAAAATAGCAGGCGAAGTGATAAAATTTGTTTTTCTTTTCTTTGATGCCCGATTCGACTTTCAGTGAAACACATGGTCGCGAGTGCGCCGAAACTAAACGATCATTACAGCAATGCACAACATTTGAATTGGTGCTTTAGCTTTCAAGGCCTGACATAGGTGAAAATCCAAGAAGACACTTTACCTAAGGTCCGCAGATTCTTCTAAACATCATGTAATTTGATGATTGAGTTTAACTACGTCGATTGGGGTTCTCTCCACCTTGACAAATCTGAGTTTGTGTGACGCTTTCCTGAGCCACAGACGAAGACAAACGTCCATGGAAATTCACACTAAAAGCCCTAGGCATCAAAGACATTTGATTGAAGACCAACATCTGTAATCACTGGACTTCTCCTCCTCCTTTATGCCCCATTTCTCTTCCTCTTGGCTCTCCCTCTTTGACAGTGAACTAGCCTTTGGGGACTTCAAATCAAGTTTGGCTCTTATTTTCCATTTAATATTTTACTTATTTCCTTTAATTACAATAGCTCGACTCTTTAATATTGAAATTTCTTTTGAAATTCTGCATTATCTCTGTTGATTTTCATTTTCCTTATCCCCTTTGCTTAATGACCATTACCCATATGTACTTCACTCTCAGTTTCATATTATCATTTCTATTTTAGTCACCAAAACCTCTTATATGACATTGTTTCTTATACGCATACAGTGTCATGTAACATGCAGCTCTCTCGGGATAGGAATTATTCACATTATATTAATGAAAGATATGGTTGATTAACTCAAATTATCTAGATTTATAATAATAAATCATTATTATAAAATTATTCTAAACAAAATATATTAAAACTTCTTCTACATCATTTATTTTTGGACAAAGTTTTTTTTAATTTTTAGTATTTGTAAATATTATTCTAAAAATTTATTTCTAAAGAATTGAGCAATTAAACAAGAAATAAAATTATCATTTAAAAAAATAAAGTAAATCACTTTATTCCAAAATTATCAAACAAATATATTAAAATATGCTTTTATAATTCACTTATATAGAAATTAACTATAATATTATTATTTAAAAAATAATAATAAATTAATTTATTCCAAAATTATCTAAACAAAATGTAATAAAATATTCTTCTCTATAATTTATTTAGAAATATTTTTTAGAAGTTTTCAATTATTTATAAATATTACTCTATAAGATTATTATTTTCAATTATTTCAAAATTACACAAAAACTTTATTTCAAACAATTGAACAATTAAAGATGAAATGAATTATTATTTAAAAGAAATATATTCATATTAATTTCTCTATAATAATTACTTATATAGAAATGACTAAGATATAAATTATTTTTATTATACATAAAAAATTTTACTTTATTTTAAATAAAAATGAACTTATTTGTGGATAAATTAAATTTCTTTATTGGAGATATCAAAGAAATCATATATTATTTTATTTGTGATTAGACTTTATAAAACTCGGGTTATGCTATAAATTTTCATATATCAATGATAAGCAAAATAAATAACTTTTTACATTATGTTCCTAATTAGCATATATAATAAAATCAAACCATTGATCTATAATTAAAATGACACCATAAATCTAAAAAAATAAAAAAATTCAATATGATAACAATTTTCAAGAAATGACACCATAATCTAAAATTAGTACCATCCACTATAACACAATATTTGTTTTTTATTTCCATATGGTTTCACTTTTCATAAAAATGACACCAAAATCTAAGTGTATTGATTAATATTTTTTATTTTATGTGTCACTTTTCGCAAAAGAGACAATATTTGAAAATATCGATGATATTTCGATTAACAGGTAGTGATAGGATATCCTTTACCTATAGTCGGTTAGAATAAATATTTTGGATCTTTGTCGATATTTCGGTAATTTTTTTTTATTCTTTTAAGTCTATAATGGTTTAAAACCTGCAAAATTTCAAAAGCCATGTGTAGTTAGGAGGTTTCGAACCTGCCCAAAACCAGGAATTAGTGCACACTTCATCCGCTGAGTAGCTTTTACACTCAATATATATAATGCAAATATTTTTTATATTCTCTTATTATTTATGACTATTTTTACTACTTTACATTAGTTTTACATTATTGTTTTAACATTATCACTTAATTTTATTTTTTTCATAAAATCCTTTCACCTGTTCAAAAATTTTTAAATAAATAAATTATAATGAAACCTATATTTTTATAAAAATATCCATCGATATTTTACCTATATTGCCAATACATTCTGTAAGACCCGAGAAAATTCCAATTTTCTCAAAAAGGATAAAATAGTAATTTCGGTTGGAAATCCGGAATTTTTCTAGATCTTGGATGACGAAACGGACTTCTCCGTTGAATTTGTCTCGCGAAATTTAGTTACCACGTCAAATTTCGTTGGATTCGAGTGGTCGAGTTTGCGTTTTAGTGGGGTGTCGAATGGCGGCTGGCAAGATGAGGATGCCACATGGCACCTAAGGAATGTGACACTTAGCAAAAGCGGTAATTAAGCGAAGAATGGCTCGCAATTAGCCATGTGTGGAAAGGAATCCGTAGTATGATAATTCTTGCAGGTGCGTGATGTCGTAAAGGGCGTTATGAAATAAAAGAAAAAGAATGGAAAATTAATGGCCACACATGAGACTTGAGGAAATGAGGAGGAGAAATTACCTCCTTTGGCCTTACAGTCATTCCTAAGTCAAAATAGGAGAGGATGGCTAAGGAGAAAGAAAATGAGGAGAAAGTGAAGGAAGTGAGATGAGAAAGAGAAAAAGGAAAAGATCGTAGGAAGGAGAAAAAGAAAGGGGAGGAGGAGGAAGAAAGAAAATAATCCGTAGAGAAAAGGAAGAAAAGGAGAAGGAAGGAAAGGGAAAGGAAGATTTCACAGGGTTTGGTGTCGACGTTCGAGAGTTCGGACTAAAGTTGAATTGCCAGCGATTAGGATCTATGTGGACACCAAAAGTTGGAGTTTCAACAAACTCCAAGAGGTAGGATATTTCTACTTGGTTTGCCTGGCACAAGACTTTACAATGGTAGGGATTGCTTGTGAGAGGCCATGAGAGGTCATGTAAATTAGTTCCAAGCTCTGGAATTAAAGGGTATGGATTTCATGACCGGTTTCACATAGTCACCGACTGTGGGAGTTAGGGTTTGAACTAGAAATCGAAAGTTTCTAGGTGTTATGATTGTTTGATGTGATGACAAGGATTGGAACCAAAATGGTTCATGGTTGCGAAGGGGCCGTGAGGTACCCTGTTGAATGGTCCCAAGTTGGTGACCCAGTTGTGTGTTAGTGCTTGCTTGAATAACATGCAGTGTGTGGAAATGTGATATCGATGCATGCTATTTGGTGTATTGATATGGTTTGCATGGAGATACATTATATGTATAAATTATAATGTTCCATGGTTTGCAAATGTTTCATGTAGTGCTCATTCATGCATGTAACATGAGGAAAAATGCATTGGCATCATGCATTTCATATGCACGGTCACATCGTTAGGTGGTGTGGGTGCGAAAGTTTATTCATAGGTGTAGGTGAATGAGTAAATGAACTCGGGGAAAAATGGGACAAGTCCAAGGTAGAAATTCACGGTATGTAAATGATCAAATGATAGGCCATGTTTGGGAAAACAAGTTGGGTAGATCCCCCGAGTTGAAAGTCCCACATGTTATTCACGGTTAGACATGAATCGACGATGTTGGATTCGTGAAAATGTTGAAAGGCTTACGGCGTCCTCTGATTGTAAACCTGAAATCCGTGGCCCACAAAAATAAAGGAAAAGACTTTGATAAATAAATTGGAGGGTTGTCCAGTGGTTAGTCATGGTATAATTACAAATGACTTGTTTAGTCACACTTAGCGATCGAGTGTAGGGGAGTCGATTGGGACTCAGGTTGTGAGCATGAGGGGTCGCATCTCATGCATGACATAGACATTTCATATATTAGTAAATAATTGTATGGAATGTGATTGGTTGTTTAAATATGCCATTGCATATGCATTTTAGGTGGGGAGTAACCCTTGTAGGAGAATTTTCTGGCTGCTCACCAGTCGTGGGACCCCACTTCGGTACGAGAGACTATCGGGAGACGGTACTCGGTAGAGGTAGTTTTTGAAGAAAGCCCGAGGAAATGTGGCTTTGAGTAAAATATTTTGTAAATGAATTAACTCTTTTTGTAGACAGTGAAACTATGGGGAATATAGTTGATTATTTTGGTCTTATGAGTATGGATGTATGGGCCCCATGTGGCTATTTTTCAATTATGCGTCGTGATACGAGATGTATAGAATTTCCGCAGGTTGACGGGTAGTCAACGGACCCCCGGGTTTTGGGGTGCAACACATTCATAAAATCTAATTTCCGATATATCCGTATTTATCGATATTTTGATCTTTTGTTGCACATAATATATCCATCGATATTTTACTGATATTTTCAATTCATTCATAAAATCTAATTTCGGATAATAAAATTGTTATCGATATTTTGATCTTTTATTACGCATAATATCCTTAGGTAAGAATATCTAGATCTTGTCATTTTCATGAGCAAACCCAATATATATACACCCAAAAGTCAAGAAGATAATAACTTATATTGTGTGGATGTCCACGTCCAATGACTTTGCATGTAGTGTGGATGACCCAACACTCACAAAAGTACTAGCTCCTACTCATTATCTGGGCATGCAATTTGCTCCTTTAATTATAAACTGTTGACACTTTATTTGTGTGGAAATGTACTGTTACTCTCAGGAAGAAGACCATCTTACAAAAGCAGCCTGTTAAACTATAACAACTTAATTGTCCGGAGAAATCCCTCAAATTATGTCTAGCAGCCTGTCACAACTTCTTAGAATTGGGTCTTTTAGAACGATAACCTCAATGGTTCCATCCCCTAAAGAATTCTTGGTTCTTCTTTCCTTATTTTACTCAACTGCACTCAACTTAAATATTGTGATTGAAACTCGTCATTTGCTCAGTTTGGGCTTATACTTTGTCTCTTTTATGTAGGCTTATTTGGTGTTTTGTTTAATGTACGCTTCCATGTTCTTGAGTAAAAATGCAAGGGGAAGAAGATAAAAGTGAAATGTATAGTAAAAGAAAAAAAAATGAAGAAAAAATTAAAATCGAGTTAAAGTAATCTAATATATTATTTTTATTTATTACTTCAAATCTATTTTATTTATTTTTATTCATCGATATATAGACAATTTAAGAATGTATTTCTTTGAAAATTTTAATTAAATAACAAAATATAAGAAGTCATTGTTTAGGAACCAAATACAATTTGAAGGATTTTGGGTCAAATACTCATCTTAGATTGTTAAACCCATTTTTCCTATGAATGTACTCATAGGAAGACATTTACTCACCGGTAGATTTCTTGGGAGGGGTTAGAAATGAACCATTAGAGACTGTTATTTATTTAGAAAGAGTAAAATATTTTGGAATTTTGACAGACCTCTCTAGACTAGATTTTATCCCCCGCAAGTTGTTTCTGCTTAAATCAAGATTGAATAACAAGGTTAAGTTACCGATTGAGGACTCAGCATCCCAAGAACTCAGCATCCCGAGTGGATCCTGGGTGATCCCAGCCTTGAAAGCAATCAAGGCAAGTCAATCTGTTTCATTTTACTGCAGCATGCTACTGGCAATGACGGGAAGCCATGATGACTTGAATTTATGTTCATGAACCGTGTAGACTGGGTTCGACTTGACTACAAGGAATAAATCCTTTAGCCACGGTCACCGAAAACTTATCCTAAAAGCATCCAAGCATATTTTAATTGTATTCATTTATATTTAAAAACCATTCAAAAAATAATAATAATAATAATTACTGTAGGATTGAAGAAAAAAAAAACATTATTTATAAAATTGTATTTTAAAAATGCTTTGGCTATGGATAAGTTCAGGAGCTCATAAAGCATCTAAGAGTCAATGAAATTTGGAAGAGACAATAAAAGTCTCTTTATTAGAGAGAGAATGTGGTGGGATAAAGCTTCCCGATTATAATCAGAATCCGAGAAATATGGGTAGAGTGAAAAAACAAGTAATAATTACCAGAGTTGCCTGTATCTGAACTCTATCTCTTCTTGTTAGATCAAAAACAGAGTAATTGTACCCTTCTAGGTGAAGGAGCATAAGTTGTACTGGAATCACCCCCAGCTCTGAAAATACATAGCAGGAGTTTTTTTAACACTATGATGGATAATACCAACAATTAACTTAAATTTAGTAGAAGAGCTGCCAATTATTTAGCATTCCTGTAGCTAACCAAATTAAATAGCAATCCTAATCCTGTGTTTATCTGTCTTGTCTTTGAGCTAAAGAAAGCTATTCTAAAATAGCAATCTCAATCTGTCTACTTTATACAACATCAGTTTCTAAATTATAATTTAACACTTACATGCTGGTAACAAATGAAGTAAAGGTCCTAGATGAGTTCTTGAGATCTCATCTCAATAACTAGGATACCAAAATCATCAACATCAGAAAAACCAAGAGAAAAAAAAAAAAAACAAGAGGTTACTACATGGTAGAATTTATTTTCATTAATGGAATGACAGTCTCCCTGATCTTCCTAGACATAGTTAAATTTCAATCTAAGATTGTCACAAGTAAAACATAAAAACAAGGGACTAGAACAGCATTGTGTATGCAAAAGATGAAATAGTCCATGCTTTGCAAAATATGGTTGAATAATTGATTGCCAATGGCAATAACATAAGAGACTTACGCTATGAATATTAGCAAGATGATTAAGAGTTTCTTGTGGCAGTATTGATTTGCTTTCCACAGCAGAACTTCCCGGGGAAGGATGGATGGATTCTGTTTAAGGCCTTCCCTGAAGTCTTTTATATATATAAAACCAGGACTCTCCTAAAACTACTCAGGAAAGGGTTGTAGGATTCAATTAGTCCACCTAAAAAGAAGAAATATGTCCATGAAAATAAAAGGGCGGGGGATATAGTAGAACAGGACATAGGCCCAGACCAAAGTTCACTTTTAGATCAAAGTGGGGCCCATTAAGGGTGTGGACAGTTGTGTTTCCAGCCCTATCTACTCCCAAAGTCCTCACTTTGCTTCCCTTTGATTACTATTTGGAGGCCTAAATGCAAAAACTCAGTCCCCCTACCCACCTTCCTTTAAAAAAGCCCTTGTTTTAGCCATGAATGAAATTTAAAGTAAAAACAGGGAAAATATAAAAACATAAATTTAATTGCAGCTCCATAACTGAAATTAGTAGTTATATTTTACTAGATTTAACATTTTCTGCCCTTACTTTTCTTTATTTCTTTCTTGGTGACCAAACAAGAGGAACAATTATGCGTAGAAATGGAGAAAAGTGGCAAGCACTGCTCATATTGAAAACTGTTTCATGCAGTGCGCTGGATTTTTCCAGATAAAAACGTACTAGCCTTATCTCTTCTTTTGGCACCTAAAAACCTACAACAACTAACATACTACTGTCATTCAAAATATTATACACCTCTGGATTTTTTCCATGCAATTATGGATTTTTAGCAATTTGCCTCTTATCGTCATGATCCAGAATGGTTGAATGAAATGTAATATTACACTAAGCCTTTTCACCCTTCATCTTTAACTACAATACCATATACTCCATATTAAAAACATTGGCAATCATCTGTCAAGAACCAAATGAATTATTGAATTAAGTAAAATGTTTGCTGCAACTAACTGCAGGAGACATTGCTTCGGGTATGTTGTGCAATGTTGATTCTTATTCGGAGGCGACTATTGGGTATTTCACTTCTCTCAAAACCCATAACAAACCCAAGCCCTGTCACTAACAAGTTTAAGCTAATCTATAGTTAAGACCCTTTCTTTTGCTTTTGTTTGGTATTTATTTCCCATTATTTTTGTGATTCCACATTTATTATTTATAAAATGTATTTGGATGTTAATGTTGGTTGAAAGTAGCAGCTAACATGGTACAAAACTTAATTTGATTTTTTAGTTTAGTAAGATAATTGAGTTGCGTAATTAGGTTTTAAGTGACTTATCCAATTGATTGACAAGGTGTGTGTATTCTGTTATGATTGGGTTCTGGGGTTTCCACTATTTGCAGACTCTCCTATTCACTCCTCCTCTATTTATTTGACTTCGTGGCTTTCTCCTATAACACAATTTGCTTGTTTAAATTACCCGCGGCCCAATTTCAGATTTATGAATTATGAGAAATTGTAAATCCACACACAAATAATCTGAAGAACTATCACTGCTAGAATCTATATACACGATTTCTTGTGGGAGTTATTAATATTGTCACCTCATTAACTCTTCTTCTCTCTATTTAAATTGCTGTATTTAAATGAAAAGTATAAACAAGCCCTTAAATATGCACATCAAATCCAATTTATGTGACATTTTCATTGATTTGAACAACAAATAAAAATCATTATGAATCAATGTTTAGCGGTAGAAAGCTGTTTCACATCTTAAACAGATTCTTAGGATACTCACAATGTTGGTCTTCTTTGAATTGAAGACTTTTAAGCCTTTGATTCATTCATAAAGACCAAAATCAACAAATTGGCAAAGTGCAATCAGTATGAGAAGCCAAAAATCATTTATTACAACTAAAGAAATAGCATTTGAAAAATCAGTCCAAACAAAATCTAGCAAAAACGAAAAAGAAGGGAAAATCAAAATCAGTCCAAACAAAATTCAAATCAAATTCTAGAAAAAAACGGAGAAGAATGAAAAATCAAAATCATTCCAAAAACAAGTGAACAAGAAGACAAACCAAAGATTAGAGAAAAGGCTAGCTGAAGATTCTTCTTCCACGCATGCATCTCTTGCTTCAGTAGGTGGCCCTAGTGGAAGCCTAGAGTGAGAGAGAGAGTGGAGACCAGATGAAGAATTAGAAAAAGGTCACAATGATGGATCATCTCACACATGAAAATTTTTGGGTGGATCACAGGAAGCGGAGTGAAAAAATGCGAGAGAGAGCCTGGGAACATGGATGAAATCGAAAGAAAGACAAGGTTGGGATTCTAGGAAATTTTGGGAGTTTCTGAAACTATATGGAGGAGGCGAAGAGGGAGGGGAGGTGGCTGGTGCTAGGTCTCGGGGATTCTTTGCAAAACAGAGACTATCGAGAGAAAATGAGAAAGCATAGCTCTTGGGTGGGCTTTACACATATTGCTTTTGTATGAAACTTAAGCAAGCATGTCTTCAACAAGTAAAGAGTCTTGTTGAAGCTAGTAGGTGATCAAGATTTTATGATTTCAAAGCTCTTGTTTATGAGTTAATGCCACAAGGTAATGGTCGGAAGAATGTTGCATCAAAAGTAGGTGTCAGATCGAAAGCTGAGCAGTTCGATATTGCCATTGATGTAGCTTGACCTTTAATATCTTTATAGTCCTTTATGATGCTTTGTGTTCATAGTGATCTTAATTCTGCATTCGATGACAATGAGAATTTGCCATATCGGTGATTTCGGGCTGCGAAGATTATCTCTATTATCACAGTATTACTATCAGGAAGAAGATCTTTGTAGCGGTCACCGTCAGAAATTAAAAAGTAGTATCTCTAGTATAAAATATAGTTGTGGATGAGAACAATGACATGGTATGGCTATAGGTGGTGTGGAGAAATCTGAAGCAACCAGCCATAAGCTGCGGATATAGGCTCTTCAATTGATCGACAATTTGACATAGTTTATAAGAGGTTGACATAGTTTATACCCTGGCCATAGTGATTGTTTATAGCCAGCGAAAAACTTGGTTGTCGACCATAGGATAGTTTATAGCCGCGGTTTGTAGTTGACCTATTGTAGAGGATGGTTTATAGCCACGAGTTTTTTGTTGACCCTTCGCCAGAGATGCTTTTAATAGTGGTTTTGTGACCAGGATGGTTCATAGCGGTGATTATTTTGATCGTAGTAAAACAACCCTGGTTTGGATAGGTTATTAAATGGTTCTGCAATTTGTTTTTAGGAAAATAAAGTACTAGGTGATTAAGTGCATGTTGGAATCTTAGAGGTTTAAGTTCATAGAAAAATAGCTTCATTTAGATTGGATGCAACTTTAACTGAGTTCATCGATGTCCAAAGAAATAGAAGTATTGTCCACATTGCATATTAAGCTCCGAAAAAGTCTATATTTGACCAAACTTTCTATTATTTGGAAACCATAAAGTAATCTGATCTTGTAGTTCTAGGCATTTGGTCTGATATGGAAGCATTGTATTTACTTCAAAAATTAAATATTTAAGCGTCTTTGACTTTTGAAAGTAAATAAAGTAGGCCCTTAGAGTAATGTTAGAATTCACCAACTAATCGTTGAAAAAGAATTGAAAGCGTGGGGATCAAGCTTTGTAGATTCTCAATCTGATAATATGACCAAAGGATTGGAAGTATGATTGAAACCCCGACCATAGTGAGCTAGAGTTTGGCTTATTTCAAATCACGGGCTTCTAGATTTGGAAGTTATACCAATGGGGTTCTTCAGCAGGTCCCAGATATCAAGTTCAATTTGAAAATTTTGCATTGCAGTCTTTGTAATATCAAACAAATAGAAAGCCATCAGAGTCTTCCTAAGTCATGGCTTGTTTATCAGGAGTTTCCTTCATCTATAATATCTGTTTTGTTGATCCGAAAAAAAAAAATCATATACCATAAATTAAGTCTTATATGATATATCATATCAAGAAGCGAGCATCTGACTGATTTAGTGTATCATTCTCCGGATGATCGATAAAAACCTAAGAAACGGACGGATGACCACGGGGATCACGATGGGGGACAAGGGGTTGACAAATTTAAAATCGGGATACGGTTGGCAAAGGCCGACACTTAATACGATAAAATAAAAATAATTACAAAAAGTTATATACTAATAAATTAATAAATGCTTTTTATGTCATTATTTATATTTATAAAGAAATTTTGAACTTACAAAAAGATTATATTGATTCTATTTCTCTTTTATCAAATTTATTTATCAAATATAATTTAATTATTTATCTTCGCCTTAAGCTTATAAACCCGATTGAAACTGACACCCCACCCCAGGCCTTTGACTCCTTTTGACCGCTGCTCCAGCCCCACCCGCCACCCCACCCCTGCCCACAGCGCCCTTGCAGATCCTTGGCCCGGCTCGACACTCGTCGCCTCTTCCCCTCTTCCCACAGCCTCCATCTTCCCCTTATATGCGCGATTGGATCCTTGAACATGGCTAGTGTTAAGTAGTGTTCTCATCTTCCCTCTTCCCCCTTCGCTGGAACAGGCGGGCCTCCACTAAACTCCCATCTCTCCCCTTCCTTTTTCTATGTGGGTTGAATCAGCAGTCAGAACAGTAAGACCATGTTCTGATGTTCAAGTGTCGAACTATGTCGTCGTTGACTATTGTATGATCAGCGATCGTCCGTGGCATGTCGGATCGTATCCCGACGCGTCGATTATTGTGTGTCCACGTGTTAAACACGACACCCCACAGTTCTTGTATCAGGTGCTTTAGAGATGAAAGCGACGATTAGTGCAGACACGAAAAATTTTTTAAGGATCAATCCACATTGTCTTCCTTCTGATGCTTGCGTAGCCATAATGGTGCCGACCTCGGGAGTTGTGAATATGCTTTAAGATTATTGATCCAACCATTGATAAAGTCCAACAACATGCGCTTTCTCTCCTCGATCAATAATTATAAATTGTAAATTCATGGCTCCTCATTCTGCTAACATCTTCTCTTGGAAATTATGTCTTTTTCGGCTTCATCTTGTGACACTGCTCAATATGATTACATTAGAAGATGTCATAGAACTTTAGATCTTTTCCCAGACGAAACAGGATTCGGCAATGACGATAAAAATTTTGAAGCCTTGACTTAATAAGCTGACCATGGAAATTCTTATCTTAATTCATGCAAATTCTCAATAAAACATTGAACAAAGGTGTCAAGCGAGCAAAATAGTCTCTAGCGCCATAGAATTTGGACTCCATCTATGAACTTGTGAAGTAAGTAACAACACTTCTTGAGGTTGAGATGTAACCGTCTCTCTCTCTCTCTCTCTCTCTCTCTCTCTCATATATATATATATATATATATATATACTTTCTCTCTCTTAATTTAGTTGTTAATTAAAACTGTTTCCCCGTCCTACGCCTTGTAACAAACATATTAAAAGGGCTTGTTCTCGACATTTTTCTCAAATTGTTTAATTAAACTTCTAAGAAGCATTTTTCGAAACATTCTCAAATAGAAGTTCACTACTCAGTGCAGGTTTGAGACATCTTGTTGTGGTTATGTTCTCGGCACCGTTTGAAAAAACACCAAATGGAAATAAAGCATTCATCAATCATGTTCTTAAAGATATGCGCCAGACATTATGCTTGAAAGAAAGAAACAAGAACCATTACTTGGAAAAAAGGAAAATTCGAGCAATACTACAGAAATGAGCACAAGGCTGAAAGCATTACATTAAGTTCTCCATATAAAGAGGATTGGATACAAAAATGGAGCGCATCGGATGCTAATGATGCATGACCATCGTGGTAGGAACAACATTTTACGGAATATCTTTTGAAATAACCAATAAAAAACCTAAAATCGGTCATGGAAAAAAAAGCGTAGTGAAATAAATCCTTAAGTAAACAACAAAAACCTGTAATGGTGATCACGACAAGCGAGTAAATGGTGAAAAGGTGTAACCACTTTCACTACTTGATGGCATTATAAGAACACAGCAAGTGGTGAAATTTCAACATGTGATCTGTTAAAAAACTATAATGGCAAATCATTCTCGAAATTTTTTTGAAGTCTTACTGGCGCATAACATAGAACATACTGCCTAGCGGTAATATGAATCTAGACACCTGTACTCTTCTTCCCCGAGCCATGTGTGATCAAATTGTTCCTCTTTGTCATATAAGGATATGGTTGAAGAGATGTAGCAATTGGCATGCACTTCGTCGAGCGCTTGGCCATTAACCACGTGAGCACACGGCCCAGATCCATGATAATACGAAAGTGAAATCTGATTTGCGAAACCCATTAACGCTTCAAATGCGAGAAGAATCCATGACATGGAGCGTAACCAGAGCGACCATGGAACGACTAACGTGTATTTGTTCATCATCTCAAAATTATCGAAATGGATTAGGGTGGGGTTTGAAACTATGCCCAGACAACTACTACCATTGCTCATCGAGGAATCGGTAATAAAACATTTATCATCGCAGACACGAGGAACAATGGAGATACCACATACCATCTTCTCGGCAATGGATAGACAAGTTGGATTAAAACAATTTCCTATAGATTTGGAATTTGAGTAGGGTTGACAGCAAAGGCAGGTTAATCAGCCCAGGAATTGGGATATATATAAATTGTTCTATCGAGTCAAGAGATAATTTGGACTTGAGGATATGAATTTGTTACTTTGACAATGTCTTTGTAAGTGGCCGTCTCTGTATCATGCTTAGGGTTGATTTTGATAAAAGTATAAAATTTCGTTCAGACTACTTTTATAATTCCAATACATTAAGCAAATATATTTAAGTTTGTGGCACTTCTGTACGGTGAGGGTCGTGTTCAAAGGCCTTTGTCTAATTTTATATCATGACATACATTAAGAAAATTTGGTGCACTAAAGGTTTCTATTCATCTCTTTCCCAAATGCATCTGTGACACCCCAAAACCGAAGTCGTTGACCACGAATCAACCTGTAATTTTGTGTCTCATATCATGAGACCCATACATAGATAAATGACCCGATAGGGCCCATCATCCATACTTTCGTCCATATAGTTTGAACCATACATTTCTACATCACTTCTAGCCACAAAAACATATAAACTAGTTCGTTCTAATATATACACAAAACGAATCAAAGTACGATGTTTAACTTCATAATCAGGCCTTGTACCTATCACACGTACACGAAGGGTCCCACGGCGAAGTGAAGCTACGCCAGTAGAAAGTAAATCAAAAATTTATTCCCGGCTAGGTGCATATCGCGAATGATCATTTCACGGTCCGTCCAACAACCAATCAAGTTTGCCATTTGTCCGATCATGAAAAAATCTACATGCATGTATGAGAGCGACACTTTGTACCAGGCAAGGTCAACTTCTCAGGCCACCACCAATCTGAGTGCGATGGAAATCTTGGGTGTGACTCCTACAGCCCGTAGTCTATGTATTTATTTATTTTATTTCGTGTCTTTTGGGGCAGCGGGAGCTTTTAGTGATCTCAGCGGGTCTCTTACACCCCTCAGACATTTTAGGGCTTTCAGGGTGGATGTTGTCTAACAGAGTTTAATTTCACAGGGGGTATCTATCCCACCTTTGCTACATGAGCACATTTCATTCCCATTTCGTTTAACATTGTGGGCTGATTGGATTCGTCATTACGAGCACTTCAGCACAACGATTGCGAATCAATACTATGAACACACTTTCATGTAATGTGGTGTTAAGGCACACCAATGCAATGCAATTTATGCCATTGCACTCAAACCTATGACCAGTATATACATAGGCATTCCACCATACACTATTAAATATGAACACTCATAATGCACACAACATTTCATATATTTAAAATACATGCGATCAAGTATTAATATTACACATATTCAAATCAATACATCACACAGCATACTACATCTTTCATATCATTAGTTCATTCGTGTCGGCTTATCATTCGAAACATGTGTTAAAATAATTCCAACCATTACTTGGCAAGTAATGCCATAATTCATATTCTTGGGCGAGACATAGTATGTCGAGTCATCACCTGATACTATAATTATTTCCATCTTTAACATAATTTCACATATTCAGCGTCATTTGGTTGTGGCAATACCACACATTAACCATTCCGGCCTGTATTAGTATGCCAGCTGGGAGTGTAATTTGGACTTAGTCGAGAAAGTCCAGTTTGCAAATACCACAAAACATTCAACACGCAATTCTGCTCCAGGTATGTGATCCCAGAGCCCCGTTACAAACCGGTTAGAAAGCAAAGTTTTGGAAACGAGAATGGATACCTCAACTCGACCCAGCCCAAGCCTGTTTGGCTGAGAACTTTATTTTATTAAATTCTAGACTCAGCGAGCTTTTCGAAGTAGAGTCGAGAACACGCGAATCGGAGTTCGGGCGAAAGACATAACCGTCAAGTTGTGCGGCCAGTTCTTAAGGGTGTGCAGAAATTTAGAGCACACCAGTTTCAAGAGTTGCCGTACGAACCGATGTCAGTCTTGGACAGTCACGGCTCCCAAGTAAAACTGGTCTTTGACCACTTCCCAAATCACAAACAAACCACCACAACCTTTCATCACTTGGAAAATCGGATGAAACCCCGTAAAAGCATTACGGCCCCTAAATCATCCTTGGGGTAAGGAGGAAGCTGCCTCTTGTAGCGTGATTCAGGTTCTTTGCGTCCAGATCTCCATACTCACTTGCATCTTCTCTTCTCTTTCTTTTTCCTCTCTTTACTCCCTTTCCTCTTCTCTTCTTCTTTCTCCTCTCCTTCCTCCTCAGCCTTCCCTTTCCTCACTTTTCTCTTCTCCTTTCCTCCTCCTCTTCCCTTCTCCTCCCTTCTTGCCTGCTCACATTTGAGAGCTGCCTTCCCCCTGAGCGAGACCCAGCATATAGGCTTTCAAGAAGGCCCGCTTAGTGACAGGGGCATTGTGTGCACATGCACCATGTTATGACATGGCTTTGCCATATGTCACTCATAACTTGCCATGTGTCACCACATGGTTTTCCATGTGTCACATCAGCTGTATATGTTAAATTAAATCTGGTTTCTCGAAATACGTGAAATTAAGAGCTAATATTGAGATTCGTAAAAATGATGGTAGCAGATTTGGTCAGACGATTCCAATGGTGCAATCCGTTTCACCATCTGAGGATCTGAAAAATCCAACTTTTCTTTGGACTATTCCGATCAAATAGTTTGCCCCCTTTTTATATGAAAATTTCATTAGAATTTTCACGGGTTTTCTCTTAGCACATACAAGACGATGTATTTTCAACCACCCGGAAGGTCAACACTCGAGAAATTAATGTTGTTGCTCCCGTCATGTACCCCACAAAGGTCACTGTGAGATCTTCATGCTACAACCTCGTCTAAATCTCGGTTGTGTTCAAAGATAGAATGATTCAGAGTTTTATTAAAATACTTTTAAAATAAAAAAATATCCAAACTAAACATGAGTTTGAAAAAAATGTCAATGGCGCCTCATCAAAGCGTAGTTGGCGGCTCTTTGGTTTAAAACAAAGTTAAAACCATAGTCACCAAATAGGTTTAAAACCAATTGAACTTTCAAACAGTAAATGTATTTTTGCTTTAAAAGTGTATGGGACAAACTTCATTCACTGCCCATTGTCTCCTCGAGTTTCAAATTTTGTCACTCGATACGATTAAAACTTTGCTTAAGATCATGAAAGTCTTTCACAATTCTGCCGAACCTCTCAATACTTAAATCTTTGGGTAGGGGAGGCATGTTTCAGCTCATGAAATATGAGAAGAAATCTTAAAAATTTGGTTAAACGAATCAAAACCATCGGACACAGTGGTGGTAGGATGCTTTCATTTCTAGAAATTGTGCAGTGACTACCCAAGTCCATTAAATTCTCTGGTTTCTCGAATAAGTTAATTTGTGGTGCTTGGTTAGTAATCCTGTAATATTGTAGATAGTCTAAAAAAATGATAAAAAACTACGAGAATCGAACCGCATCTCTCATTAAGCCTTCTTTATTACGATCTTTACTCCTTATTCACTTCACTACATTCTCAATATTTTTTTTAATAACGATTATATACTGAATATCTCGACTGTGGAAGCCAAACGCTGACTAGAAGAAAAAATAAACAAACAAAAGAAAAAAAGAAAATAACCACGACCACGTGCATCTGACCTCATAGTCATTTTGTTTTATACACATTTATCTGATATAACCTGAGAGAGACTGCTCTTACCTTTCTCCCTTTGACAACCCCAACTTCTTACTAGGCCTGATAACTTAGGAACCAGCTAACATCGCACAGTGCGTATTTTACTTTACCTATTTCTTTTTGTTGGCTTTGTCAAACAACATGCATCTGACGTTAACCACAAATTCCCGAATTAACTCATTCAAGATTTACATTAGATTATGCAAAATACTAAGGTTTTTTGCATTAATCAAAGCATGTGCGTGTTTCGTGTGAAGCCAAGATATTAGTTTTGAAAAAAAAATGCCAAAATAGTTACAATTAAAATAATACAAATTAATTGTTATGGAATAATAATTATTGTTGTAGTCGGTAACTATGACGTAAAAAAATTGTAATTCTTGCACGACTCTTTGGTATTATAAATGTTTTGAAAAAATTTCAGGATCTGACATTCTTATTGCGATGTGTGTTCACTAATTTGTAACTTATTTTCTTTCAAACTATTTAAATTTTTATAATAACGTAAAAAAGGGAAAAACTGAAGTATATTTAGTTTTTTGAAAAAAACTATTAACATAGACTTTAAAATTAAAAATAATGTTTGGTAATTTATGAATAATGTATTGATGCTAACTAACATCATCCAGTAATGATTCTGCATTATTATAAATGTTTTGAAATTTCAGGATATATATTAATTCTGTATGATGTGTGTTCACGCATTAATTTGAGACATTGTACCATTCAAAACTATTTTATTTTTCAAAAATATCTCTAAGCGGGGCTGAAAGTCATCTACGGCTATATGGTACTTGACAGACAATGGCGATGTCTAATTAGCGCTATTATAGTGAGGTTATTTTTAGGAGGATATGTTGTGAGGTTCGTGGGACTCACGCAAGGTCATCAAATCACCTAAATTAAGCACCGGGATATATTTTGATAGTACAAAAATCATCTTTACCATCCAATTCTTCCCACCTTTTCCTTTTTCAATTTGTCTGTGGTTTCCTAAAATTATATATGTTTATAGTTTGATTAACATCATATCTTTTGGTAAAATAATTATTTTAAAATTTATTATTTATTGTTAATTTTCTTTATTATATTTTATTTTCTTTTATTTTTAAAGAATAAATATCCAAATTGATTATTTATTTTGATCAAATTATAGATAATGTTTATTTTCCTTATTTTGAAAATCACTACTTAACTAAAAAGTTATTTTTAAAATTTATTTATTCATTACTTTTATTTTCTTTATTGTTTTGTCTTAATAAATATGTTAAAGTAAAATGACTTTTAGTGTACAAACTTAATAAATATACAAATAAATACTAATATTTGCTATATAATATTTAAATATTTATAATTTTCATATTAAAATTTATTTTATACTTTATATTATCAATATTTGTAAGCCATTTAAAAGTTAAACTATTTTTAAATAAAAAAATGTAATATAAAAATATTTACTATTTAACAAAAATATAATCATTTTAGTATTTAATTTTAATAATATAATACAAAAGTATTAACCCATATTATAAAATTTTAAATATGAATTAAAATAATATAATATTTATTATTTAGCATATCAATTAAACATTGATTAACATATATATAAAGTACACAAAACTCTAAAAAAAATATCGTAATAATGTCTATGTTGATTTTCATTAGCATATGACCTACATAAGATATTTTGGATAAAAAAACATTCAAATTTATGAAAAATGTAAGCTTGTACACCTCTTGTACAGTTAGTACATTTGTTTTTTACAGTTAGTGTAATTATCTTGTACATTATAATAAACCCATAAACACCATACCCATTAAATTATGTATATTTTCATGAGTAACGGTGAAATAAATAAGAAAAAAATATTAAATCAACCAGATTTTTAATTATGGAACTTTGTAGCTTAAACATATACTATATTATTTATTATATGAGCTAAGTAATCAGTATGTATAAAAAATGTCATAAGTTGGTGTATTTAGCATGCTACCTAGAAATAGATTTTCAATTAAAAAAATGTTCAAATCTTATGAAAAATGTAGAAGTTTGTACAGCCATGAACATTTATAGTATATTTGTGTATGCGATATAATAAACCCTTGTTTTTCTTATTAAAATGGCTGTCCATTATCTCGATGAAGAATATCCTAGGTTGTTATATCAACATACGACATAGGAAAAATATTTTGGATAAAAAAAATATTTAAATCGTATGAGAAATGTAAGCTTGTGCATTTAATATATTTGTCTTGTACAATTAGTGTTATCACCTTGTACCACTATAACAAACCTCTATTTTTATTTATTAAAGACTAACATGCATATTTAGGTTTATAAAAATTTATAATTACGCACACTATATATATATATATATATATATATATAAGTACCTATTTTATATATTTATTAGGTATTTCTTGACTGTTTATATATTAAAATTTAATTTACTTTACTATATTTATTACACAAAACAAAAGTTTAATAAAATGAAAAAATAGAATAATAAAAAATTTAATTAAATATATTTTAAAACTAAGTGAAAGTAGATATTATCTTTTAAAATTAATTAAACATTATAATGTGAAATTTTTTGAAATATTAAATATAGAAGATGTTTATATATGGAAAAGTATAATAAAAAAAACTTGAGAAAGAGGTTTAGTTTGGATTGGAGGGTTGTTATGTGGATGAGTTTAAAGAGTGTAGGAGGGCAGTTTTGACATTTTTAAAATTTTATATTTTTCTTGGTTATTAGGTTTCAGGCTGAAATTTAAATGCTTATAACCTGTTTATTCAAATCTGAGAGACCCATCATACCTAAAACCTGAAATTCTCCACTTTATTTTTATGTGATTAAATACAATTCCACTTTTGCAAATAAGATAAATTAATATATTTTGGTTAGTCCGCTCTCGTTAGATTATTGAAGAAGAATTCTTCTTCTTTTTTTGTCTACTTTATCTAAGGATAGAAAAGTTTGACTAATTATTTGCTAATATCTTATTTTCTTTATTTTTAATGAATAAATGTCAAAATTAGTATTTTATTTTAATAAATTTATAAAGGTAATATTGTTTTTCATATTTAGAAATCATAACTAAAGTTGTTTTAAAAATTTATTTATTCTTCCTTTTTATTTTCTTTATTAAGTTTTTGTTTTGTGCAATAAATATTAGTAAATTGACTCTTAGTATTTACAAAAACATTACAATAAATAATTTAATATATCCTTGACAAATACTAATATTTGCTATATAATATTTAAATATCTATAATTTTATATTATAATCTTCTTTTTATCTTCATATTTTAAAATTTTGTAAACCAGTTAAAAAAACAAGTTAAACTATTTTTTAAATAAAAATATATAATACAAAGTGTTAATATATTTTAAAATTTTAAATATGATTAAAATGATAATATATTATTTATCATTCAACATGAGCAGCTTGAGTAGTTAAACATATATACTCAAAATGCCTAAACTCTAAAAAAATATCATGTAATAATGTCCTATGTTGGTGCATTAGCATATGACCTACATAAGATATTTTGGATAAAAAACATTCAAATTTTATGAAAAATACAAGCTTGTACACCTTTTGTACAATTAGTGTAATTATTTTGTACATTATAATAAACTTATATTTTAACTGTTAAATAGTAATATATATATCTTCACTTGGTAAATGGTGGAAATAAATAAGAAAAAAATTAAATCCAACCATATTTTTTTAATGATTGGAACTTTATAAGCATAAACATATACTATATTATTTATATATGAGCTAAGTATGACATCAATCAATGTTGTAAAGAATGTTATGAGTTATGTGGCATACTACATAGAAAATAGATTTTCAATTAAAAAAAAATTCAAATCTTATGATATAAGTTTGTACAACCCTTGTACATTTAGTATATTTTCCTTTTACGATATAATGACGCCACCATGTTCAAAAGATAGTGTTTAATTTATCTGTTGAAGATATCTACCTGTTATTTATCAACATATGACTTTTGGAAAAGATTTAGGATAAAAAAGAATTTAAGTATAGAAATATAAGCTTGTACATCTAATACCTTTTATCTTATCACAGGTTGTCTTATCGCATACCTCATAACAAACTATTTTTCTTTATTAAAGACCTTTGTATATATTTGAGTTTATAAAAATTTACGCAAATTATAATTACACAGCACACTATATATATTATTCAAAATATTAGTACTTATTTATATATTTATTGAATTATTGTCTATTATAGATATTTGTTTATATATTGAAAGTTAATTATTTTACCTGTATCTATTGAATAAAGAAAGTTTAATAAAATTAAAAATGAAATTAAAAATGATAAAAAAAATTGAATTAAATATATTTTAAAATAGAAATTGAAAGTAAGATATTATCTTTTAAAATTAATTTAAATTAAAAAATAAAATTTATTTGAAATATGAAAAATAGAGAGTACTTTATAGGAAAAGTATAATAAAAGAAAGAAAAAAACTTGGAAGAAAGGAATTTAGGTTTGGATTAGGAGGTTATATATGTGTGTGTTGGTTAAAGGTAGGAGGGTAGTTTTGATATTTCTAAAATTTTTATATACTTCTCATTAATTTTGGTTATAAGTTTTAGGTCTGTTTTGAAATGCTTTCATAGTGCTTTTTTATTAAATACGACCAATGAAGCCCTTAAACACAATTCCCTCTTTATTTTATCGTTCAGACACATAAGATGAGACCAAGTCAATTCTCACATTGTGTAAAATTCCTTTGGCCCCATCAATTCAATAAACCACGACTATATTAATTTTACTAAGAAAAATATGTAACCCTCTTAAAACTATGTTCTTATCACCTCGTATTTCTTGTAGTATTATGCTCGGCAGTGGCTCGACCACGATGAAGATCAATAGGATGTTGCCCCATGTATGTATCCGTACTCATTGACAATTTTGTATCATCATTTTTTTCAAATTGTTGCCAATGACATATTTCAAGATAGTCTTCTTACATGATTTATGAAGAATTTAATATTTATGTGTGGTATGGGGATCCACATTTAGTTTTAAGAGATGAAGAGACTGTAAGTGGGAGGAATTGCTGGCTAATATTGAGTGTCAGATGTTCCATTGAATGCCAAAGAGATTATATGATGAAATGAGAATGATTTTAGTAATAAGTTAAAAAACAAACAAAATAAATGTGGAAAGCAATTTATAATAAAAAGCCAAAAAAAAAAAAAAAACAAATGCCACCTTAGTACAAATAAAAAGTGTTTGAAACTTTGAATAAAAAAAAAATATAATTTATTTATTAAGTTTAAACATTTTTTTCCTTTATATTTTCTCCTTAATACTTTTGGGTCTGAAAGGGAGCAGAAAGCTATTTTATTAGAAACATGATACTTATATTGAATCGAATCCTTGGCTTGAGTATTTATGAAAATTGGAGTTTGGTTTGATGGAAGGTCATTGGTTCAAATCACCTTTATGTATTAATGAGTATTTGTTCCACGATTATAATAAATGTTCGGGGTTTAGAGTGTTACTTCTATATTGTTAATATTTAGTTCTGAAAGTACTAAAAAGAAAAAAAAAAAGCGAATGCGGGGATCCACGATGCGGAAATCCGTCGCTCGTACTTTCGATCTACGGCCCACAGTCACGAAACTAGTGTGAAGCCGAAGTCTTACGCCTCTTCCACGAAGAACTAGAGCGATATCGTACTGCGCTGGTATCGAGTGTTCCAAGTATCTTCGATTTCTGCTCTATGGTGGAGCGTCTGACGGGTGCCTCTCGAAACAAAAGTCTGATCGACACACGAATGGACAACTTGACCGATACGGCATCTCTGTAATATTTGATCCAGAAACTATATCTAGAAGATTGACGTTAGGTCTCTCGACTCATCGCAGCCTCAACCTTTTGGTTGACTGCATCTGGTCTTTGACCGCGTATCCGTCTACACCGGTTGAAAGCCAACCTGCACTGCGGACGCTGGTGACGATGGTCTCTGATGCCGACCGATCCTCCGAGTGATACCTCTTATCTATCTTTTAGAGTAAGATCGAATGTCATCCACGAGCGCGACAAAGCCCGATCTAAATAGGGTTGGAATATCAATCGCGTGAGATCCATGAATCTTCTTGGCGCGATCGATCGGTCGAGAACATCCGCAGCTAGCTGAAGTGCCATGCGCAACGTCCTAAATATTACCGCCGAGGATCTTAGAGCGCTCCAGTACTGACCGATGAATGCTGGTCGAGAACCATCTTGGGGTGCGACTGGCGCTGCCTCTCGACCGATCGAAGCAATCGTTAATCCTTAGTAATGGTGCGATTCTTGATCGCTGGCTGCTGCCAACACACGCATTCGTTACGCTGAAACCAGAGGATAACATCATTCTACCGTAACAACGGAGCCCCATGGTGAAGTGCTTGAGTACAGTGAACCCGCACATCCGGCCAAGCTCTTGCCTTTGACTTTCCACGTGATTCACCTGAGGCAAACTTCGCACGACCTGTCTGCTCTGCGGTCGTGGATGGAGTAATAAGGTCAACGATCGGAATCAATCACTATATTGGAGAGCCAGTCGGGTGGCTCATTTGGAAAACATCCACATGCTCACTGTATCGGGGTGGATCTGCGGTGGTCTGTCCACCACAGAAGTGAGTCAGGCTCTATGACCGCTTGTATTATCTGACACTAGACGTATACTATGCAGAGCGAAATATCATGTTTTGACCACGAAATACCACCTGATCTCAGATCTACAACGTGTGGGCGGTAACCCTCTGAGCTGAGTGAGCCAAACCACCCTGTCATATTTATGAATCATCGGAGTTGTGGACTTTGTTTTGTCTCCATGATTTTTCGGGGTCCACGTGGTAGAGTCCCCCAGATCCTCTATTTCGCGGCCTCGACGCTCTTCGCTCACTGGCTAACCTTTGTCGCTGGGACCGGCACTGGCGACTTCTGGATGCCGACTGGATGGAGCGGCTAGTCTGGTCGGGTCGGCAGGGGCGCGTCTCCGCGCTCAACGCACCGAATTTGAAGACGATGGTGTCTTTCGCCAAGGTCTCACCTGTGGACTGTGCTCCCGGATTGATGCCACTGCGCCTCGAAGGTTACAGGATCGCTGCCTTTGCCATGTTAACGTGAGGGTTGTCGCGTGCCGCGTTGTTGTAACATCTCGACTCGGCAAAAGTCGACTAGATGAAGCGCGATGTGCTTGATGTATATGGGCGCTTCGCTTTCAGTCAAACTAGCCATCTATGCAATTCTTGCGGCGGTTAAATCGATCGAACATCTAGGCATCATCACGGCCAGGGTTTTAAATGTACACATAAATGGGTGTATACGACTAACTTGCATTTAAGATATTACAAGGGACTGATACTCTTCCTGTACATTACACATTAGAAAATATTATTTTTCAACAAAATTTTATTTTGAATTTATCATTTACATTTTATTAGATTTCAAAAAATTTTTCGAAAATGACATTCCTGATTAATAGGTTGACGACGTGGTCTGGCGTTTTACTAATTCACGGTTTATTTGTTCGCGGTTTATTATTCGCTGGTTATGTTTGGTATTTTTGTTCTGGACCATGTTGGGATATGGTTGATATTAGACCAAAGATTAATCTCCTTCTGCAAAACCTTTTATTATTTTAATCTAGGAAATTCTAGTGCGTATCTGACCTCATTATTCAAGTGTATATTGCATTATATTAATTTCCAGCAATACAAAATTCCAAGTTGTTTGCTCAAAATTCCAAGTTGTTTCCTAGTGTAAATAATCACCACTATATTGCAATATAATGTTGCAATACAATCAACACTCTTTTAAGCTACAATAATCACACTTTCGTCATTCCTATACAAAATATTGTATTGCAATACAAACAACCCTCAAATCTCTTTCTCTGCAATACAAAAATAGTGTATTGCAATACACTCTACCAGCTACCAGCCCTCTTTATATCACAATACAAATGGACCCTTGCAATACAAATTTTTTTTTCACAATATAAGTTGGGCAGTAGCCCAAAAACGGTTCTGCACTAATTTTTTTTTTCATTTGCTATAATACTCAAATAAATTTCTAAAAATTTATTTTCTTCATTTTTTTTTCCAGAATACACAAATAAATTTCTAAAAATTTATTTTCTTCACTTTTCTTTAGTTTTACACCATATAAAATCTTAGAAAATTATTTTCTCACCTCATAACCAAATAAATTTAAAAAAAAAATTTATTTTCTTGGCTTTAAAATTTCTTCTCATTTTCCAACAACCCAAATAAATTTAGTAAAATTTATTTTATTTAGCCTATTGATTTTCTTGTAAAACCTTAAAAATTAAATTTTTCACCTCTAAACCAAATAAATTTATTCCAATTTATTTTATTTCTTCTTTTTGTTCCAGTTTTCACTATTTATCAAACTTCACCATTTTCTAACACATCCATGTGCTAAGTACTAAGCACACAACTTATTATAACACATATAAACCTTATATTTATAAACATCATTCGCATAACATACGCTCGTGTTATGCCTTGATCACACGAGCACCATGCATGCGTGTTCTATTCGTGTTCCTAGGCCAATCTCATACTAAACTCGACATCGAACCACACCTAGTGGCGATGTTCTTATCGACAGGGCTGGCTTGATTCCTTCCTCAATCTCTAGGTTTCATATGCCTATGCTCATATCAAACCACCTAGTGGTGATGGATACCCGACCGTGTGAAACCCAGGAAAATCGAGATTTTTGGATAAAGGGTAAAATATAAATTTGGTTGAAAATCAGGAATTTTCTAGATCTCGGATGTGAAACGGACTTTTCGGGTTAAAATCGTCTGTGAAATTTAATTTCTGCGTCGAATTTCGTTGGTCGAGGTGAGTCGGGTTCACGTTTTTCGGCGTGGGGTGTCGGATGACACATAGCAGAGATTAAGGGATGCCACTTGGCACCATAGAACTGACACTGGCATAAAGTGGCTCACAATTAAGCCATGTGGGAGAAGGGTTCCATGGCTCACATTGAACCACTTGAGTGCATGATGTCATTAAGTGGATTTATGAAATAAAAGTAAAGGGATGGAAAAAGGGAGAGCCACACCTTGGTTTGAGGAAGGAGGGGAGGAAATTTCCTCCCATTTGACCAGATGATGATTTCTCCAAAAGGGTGAGAAAATGACCATTAAGGAGAAGAAAATGGAAATGAGGAAAATGAAAAGAGAAAATGAGAAGAGAGAAAAGAGAAAAAGAAAAGAAAAGCAAAAGAAAGAAAGGAAGGGAAGAAAACAAAGAAGGGAAAGAATCCGTAGAGAGAAAAGGAAGAAAAAGGAGAAGGAAGAAAAGGGAAAAGGAGGATTTTCCCGGGTTTCGGGCGGTCGACGTTCGAAAGTTCGAGGACTAAAGTCGGTGCACGCGATTAGGATCACAGTGGGCGCGAAAAGTTGGAGTTTCGACAAACTCCAGAGGTAGGATATTTTCCTACTTGGTTTTACTTTGCTAGGCTTTATAATGGTAGGGGTTGCTTATGGGGCCATGAGAGGCTATGTGAATTGGTTAGGCCTTAGGACTAATGGGTATGGATTTCATGGCCAGATTTGGGACTATGGGAGTTAGGGTTGAGCCCCAGAAGCAGAAGGTTTCTAGGTATTATGGAGTTGTTGATGTGTGTGGAAGTTTGGAACCAAAGCGGTTCATGTTTGCGAAGGGCCGTGAGGTACCATTGAATAGTCCCCGAGTTGAGACCTTGTTGTGTGTTATGGCTTGCTTGGAATAACATGCTAAATTAATGGAAATGTGATATTGATGCATGCTTTTTGATGTATTAATATATTTTGCATGGAGGTAAATTATATGTATCAATTATAATTATCCATGGTGTGTAAATGTTTCATGTAGTGCTCATTCATGCATGTAACATGAGGAAAATGCATTGACATCATGCATTTCATATGCACGGTCACATCGCGTCAGGTCGGGTGTGGGTGCAGGGTAAGGTTTATTCATCAGTGTTGGTGAGTGGGTCGTGAACTCGGGAAAAATGGGACAAAGTCCAAAGTAGAGATTCACGAGTGTGTAAATGATCAAAATGATAAATTACATGTTTGGAAATGGAGCAAAGTTAGGGTAGATCCCCCAGGTGAAAGTCCACCAGTTGCGGTTAGGCGTGAATCAGACGATGGATTCGTGAAAATGTTGAAAAGGCATGCGGCGTCCTACGGTGTAAGCAGAAAATCCGTGGCCCGCTGAATAAGGAAAATAATCAAAATCAGGTTTTAATAAATAAATTGGAGGGTGTCGATGGTTTTAGTCATGGTGTATGTGATTTTAGTCACGCTTGGCATTCGGGTGTGAGGGGAGTCGAGTTGGGACTCGGTCGTGAGCATGAGGGGTTGCATCGTACATGATATAGATTTTCATATAATGGTAACTAATTGTATGGAATGTGATTGATTGTTTATATATCTTGAATTTGCATTATGCATTTTAGGTGGGAGTAACCCTTGTAGGAGAATTTTCTATTGGGCTGCTCACTTGTCGTAGGACTGCTCGGAGTGCGGGGGTATCCGGGAGACGATCTTGTGATAGAGGTATCTTTTGAGAAGAAAGCCGAAATGTGGCTTTGAGTAAATATTTTGTAAATATGTATAAATATTTTTGTAGAACAAACATGATAACTATGAAAATATAGTTGATTAATTTGGTTTTATGAGTATGGATGTATGGGCCCCATGTGGCCATTTTACTCATGTGTAGGTCTCGTAACATGAGACATATAGATTTTCCGCAGGTTGACGGGTAGTCAACGGACCCCCGGGATTTGGGGCGTCTGAGCTCCTTGGTCGTATGCCTGGCTCTAATCTGTTGTGGTGCCCCCGAGCCGAAGTCGGGTTGACTACGAATCAGCCCACACGGAATACAAGTGGTTGTCGGGTTGCAGTGCCCTTGAGGAAAATCGGGGCGGAGTCTTCTTTGTGGGAGCTCTACCCCGAATGAAACACTGCATGAAGCATCTAGCGGTCTAATGCAATCCATGATGATCTGATATGGATAAAAACGGCCTCTTCGGCCCATACTACAATATCCATACTACAATAGTTCTAAGAGTTCAAATATTTTACTCTTATACAATACATACATTAAACTTAAAAAGTTATAATACATATATACATCAAAGCCACAACCCGGCTTTCTTCTAAAGCCTTCGACCTCTAGAGATGATAGTCTCTCGCATGCTCACAGCCACCTTAAAAGGGGGTCCCACAGCAAGGGTGAGCTAATGCTCGATGGGAGAATCGCCACAAGTGAATACTCGCCCCACCTAAGTAGTCGCGATGTTCCAATGAAAACACATTCAGTAAAATGCATGATCCTGTGAATGTCTACGCATTGACTCGGATCGAGTCCTCATCGACTCTCTCACACTAGCTAAGCCTCGTGTAGAATGTGGTTTCAAACAAAATTGTTGTTTATAGTTGTGGTCTCTCAGATCCAGTAATTGAATTGTCTCGAATATTATAATTATTGGACTACCTCGAGATATATCAATTGGGCCGTCTCAGATGATTGATATTTTTATATATGGACTACCCTCCGATATATCAATTGGCGATCTCGACGATTGATGTTTTAAGTATGGACTACCCTCAGATAATTAACATTTTTTAGACAACTCCTCGAGACCATTTTCTCTAGACTCATCTCATGCACTCACTCTATGGTCTAGGATGTTCCAGTGCATGGAATGTATGTATGCCACTTCCATTACGAGTTTTATTTCACATGTAAATATATAAACATGCATATATTTACAAATTTAAATACACAAATCATGTCATGTAAATTCCACATTTCCACATCAAAATTAGCTCCCCTGGGGTAATGATCATACACGAGTAATTTAATTTAAATCACTCAATCAAACAAATATTTTCACAAAAATATATTTTCGTGACACTATTCTTAGGAACAATAAAACCCTAGGGTTTACGGTTCCCACACTCAACAAGTCATCGGTTCACTTTGTGAACCCGCATCTCATGGCCATTCCCGGCCTTTTCCAAACCAATACATGATTTAATACCGTCATCCGTTTGACAACTTGATCAGTGAAGTAGCGATCATTTGCTCAATAGGTACTAAAAAAATTCATATCAATTCGGTCCCAAGGTTTGGGACCGATCAAACGGCCTCTCACGGCCTCATTCAGCTCAAACATTTGCAAAGTATTTAAAAGAGGGAATAAAACCAAGTAGGGAGAAACCCCTACCTCTCGGAGTTTGAGGAAACTCCTAAGTCACCCAGTACCCATCAAAGCCCTCTCAGGGTAAGCTGATTCTCCCTCTTGTCCGAGGCTAGCGCGGTCGGATCACCCAGTTCACAGAGAAGTCGGACTCTCTCTCTGAGCTCCATTTCGGCTCGCATCCCAGGTGTCGCCTTCCCACGTTTTCTTATTTTTGTTGGAGAAGACAAGTCACTATTCCCATTTTGTCCTTTTATGACTTAAACAAATCTCTAATTGACCATTATGTCCCTTCATTACCCAGATTTGATATTCGGCACTATCTCGACCGTCCATTTTCATCATTTCTCTACTCACACCACTTATGGCATGTGAGTACGTGTTATATGCGACTTTCGTTGCAACGAAAATCATTTTACGACACCCGAACCGCGATGTCTCGAAAAATGTGTCAACTTCGACTATCTCGAAATTTTACGAAATCTTACGTGCTAGCTAGATTTTGCGAGATGATTCCAATGGTGCAATCCGTTTCGTCATCTGAGATCTAGAGAATAAATTTTGGATTTTTAACCGAAATAACAATTTTGTAATCGAAATTACGATTTTGCCCTTTTCCGAGAAGTGGAAATTTCTCGAATTCTTCTGATTCACGACCCCAGACCACGAACTGAACCTACGCTGATGAAACTGGATTGCGGGCCTTTATTACCTCTTTGCTTTCTGATTTGTATTTACCATCTAGGGTTTGCTTGAGGAGTTACGTTCCTCTAGAATTTTGTTAATGTTTGTTCTTGAAGAGATTACGTGTCTTGAATCTTTTGACCATTCACGGATTTTGGTTAATTGTTAAATAGTAGTCATCTGCGGTCTGCGGTGGACCTTGTTACGTCAGAGAGATTAGTTTTTCGAAGCAGTTGATTCATTGGTTCTTCGTATATTTCATCATAAAAGGTAAGGTGGCGGCTCCAGGAGAATCTCTGATTGGCTGCATTCCTTCCAGGTATTACCATAATCAAAACGCTCTCTAACTAAATAGGAGTTTAAAGAAAATGATTGTGTTGATATTTTGTTCTTGATTTCAGTTCTATTGCAATTTAACTCTTGGGATTTCATTCTTTTGAATTTTTGAAGTTCATCACTATTTGCGGGGTCTCTAATGACTACTTGGAAATTTAAGAGACTATTATGCAAGTAAGGTGTATCTTGATATGTTGTCCTTGGGTATCAAAGCTCTTGCCGACATAGGAGAACCCTCAGATTGTTTATCTGATTAAAACCAAACAACAGTTTTTCAATTTTCAGCCCTTTAGGTTTTATGGAGAAGAGGGTGGGATTAGGTCTTAGGAATGATTTAGGAGTCATATTGACTGCGGCTCCAATGCCCCTTATGAGTTGCAATAAAAAGGAAAATGGTTTTGGATTCATCATGGGCTTCTTTGTTAGGTACCGTTGAGTTTATTAGTTGTAACATTCTTAGAGTTTACCTGGTTAGCTTCTTGTCACACCATAGTTAATTTTCTACACGACCCAAATAAATATATAAACTTTTTGAGTAATTAGCATTCGTATATGGAGAGCATTGTTTATTTTCCCATATTCATATTGCACATAATACATGTCTGAAAATAAATACTTGTGAATTCTCCCATGTTTTGTTAGGCGTGAAAATTTATTGTTTTGAGTTTAGGTAAGATATTTATCGGGTTTAGATTCATTTATTACATCTTTGAAGGAAATATCTAATTTTTAGAATTTGAGAAAGCATAGTTACATGTCTACTAATATGGGTTTTAGCATTACTTTTTTGGTCTTTGTTATTAGAGAGTGTTGTACTTTCAACGTCTCTTTCATTTTCTTGGTGGTTTACTGGTTTATGACTTTTCCAGAAATTACTTATTCATTTCTCTGAAACATGGAGTTTCTTAAATTGCAGAGAATCCAAAATTTGGATCTCACTTGGAGGCTTCCAGGATAAAGGACAAGATGATACTGGCCCCATGCGATACACATGTTTTAATTGATGAAATGCAGCGGCAGTAGAAGCAAATATCGAAAATACATATGTAAGATTGCTGATTTTTGTTGCGGTGTCGTTTTATCTTTATTTATCTCACGCTCACCGATCTCTTTCTCTCTCTAGCTCATGCCTTACAGTAGAATGATATATCAAATGGATTGAATCACACACCAGCCATTGTAGTTGTATATTAATTATATATGATCTTCTCTCATGATAACTCTCTCTAATATAGACCACTTATTGTTTTCTTTCTTTTGAAGTTTACCCCATATTTCTAATGAACCGCCAAAATCAATTTCGCAATCGTGTAGTTGTGGCTGAATAAAGGATAACAAGTGGTGGAGATAAAAATAGGTGGGCCGAGTTAGAGGAATTATGATTGTGATTGTGGGATTTTTATATAGGCGCGGAGGCATTTATGGATGATGGTGGATCAATTGTTGACTTGTTTTGCGAAGATGATGATCACAGTTATAATTTCAATGTGGATAATGTTGATGCGGTGATGGTGGCTATTGGTGATTGTAATGAGGGCAATGTACGATCTTGGTTTGCTAATCTTATCGAGTCTTGTTGTAGAGTTGATTCTAGGAAAGAGAGGCCCGTAGTGATGGGTAGGAAACCTAATACGAGGCACAGACGGGTTTGAGGTCCCAACTCACAAATTAGTTGAAAAGAACGAACCATGGTTTTGAGGAGAAAGGAAATTCTAATTTCCTTTTTCTCCTCTAATAGAATTAAAATATACTAGGGTAATTAGTCACTTAGTAATTGGGACTTGTTAACATCCTCGTTAAGGTGGGGACATTAGATTTTCCGCAATAAATGCTTTGTTCAATGATTGAAAATAAGAAGCGAGCTCATTTTAGGTGGAGGTGTGGTTTTCATGAGCAGGACATCATTCATGATTGAAACCCTTGTTTGAATCTTATCATTGTCCTCCGTTGTAGAGAAAGTAGATACTGTAGTTGGCAGTTTCAAGCTTAGAAGCACAAAGCAAGAACAGAAGCAGAGGCGCTAGTGGGAATGGGAGTGAGGAAGCATATTCACTAAATGCTTAACACATTAGTTATAGAGGAATCTTTTGTCTAAGGGTGCCAACACATTAGAGACATACACATATTATAATGTTTCCCCAATGGATATGCCATTATAAGAAATGTTCTTCATATTTAAAGGTTTGATGTGGATGTTCTTGGTGGAGCGGTATACAAAGAGAGCAGCTTTATAGAAGGAGGTAAATGCTTACCTACGCCTTGATTTTACGAGAAGGTGGTAAAGTTTTCTTTGGCATTGTTCACATATTTATTCCACTTGTTGTACACATTGCTTACATGGCAAATCTAAAATTATATTATCGACTTGCAAAACTTCTCATTGTTGTACTTGAACTCTGTATAGTTTTGGTATCCTCTGCATGATTAGTGTTTTTAATGATACTTTTTTCTAGAGTTTATCCTAGGAAGGAATGATGCAATTTAGTCATTTACGCATTATAAGATGTCTCTGTGATTAAAGTCCATGTCATCCCATGTATAAGATAGACTTGGTCCGTATCATCTTTGTTACTTCTTTTTTATCCTTTATCTGTTTGGTGGTGAGGATATGGTTATTCCAATCATCATGTCTTATATTGTATGTACTTTTAATTCAGGGTGCAGTTACCTTATGATGTAATTGAATGGCTGATTTGACTTTTTTGTGTGTGAGCACTCTAAATTGGTAAAGTTTTTAGGGAAGGAAGTTGTCATAGTAGACAGCCCCATAGGTCATTTGGGTGTAACGGTTTGCTATGATTTGAGATTCCCAGGGCTTTATTAGTTGCTAAGGTTCCAACATGAAGCACAAGTACATACAAGGGGATCCCTTAGCTTTGCTTTATTGAACTTCTTTCTTACCCAACGTTAAATCAAAAATATGCTAGTTATTGGTGCCTGCAGCTTTCACAAAAGTTCTTGGTCAAGCACCTTTAGGAAATTCTTCTTCGGTGCTCGTCACAATTGAGACTCGAGTGCTATGTATGGGATTCCTTTTCAACTCTTTGCAGTGTTTTTCTTTTAACAATAACCATAGCCGGTTGCCATGCATTCTGTTATCCAAAAACGTCTTCACACATAAAAAGAGGTGCATCTTTAGAACACCTTTCAATTTAGGATCACGATTGTGGGGTTCGTTTTATTTTGAGTTGCTTCTCAAAGATCTCGTTTTAAAGTTATAGATCAGTGCATGTTAGTGTCGCTATTGCATTACTAGGAGTCATTCTTTCTTCTCTCTATTGAAATAGTTTTTCATAATATCTGATGTTATGGAGATATTCTTTCTTGGCTATCTTCTTTAGGTTTTGACTCATTCATCTGTGTTATCACGTTCTTCTTGCTTCATTTGTGGGAATGATGTTGAATGCGCTGCAATTAATATTTGCTACACAAGCTGGAAAGCATAATGATAAAAGGGAAAGTTATGGAGACTCCTTAATAATTTGATCCATAAGGGAACAATAATTGGCACCGTCTACACGATGAAGCGGTTCCCTTTCAAGCGATGTTACTCTTTGATGTGTGCCTCTACTCAGAAGGACAACGAGGGAGTAGCTATTTTATGAGGAAAGAAGTTGTTTCTCAGGCTAAACTCTCTCTTTCACTCATGTTGACTCCATGTTGCTAACCAATGGTTGTTGCTAGTTTCTTCTTAAGTTTTCCCTCATGAAGTGTCACGAGAAGCTAGATCAATTATGATCTTTGTCCCATGTACTTTGGATTAAAGGCGCCTTCGTGTGGGTAGTTCAATAGTGCTTTGATCTGAGCCATTTGTCAACTTGTAGATTTTTGTCTAGCTGGAGACATCTTCTATTGAAAGTTACGTATTTCTTTGTTCATGTTGTTAAATTGAATTGTTTTGACTATAAACATGACATGGCAAATTAAAAATTTTCGATTCATGAGAAAAAAAGCCTCCCAATTTAAAGCGTGTATAGATAAGTTTGTTTTTAAATTGGCTTGTGCAAGAGATGGGGTTCGCTTTGAAGTGTCGGAATGTGTCATTTCACCTTATTCTTGTGATACCTTGCACCGCATGTGAGATAACTCATCTCGAAATCTCCCGGAAGAATGAAGCGGTGACACTTAAAGACCTTTGTCTACTGATCCTGACTCACTTCTTTCATAGCCCAACTTGTAAGATCTCTAATTAAAAAATTACATGAGTTGATGGATGATATATAGTTTGTTTTTGCACTTGCACACACTTGAGGAACTAGTTGGATGCAAATGTTTTAATTTTCAATGGTATTATAATAGTTCAAACATTTAAAATCAACATAGTAAGTTAACTTTACGTTCCCGATGCTAGTCAAGACCTAGTATAACGGGTTCGATATCCTTTGCCCAATGATAGAGGTTGTGGTATTTTCTTTTTGCATCTTTGTAGAAATGTATTTCTTCCTAAGGGAGAAGAGTTAGATTTCTGATTAACATTGCTTGAGTTGTGCGGGTGAACTAATAATTACGAAATAGAATCTATGATCAGTTCTTATTTTGGTGTTTGGATCATTTGTCAACCGGAGGCCTTCTTTGTGGCGACATTGATTTCTCATTGATTGATTACATTGGGAACAAAGATGCCAATTTGAGGTAATAACATGAAAATGTTCCACGGTTTTTATGTTTCGATTAACATGTAACCAATTCCTTGTGGATGTTTGAAAGACCTTTTGCTCTTTGCATTTGGTTATAAGTCTCCTAATGCAGCCATGGACCTCTAATGTTAGAAAATCTACGGGCTTGGGAAGCTAGACACAACTTTGGGAAGCCTTGTGAAAGAGATTGAAAAGTTTGTTGCCTGGCATCTTTAAGAATGGTAATCGACCTTAACGATAGTAAATCTTCTTGAGGGCCTCTGTCTTCTTCTTTAGTATGTTAACCTCAGCGCCCAGTAGCATGTTCTCCTCTTGCATTCTTGACTCGCTCCCACAGCATATCTTTATCCCAGGCTCTTTGGGGGTATTCCCTCGTGATGGTCGATTGCTTTGTATAGATTCTTGGTCGATTTTAAGGCGGTTATATTCTCATCCTTCTTTAGCATGCGTAATAAAGGAGCAATAGAGGCGCCGGAATTTGAATCTTGGTCGTACCACCAGCTTGACCAATTTCAAGAATCAAAGACAAAGCAAATATAGATAAAATAATCAAGCTCCTTATAGTTAACTGAATCCCATTAAGGATGTATCCATAACGACTTTGAAGGAAATGCGACACTATATATGCGTAGCACATAGATAACGGAGCCCGCTTCCTCATCTGACACTCGCACTTCCTAGTTCCTACTAGGCCATGTCTTACGACAAATAATTTGAAGAAATGGCCGACATCGAAATATTTATAATTTCTTTCTTTTAAATTTCTTAGGAACCAGTAGAAGACACTACCATTTGCCTTCTCAATTTGGTAAAGAATGTCTGCCAGAGAAAAATCTCACGTTTCTTACTTGGAAATCGGCTGCCACCATTGTCCTTTCTCCACCCTCAGTCCATGTTCTTTTATGTATACTTATTACTAGTGGTCATTGTAAGACCGAGGAAATTCAATTTACGGAATAAGGGCAAAATCGTATTCCAAATTCTGAGAATTATGTGAGTTAAAATCCGTAATTAATTCTCTAGATCTCTGATGGAAAAACGGATCATACCGTTGGAATCGTCTCGAAAAATCTAGTTAGCACGTAAAATTTCGTAATTTTCCGAGACAGTCGGAATTTACACGTTTTTCGAGGCATCGCGGTTCGGGTGCCGTAAATCGGTTTTCAATGCGACGAAAGCCACATATAGCATGTACTCATGTACCATAAGTGGTATGAGTAGAGAAATGATGAAAATGGGCCCAGTAGAGATAGTCTTAGAATGTAGCGGGAAAGAAGGATATAAATGTCATTTTAGAATTCATTAAAATGAGAAAAAAGACAAACTTGTAATAGTGTTGTCTTCTTGTTTGAAACAAAAGAGCAAAACGTGACTTCAGGAGGAGGTCGATTAGCAGCCGAGTCGTTTTTAGAGAGAAGCTTCTCTGCAGATTTCTTTAGAATCCGGCCAGTCGAGCACCGGTGCAGAGGGGCTTGTTCTGCAGCGGGCGAGCTGCGTGTGGACCGGAGTTTGCGTGTTTTTTGACAAGCTCAAGAGGTAGGATTTTTGCCATACTTGCGTTTTGTCCGGGTACAGGGTTTTTCCGTGTTTCGGTTAGTTTGAGGCCGTGAGGGTCGTTTGATCGGTCAAACATGGGATCGGAATTATTGAACTGCAGGGATTTTCCCCCATCGTGGTGCCCAGAAACTTAGGGGCTGTTTGGGTGGTTTATTTACTTCAAAAATTCTTTTTAAATGCATCTCTTTGATATGAGAAAAATGCAGAATGGGTGTTTGATCGGTCCCAGCTTATGGGACCGAATTTTGGAGAATTTTTAGACATTCTTGGGCAATCGAGAACATTGGGGACTGAATTGGGTGTTTATATCATAATTTATTCAATAAATTATGCTTTGGTGTCTATAAGATAGGAGATGGGCAAGAAATTCGGTTCCAAAAGGTGGAACCGAGGTTGGACATGTGGGCTGCCTGTGGACAGCCCACTGCTGGGTTTCGGGACTGTTAAAAACAGTCCAGGGTTGTGAAATGGGCCATAAATGTCCATGTGTTTTGGTATGGATTAGGTAGGGAATGGCCATGGATTAACGGGTTCTAAGGTGAATGTTGGTTGTGATTTTTAGAATATTAGTAGGGTTTCACTATTCCCAGAAGCAGTCTTCTAAAATATATTTATTGGAAATATCGTTTGGTGAGTGATTTAAATTAAATTGCTCGTGTTTGATCAATTAGCCATTGAGCTAATTTTGATGTGATATATGAGTTGTATAATTACATAACATGATTGTGTGATTTGATTTATGCGAGTATATTCATGTTTGCATATATTTGCATCGCGTTGTATGAATTATTAAATAGCATCATAATGCATTTCATATGCCTTCAAGAACCTCTAAGAGATAGGAGTTAGTGCATGGTTAAGTCTAGAGAACCGGTTCGAAGGATAGTCTAAAAATGTAAATTATCGGAGGAGTAGTCCATAAACTTAAAATGCTCCAATGTTCGGGCCCAATTGATATTCATCGGAGGGTAGTCCCTGAACATTATATATATCCGATCGTCGGAGCGTGATTGATATATATACATCGGAGGTTGTCCACTAATAATATAATAATTCTCATACGAGGCTTAGGCGAGTGTAGAGAGAGAATCGGTGGGACCTTCAGGGATCTGAGTTGGTCATGTAGACATTCAAGTAGGATCATGCATTTTGCTTGAATGTGTGTTTTAAGTGGAACATTGCCGCTTGCACTTAGGTGGTGAGTGGCCCACTTAGGGGCGATTCTCCTCTTGAGCTTTAGCTCACCGATCGTGGGATCCTTTTTACGGAGTGCAGGGAGCGTGCGAGGAATGGCTCGATCCTAGAAATTTATTATTAGAAAAGCGGGAATGTGGCTTTGTTGATGTTTACATGTGATAGAATGCTTCTCATTTTAATATATGTGTTGTATAAGTAAATCATTAACTCTTGCATTATGGATATAGTTGGAATATTGTAAGATATAAGCTGTTTTGGATATAGTGTGATTAGTATTGGTTTTTGGGCCCCGAGGCCGTTTGTAATCGGTGATTGATGTTGGGACCAGTTTTATAGTTTTGTATTTGGGTAGAGCTCCTAGGTACAAAGGAGACTCTGCTTTCGATTTTAAATGAAAAATGTCGAGGTCACGACATTCCGCAGTATTCAGCCGGGTTGTGGTGATCAACGGACCCCGGTTTTAGGCGTCACGGTCATTGGTTCAATTCTCATCTTATGAACTTCTAATTTGTAGCTTACTTCACTTCCCACGGATGCAATCATTTCTTGTTCAAGTGTTATGACTTGTTGTTCATCTATCAGTCTCATTCTCTTTCTTATTGTGCGAGACAGTTTCGTCTGCAATAGTTAATGCCACTTAGCGCTGTAAGCTTAGTTTGTTCACGAGATATAAAAATTTCCCTCGGTTAATGGGGTATGAAAAGCACATCGCCGCTTCATGGTTATAGAAAAAACCCATGATCTTCAACTCAATATGAATGACCAATCAAACAAAATAAAAAGCGAGAAAAAAATGAAAACAACTAAAACAATGACTTTTTTGAAGATTGTAAAGAACTAGTTCTTACGACTCCATTAAAACTAACCTTTGTAGTTATAGAGAAATAAAAATAAAACTAAACCTTGTGTATTTATATATGCATAGATGCAAATAAATTAAGCATTAGAGTCAACTATTGGGGGCTATAATAATTTGCATGACGGGATTACACAGGCTGAGATCCTTGATTTGTGTGTTGCGTAGGAGAGGTCATCTATGTGTTTGAACTTCAATATGAGGATGTCATTACTGTCCGCGATTCTTTTATAGCTCAGCTCAAATGGTTAACTCTGACCATAGAATATAGCTTTTCAAGTAATAGAATTTGTTAGCAGTTTCTTCTTTAAATTTCAAATTTTGTGATATCTATACGAGATAAAACAAAACATCAATCTCACGTGAAGACAACTTGCAAGCAGGTGGTTGAATTGGACATTGTGAAGAAAGAGCGAACACTTAAAGAACATATGTAAGCATAGTAAACAATTAAGGACTCTAGATTCAGGGTTACTAGTTTTAAGAGAACAAAACATGCCAGCATTGAGTTTACCTCCATGGTTTGTTCGTTTACTTGATCTGATCTAACATCCTCCATGCATTTTGATTGAGGCTTGAAAGCAGGATTGGACTTCTCATGCAGCAAAGCAGACATTGCCTGAGTTAAATTTTCCATTCCGCAGCTTGAAACCACAGTTTTCATGCCCGGACCTTCGACAATGAATTGTCCGTCTAAGCGAATTCTTGATAAATTCTATTCCTTGCTTAACTCCTACAAGTTGCAGTGCTTTCCCCTTGATAAAATCCAGTAACTTTGAACAATGGGTGCTCTCATTGGTAGAAAGCCCATGATTTTGCAAGCGAAAATACGGGTCAAAAGTTCTGATCTAGCTTGAAGAAAGTAAATAAGCACCCTCTTTCAGATGCCTTTTAGACGGCTCGATAAGGTACAATATTCTCCTGACGAAGAGTATAAATTTCACGCTGTAGATTGACTCTCTCTTGTTAAACTGTTCCTACACTGTCAATCTCATGCTCACTTTGCAAATTTCCAATATGCCTATCATTCTTCCCAATTGCCTCATAGTCCCTCTCCAACCCGTCGATTGTCTTCTCTTGTTCGGCTGCGTGATGCATTAGTAACCTTGTAATGGATTTGTGTAACTCCTTGCTGTCCTCATCCTTCTCTTCATAATTCCTTTTAAAGTAATCTCGGTCTTCTTCTGTTGCTCTATACTTCTCTTGTAGCTAAGAAAGATTTTTCTGTAGACTTTGATTCTCCTCCATTGCTTCCTTCGCCCTTGTAGTCTGGTCCTTCATTTGTAATTCAGAATATGTTATCAATTTTAACTCTCTGCTTCCTCTCATGAAGGAAGGAGACTTCTCTTTGAAGTGAAACGTGCATACGCAAGCTCCTTACGGATTCACAAAGCCTCGCTCTTCGGATTGATATTTCTCGGCTTGAATGTCCGATCCACTTGACCTTACGTCAATTCTTTCTCCAAAGCGTTACGCAGCTCCTTACTCTCTTTCAAGTCTTCGTGTCCTTGCATCTAGTTACGCCTTAGCCACTTTAGGTTCTTCTTTGGTAGCGGCCCTATCGCAATTCGATGTCGTAGAACGCAGAGCCTCGAGTGCCAGTTCATCCTTTCCTAGCTAGGTCTCTAATTATGCGAATCATTGCAGGCAAACCAAACCCACCATCTTGGAGAAAGATGTCTTGTTCAAGCTCTTCAGAAACTAATGCAACCCTCTCCTCGGCTTCCTTAGAAGCTCTATGCAACTCAACATCTATGTCATCTCTAGTTTCAGCAGAGTTCAAACACATGCAATTCTCTATGAGAAAAATTGGCTGTTTGTGAAAACTGAGAAATTCTTCCCATTACTTCCATCGATTGCTTCAAAGGTCCATCGATGGATAAATTTTTGTGACACTATCCCGAATTTGGACCGGGCTTTCATTGAGGAACCATAGATATCTTCAATAGAAATTGGAATATCGGGATCATAATCCATTGACCTTGTTTTTGTGCAAAACATGGCTGCAGGAGAACCTCTCACTACCATTTAGTTTCGACGTAGTTCTTTTGAGAATAAATTTGTTCTTGATCTGCTCATCTCCTGTTGTTGTTCTCCATCAGCAATTCGTGAAGAATTGACTAAACCGGGAACTTCCAATCCGCAGGCATTCCTCCATGACATGCTCAAATTGTTTTCCCTAGATTTGCCTTTCGGAAGTAGGATTAATGCGATGACTGAACAAAACCGCAATTGACCAAAAGGATTAGCACCATCGAAAATCTTAACCAATAAAAATATGAAACATATGAATCATTTCAAATTGGATTAATGGGTGACATTTGATGCAGAAAATAAAATTATAAATGTACTTAATCATATCTTCTGAGATGAATGAGGTTGATTACACATTATTAATACAGTGAGATCTGCTGATCTTTCGAGAATGATTGGCTTTTTGCTGAGAATAAAATTATAAGTGTGTTTCCCAGCTTTTTGAGATCAAGCCTTTGGGGCTTATTGATGTTCTCGGTCTGCCCTTTGATTCAATCGATTCGAATGGATTCTCCCAATAAACTTGTTTTCGGTTGTTGGTTGAGGATTGCATTGTTGTTTCCTTTGCTAAGGCGAGAAGATCTAAAGAAGAATAGCTTGCTCATCTGTCAATCCTCAAATGGAACAACAGTTGTAGTTCATAAAAAAACATATTTTACCAGTATGAATAATATAAAATATAATCTAACTTATTGGAAATTCAAACTATTATTGGAAATTCAAAACAATTTTCCATTTTTAAAAATATAATCTAACTTAATTGAAATTTTTTTCACAAAAATATTGTGTTTTTTAAAAGCAATGTTTATAGCATGTCTGTTTTGCTTTCCAAAAAAAAAAAAAAAATCATGTTTTGAGAAGATTTTGTTTACTTAAAATAATTTTCATCTTCATTCCATTAAAAATCATTCCCATAAAAAGCATTTTTCTAACAATTCAAATTATTACCTTCTGTTCCCTTTGGCCAGCTTTGCCAATCTCCTCCTTCACGTCTGATTATCTTTTCTAAGACTCTAGCCCCATTCTTGTCGTCGGCATACCACCCTAAGTGGTACGAGTATATCCGTTGATGAAACCCTGGCAAAAAGCCCCACGAAAGCAAGGGCGACCAAAAAGCAGAGATGGGAATAGGGGGTAGGCTGAGCATAGGGTATCATCGTACATGTTCTTAAGGTTTGTAGCGGAGTCTTCTGAGGTACGCAACCTCAAACCGTCTCCTTCCCCATGGTGTAAGGCGATCCTTCTGTCACTTCATCTGAACGGGATATGGGCCACTAAGCTATACGAGTTCTCAAACGGACCTTGAAGCGAGGCCACGGCTCATCCCAGTTTAAAAACCGCATCAAGGCCTTGGGTAGTGGGCTCGTAAAGGATCGACCCATTAAGAAAGAGACCGGTTGATGGAGTTTAGGGCAAGAACCTTAGATAGTAGACCCTAAACCCGGAGAGGCAAAATGTAGGGCCCACTAGCCACACGAATCCGGTCGGTTGATCCGAACCACCCGAAATTGGCCGGCGGGTTGCGTCTCTTGTAATTCCATGATGATAATGGCGGCTCTCTGTCAGGGATTCGGCCAGGTCCCATCAAAATTCTCCGGCCAAGGCCACTAATCTCACGCGCTCCTCCCAGCCCCAGTGTGTCATCTTCCCCCTCATCCTCGGACCTTAAACCCCTTGGTTGACTCTGAATTTATGGACCCGAGCAATTAGTCTTCACCCCAGCCCCTGCTTGGATGTGATCCACACGGGACGAGTGCACAGGTGAGTCCGCAGCGCGGAGTGAAAGCCACCTTTTACACGAGGCATCGTTGGTCAACCGGTGGGGTTTTTTAGAGAATAGAGGTGATTCCTTTAGGGCCTTGATAATATATCTACCTTTGTCTTCTTCTTTGCTTCCTACTTTATCCTTTATTGGGCATCTCTCCTCTCTGCTCATAGCCTGCTTTATATTGTTACCCTCGCTGCATCTTTTGTCTTGACTTTAGGTCGTCTCTTGGGAGCCCCTTTCTTCTAATGCAGACACTTCGTGCTCCTGAGCCTCAACGCAACTAGGGTTCGCCATGCCGTTTTTTTCCTCGACCCTCCCCTGGCACTCTGCCCATAGCTTAGTATGAGAGTTCCTCCTCATGGGCCTGGTGCTTTGCTCCCCAGAGCTTCTTGGACATGGGCTGCTGAGAGCCCTTGGGTCGCCGGGTCCTTGGGCCGCGGCACCCTGAGTGAGGCCCGAGTCTTTCCTTCAACGTATCCTTCAAGTGAGAATTTTTGGGCTTCCCCTTTCTCCCCCCAATCTGAAAGCGTTTGAAATTGAGCTTTTCTTAGCCTCGCTTTAAGAACTCACCCCACGCGTCGACCACTTGCCGGTCACCTTCTTGCACCTGATTTCCCAAAGCAGGCCAGTTCCCCCGCCGCCGGTAGTCTCGAAGTGTGGCACTTTATTGCCCTTGCAGGTCTCACGCGTCCTTTAGCGCGTGTATCTTAGTCATCTTCCTCCCCTGGGTCCGCTGGACCTCCAATAGATCTGCTACTTCTATTGAATACCTCCACCACTGTCGGTCGGATATCCCACCATATTTGTATTTCGTAACTTCTAGCCCTAGTGAAGCGGAGTTAGCAGAATCGGGCTTTGGCTTCTTTAACATAGAAATAAGCCAATCTAGAATATGCATAAAACAAAACATTACTTAGGATCCAATATTAGGCGTGTGATAATGTATTCACTGAGGCCATAGCCGAGATTTGGCTGTAAAACATAGGATCTTCTAGTGGATAGGAGTGTCATCAAAGATGAAAAGAACAATATAAAAAAAATATGGGATAAGTCAACACAATTAAGAAATGAATTGTTTGGTTCTTGTTTTTTAAAATTGTATTTATTAATAGCATTTTTTAAAACATAAAGAATACTAAAATAGTTTTCTCTAAAAATTGTTCTTATTATTTGAATTTGTTGTTATTTGTGTTTTTTAGAACAAAGAAAATTGGGAACCACACTTGTTTTATATGTTTTTGTTTTATATGTTTTTGAGTGAAAAAACAATTTTTAAAAATTGTAACCGAAAAAGCCCTTAGATACAACTTTGGCTTTTGTTTCTTTGACAGTGAGCTTTTTGTTTTGAAGATTGTTTGAAATATTCTAAATCATATTTTGTTAGCAATGTAATATCTCTAACAACTGTTATAAAATAAAAAATTAAATTAATTTTTTTTTATAAATAAGCACTTTATTATAAGCTAGTAAACTATCTCAATTAGGACTCACTTGAAATCCCTCACTCCCTATATGTTTTGCATTTTTTAACTTTGAACCTTAAGTTAAAATATATAATCTAATTCCTTTATGGAATGATTATCTTTTCCTTTCTTTTTTAATCTTCCAACCATTTTTATATAAAATCTTTTTTTTTTCAAAAAAATCTAATAAGTTAATATATCTTGAATTCTACAAACATTTACATATTTAAAAATAAATAAAAAATTTGCTAGAGTATTAAGCTTATAAATCATTTCCCAAACCAGTGACCACACTGCTTCAAATTTTGAGATGAAGGATAAGCTTTAAAATATTTTAATAATTTTTACTAAAATTTATTATGACATTATAGGGTTTAGATATGACCTTAGTAGCATTAATCCATCTAGAATATTCAAGTCCTATAGCTGTATATATGTGGCAATTGTATTTTGACCTTAATTAGAACTTAGTTTAATTAAGATATTATAGTTCTCTATATCGATCTTGAAATGAAAATGGAGTGTAAATTCAAGTTTATGAAATGGATACACTTATTTAATTTTGTAATTATTTATTTATTTTTATTATTATTTATGAAGTTGTAAACTTTGTGGAAAAATATCATATGTACGTATACATAACATGCATAATAAATGTGCGCCCTTAGAAAGCACCCGATGGCGCATACTGACGGTAGTGGAGGCGGCCGCGGCCCCAATGGTGAGCAAGCAGCCGATACCATTACCCCTTGCTTCCCCTCTTCCATTTCCTCCTGAATGGATAATTGTTTTTCTTTATTTTTCTCTCACCCTTAAACCCTAATACCCTGAATTTCAATTACAATTCACAAAATTACAATGAAATAGTCAAAGACTTTGTCCATGAAATTCACCCACATAATCCACACAGTAGGAAATTTTTTTTTTTCAACAATAAATATATGTTATTATTATTATTTTCAACATGAATTTAAAAATTTTGTCTCAAAATAATACTTTAAAAAAAAAAAAATACCAATCTAATAAATTTATGAAAAAAAAAATGTCCAATCCTCGTCAAAAAATGACTACGGGGTCTGGACTTATCTACATGTCGGCAATCCTTTTTCCTAAAGGAAACAACCCAATTCCTAACTCTCGAGTCCTGTGTTTGGGATTTGGTATACAGATTCCACGGGAGGAGGATTGTCAAGACTACTCGCAACTACTAAGTAATAATCACCCTAAGTAAACTCTTTTCAGTTTACTACATTTTTTTTAAACAAAAATAAATTTTATTGATCCAAACTTATAATATATTTAACATATTAATTGTTAAAATTTATAAATGATAAAACAATATTCAGGTTAATAGTATAATAAATCAATAAATTTGGTAATATGATAATTAGAATATCTATAACTCTCGTTCTTCAATATACTAACGATCATAATATAACATTTTCAATTGGTCGAATCCTCTTTGCTTATATATATGAATTGTTCTCGTATAAATAAAGTGTCATAACAAATAGATGATAAACCAACGTATATATGAATGTATTTTAGGAGAGGGAGAAGAGGCCCACCTATTAGGAAGTTAAGCAAAACCTACAAATTAAACTTTTTTATAGGAAAATATTATACTTTTTAGGAAAATATTCATACACATACTTCAAAGTCGATACTTTCTTCCTCCAACCAAGAAAAAAATGCCTAACAGAAGGAACGAAACAGCTAATCCAAGAAGCAAGTGCAGCCAACGAAGGGAAATCAAGGTAGCAGGTGTTTAGACAAAGTATCTCACATGCTTGGTTCCTGGGAAATGTGAGAAAAGTGTTTCATTAAAGAAATTGTGTAAAATTGTAACTGATTTTCTTTAGTATTTTGCTTAACATTTAATTTGTTTCTTTCTAAGGCACCAAAGTTGAGGTCGACTTTTCTTGTTCCAATGGATTCATTGTCCATTTCATGCATATTTCCTTGAAAGTCAACGTTTCTCTTTCCCGCAAATCAAGAAAAATGTCTCATAAAATCCTAACTTTGGGTATATAACTTTATGATTTAGGGTTTTTTTCTTCCTATTTTTTTACTACTAAAAACTTTAGTTAGAATGTAGTTGATTGCCACAGTGGGACTCGACTGAGACCCTCTCCTCCTTATACCTTGCATTTTGGAAACATTGAGCATGTAGTAAACTATCCTATTGGGACTCGGGCAGGAACTTATCCTCGATCTCTTTCCTTTTTGAAACGTTGAGCATATAGTAAACTGTTCCCACTGGGACTCGAACACGGGATCCCTCCTCTCTCTATACCATGACTTTTTGAAATGTTGATTATATAGTAAACTGTCCCCACTGGGACTCGAACCCACGACCCCTCCCCTCCCTATACTTTGCCTTTTTGAAATGTTAACCATATAGTAACTAAGGATTTTAAATTTTAATCATTAGGAGAGCAACAAGAGAAAACTGATTATCCACTCCTCAAATAGAGTAACCACCAACTTGAGTAGTGTCCATTTTTGAGTTGCATAAAGTCCTTGATCCTAGTATAAAAATAATAATAATAAGAAAAATAATTTTCTTATATTTGGTTGTCATGAATATTTTTTTAAAATAAGATATAAATGAATTACTTAAAATTTTATAAATTCTTGAATTACTTTTTATATTGACGAGTTAAAATAAATAAAACTTGTTTGAAATAGTAAATAAAAAAAATGTGAGAATTAACTCAATTTTCAAAAGATAACGTATAAGGAAGGGATGAGTCCTAGTGAAGACAAAGGCGAAGAAAGAAGGAAGATGAAATAGGAACTTATGCAATTTGTCTGAATCCTTTTATCCGCAAAAGAGTTTACTATATGGTAAATTAAATTTTTGTGTGCATATATATATATATATATATCGTGGAGCCCCGAAAGAGCCCATAATTACGAAGTGCGGCGGGCCTCTGCAGATGGACAACCCATCAAAATTAGAGAACTGTTGTCTCTCTTACCACAAATTCTCCCCTCTCTGCTCAAATTGGGTAACCATCTCTTAGATTTCAACGGAGTTTTTGGTAGCCATTGGGGATTTTCAGTTTGTTTCCACTGAGAAGTGAGTGGAAGAGAATGTTATTCTTTTATGCTTTCACTTAGAATTTATTCATGTTTACTTTTTTTGTTCTTTGTTAGGACTTCTCATTCCAGTGTTACTGAAATTGCAATGCTTAGGACTAGGTTTCCTGGCAGATCTCTACATTTGTGATGGTGAGTTCCTCGATGGAAGGCATCAACCGCCCCTCGAATTTTTGATATCATTTTACGGCACCCTTGTTTTTTGGATTTAAGCATTTTCCTTGCTTGATTTGAGGTGGTGAAATCCTCTCTATTGATAAAATTCTTATTACGTAGCTCGAGAGATAGATGCATTGGTTGGTTGTGGCTCCTTACTTTGAACCCTACGTGAAACTGGATTGCGAGGCCTCTATTACCTCTTTGCCTATAGATTTATAATTTACCATCCGGGGTTTGTAGGAGTTCTGTTTGCTCACAAATTTTGCGGTGCTTGTTCTTGATAAATTACGTGTCTTTGAATCATTTGACCAACTACGGATTTTAGTTATTGTTAAATAGCAATCTTTGGGCCTTTGTGTTCCTAATCGAGAGACCTGTCATTTTCGAGCCGGACTTATCGGTGGATCACGATATTTTCATCATAAGGTCGAGATGGGCGACTCAGGAGGAATCTCCCGATCATTGCCGTTCCTTCGGGTATTACCATAATCAAGACACTCTCTGACTAAGAAGTCTACTGCAGAATTTGGTTATAGAAGTTTAAAGAAAATTATTGTGTTGATCTTTTATATTGCAATTTAACTCTTGGGATTTCAGTCTTTTGAATTTTTGGAGTTTGTCACTATTTGCGGGGTTTCTAATGACTACTTGGAAATTTAAGAGACCTCTAGCTGACGTAGGAGAACCCTCAGATTGTTTATGCAGCACAACGAACAACAGTTTTTCAATTTTCAGCCCTTTAGGTTTTATGGAGAAGAGGGTGGGATTAGGTCTTAGGAATGATTTAGGAGTCATATTGACTGCGGCTCCAATGCCTCTTATGAGTTGCAATAAAAAGGAAAATGGTTTTGGATTCATCACGGGCTTCTTTATTAGGTACCATTAAGTTTATTAGTTGTAACATTCTTAGAGTTTACCTGGTTAGCTTCTTATCACCTGATTTACTAAGTATTGATAGAACCATTTCATATTCAGTTATTTATCTTAACATCATGTGGGTGAATCTTAAGATGTGGGATTATCATTTAAATAGAATGCAACAGGTACTGCTTCTTCTTTCATTTGTTTTGAGTTACCTTTGTGTTACTAGTGTTTTACTATCATTATGCAATATGCTCGGTAGAGAATTTAATTTGTTGAGCAGGCACCCGACTCATCCAGCTTTGACATTATCTTGATTCGACTCTCTCCTCACGAAGGCGGTAGCACAGGGAGGGTAAAGATGTAGATTCTCCATTCAATGGAACTCAAAAAGTGAAGTCCCTAAGTAAAAGGCTGAAGGAAATCTACAAAAAAGCAGAAAATAAACAATCATAAGAAAAAAGAAGGTATATCTGGGGGTCAATACAAAAATTTTATGTTTTTTTGCTAGAGAATTCAGTTGAAAGACATTGATTCAGATAATGTCATACTACACCTAATTAGGTTGCACTCTAAAAGTTCCTTGAAAGTGATGCAGGGAATGAAGGTCATGAGAAGGCTTCAGTGGAAGAACCATATGATGGGGAGCCTAATGTAAGAAGTTTCGCTGCATGATTGCTTATCTAATGTTTCATGAAGTCATCTCCTCCTCAATATTGTCTTTGGTTCCCTCTTATATATCAACCACACAATTGTTTTCAATCTGAAATTTGTGATGTAGATATCAATTATTCTCTCTTGATCTGCAAGTCTTCCCAAGCAATCCTAAATATGGGAGGTCTTTCCTTAGTGCCTAACTAAGAATCTTTTCTTTTTCCTTTTTGGCTTTTATGAAATGGTAAAAGAACAAAGAAGCATTGAACTAAGTATTCATATTCATGAGAAAACATTTAATAATCATGTTTGGGAAAATAACATCCAATTTGTTTATTAGTTCTAATTAAACAAAATGAAAATAAAAAATCAGATACCCATGCCTATTAGTATCTGCTTGGTAGGGAAAAAACAATTATGATATTTGATCAGTAGGCATCTATTTTAATCAATTATAACCTAGGTTTGTTTTATTTTTTTGATTTTATTTATTTATTTATTTTTGAGCTATGAATTGGTTAAGTTAAAAATAGCTTATGTTATCACTTCTAAATGAAGCAGACTGAATAATACTTTAATTACACAAAGTCCAATCGTCGTGAGTAGCCGACTATAGATATCTTTCTTCTTAGAATTTTTTTCTTATGTTTGTTTTATTTTATTTTATTTATTTATTTATTTTGTAAAAATGCTCTTGTATGGTAAGAAAGACTCAACTTGAATTTGCATAAGGATGATTCTGAGAGGAAATGCCAGCCAAAGCAATGGCTGGATTTAGGTATTTGCAAGGTGGACTCATCTTATTTTACGATGAAACGGGCGGAGTTGTTTGTAAATGTTACACCCAAAGAGATTTATAAAATCAACTACTTGTATGGGATCTTCTTTTGGCTATTACTGATTTTAACTGGGTGTTTCCCCGTTCGATTCATCAACTTCTCCTTGCATGGCAAAGTGTTAGTGTCTGAAAAAAACGGAAGAGAGTTTGGTTGGCGGCTTCTCTTTGTATTTTCTGGACGCTGTGGATGGAAAGGAATAGGTGGTTTTCGAGAATGAAGCCCCCTCTGCTCACAGGATGAAATCATTTTTTTGTTTCCTTGTGGTCGTGGGCTAAGTTGTATAGTGTTGATAACTTAGATTCGTTGGTGGGTTTTTTGTCTTGGATGGGGTATAGGTGAGAGGGAGTCGGTATTTCCTTGCTCCCTTCTTTTGTACTCTTTGAGCACCTTGTGCTCTTTTTTCATATATACACATTTATACTGCTTTTTACCGATCAAAAAAAAAAAATCAACTACTTGTACTATCAAGATGTCCATTGACCATGATCCAGTTGTGTGCTTTGTCACTCGTGAATAACATCCTCAATTAAAATCACTTGATAAGGCCATTTTGATATAATTAATGTTAACTTCAATTATATGATCGTTTCTTTTTGTTATGCTGACATTTTAAGTTAATAGCACACTTGTGTGATTATCCAAATGGATATGGATAAACTTTTTTCCGGGGAAACATAGTAAGTGGCATCAAATTTTAGTATTTAAACTCCTTGATGATCCTCTCCTTTGTCTTCTTCATGCACTCAAGTTGTACTTTATTTTAATTATTATCTTGGTTGGCCTTCTAGTTTACTATAAGCAATCACCGGAATTGAAAGATCCTAGTGTTTCTTTGTATCAACTACAGTAACTATCGTTCTGTTCAGGGGCTTTAAAATTCTTTGAAGCAACTTGTTAGTCTGTTGTCACCTTTCTATAGATTTTAATTTCAAGAATTTCCTTGGTTGAGCAGACCTTGAAAATCATTAAGTCTAGATGTCATCGAGCCAGAGTCTTTTGACGGATAGTAGCCCCATGAGAGAAGATTATACCCCTCATGAAGAATCATCTGTGAATAAAACAACTCAAGTTCTGGACAAAGAAAAAGATGTAGTTCTTACTGAGAATGGTCAAGAGCCTTGTTGAATGAGGTTTCAAAGGAAAATTCACCAAAAAAAAAAAAAGTTAAAGTGGAATACATATCCACTAAAAAGAAGAAAGAAAACGGTGAAACAAAAGAGAGAGGTAAAAAAGGGCTAGAATGATCAATCTCATGTTCGTAAAATGATATGGGTTGAAGTACAGACAATTCAGTTAAACTAGCTTTCCACTTTTCTTTCGCTCTATGTATTTTTATTTTTTATTTTTGAAATTGTATTTCATGTGGATTATATCAATGAATATAGGGCATGATGATGACACGAAACTTTTGGAGGAAGAAATATTAGATAAGCATCTTTGAACCTCAGTAGAGAAGCGATATGTTGGGGTTCTTCATCGAATCTGGTCCATTGATTTAACTTTGGTGAGATTTGTGGTCTCACTCTCGAGTGCCTGCGGTGCTCTCTAACAAAGTCATCGATCAAAGAGTAGACACATATTTTTATCTTGGTCATGGCATACCAATTTCTTTGAGTATCTTCTCTTGGGAATTTGTTAGAGATTAGGAGTTGCGGTTGAGAATATTGACAACTCTTTCCAAATCATTAAGTAACTTGTCTTGCCCCTTGTAAATGCATTATAATCAATATTGCATTTTGTTAGAATAATTCTAAAAATATGGTTTGCAGGGATGAATTAGAAAATAATGCATTTAGGCCATGTTATTTGCCTTATTATTTTCTTGCTTCACGACATTTTAAAATCTAAGTAAACATAGCATGCTCTTAACACATTCTAATGGTGAGATAGTATCAAACCTTATGGGCTTTTAACTCACTCCTTATTGTTGATCATTTTTCAAGCACCCTAGAACTTGACAAGGTGTGATGCTAGTATATTGAAATGGTCCGACCTCTGCGATTCAGTTACATTAATTTCTCTAAACCTACATTTAGGTAAGTTTATCAGTCCTATCCCATTGCTTATTCTCTAATGTGTATATTGAGAAATTGCTTGAGGTAGTTGCTGCTTCTATTGGATTGCTCATATGATTCTCAATAGACATTTCCTCGGAGTATAGAGTAGGCTTAGGAGGCATTTCTAACCTTTCGACCTTTGTGAACATCTCGAGGCTTTGCTTTCGTTTGAAGGACGATCTATGAGCTTCATTTGTATACACCATTGTCCAACCATCACCATTTTCCTAACAAGCTTCTTTTCATCTTTAGTGGCATCTCCCAAGTCTATGTTATCCCCTTGGTGACATCTATCATAAACCCATGATGGAAAATATATTTTACTTGAGTGCTCTGTATTTGCATTCACATTCTTTCTTCTTCCCACCATCTCCATTAACAACATTCCAAAACTATAAACGTGGCCTTGTATGAGACACCTCAATGTTTTTGTAGAATAATTTTAGATGTCTTATCCTAATGTTCTAAGTGCGTACTAAGAACACCATACTTTCATCTACAATGATTACAACTTTGCAAGTGAGAATTTGAAACTTTTGGTGTGAAGTCCTCATTAGAGAAGGATACAACTTTCATATGTTCATTACTGTAATCGTTGATTTCAGCAGCTCCTTGTGATAATGCATGATAGGATAGTTTCCAAGAGCTAGCAAACCCAATCTACAAGCTTATAAGTCAAAAGTAGAAAAGAGAACAAGTAACACTTAATTGTTTTATATACATGGACCCATAAAGTAAAGGAACCCAGTCTACACGAAATCCATAATTTAATTATTTTATGTCCTTTACCAATTACTAGCAAGACTAGCTAGATGAAGATCTTGAATGATGAATGCTGGAGGATTTTTCATATAAAGATGAGGTGTTTAGCTGATCTAGATTTCATCTAAAAACAACTTGTTGTCACAAGTATGATCTTAAGAACAGCTAGTTGATCTTAATTTTGTCCGTAAATTTTCATAGGGAAATGTATGTTTTCTTGTAGTGAATATGAAGGCATTATGGTCCTTTTTCATCCACTCCATCCTCATCTTGTGTATCTATCTTTGGTGTCATCTCTGATCTCAGAGCACAGTGTAACGAATCGATGAACTTGCTTTTATTGTATTTAAAGATGGAATCACTCATGACTCACTAGGGATGCTGAGTTCTTGGAACGAATTGATCCACTTGCCCTTTGGATAGGTGTTTCTATTGCCAGTACGTCCGTCAGTCGTAGCCATAAATTTAAGGTCGTATGGACTCGTGGGGTCCCTCTCGGAAACCTCACATTTCTTAGAACAGTAATCCTCCAAAATAACAGCTTCCATGGCGAAATACCACCTTAGATTGGTGGTGAAATAACAAGCTCATAGGAAAAATCCCTAAAGAACTCGGCTGCCTCTCAACTCTGCAAATGTTGGGCCTGTCTATTAACAACCTTACAGGGAAAATCCTAGCTTCAATAGGGAATATGTCATCCCTCATCATACTTTCTGTAGGGGATAACCATTTTGAAGGTAGAATTCACGAGAACTTAGTTGTCGTAGCTACTTGGTTATTCAATTAAGCTACAACAAACTAGTGACCTGTGCCTTCTTCCCTCATAATCTTTCATCTTTAGACTATATTGACGCCATGACAACTTGACTTGAGGCATTCATCAGACATTGGCGTCTTCCTTCCTCGTCACCAGGTCTCTTTGTTTGAAGAGTAAATTCACGGTCCTATTCCAAGTTCATTATCAATGTAGTGCTTAACGACGTACCAAATAATACGAGTTTTTAACACATTTGACCAGTTTGACCAAGTTTGACCAACACTTAGTATGTGGGCCCAAGTTGACTTTTCTGAGGATGAATAGTTTTGGGTTAACTAAAGCACCATTTCGTAGACCTCGTCAATACGAGTTCATAGACGGGCGGAACGTCACAATACGACTTACGGATAAAAAGTTACGGCTATGAGAAGTTCAAACAGCAGCACTTTATCAGTGTCCAAGTCTGTCTAGGGTTTTTACCTAAAAGCGACCACTGACCACTATCTCATATAACTTTAGGTGCCCAAAATGAAATCCTAGCTGAAAACACCATCTTAGCTCGGAGCCACAGGAAAAACTCTCAAATTGTGAACAGAGTAGGGTCGTTTGACCATTTGCGGCCGTGAGTTTTGGACCAAAGGCGACTCAGGCCACCCACGGAATGTGTCTGACTAAGGAGGTGTGCCACCTGGGACGATCCTGTGAAGTTTCACGACCATTGCCGAGCCTTTGGATGAAATTTAGTGAGAGCAGCGGTGACCACGTGTGGAGTCATAGAAAATTCTCCCACTTTGCCATTTCGAGTGACCCATACCTCCCTCCCACCATTTTTAGACCCCGAACTCATTGTGGTCTCTTTTGTGAATTCCTCACCCAGGTTGAGGTATATACCTGAAAAACTATTGTTTAAAGGGGATCTTGAGATTTGTGGGAATGACTGTATCTGTTATTGTTGGGAAAGTACATGTGCGTAAGGGAATAGTTATATTAGTTGCCACGTGATGGCCGGGTTTACCCGAGGTTTATTAGTTGCCACGTGATGGCCGGGTTTTCTCGGAGGTTTATTAGATGACACGTGATGGACAGGTTCACCCGGAGGTTTATTAGGTGTACGTGGCGGAGAGTTTACTGGAGGTTTATTAGGTGCCACGTGATGGCTAGGTTTACGGGGTTTAGTAGTTGCCACGTGATGGCCGGGCTTGCGAAGGTTTATTAGTTGCCGTGGTGGCGAGATTACGCACGGAGTTTGTTGGTTTACGTGATGGCCAGTGCACTGAGGTTTATTAGTTGCCAAGTGATGGCCGGGTGTAACCACAGGTTCATTAGTTGCCACGGTGTCATGAGGTCGGGCTTATCGATGGTTTATGATGGATACATGGTATGGTACGCTGTTGATTTCTAAACATGGTATACTATTTTAATACTTATGGTTATAGTGCTTTTCATGGTTATTTTATTACGTGATTGACCTTATGTTGTGTACAATTCGATTATAGTGTTCTTAACATTGTGGCGGCTAAATTGTTGAGCATGATTTACATATGTTGGTCTTAGGGTAAAGTTGGGTTTTGTGAAATGTTTCTAAACGGGGAACCTTTAAAAGAGTGAACGGAATGTTTTGAGAGAAGAAATCTTTGAAAATAAAAAATTTTATTTTCCTTATAAACTATGCCACTCCTTTGAGATTTATTATCTCCGTTATTGTTTAAATACATTCCCCAGGTCAGGCGGAGTTTGTAGGGCTGTTTCGACGCCGGTCGACAAGCTCTTCCGCCGCAGTTGCCATACTCTATCGCTTCTATCTGTTTTGTTTGTTGTTTTAGACTTATTCATCTCTACTTGTACCTTTAAATTCTCAAATACTCTTAGAATGCTCTGATATTTGTATTGAACTTTTATGGGTCCTTATTTATATGAGTGGAACTTTTATATATAATTAGGATATTAAACCAATGCATGTTTACTTTCCTCCTTAAGTGGAGCTCCATAGTATCTTCCCCTAGGGGTATGCTGGGGTGGAACTTCACTAGGCGGGATTCAGGGAATCACAGGATGTAATTGTCAGGGTCAGATCTGTCGACTTGGTATTAGAGCACTAGGTTTCGAAATTCCTTGGGGTTGTACATTGTTGTGCAACTCATCCTATGTTTTGTATACCTTCCTAACCTTATCCTTGAAATTGATTATGTTCATTCTGTTCATTGCACGAGTCAGGACGACTCTAGTTCCTTTGGGTTATGGTTTGGAGATTGCCCACGCCAGGAGGGAATCTATGGCCTAGTCGGATGTAGACAGCTTGATTTTTTCTATTGAGGCAAGATATGGAGGCAGATTTGATATTAAGAGATCTCAAGAGGATGGATGTGATTCTTGGGATGGATTGGAACTAGCTGCAGTAATTTTAAACCCAAAGACTTGGGGCATTACTTGTGCGGAGTGATGTGCGGATATTTCACCAGACCATAAAAAAAAAAAAAAAAAAATTGTAAATGTTGTTTACCCAGTAGGAGTTAAACTTAAGGCAAATGAGGTGGATGGAGTTACTTAAGGATTATGATTGCACTATTGACTACCATCCAGGTAAGGCGAATGTAGTGGTGGATGCCTTGAGCAGGAAGTCTACAGGCTCTTTGGCTTATATGCATACCATACAACTTCCATTGATGGTCGAATTGCGAGAGTTGGGTGTTGAGTTGGGGATGCATGTTTCAGGATGCACTTTTTGCTAGTTTCCAACTACGACCGTTACTTGTAGATCAAATTCTCGAGGCACAACTAGAAGATCCCTATTTGATGAGCATGAGAAGAAATCGGAGAACCGGTCGAATTTTGCTATTAGGCAGTGGAGCCTTGGTGATTGGTTACAGACTGCATTCCCGACAGGCGAAGAGTTAAAGGGCAGATATTGGGGAAGCCGCGGATTACGCTAATGCATGCGCCTCGGTAGTACCAAGATGTCTAGTACGAAGGAATATTATTGGTGGTCGAGGGATGAAAAGAAGTTCTTTGAGTATGTATCCAAGTGCTTCGTTCGTCAACAAGTGAAGCGGAAGACAAAGCCTTGGACCTGCGACCATACCCGTTTCGAATGGAAATGGGAGCACATCCGCGATGGATTTTGTGAAGCTCCTCCCCTTAACTCGAGACATGGCTGACATTTAGGTAGTAGTTGATGGTACCAAGTCCGCACATTTCCTACCTATTCGTGAGAAGTTTTCCCCCTCGAAACTAGCGGAACCCTTAAGCCCAGACTATATAGTGAGTTTGCATGGGGTGCCGGTGTCGATCATCTCGATGAGATCCTGATTCACCTCGGGTTTGGAAGAGATTGATCGAAGAGCTGATAATCGAGGTTTAATTTAGTCTTGCTTTTCACCCTCGGGCCAGATGAGCAGCGGAGAGGACTATTCGGACCTTAGAGGATATGTTGAGGTCATCGTCTTCAAATTCAAGGGACATTGGAATGAATATCTACCTTTGGCAGAGTTCACTTATAACAACAACTATCACTCAAGCATTGAGATGTCACCTTATGAGGCATTGTATGGGAAACCATGTCGCACTCCATTATGTTGGAATGAGACGCGAAAGAAGGAAGTTACTAGGCCACAGTTGTACAAGCGTGGGCGAGGTTAATATTATCGTGCGGGTTGAAGCCTTGAGTTCATGATGATGAGCTGTGCGGACAAAGCGAAGGAAGGATGCGGTTTGGTTGAAGATCGAGTATTCTTAGGCTCTCTCCTTGGAGAGGGCGTGCGCCTTCAGGCGAGGGGAAGCTAAGTCCTCACTACATTGGACCTTTTGAGATTATTGAGAGGATAGGTCCAGTGGCTTATAGATTAGACTTGCCGGAGGAGCTTTCTCGAGTCCATAATGTTTTCCACATCTCGTATAAAGTAGTGTCATCAAGATCCTCACATGTGTTTAGGGACACGGAGATCGTGAGGGATGACTTATCCTGAGGAGCAACCGGTCTTGGTCACATTGTGAGAAGACCATATGAAGACAATATGTATTGAAGATTCTATGGAGAAACCACCTAGTCGAGGAGGCGACCTGGGAGCGGGAGGACCGAATGCGGAGCCAGTACCCTCATCTCCTCCATGACACAGGTACGAATTTTGTGGACAAAATTTTTCTTTAAGGGGGGTAAGTTCTAAAGACCCGTACCAAATAATACGATTTTTTAACACATTTGACCAAGTTTGACCAAGTTTGACCAAGTTTGACAAACACTTAGTATGTGGGCCCAAGTTGACTTTTCCGAGGATGAATAGTTTTGGGTTAACTAAAGCACCATTTTGTAGACCTCATCGATGCAGGTTAGTAGACGGGTGGAACGTCCTGATGAAACACGGATAAAAGTTACGGCTGAGAAGTTCAAGCGAGCGGCACTTTATCGGTGTCGAAGAGTGCATGCGGGGTTTTTACACGAAAAGCGACCCTAGGCCTATTTAAACATAACTTTGGGTGCCAAATGAAACCACAGCCCCAAAAACACCATCTTAAGCTCAAAATCTAGGAAAAACTCTCAAATTGTGAACAAGGTAAGTCGTTTTGACCATTTACGGCCGTGGGTTTTGGACCAAAGGAGAGACGGCCACCCACCGTGTACAGCACCTGACCAGGAGGTGCGCCACCTCCGGAGCGATCACGCCGTTGAAGTTCCGATAGCCGTAGTCGGGCCTTCGGATCGGGTGTGAGCGGCGGCCGCAAATGGATCACCGGAGTGCTCGCACCGGCCATTTCGAGGCCATTTGGTGCCGTACCTCCCCTCCCACCATTTTTGGACCCCGAACTCATTTCAGTGGTCCCTTTTTGCGAGATTCTCAGGTTGAAGATCTGATGAAAGCAAAGTTGGCCGACTGTTGGATCGAGTTTTTCGACATACGGCCAATTGTTGGACCAAGGTAATGAATGCTATTGTGTTCCCGATCTCTTGGGCTTCTGATATGGTTTGTGAATTTTTGGGCGTCGTTTGGTTGGTTTCCATTTTTAGGTTGTTTGGATATTCTCCAGGAAGTTTGGACTGAAATAGGTACCCGATTGGTCGAGTTTGGAAAAATTGAAGTTGGATTAGTGAAATTGGAGGTTTTTATGAATTATTGGACAGTTCAATTTCGAAATTAGCTCTGGTGAAAAGAAGCCCGATTTTGGGTGCGACATATGGCTGCTTGTGTAATTGAATGGTCGAGTCCGTTTGATGAACCATAGTTCTAAAAAGTTATCTTAAAGATTAACTGGGGCATCCAGTGCAGATTTGGTTAGTTATTTGAACTGGTGGTATTTTTATTTATATTCTGGGGCGCTCTGGCAGAAGCGGGTGAAGACGAGCTGTGGAGACAAGGCGGCGTGCGTAGTGCGTGAGTGGTTAATATGTTTTTAAATGATTTGGGGTATTATGTTGATATATCTATTATGATTTAATATTTTACATATATACTATTTTGATCAAATGGTTGGTTTCATACATATATGATTTTCGGTCTCATATTAAACAAGTTATCATTTCATGTGAGTTTTGTCTACATTTTAACTATTTGAAGGTTTTACTGAGTTTGTGGATGAGTCTATGGTGTTGGGATATTTTGAGTACGTGAATTGAGGTTATATACCACCTTGAAAAACTATTGTTTTAAAAAGGGGGATCTTGAGATTTTGTGGAGATGACTCTATCTGGTATTGTTGGGAAGGAGTACATGTGCATCGAGACGGTTATGCTCCGGTTGCCACGTGGTAGGGTTTACTGGAGGTTTATTAGTTGCCATGTGATGGCCAAAGGGTTTGCCGGGAGTTTGTGGATTGTCCGTGTAGGGTTTACTCGGAGTTTATTAGATGACACGTGATGGACGGAGTTCACCGGAGGTTTTATTAGGTGCAGTGATGGCCGGGTTACGGAGGTTTTATTGGGTGCCGCGTGATGGCGGGTTTGCGGAGGAGGTTTATTGATTGCCACGTGATGGCGGGTTTACTCGGCGGTTTATTAGTTGCCGCGTGATGGCCAGAACTGGGTTTATTAGTTGCCACGTGATGGCCGGGTCTACAGGTTTATTGGTGCCACGTGGTCGTAGGGTCTACACTGGAGGTTTGTTGGTTGCCGCGTGATGGCGGGCTTGCGGTTTAATGGATTGCCACGTGATGGCCTGTTCTACTGGAGGTTTATTAGTTGCCAGTGATGGCGGGTCTACACAGGAGGTTTGTTAGTTGCCCACGTGATGGCGGGTCGACCTGGAGTTTATTAGTTGCCATGTGATGTAGGGTGTAACCATAGGTTCATTAGTTGCCGTAGTTGGCCGTGGTCGGGCTTGCAGGCGGTTTATGATGGATACATGGTATGAATCTGTTGATTCCCGAACATGGTATACTATTTTAATAATTATGTATGGTGCTTTCATGGTTATTTTACTATGTGATTGACCTTATGTTGTGTCTGATTCAGTTATAGTGTTCTTCAACATTGTGTCGGCCTAAATTGGTGAGCATGATTTACATATGTTGGTCTTGGGGTAAGTTGGGTTTTGTGAAATGTTTCTAAACGGGAACCTTTAAAAGAGTGAACGGAAGGTTTGAGAGAAGAAATCTTTGAAAATAAAAAATGTTATTTTCCTTATAAACTATGCCACTCACTGAGATTTATTATCTCACGTTATTGTTTTAAATATGTTCCCTAGGTCCAGACAGTTCGTAGGGCTGTTCGCACGGTCGACAGCTATTCATGCAGTGTAGTGCTTTATCGCTTCTATACATTTTGTTTGTTGTATTGGACTATTCATCTCTGTGCCTTTAAATTCTCGAAATACTCTTAGAATGTTAAATATTCGTATGGAACTTTTATAGGTCCTTGTTATATGTGGTGGGACTTTTATATATAATTGGGATATTAAACCAATGCATGTGTTTACTTTCCTCCTTAAAGTGGAGCTCCACCGTATCTTCCCTAGGGACTGTATGGTGGAACTTCACTAGGCGGCACCACCCGAGGCACCTGGAAGGGTATCCGGGTTGGGTCTTGTCATCAAGCCTCATGTATATCCACTTTGCTGATAACACTTTCACTGGATCAGTTCCACAAGATCTGGGAAGGCTTCAAAATCTTCAAATCATAAACATGAGCGGCAATAGATTGGGTTCTACAGAAGGTGATGTAGCTTAGATTTCATTACCTCTTTAGTAAGCTTCTCAACTTAAAATATTGGTCTTTGAGGACAATTCCCTCGAAAGCTTCTTTAATTTCGACTCATCATAGCTAATCTTTCCTTTCGAGATAAAGTGGATTTCCCTTGGAATAAATGAGATTCATGGAACAATTCATACGGAATTGAAAGCTTAGTCCAATCTCACATTCTTGAGCCTCGAGTAACCGGCTTATAGGTACTATTCCCACCGGTGTAGATCTTCATGATGCAAGCCACAGTTTTGGGAAAAGCAAACTCTCTGCACAATACCATTGTCATGGCCAACCTAACCTTGTTAGATTACCTCTATGTATATGACAACAACATGCAGGAAATTCCTTCAATTCTAGCCTCCTACCTAATAGATGTGATTCTTTCAAATAACAACCTCACTGGTTCAATCCACTAAGAACTTGGATATTTCCTTTGGAGTATTAGTGTTTAACTTAAGTACTTGAAATGCCTTGGCGAAGTTTCACGCCACTTTGAGTTAGGGAATTTGATAAGCGTTGTAGATACGGATGTTTCTCTAGCAGATTGTCAGTGACCTTCCAAACTCTTTAGGTAAATGCGTTGTGATGGAAGATCTTGTTGAATGCTTAGCTTCTTTGAAGGAGAAATTCACGAGGTTCTTACGAAGTTTAAGAGTGCAGAATATATAGATCTTTCTCTGTGGAAATTTTGGCGGGTTAGGAGTATCTTGGGGGCTTCCTTTCTTAACCTGGCCCAGACCTATCATCGATCAACTTGAAGGAGAAGTTCTCACAGTGGGTGCCTTTGGAAATGCGACCATAGTTTCAATTGAAGGGAACTATGGATTATGTGGAGGCATCCCCGAGCTTAATCTTTCCATATGCCCCACCTACTCCACAAACAAGCATCTTGTGGTCAAAATAGTCATTTCAGTTATTAGTATTCTTTGCTTCATGCTTTATTTTATTGCGAGCTTCTTCATAATGTCAGTCCTTGGAAAATCAAATCAAGGAAGAATATTAATGTTCCTCCAGCTTTACAACATTAGGTTTTGGAGGGTCTCATATGGATCTTCACAAAGCTATTGGAGGCTTCTCGAGTCTAACATAATTAGTGCTTGGGAAGTTATGGTACATTAATACATGAAGAGTACTCCTTAAACAAGATAGAATAGCCATAGCAGGTGAAGGTGCTAAATCTTCGGCAAAAGGCCTCCAAGAGTTTCATGTGGTCTGAAGCTTTGAGAAGAATTCTTCACGAAGTCTTATCAAAACATTGAGTGCTTGCTCTGACTTGGACTTGAAATGATTTCAAGCACTCTTGTGTTTGAATTGATGCCACAAAGGAAGCTTGGAGGTTGGCTCCATCCAAAAGTACTACGAGAAGATCATGATCATGAACGAAAAGGCTTCGACCTTCTACGAAGTTGGATATTGTTAAATGACATTGCTTGACATTAAATTATCTTCTGACCACTCGGATGGCATTGTTCACGGTGATCTTAAGCCCAACAATGTCCTTCGACCTGCTTATTTGCCATGTATCGGTGATTTTGGTCTTGCAAGATTATCTCCGTTGTTCTAAGCCTTTACTACTACTCACGAATCAAGCAGTTCGGTTGTGGTAAAGGATCCTTGAGGTACATTGCTCAGGGTATGAATAGTGCAGTTAGAATCTTTCTTTTCTTGTTTCCAGTTCTCTTTGCTTGCGGGAGTTTGGATTCGAAATAAATTCGGGAGGGACAAAACTTTATTTAGGGGTACATGAAAGTTCATATCTTGTGATGTGGCTTCCCTTATGAACTCTTGGTCAGTGTTTTTCGAGAACTTTAGAAGGGAGCATATGTCCCTTGAGCATACTTGGCTCCACCCACAGTAGTTTACTTGATTCTTATTGCTTGCATGAATGGAGAAATAACCGGGAGGCATGGCAATTATGGGGTGGGGGCATGTGAGAATGAATCTTTGGTAGAATGGCTTCCTTATGATGAACTCTTGGTCTCGTGTTTTGAGACACAGAAGGAATTTATGTTCCACGAGCACTTCTTGGCTCCGCCCCTTATAGTTGCGTGCATTGAATTATGTGATTTTCATAGATCAGATTATTAATTCGTTGATCAGCTTTGGAAATATTTTTCAATTGATTGGCGAGAATATGGGTGAGCGGTAGGGCGTCGGGTGAAGGGAGATGTACGATTATGGAATTCTTTGCTTAGGAAATGTTCACGGGAAGAAGGCCACGGTGAGGCTTTATTAGTTTCACCCTTCGCTGACTATGTAGAAATGTCTTTCCTAGGCGAGTAATGCGGTCATGGTCGCATTTGATCCAGCCGATTCGACGGATGGAAGAGACCACATATTGGGTATCATCTAGAGTTCGAGAATCGGTGTCACGTGTTCAATCAATCTCCAAGAGACGAATGGAGATGGGAGATGCGGTCGACCAACTCGCTCCGTGAAGCCTCTTGTTGGGAAAAACTGACCATGGAGGGGAAGGCACGTCTCAGTCTCACCTCTAGTATTAATGCTCACGGAGTTGCAACATGTGATAAGAAACTCTTCAACGTTATTTGAGATGATCTTCTTCCTTTTCTTTTTATTTATTTATTATTTATTTACGGTTGTGTTATGTTAAAGGCATGATATTCATATTAAACTCAAATCTTACAAGTTTGAGCTTTTACGAGAGCTGGTTCTTTAATATGGTATCAAATTTGACTCTTCACGCGAAAGTGAGAGGGTGTTAAACGACTAACTCTCCAAACAAATCACAAAGTCCATCATGAACTTTCCAATATTCAAAACTCTTCTTAAGAACAGTTTTCAAAGACATGAATCAAACATACCCTTAATTTCTACCTTGTTTCCTCTTATCCTTTCATCCCAATATTAAGTTTTTTTCTCATTATGAGTATTGTATAGATTAATACGAGGAAAATACGGGTAGAAAAGTAACTAAAATTACCAGTACTCTTGCAAGTTTATTTGACAATTCAATAAGATGACTTGACCAGTTGACCTTATGTCCATGGATCACGACTTTTACTCTTCATATATATGCCAAGTCTCTTAATATACTGTTGATTTTACTAAGTCAACGGTAAAGTACAGCAGTGCTTGATGTGGATATCATCGCCAACTGATTCCGAAATACAATGATGAGGAAGAACACAAAACCAATCAGTGAAGTCACCTCCAGGCACGTTGCAAATCTTTGCTCCCTTACAGTTCCCGGCTCTAGCTCATTGGTAACCCTTACTCTACAAATTCCATCACGTGGGTTAAATATTAAATAGTTTGAATTAGTAAGTGTGACTATATTTAATTATTATGAGACTTTTTGGGAGTTTAAAACAAAATCATGAAGGTCTCATACCGATAATATCATATCATTATGGAAAGGGATAACATTAATCTAGAACAAATTTCAAATGTATACCTTGTCTGATTGTCTTCAACACTCTTATACATAGACCAGTTGAGGATGTCCTACATGCACTTAGAAACATGAACCAATTAGTTCCCTTATGATCTCTATCATGCTTTTTATACTCTCTTTTTGCACGTCACCCTTTATTGCTAATTCGGTGCCCCTTAAGAATCTTATTCTATTTTTTTAGGTGTGAAAATCGTTACGACCCGAGAGACGGAGGAATGGATCACCTCATGCGAATCCCCTTGCCCTCCTCAAATTTTTAAAATAATTTTTTTATATTATATTGAAGGGGATTCAAACTCAAGCATTAAACTTTACCCTATTGAAATATTGTAAAACTTATCTTACTTAACCTTGCTCCCACTGAAACTGAGTTCACCACTACTTAATGTTGAGATTGTGAGTGATCAGATTTTCCACCCACCACCAAAAGCGAAGTTAGCCAGAATATTCACAACTATGTGGATCTCATTTAGACATTTCACCGTTTCACCACACTCCTAAATGTTACTTAGATGGTTGTTGTTTGTTTGGTTTTTTTTTTTTTTTTTTTACTTTTTGACTTATTGCTGAATTTTTAAAATTTTTGATTAAATAAAAAAAACCAAACTATTTGGTTTTTTTGGCTTTTTCTTAATGCTATTTTTTTTTCATTAAGAAGAAAACTAGAGAGTGTGCCTGTTGAAGCATGGTTCAAAGTCGCGGTATTTGTCACCGACTCAGACGGTCCTAAGACGTATCCGTCGCGATGTATCGGTCAAGTATCGGCCAATACACAAAATAAGATGATTTAAATATTTAAAAATTATTAAAATATTATATAAATTATTAAAAAAATTAATATAATTAAGTAAGCTAAAAATTTAATAAAACAATTTTTATGTATTTAACGTATTTAAATAGTTAATGATATTCGTGAGAAAGATATTTATGATAATGCTAACAAAGAAATTATTTTAAATCTGACATAATATCTTTTTAACAAATGTCATCGTATCAATCAATACCATCTTGAATAGCGGGGGCTCAGAAATCATCATCATCATCATTAGTACTACGACGAGCATACAAATCGGGATGATAATTTGCATAATGAGAATGGTTGAAAGAATTCATTACTTGAATCTGTTGGTTGAGATGATTTGGCTTGATGATCCATAATTAGAAAATATGACCTTGTTGTTTAGGCTCAACACCATCTTGATAGTATCCGGAACCTCGATAAGCAAAGCTCACATTTATCAAAATTGATCCATATCCATAAGATCACTTCTTCGTATTCTAGTAGTTGAATATTGATCAAATCAATACCTACTAAAGCATTGGAAGAATTAGTATCACTACTTCGAGTTATGATATGATCCATCTCCCTCGCGATAAATTATTGATTGGAAGTGCTTATCAATCTGGTTATAGTTGGATCTGTAATCATGCCCACTAGAATAGTCATCATCACTCGAAAATGTAATCAGTCTTTCAAGTGCTTTCATTGTTCCCATATGCCTGACCTATATCCATGATCAGTATCTTGTGTGGCATAATAATTTCATTTCCCTGTGCCCACAACATGTCATGATCAACTTGATTAACATAACCCTTTATCCGCGAACAACGCTCGATGCCACCACCTACTCCATTGTCTCCACTAGTGTCTTCACTATCTTCACTGCCACCACCAATGTTGCTACTCCCTCTATTGACTCTATCGCCACCATCATTACTACTAGAATTTGAAAAAATCATTCGAGGAGCCTTACATTTACGAGAAGAACCAATACATCTTCCTTGTAATCTTTGCACCACGATTACTAACCACAACAACTTGTGCCATCATCATCACGAGCTCCTTCTCACCTTCTTTTAGAGGGAAGATCTGATCGACAAAGTCTCAATGACCAAAATGAGTTCTTCTCTTTCTCATATCCACTCATCTAATATATCATCATCATTAAAAATATGATTCAGGTCAATTGGAGTATACAAATCTTCATCGCTTCGTTCTTGCATCAAATTCTTAACTAGAAGTCGCATATTGTAGTAGACATAAACTATCTTATGCAACTTTTTCATCGCCAAATGATTGTGCAACTGTGTGAATCAATGACCATGTACTCCAATTTCTTTCACAACCAGATGAAGAACATGTTTGGCTTAAAACTTTGACAACAATCTTTTGAAGATGTGGACCTTCATCACCATAATTGTTCCACCATTCAGTTATTATTACAAAAAACATATTAGACACCAATATATATGTAATAAAAAATAATAACAATTTTTATTTAAAAAAAGAAATAAATATAATGAGTACGGAAAGTGGATTTATTGCTTTTAGTTGAGTGCACTTCAAATTCTCCTTGGCCTTGACAAATATTTCACCTACATTGTAATGTTCTTTACTTTATTAATGCACATTACAAATACAATATAAATTATAAAAATAATACAAGTTATTGTTATATCTCATTCAAAGCTTTTGTTTGTCCATCCAAATCTGGCTTCAATCTCTTGATAACCTCCTTTAGTCCAATTTTAATTTCTGGATGGTAGGAGAATTGCTTTGAATATTGAAACATTAGATTTAAAAATGTCTTGACATAAGTAAAAAAATTATTAGTTTATAATACTTGCCTTTAAATAAGATAATAATAACTATATAAAAATTTTTTTACACTACTTCATTTATCTGTGATTAAATGGTGATTATAGCCTTTTGTCGATGACTTGTGCCTTTCCCAGTAACCATAGTGCCTTTATAGCCGAGTTTAGCTCATCCATTTGCTTCAACAAATGATTGACAGTGTGGGCTTTTTATCTTGATCAACCAATTTCCAAAATTTTGCGAGGTTCCATGATGAGATTTGGACTTCCTTTTGCCTTCTCCCAAAATCGACCGATTAGGAATGAAGGTTCAATACCTTATATCTTACACTCTTTACCTTTCCAAGTACCATTGAATTCACGCCACTCATTTGTTGTGCACATCATCTTCAAATCACCCTCATAACATATAAGACACTCAAGTGTAATAAATTCAATGGCAAATTGGGTTATTCCAGGGCGCAAGAGATCTCTATCTTTGGTGAACACTTTCATCAAATTGACTACTTTCAAGCTATTATAAATAAAGCTTGTGATCATCTTTAATTGATCTAAAGTCTCCTTAATCTGCTTCATGTTTCCAATATCTTCAAACGTAAGAAATCGTCGTTACCTGAAAACTAGAACAATCTTGCGCTTCTCCATCATGACATCCCGAGATGCTTTAAAACTTGCCTCATTATCGGTGACTACTTGTACAGTATTTTCTCCTGACCTCCTCGGCAATCTTATCCAAAGGAAAGATGTAATATGTCGTCTTAGGTATGATGGCGAAGAAAGGTATATCATGCTTCTATCACAATAAACCATGAAATTTATGGTAGGCTTTCTAGTTCTAGAACTCCAACCATCACACGTGATGGTGCATCCATATATAGGTCCTTTGGCCTTCAATGTGTTTATATATACCTCAAGCTCTTGCACCTCCTTCTCCAGATATGCATTGCCAATATGATATCCTGTAGGACCCTTGATACCCGGACCTGCTTCTACTATGGTATCAATCATAGATTGATAGTAAGGCCCACTATTAGCTGCATTGAAAGGTATTCCATTTAAGAAAAAAAAATTTAGAGATGGTTTTACCCACTTTCTTTGCACCTCCAACGGAAAACAAACTTTTTATTGATTTTTGTTTTGAAGGAAACATGTAGGGATCAATTCCCTTTGAGGGTATTTTAGCTCCTTCTCTTATGTTGAAGTTTCGTATCAGGCCAAGCTTGATACCATCACCACAAGGTTGTGAGAAAGTACCACCCCTCTCATGCTTGTGTCTACCTTCTTCAAAAAAACGATGACTTTATCTCATTCCATGTTTCATTTGCCTTCTTTCGAAATTAGTCATCTCGACTTCCTCAATTTCATCATAATCAGCCTCATCAATTTCATAAACAGTATCTTCATTTAAAGAACTTATAAGTCATTCCTTCCTTTTTTTTCATTTGATTTTTTTCGTTTGAAGCATTAGACATATACAATTTAATGCTTTGTGACACTTCCACAGGTACACTTCGACATGCTTCTACTTGTCCGGTTATATGTTCAATGTGTTGCTTTAATCTTGTTACACCTCTATGAATAACTTTTCCACAATACTTACATTTGGGGGTTCTTCTATTACCACTGAATGGTTCTACATGCTCCCAACCAATATCATGTTTTGGAGCTGTAACGCCCTGAAAATACCCTAACAGTTTTATAGTATATTTAAGTGTAAATAAGTAATTATATTTTCTGGTTTCAATGGCTAAAAACAAAAAAAAAATTGATAAAACCGAAAATCACTACGAGGCCAAATAAATTTAGTAAAAATGTCAAATGAGGACCTAAGGGTCATAAATGAGGAGTGAAAATGTTAAAATGAAAATGAAATGAAATGAAGTGAAAATGAAAATAAAATGAAGAGTTAAAATGAGAAAAATGGGAAATAGGAAATTTTGTGCAAGCCAAACAAGGCCTTATGAAGATTTAAGGCTTAAGACCAAATTTGGTCTTGTAAATGTCATTTCTCACATTTAGCGAAAGGGAAAGGGAGAAAGGCTGAGGCACATTCCGGTTGAAGGAAAGAAGAGGATTTGTGATTTATTCTCCATGTAATCAAGGGACAAGTTGATCGAAGAAAGGAAGAGAATGAGATTTAAGGTATGAAAAACCAAATCCTAGCCCCATTTTACTGTGTTTCAGTTTAATAAAACCACAAATCATAGTATAAGTCAATTTTGAAAGGTTGTAGTTCATTTTGGTTGGGTTGGTGTTGGTTTGGAAGGAAAGTTTCCGGTGAGAAGGCCATCTAGCCATTCTGCATTATTAACACCCCTACCTTTAATTAGAAGTGCAGCAGGCGTGGAGGCTCACTTCTAAATGGGAGAATCGCTAATTTAACTCGAGCACAAAGCATACGCTACGGTCGCTGGCGTAGCGATGAAGTGCTGGCATAGCGGTGCTTCACCTAGAGTGAACCTCTCATATAGGCTTATGAGTTTTCCGCCTAGGCGTACCTGCAAGACATGTTTTGGTTCCTCTCCTTCGTTAATTATAACAATCATCCATTGGATTAATGAGGATCCTAATAAGTGAATGAAATGGTTTGTACGAGTATAAAAATTATATGAAAAATGCTTTGTACCTCGCCGTCGAGGCGAAGCTACAGAGCGTTAGGCAAACATTGTTTCTTGCCCTCAATTGATAATGGGATTAAGAATGATATAATGAGTTCTGAAACGCATATAACAATATGCTTGCTTAAGACCAAATAGTGAAGGAATGGGGAAAAAGAAAGAAATAATGTATGGAAAAATGGGAGTCGGGTAGAAAGTAAACCTAAATAGAACTCCTAGAATACTCGACTAACAATATGATTGTAAATTGTATTAGAATAGGGGCTGACGAGGAGGAAAGCCCAAATTGATAAAGATTCAGAGGATTTGAATCAAAGTGCAACAAGCTTTTTGGTTTGTTCTTTGACTCTCTCTTTTATGTCCATTTTGGAGTTTGTTCTCCACTTCTCTCTCTCTAATTCAAAAGTGTTTGAATGATTACAAAATGATTTGAATTGTTGAAATGATTTATAAGAAAAAGCATATTGAAGTGTTTTAATTGATTTGAGGCAATATTATGAAATGATTTGCATATGAAAAATTGCATATGAGTATTGAAAATGAATTGTTTGTATAAATGTACATACTATACTGTATTTTGCTATGAATGATTTGAACGCCCTTAATAGAATGTTAACCGTTAAATTTGATTGAGATAGATTTGGTATATACAGTAAAGTCCGTGCGTGCGTGAGCGAGCGTAATGATGTGTCACTGTCTATGGCGAAGCGGGACCAGTATCGAGTAGTGTTCACAGATAGATTTTTAATAACGGTGGCGGCCCGGCCAGGCGTATTGTGTTATAAAACAAAATGTATTTATACCGGCTGACCCATCAGGATCGTCTTGGGTGATTGAGATTTATCCTATGCACGAAAGCATAGATTGAAACTAAGTTAGAGCGAGTGAAATGATAAGAAAATTCTTGAAATATGATTTGTGTTTTGAATTATTTATTATATGAAATTGCATATTTGGAATGATCATCTGCTTGTAAATGAATGTATATGAAATAAATATATGTATTGTATTTGCATTGATCATTCAAAAAGATTCAAAAGCATGATTTGTATTAAACTGAAATGGAAGAGAGAACTATATAGAACCACTAAGCATGAAAATGCTTAGCGCATTGTTTTATCATTGCGCAGGTACCGAGAGAACAGGTACAAGGGTAAGGGCCACTGAGATTCAGAGTCATCGTCAAAATCACACGAAGGATAAATAAAGATTTGTCTCATGCATACATGAAATTGATTTAGCTTTTTTGTAAAAAAAAAAAATCATTTTATAAATATTTTGATATTGAAAACGGCTTGTAATGTCGTATTGTATAAAAGGTGGGAAATTGACCAAATGGGCATGTAATGCCAAATTTAATGGAAAATGTGTATTGAAAACAAAAATGATGTTTGCCCCAAAGTTGAATTAGTATATACAAATATATTTTCATAAAAGATTAAATATCCTTTACAAAATGAGCACATTTGAAATGTCATGTATTGAAATTACAATTGGATTTAATTGGTATCAAAACAAAAGTAGCGTAAGATTTCTGATGAAAACATATTTGTATTTGTAATGGTGTTTGAATATATCGTAAAAGTAAAAGTAACGGTAGCGCGAAAGGCATTACATATTATAGTGGTATTAGAGCTATACAATTACTTTGGTAAAAGAGTGCTATAGTTTTAACATTGTGTATTTGAAAATAGGAAGAAGAAAGGGCCAGTGTCTGACCAGTTCGACCTCTAGGTCGATTAGAATACCGAGGGTGCGATAGTCGCGAAACCATTTAAAATGTTAAGCTAATAATATATAAGTAAAACAAAAATATCATACAATTAAAATTATTTTCTAATATAATTGTTCTTGACAAAAATTAAATTTCTACCCAATGGTAAATAAATTTACATACTTACTATTTTCAATTAAGTAAATTAAAAGTGTTATTTTAGTTCATTTAAGAAGAATTATAATATGTATATATATTGTTTTTTAAAAAGATAGATATTTTTTTACTTGCTAAATCAAAATTAATGAAATATGGGAGAAAAAGATCAATAAATATTTACAAATATTTATCAACTATTTATAATATATTACCATATCTCATTTTAATATTAATACATTGAATTAATTAATCAATCAAGCTAATAATATATATTCTGATATTCATTTTCATTATTCATATTTATGTTTGTTTTCATAGAAATTATTAATTTGAATTAATCTTATTTATATTTGGTAAAATAAAAATAAAATAATATTTTATTTTTATTTTATATTGTTCACAAAAATATGATTTTATGATTTGTTAATTTATTATTCTTATTTTATTAAAGATATTATAATTTGAAATTAATTAGAAGTCAATTCTAAAAGTAAAGAATAGTACTGAAGATTCAATTTCTATTTGTTATTCAAATTCTAAAAATATTCTTTTAATTGATAAATTCTCTAAATAGCTATTTTTTACTATAATTTCTAGGAATAATTTTTTTTTAAAATTTCTAGAGTAGAAAATCTTTTATCTTTAAAAAAGCAAAAAAAAAATTATAAAATTCCTAAATTATTTAGGAAAATTATAGGTAAAACAAAATTCACTATTATTCACTATATTTTACGATCCTATGCATATTCTAACTTCGGTCTCATAATTTTTGGTTTATTTTTGAAGGTTAAAGAGTTTCCTGTTTTTAGATATTTTTTTATAGCAATTTGTTAGCTAGCGTTATTGTTTTTCTAGTTTTTCTTCTCTTCTATGTGGTTGATATTGAGGTTGGGAGGGTTAGGGTGTATTTTTCGGTTGGACATAGGGCAAAATGGGGGTTGGAGGGTTTGGAGTTGCGAAATACAGTTTTTAGGGCCAAAACGATGTCATTTTAGCCATCATAGTTTTTTAGTGCATATATCCCAAAAGCGACTTCGTTTTGAATTTGCGAAGTCTAAAACAGCGTCGTTTGAATAAGTTATCCTTATCGAAAGCGGCGTTGTTTGGATAAAGTGACAACATATCCGCCCGATGTCGTTTTGACTCCTCCGCATTCCAAAAGCAGCGCCCGTTTTGAGTTATATTTAAAAATAAATAAATAAAATCAAACGACGTCGTTTTCTGTCCTACAAAGACCAAACGACGTCATTTTAGTAGTGGGTTGTAGAAAAGAGGAACCCTTGTTCCTGCATTCCCGAAGTCGCCCAAAAAAAAAGAAAAAAAAAAGAAGAAAACTGGGAAGAAGATGAGGAAAAAGAAGAAGATGGTGAAGAAGAAGGGGAAGGAGAGTAGGAAACATCCCTGCTCGAAGCCTTGAACTCGAAGGCATGCCTTTGGCCTTTATGAAGTTTGGACTTTGGAGAGCTTCGACTTCGAGCCTGAGGTAAGGCGCGAGCCTAAGGTAAGTTAGAGTTTTCTTTTGTTATATTCCTCTTCTTTTTCGTTTCTTCTTGAAATTTCCATTTCAAAATCTCAGATCCAGGGTTCTTTTTCTTTTTTAGTCAAATGACTTGAATCTCTGGATTTTTTTTTATTTTTATTGTTGTGATTTGAAATTCCATCATGGGTATCTCTGAACGTTTACTATGTTTTGGCTTTTCAGAGGAATCTCTGAAAGTTTAATTTTTAAATTTTTGGTTCTTCATAGGGAAGTTGATTCTACGTATTTTCAGGAGTCGATCGAGTCATCTTGCAAACTTGGCGAGTCCACCGGGTTTCTGGGATTTGTGATCCACTCATAGTCATATCTGGTGTACGTATGGCGTCAGTTGTACGAAGTCGGTCTGAAGTCAAACCTCATTATCAGTTGATAGATTTTGACCTGTGTTGAAGAGATTATTAGTCTATTAAAATCAAGTACTGATAGTTCCGAGTGATAATAGAGTTTAATAAATTAGTGATTTATTAAACATATGAATATTAAAGATAGGCATTAAGGCTATGTTATTGATTGGTTCTCTTCCTAATAGGTTGGATCATATTTATATTACTCTTATTCTGTTGTGACACTGACTTGGCACCTACATGTTGGAAAGAGTGTCACGTTGCAAACTTTAAGCACGATTAAGCGACGTCTAAACCTCTTAAATACAATCATATAATTTAATATATATTACAAAACCATACTATCATACCCTTTCTTGGCGTTCAAAAATATCATTTACATATTATTTGCAAATCTTTTTGTTGCGAGTTTATATACAATGTATTCGGAAATGCCACGTTAAATAGAAACCTTTGCGGTGAGCACCTATCGCGAGATGACCCTTGATGTTGATGTAGAATGCAAATGCTACATTCTCTAGTAGCCTCCTTGGTACCTACGGATAAACACCCAGTGCTAAGCATAAAGCCAGTGGATATTACATGGATGACTATATTCTTACTCATCACATTATAATACTCATGCAACTTGCTATATATATATATATATATAAAACCATATAAACTTGTAAGTTTCAATAATTCATGAACTTACCACAATTCAATAATTTAATTCATTATGTTAATCCCATGTGCTATACTAACTTCCTGTGCTTTATATATCGAATTCCATATGATTTTTAGTCACTTGTGTGTATTATTTAGCTGTGATCCCCATTTTCAGGGGTGCAGTTGACCCTTTGTCAACTTCTGAAACTGTGAGTCTCATATCATGAGACCCATATATGAGTAAAAATGGCCACGTTGGGCCCATACATTCATACTCATCAAAATATAATCAACTATATTACAATAGTTTCAAGAGTTAATTACACTCTTATACAAACACGTATCAATCATAATGTTTCATAAATGTTTTACAAAAATAAATAATCAAAGCCGCATGTAAGACCCGAGAAATTCCAATTTATGGAATAAGGGCAAAATAAATGTTCGATTCTGAAATTATTATTAGGTTAAAAATCGTAATTTATTCTCTAAGATCACCGGATGATGAAACAAGATTTCATATTGGAATCGTCTCGCGGCGAGATCTAGCTATGCAATGGAATTTTGTCGAATTAAGAGCGATCGGTCGATACGTTTTCGAGGCATTGGTTCGGGTCGCTGTAAAGCGGTTTCGATGCAATGAGAGTCACATATAACATGCTCTGTGCCAAAAAGTAGTGGCATGGTAAATGTGAAAATGGGATTGAGATGTCATAGTCTTGGCCTTGGGAAAAGAAGGACATAATTGGTATTAAAGGAAAAGATTTAAATGATAATAAAATAAACACTCATAGTGTTTGTCTGTTTATTAAATAAGAAAGAAAAGCGTGAAAGGGAGATGGAGATGCGATAGGTTCAGATTTTAAGTTCTAGTGAGAGAGAGCCTTACTCTCACAGAAATGCAGCGATCAATGATCGACCGGTCTTCGGGGCCAAGAGAAGCGCTGCGCGGAGAGGGCCGGCGTGGAGTCTTAGTTTAGCGAGTTTCGCCGAACTCCTTGAGGTGGGGTTTCTCCCTACTTGGGTTTTATTCTTTGTTCAGTATGTGTGATGCTTGAGTTGATTGGGGCGTGAGGGGCCGTTGATCGGTCCCGAGGCTTGGGGCAAAATTGTTTGGATTTATGGAACCAGGTATAGTCGTATTTGCTCATGAATTTGTTTGGGCGCGACTAATGGTGTGATTCATGTGGATTGTGTTGTGATGTGTGAAGTAGGAATTGGCCGAAATATGGAGTTCACGAGTGAGCCAGATAAATTGTGCTTTGAAAGGGCATTAACACAGGGTTTCTTGTTCCAGAAACGTGTTCTCAAAAATATATTTTTGTGAAAATATGTGTTTGATTGAGTAATTCAAATCGAATTGCTCGTATTTGATAATTAGCCCAAGTGAGCTAATTTTTGGTGTATGATAATGTGAAATTACATAACATGATTGTGTGATTGAAATTATGTGAATATATGCATGATTATATATTTGCATGTGTTATTGAACTGAAATGGAATTGGCATAATGCATCTCATATGCACTGGGGTAGCCTAGAAATTAGGTGAGTGCATGACATGGAAAAATTGAAAGAAAAACGAAAACGTTTTTTAAAGGAATTTCACAGGATTAATTTCCGGAGAATGGGGTTGGGAGACTGTCCAAAAGATCATTTCGGATGGGGACCATGACTATTTCGGAAGGTTCTCCAACACATTTGCCTCGGAGGATAGTCCCATATTTTTACCGATACTTCAGTAGTATAGTTTCAAAAACAACAAGAATTGTTTTGAAAAAGATGTTTTCTCATACATGGCTTAGGCAGGTGTGAGGGAGTCGGTGAGGACTCGGGAGTAGTTCGATCATGTAGACATTCAAGTGGGATCATGGATTTTCTTAGATATGTACGACCCTTTGGAGCATTGCATATGCACTTAGGTGGAGAGTAGCCCGCTTAGGGTGATTCCACTGAGCATTAGCTCACCCAATCGGGATATTATATTTCACAGTGCAGGGAGCGAGCGAGTGAAGCGACACGTCATAGAGCACATTTAGAAAGGGATTGTGGCTTTGGTTTTGTGCTTGTATACATGTATTAGAATTCTCTAATTTGAATATATGTGTTGTATGCAGAATTGATTAACTCTTTTGAAACTATCGATATAGAAGTTGTCAGATCATGATAAGTATAGCATTGGGCCCAAGGTCGCTTTACCACCATGTATCTCGAAGTTTTGATGTTGTCGACAGGCGTTGTATCTGGGTAGAGCTCCCCGCATAAAGGACTTTGCTCGATTTTCGGAGAATGCGCTCTGGGTCACTCGACATTCACGAGTATTCCGCTGGTCAAGGGTAAGTAGTCAACGGACCTGAAATGGGGCCATAGCCTTGGTATCGTTGAGCATAGCATACTTCTAATACCTAGGAGCCTTGGTTTGCATCAACTCACTCACAGTGGTTTGATGTGGAGTACAGTATATGAAAACCTAGAGATTGGAGGGCTCGGGCTTAGGCCAGAATATGTAAGAACATCACCACTAGGTGTGGTTCGATGTTATGTAGGTATGAGATTACCTAGAAATCTACTGATACCACTAGGACACCAGATGCCGTTTGGTGTAGTTTTTGTGTGATCGATAAAATGATGTGATCATGATTAATTGATGAATTGTGCATATATGCTTTGGTTGATAGCATAGAATGAAGTGTGGAAGATTTTAGGAGTTTTGCTAAATGTGTAAATCGAACAAGAAAATAAATAAATTTAAGAAAATTCTCCTGATTTAAGTATCAGAAATGAAAACAAATGATGTGGAGAAAAATTTTTAGTTTTTATAGTGAGTAAACTGGAAAAAGAAAATGAAGAAAATAAAGTTCATAAATTTATTTGGTCTATTGGGAGAAAAATAATTTTCTAAGGTTTTACAAGTTGTAAAATTGAAGAAAATTGAGTAAAATAAAATTTTTATAAATTTATTTGAGTATTATGGAAAATGAAAAAAAAAATAGGAATATAATTTTAAAGGTTTTCCAAAGGGTTTGAAATGTAAAATAAAAATAAAATTTTGATTTAGAAGAAATATTTTTCAAAGTTTTACAAAGGTCTAAAGTTGAAGGTAATGAGTGAAAATAAATTTTATAAATTTATTGGATGTATTGAGAAGGAAAAAATGTATATATATTTTTTGTGTCTCTAAAGTGGGTATAAATGAAAAAATAAAAAACGAAAAATAATTTTGTGCAAAACTAACTCGGGCTATCGCCCACCGTGTTGAAAAATAATAATAATAAATAAATTTTTTTTGTATTGCAACCTTGGGTTTTGTATTGTAAGAGAAGGGTGTAGTTGGCTTGGAATTGTATTGCAATACACTATATCAGATCAGAAGGAGGCTTGAGGGTCGGTTTGTACCGCAATACAGAAATCAGATTGCAAGAGTTGGCTAGTATTGAAATGGAAAGGATTGTATTGCAAGACTAACAAGTGCTGCCAAAAGGATTGTTGGAGAGTGTATTGCTAGGTTGGTGGCTGGCGAAGTGTATCGCAATATAACTTGTAGGTTAAAATTGTGATTGCAATACACCTTGTGTATCGTGAACAAAAAGGCTACTTCTGAATGGTTGACTGCATTGCAATACACCTTAGAGTATTGCAATGAGGCAAGCTTGAAGGCTGTTGAGAATTGTATTGCAATACAATTATTGCATTGCAACTTAATTCATGAACAATCTAAGTGAACAAGAATCAATGATCGTAATCGATGAATGCGAATCGTTGAACTACCAATCGTGAAATAAAAGACATTTCGAAATTTTTTTTTTTTTTTGAAAAAATCAAATCAAATCAAATAGAAAGAGACAAAATTTTCGAAAAATGAAATTTTCAAAAATAAAATTTTTGGATGTTAAAAAAAAATTGATTTGACATGTGGAAATTAGTTGTCTTGCATTGCCTATAAATGCAAGGACATAGTATATAAAAAAAGGCTTAAATGTTTTTGATCGCGTGATTTTATGTTTCAAATTGTGTGGGAAGGACATATACACTCAGATGATGTATAAGGGAATTGTGATCATGATTGTTATGTGAGGAAATTATACATGCACGGTGTAATGCGATAGAAGGCGCGAATGCTAAGGTTAGGAACTATGACCTTAGGATTTGATAATGAAATGAACAAGAAAAACTTGAAATTTTATTGAAATAATGAACTGAAATGCACAATTTAGCACTACTTAGGAAATGAACTGCCGTTCATGGTTGTCAAGTCTATTATAATTGGCATGCATTGCTAAATAGATCGAAACGAAAATTGCAACCATTCTCATACATGAAATACGTGGATGGCTAGTAGAGGACGAGGACGTAGGACGCCCACTGGTAATCGGTCGCACCACCAAGCATTTGATCGCGTGCTTTGTTGAGGTCAGAGGGTGTCAGTAGCTACGCTATCGCCTGTGCTAGCATAGCAGTAGTCAGGAGGTCCTAGTAACCTCCGATTTGTGAGCGCACCACCTCCGAAGCATTCATCGTGAGAGACTACTACGCGTACCACGGCCATGCAGATCGAGAACGCATTGTAGGTTACGTGAGGTCACCCGATACAAATCAAGATCGAGCCGATGCGCTCCGTACAGAGGCGAGGCTTAAGTATGCGGAAATGGCAAGGACCTCAGACCTAGAGGCGATGACATGGGCAAGAGTCTCGTGAGCCGTTTCACAGGGGGCATTTTCCAGATCGCTAAGGCTCGTGGAGTTCCTGTGAGCCGAAGCAGGGGGTGATGACTCGTGATGGATTGCGTGACTGGTTCATGTAGCCAAAGGATTTGTCGATGATTACGTGGGCCAGACTCGGGCCGGGCGCGCTAGGAGATTCGAATGGGCCAGCCGTCCATTGGGGCTGCATGGTGACTCTCGCCTCTACTGATATGGATTCCATGGTTGGGACAACTCTGGCCATAGAGAGAGAGGTGGGCCATAGGAGCCAGAGGGTGGGTCGAGGTCGCACGGTGGACTCCATAGGTCGTATTCTAGTCAGCAGGCGCACTATATGTTATTTGGCCACACCGTGTGCATACGAGGCGCAGATTGTCCTAGAAGCAGCGTCCTACGGCACAGTAGGTCGAGCATACAGAGCGCACCCTGGATGTGTAGGTACGCTTTCTACTTCGTACCTGCTGACTAGGAGTAGCGTTTAAATTGACGATCATATTCATTAACTGCGGGCATCTCTGAGGTGATGGATTCGACTTTAGTTAAGGCCTTTAGAGAACTGACGTATAGATGTTCTTCCCTAGGATGGTGGGTGAGAGTTGACTATAGGCTTAGATTATGAGTGAGTGGATTCCGAGATTCTGCTCATGGTGGACCCGGATCAAGTGTCACAAGAGGCACCATTATGCCTACGTGAATCCAGAACATCAAAGGCGAGCTCAGTGTGGTGCACTCAGATGTTCATTCACCACTTTGTTGAGTGTGAGTTGAGTTGTCTTAGACTACGTCCAATGAAGACTATAGTTTGAATCAGAAATGAAGAGTAATTAAAGTGTGTCAGGTAATGGCAATGTTAATCCCCACAAGGTGAGAAGTCTGAAGGTGGTGGAAGGAGACCCGCAGAGTATCCGAAGGTCATGTGGGTGTAAGAGACCCGGAGAGAGATCCCGAATTTCTGTATGGTAAGAGAATCTCGGGAGATCCTGAATTTCGTGTGGGTAAGAGACCCGGGAGATATCCCGACTTCTGTGTGGGTGTAAGAGACCCAGGAGACGTCTCTAAATTTCCAGGATGTAAGAGACCCTGGAACTATCCCGAATTTCAGGTGGGTGTAAGAGGACCTGAGAAACTGAAATTTCTGTGAGGGTGTAAGAGACCCGTGGAGTTATCCGAAATTTCTGTGAGGGTGTAAGAGACCAGGGGAGCTATCCCGAATTTCTGTGTGGGTGTAAGAGACCCGTGGAGTTGTCCAAAATTTCTGTGTGGGTGTAAGAGACCCGTGGAGATATCCGAAATTTCTGTGTGAATGTAAGAGGCTTGCAGAGTAGGCCAAAGAGTTATGTTGCCCGAGATGAAAACACACGAACATGGTTATCACGCAGACTTAGAGTTGAGTGATAGGAGTCAGGAGTGACTCGAGAGGAATACACACGGACATGGTTATCACGCAGACTTAGAGTTGAGCGACAGGAGGCCTGGGGTGACTCGAGGTTTGATACTCCCTTGAAATTGCATCAGGTCAGGAGCCGGGCAAGGGCCTCAGAGATGGATGTCCTTCATGATATGGATTGCTGAAGGTCCATGAATCACACATTGTGGCCTTGGAAGGTGAGCGCTATACACCAAGTAAGGATTAGTAGGCTACATGTCAGGTGGATTATATATAGGTGTTAAAGGACACGCTACGAGCATATGTCCTAGGTCATAAGGGTAGAGGATTAATTGCCCTTAGTGGAATTCGCTCTTACAATAGTTAATGCATTTGAGTATACGAATGGTACTGCTATGAGGCATTGTACGGGAGGCCAAGTGTGTATCATCGTTGCGCCGACCGAGCGGGAGGAGAGCTCCATCACCGGTCCCGATCTGACAGACACCTCCGAGAAGGTGAGCGCCACACGCACAAATGCCTCACCCGCCGCAGCCGTAGAAGAGCTATGCTGATGCGAAGGTCGACCCTAGAGTTAGAGGTCGGGGATCATTCAAGGTGATGCCTAAGAGAGGAGCGGCTCAGTCGGTAAGCTGAAGCTATCGTTTATTGACCTTTCTCAGATACTCGAGAGGATAGGCACCAGAAGGCATCGGCTACGTTACTACCAACATTTTAGGTGTCCACGAGGTATTTCAATGCCTCCATGCCTAAAATATACCTTTATCCAAACATGGTGGATCGGGGGATAGATCGAGTCTGACACTAGTTCGACCTTCGAGAGGACCGTAAAGGTGCATTTTGATAAATGGATCGTGCCTTGTGACGCAAGACCGTGAGGTAATAGTGAGGGTACTATGGAGGCACTACATGAGCTGGAAGGAGCTCCACGTGAGCGAGGACGATGCCGGGCCACCTATCCCTCTCTGCTTAGGACGAAGGCACGCGGGTTTAATCGCTAAGATTTAAATGTGACTGCTTAAATGCATGGTAGAGTACACGTTGTATTATGCATGTGAGTGATTGTGATTGTCCTGAATTTCGGGACGAAATTCCTTTAGCGAGGGAGAATGCGTAAGATCAGAAATTCCACTTCGAATAAGGCAAAATCGTACTTCGATTACAAAATTCGTTAATTTCGCCAACCGTAATTTATTCTCTAGATCCTTGATGATAAACGAATCTTCACTGTTGAATCATCTCTTCACAAATCTAGCTAGCACGCAAAATTTCGTCGACTCGAGACAATGAGTCGACATCGCTGAGGCATCACTAAGACAAAAAGCCGTGAAAACGGTTTTCTATGTGACGAAAGTCACATATAACACGTACTCATGTACCATAAGTGGCATGAGTAGAGAAATGATGAAAATGGACGGTCAGATAGTGTCAATGTCAAACCGGAAAATATGACATAATTGGTATTAAAGGAAAAGATTTAAATGATAATAAGACAAAACACTCAATAGTGTTTGTCTTCTTCAAATAAGAAAAGAGAAAACGTGAAAGGGAGATGGAGATGCGATAGGTTCAGATTTTAAGTTCTAGTGAGAGAGAGCCTTCCTTCTCTCTAGAAATACGCGCGATCCGATCGTCGGCAATCTTCGGGACAAGAAGGGAAACTACTCTACTCGGAGAGGGCTTTGCGTGGGTACCAGATTTAGCGAGTTTCCTCAAACTCCTTGAGGTAGGGGTTTCTCCCTACTTGGGTTTTATTCTTTATTTAAGTGTATTTATGATGCTTGAGTTGATTGAGGTCGTGAGGGGCCGTTTCTGATCTGTCCCAAAACTTGGGACCGAATTGTTTGGATTTATGGAACTCAAATTTACAAATTCCGTGGATCGCCGCTGCATCGTTTAGGCGCTAATGGTGTGATTCATGCAATGGATTGTGTTGATGTGAAGGAGGCCTGAATCGACTGAAATACGGCTCTACCAAGGAACTGATAAATCAGAAAGCTTTGAAAGGAAACAAAGAATCAGTGGTTTTAATGCTCCCGAAACAAAGTTGTTCTCAAAAATATATTTTAGAAAATATGTGTTTGATTGAGTAATCAAATCGACCGCTGTGTTTGATAATTAACGCGAGCTAATTTTTGGTGTAGTGAAATGTGAAATTACATAACATTATCGGTAGGATTGAATTATGGAATATATGCATGATTATATATTTCATGTGTTATTGAACTGAAAATGGAATTGGCATATCGACCATATGCAATCGGGTGTCTATAACAAAGAAATGACATGAAAAATCAACAGAAAACAAAACAGCCTTGGTGAACCATGATAAATTTCGGAGAACGCAGGTCGGGAGACGTCCATCGTGATTCATTTCTGATGGTGATCTCCCATGACTGTTTCGGAACTTCCCATCATGACTCACCGTATGATATTCCGGCGTATTTTTACCGATATCGGGTAGTATAGTTTCAAAACAACAAGAATTGTTTTGGAAAAGATGTTTTCATACATGGCTTAGGCAGTGGAGGGAGCCTGCAGACCTCTGGGGCATGAGTCGATCGATGCATATCCAAGCAGGGATCGCGGATTTGCTTGAATGTGTTTATTTTGAGCATTGCATAAAGTGCACTTAGGTGGAGAGTATTCACTTAGGTGATTCCACTTACTGAGCATTAGCTCACCCCTGGTCGAGATATTATATTTGCTGTGCATGTGAGCGAGCGAGTACGCACATGCAGGGCTGCTTTAGAAGAAAAGCCGATTGCGGGCTTTGGTTTTGTGATTGTATACATGTATTAGAATTTCTAATTTGAATATATGTGTCAGAGCAAAAGAGAATTGATTAACCCTTTTCAAAACTATCGATATAGTCATTACCTATGATGAGTATAGTTATTTGGCCCAAGTGGTCGCTTTTACTCATGTATCTGGGTTTTGATGTCATTGACAGGTTATCTGGGGTAGAGCCTCCCGCATAAAGGACTATGCTCGATTCGTAGAATTTCTAGGTCACTCGACATCTCACGAGCATTCCATGGGTCGACGGCAGTCAACTGACCTAGGTGTCACACCACAAGCCTGGGCTTTCTTCCTCCCAAAAGCGGCCCTGGGTTGAGAGCCGGCCTCTCCCAACACCCCTCGCACCAAAGGGGGATCCCACGACTCGGGTGAGTAATGCCTATAGTGATAACTTTACATGGCTACTCCCACCTAAGTGCTCATGCAATGGAAAACACACACTTTCAAGTGAATTCACAGATTCTACTGACGTCTACATGTGCCTAAACCATCTCGAGTCCTCACCGACTTCACACATGCTTATGCCATTTGAAAATCAAGTTTCAAACAAAAATATTTTTTATTTATGGGCAACCTCCGATATAAATATTGATTAACTTTTCAGAGGTGAATTTGTTGGGTAACTCTCCGAAACAATTCATGGGCCTCTCCAACATGAATTGTTGGATGATTTCCCAACACAATTCTTCGGACAACTTTCCAATAAAATTCTATTTGAATAAGTTTACAAAAGAAATCATTGTTTGGACAACCCTCCGATTTTATTTATCATGCACTCACACCTACTATTATAGGTGTCCTGAAGGCATACAGAAATGAATTATGTCATTTATAATACATGTTAATATATCAAGTATACATATATTAACAAATTTATACACAACATGTTATTCAAACATAGAAATAACATATCAACATTGAATTATCTGTGCTGTTATTCTAAATACCAAGCAATAACATATAACAATAGCATACAAGAACCATTTCCAGTCCGTAAATCAGTCCGGGATGATCCAAAGACGGTCCCAAAATTTCCATCATTCAGTCCTAAGGTTTTGGGACTGATCAAACGGCCACTCATGGCCTTAAACCATCCATTCCATTTGAATGACTCTTAAGCCAAAAATAACCAAAGTAGGCGAAGACCCCTACCTTTCATAGTTTGTTGAAACTCCACAAAACCGGTACCCACACGTAGCTATTGAAATGGGGAGTAGCTTTGCCTCTGTCCTCATCGAGCTCGACGGACGATCATCAGAAATCTAGAGAGAATGTAGCCTCTCTAAAATCCCTCTTTCTCCTTTCCTTTCTTTCTCTCTATTTTCCCTCCTCTCTTTCCCTACTCAATCGATCGGGCCAAGTTGGTAGCGGGGAGGAGTACTCTCTTGCCACATGTCAGCCTACTATTGGCTCATAGGATTACACCTTATCTTCTCATCCATCTAACATGGATTTCCTTCCAATGGCATGATGCCATGTGTCCCTCATGGCCCACACTTAAGCACATGTTTGACTCCTCCTGCACATGACACATGGCACCTCTTGAGTCACTCACATTGTGCCAAGTGTCCCACACCCCTCCCGGTGCCTCGAAAAATGTGAAATTCCAACTGTTTAGGAATTCGACGAAATTCGACGTGGTAGTTAGATTTCGCGAGACGATTCCTACGGTGAAGTCCGTTTCATCACCTGAGATCTAGAAAAATTCTGAATTTTGACTGAAATTACTATTTTACTCTTTTTCAGAAAATTAGAATTTTCTCAGGTTTTACATAGGTATTTTATATTTCCATTATATTTTACAAATTAATATCGCTTTATCTCTTTTTACATGTTTCTATTTACACATCGCTTATCTCTTTACACGCCATGCTCATATTCCACAAAAAAAAAAAGTAAGGGATACTTCGAAAGAACTCGTATGCACTGAGGGTATTAATACCGCATAAGACAATGATCTCTATCCGTGCTTTAACAGATGACCTAAACGGGTCCATGTCACCAACCCAAAATAAGGTCGAAAGGTTACCCATATGCCGCAACAATCAGATCCCTTAATAGGCATGTCCATCTATCCATTTACCTGGTCATAAGCAGACAATCAATTTTATTACGTTTTAAGTACATATCCCATATATATGAATAACTATTGTTATCATGTATGCATATGAGATATTCACTATCCATTATTCTCATCTTCATAAAGAGTACTTTCACATATCTCTTGTCATCATATGAATGTATTCTATGCTTCTTTATATAGCAACTATACATGTATTATCTTTTCTTCACATGGCTAGAATTCATGTCTTTTATTATTCCATTCTATTTATTCCCTATTATTTAGCTTTAAATCATATAACTTTTAGTCAAATTCTTTATCTCACTTAGCTAAGTTATACTGACTTATTTTCATACAAAATCATCTCCACTAATACTTTGGGAGTATATAAGAGACATTTGGATGTCTCAAAATCCTATAGGAAAAGAACATGAAAATAATTTCCCAAAACAAGGTCCGACTTCACTTATTTTCTAGGTACAATGAGTTCAAAATCTCAACATGCTTCCTTCATGCACATTGTTCCTCTATGAATCTATTTTACTCATAAATTGGAACCACTCCAGCTGAATCATCCAAACTCAAGTTATGACATTTTAATGCCAATCTGGTCTGTTTGCCTAGTTTACACTGGTAACTAACCGTGAGACCCAATTTCTGGGGTCTTAACTCCATAATTTGATACTAGTTCCTTCTACTCATTTGAAGCTACGATTCTAAGGGTTCTTCTCAAATTGGAATCATCCAATTTGGAGCACCAAAAATTAAGATATGTCCTAAACAACCAGGACCCAAGGAACAAAACAAAACCAGTAACTAGTCTCTATACCCAAATACAAGGGTCCTTAAGTCATATTAATGAGAGATTTAAAAAATATATATATGTGAAAACCATCACACAAACAGGAACATTCATATTGAATCATCAAGAATAAAAATACAGGATTTGCGGAAGCGTACCTGAATCCATAACAAAATATTGAGATATTTGAATCTAAGTCTGAAACTTTATGATCTTCTAGATCTGAATCTGAGTCTGAGGCTTTATGATCTTCCAGATCTAAATCTGAATCTGAGGCTTTATGTTGTCTAATATTTCTTTCTGACAATGGGAATCAAAAGAAAGAAAAACCCTCAGCGATCCACTGGCGAATTTCTATTTATAACCAATCGTGGTCTCCATATGAAATACTAATGTTTGTAAATTCCTCTATTTTAACCTAATTTGATAAAAATAGAAATTACGCTTGTCTCTACACATTGATGCCCACTTTATAATATATATTAATTAAGGCCCTAAAACTTAAATTAATCACTTTAATTAGCCTAACTTTATTTGATAGCCTATAATTCACATTTATTTAATATATCAGCTCATATATTCGATTTTACTCCAACAATTAATACGTTAGGATCTTCTTGGAAAATGTGGTCACAGGTCTTAGGTTTCCTTTCCAACTGGAATTTCCTAAATCGAAGTACTTTAGACCAAGTTATGGCCAAATAATTCACTTAAGGTTTTGGGGAAAATTTTGACAGCATCTCCCCTAAACCCCAAACATTTCCTTTATACTAAAACTCTTCAATCGAGGACCACAAACCAAATAACAATTACCAACAAGACAAACCACAATGAATTGATCTTCAAATGAGTCTCATACCTTAAATTTCCTTGGCCAACTCAAGCTCTATCTCATTCTTTTTCCTTCTTCTTCTTTTCTTCTTGAATACTTGCTTAAAACAAATCTTAGAATGAGAAATAAAAATGGTAGAACCCAAGCCAAAGGGCTGGTTCTTCTTCTCTCCCTCTCTTCCTCTTCCTTTTTCTCCCTTTCTCTCTTTTCTTTTCTTTTTTTTTTTTTGCTCTAACCGATCACCTAACTAAGGCTTAAGCCTTAAGCCTTCCTTTTGTCTAGATTTTTCTAGAGAGACATGTGTCTCTCTCTTATTAGTCCTCCCCTCTTTTACTCTTAAGCCCTTCAAACTTCCCTTTTTATAATTTTTATCTCAAACTTTAGCCAACACTCTTCTTAAACAATTCCATCTATGTCCTTGACAATTAAATTACCATATTACCCTTGGTATTTTTAGTAATTCCAATTATGCCCTTCTTCTCTAATCATTTTAATTACCCAAAACATATATTTAGCTTTAATTACCCTTAATCATAGCATAAATTATTAGGGCTTAATTTGGGGTGTTACATTCATGGGAAGGAAAAACTGACTTTTGAAGAAGTTTGTTTTGCCTTATTGAATTATGAAATTTCAAAGAAAGATCAAAGAGAACATTGGGATGAGTCAGTAGAAGCATTGACAATGAAGTGGTCAGAGTTGTACAAGAAATGGGAAACAAGTGGGAAAGGTGACACTGGGGCGTGGTGACTGAAAGATGAGTGTGCCTCTTGTCATGAGGAGGGGCATTGGAAGAAAGATTGTTCTAAGTTGAAAAAGAAGATAAGGGAAAGTCTATATCTGATGCATGTGTCATTGAGCGTGAGGGTGCCTCTAGTGATTTTGAGTTCTATTTAGTTGGTCATCAAACTATTGTTGGTTTTTTATGAATGGATTTTGGATTTGGGATGTACCTATCATATGTGTCCACATAAGGAGTGGTTCTTCAAGTTTGAAGAAGTTGATGGTGGAGTTGTTTACATGGGTAGTGGTGATGTTAGCTATATCACTGGGATGGGTTCAATCCGGTTGATGAATCATGATGGATCAATTAGAGTTTTGATAAATGTTCGGTATGTACCGAAGTTGAAAAAGAATCTCATCTCTTTGGGTGCTCTAGAGTCTTAAGGCCTTGTCGTGATTATTCGAGATGGAGTTCCAAATATAATTTCATATACTCTTTTGGTTATGAAAGGCACAAGAAGAAATAACTTGTATTATTTTAATGGTAGTACAATGATTGAAGTAGTGGCCATGGTTTCGGATGAAGATTTAGATATTACTAGTTTGTGGCATAGATGTTTGTGGCTTACAACTGGAGTAGTGAGCAAGTATAGGCATGATCCTGGTAAAGGGCATTGGTAGGCAGTGAAATGGGTTCTATGGTACTTATTGAAAGCTGTAGATGTTGGCTTAGTCTTTGAGCGAGATGATACATGTGACTGCATATCGGGCTTTGTTGGATTCAGATTTGTGCCGTGACTTGATAAACAACAGTCGACAACCGGTTATGTGTTTACTCTATCAGGAGCATCGGCAAGTAAGAAGTATACGAAGGATATTGATGTTCGCTATCAGTTTATGTAGAAGATTATTAGTGAAGGTCAAATCTTTCTTCAGAAAATTGAGACTGTCGAGAATCCCGCATATTGTTAACTAAGGTGGTGACATCGATCAAGTTCAATAATTATTTGGACTTGATCAACATTGTGAAAGTTTGATTGCGCTGTTGAGCACATTTGGAGGCATTGCAGCTTTAATCAAAGTGAAGTTTCAAGATGGGATTGGCATATTCGTCAAGGTGAAGATTTGTTATATTTTGCCTCTTATGCAAATCCCACATCGGAAAGAGTGGGTTTTTGCTTCTCCCCTTTAGCCTATAAAAGGGTATTTCCTCTATGTATTAAATGCACCACTTCCCCATCTTCTTTATTTGTAGTATTGCCCAATTATTTGGATATTTACTTTTTGGCTCGATTTCTTAGGAAATTGATTTGTGTCCCTAAGTTTGTAATTATCTTTTATTAGTGGAAGTTATTCATTGGTATCTGAGGACATAGACCGAACCTTGTTAAATTTTGTGTGCTCACTTTTTTTTTTTTATCTTTAGTTATTCTAGTCAATGATTATTCGTGCGCTTGCCTAACATCCAAGAAACATAGGATTATAGGAAAATATTCACATGATATTATTCTCCTACATGGTCTTATCATGATTTTGTGAAGAAATTAATCTTTATTTGAGCGAGTTATGAAAATCATGGATCCACATTTAGTTTTAGGTTATGAAAGAGGTCATTAAACGGAGTGAGTATTATGACTTCTAGAATTCCAGGTCACATCTTCCATTGAATCTTTCAAGTATACCGACGAGATGGAGAGATAATGTAAATCTAAGGATTTTAAATTTAACTGAAAGGTATTATAAAGATCATGATCCTAGTATAAAATAATAAATAATAATAATAATAATAAGTAGCAAGAAAAATAATTTTCATATTTGGTTTTAATAAAAATTAAATAAAATATAAATAAATTACATAAAATTTTACAAAATTTTGAATTACTTTTTATATTGACAAGTTAAAATAAATAAAATTTGTTTGAAATAGTAAGTAAAAATACAAATATGAGAATTAACTCAATTTTCAAAAGATAGCCTGTAAGGAAGGGACGAGTCTTAGCGAAGACAAAGGCGAAGAAAGAAGGAAGATAGACCGAACGTCTACAAGATCCTTTTATCACAGAAAGAGTTTATTATATTATAAATAAAGTTTTTATTAGTAAAAAACATATTTCACTTATTTTTTTTAAGTATATATGTCGTGGCCATAGAGCCTATAATTCCTGGGTTCGTGCCTCTCGATGACAGCCCATCGTACCAGAGGAGCTCACTGGTTCTATGCCGATTCCTCTTCTACTCAGGTGGTTAATCCATCTATGAGATTTCTAACGGAGTTTTTGTTGGCCACTGGGATTTTCCGTCTGTTTCCCTAGAAAGTGAGTGGAACAGGGACTGTTATTCTTTTATGCTTTTCACTTAGAATTTCAGCTTCATGTTTCGCATTGTTTTTTTGCTATCGACTTCCATTTCTATTGTGATCGTGAAACTACAATGCTCGTGGACTAGGGTTTCCCTACGAATCTCTCTGTTGTGATGGTGAGTCTTCCAATGGAGATATGACATCCTTCACCCCAAAGTTTTTTGATACTTACTCGCACCCTTGTTTCGATTTAAGCTTTTATTTCTTAAGGCAGAATTTCGCTTTGATTTCAAGGAGTGGTGAAACTTCTAATGATACGAAATTTTGTCCTGTAGCTCAGTGGAATGGTCCTGTAGGTTTATGCAGCCCCGCACTCGAACCTTCCTACACTGATGCGCCTAGATTGCAGCCTCATTACTACCGGCTACATTTATAATTTACCATCTAGGGTTTGCTTGGGGAGTTTTGCTCCTCCAAATTTTTCGGTGCTTGTTCTTGATAGAGATTCTGTGTGCTGAATCTTTTGACCATTTATGGATTTTCAGATTTACTATTAAAATAAAGTAAATAATACATTGATGCAAATATTTTACTAAAGGCCGAGATGGGCATCTCTAGGGATAATTCCTGATTGGCCGTATCTCTTCCGTATTACCATAATCAAGTCACCGACTAAGAAGTCTACTCGCAGGATTTGGCCATAGGAGTTTAAAGCGAAAATGATTAGTGATCTTTTTGTTTATTTGCTCTATTGCAATTTAACCCTTGGGATTTCAGTCTTTTGAATTTTTGGAGTTTATCACTATTTGTGGGATCTCTAATGACTGCTTGGAAATTTAAGAGACTATTATGGGGTAACTTATGTAAGGAAGGTGTATCTTGATATGTTGTCCTTGCGTATCCAGGCTCTAGCTGACGTAGGAGAACCCTCAAATTGTTTATCTGCTTACAACCAAACAACAATTTTTCAATTTCAGCCCTTTAGGTTTTATGGAGAAGAGGTTGGGATTAGGTCTTAGGAATGATTTAGGAGTCATATTGACTGCGGCTCCAATGCCTTTTATGAGTTGCAATAAAAAGGAAAATTCTGGTTTTGGATTCATCACTTCGCTTTATTGTACCATTAAGTTTATTAGTTGTAACATTCTTAGAGTTTACCCTGTTAGTTTCTCATTACACCATAATATACCCAAAATTATTGTTAAACCATTTCTCGTATTAGAATAATTTGTCATCATGAATGGTCTTGTGGATTAGCCATGGGTGTATTCTCGGGACTATTCCCTTGGGCAGCCTTCCATCAAGCTGTTGCTCAGGCTTCGTCATTGTTTTTCCGGGCTATCCGTGGTGTTTCCGTGGGGTCATGGTTTGTTTCCGTACTTCTATGAGCCACCACTTCGCTGCTCTCCTCGAATATATTCTTCTTCACTTATAAAAAGTAAGTGGATTAGCCATGGAAATAGGTTGTCTGGCCATTAAAAAGAAAAAGTATTAAAAATAGTTTTGATTCGCTTTGTTTTCTTGGTGGATTTTGCTTGCTTTGTCGGGCTTTATGGTCGCTTACTATCATTTTTGTCCGTATGCTCATCCGAGAGAATTTAATTTTGTCAATGCACCTACTCATCCAGCTTTGACGTTATCTTCAGATTCGACTCTCTTCTCGAAGACAAATTTTTACGAGGGTAGAGATGTAGATTCTCCATTCAAAGGAACTCCAAAAGTAAAGTCCCCAAGTAAAAGACAGAAAGCAAAAGATCCCAAATCTATAAAAAAAGCAGAAAATAAACAATCACAAGAAAAAAAGAAGGTATAACTGGGGGTCAGTACAGAAATTTTGTGTTTTTTTGCTAGAGAATTCAATTGAAAGACTTTGATTCAGATAATGTCATACTAATCCTAATTAGGTTGCACTCTAAAAGTTCCTTGAAAGTGATGCAGGGAATGAAGGTCATGAGAAGGCTTCAGTGGAAGAACCATCTGATGGGGAGCCTAATGTAAGAAGTTTCGCTGCATGATTGCTTATCTAATGTTTCATGAAGTCATCTCCTCCTCGATATCGCTTCGTTCCTCTTATATCAACCATACAATTGTTTTCAATCTTAAATTTGTGATGAAGTTATCAATTTGCTCTCTTGATCTGGCAAGTCTTCCTACTAATCCTAAATATGAGAGGTCTTTCCTTAGTGCCTAACCAGGAATCTTTTCTTTTCCCTTTTTTGCTTTTATGAAATAATAAAAGAACAAAGAAGCCTTGAACTAAGTATTCATATTCATGAGAAAACATTTAATAGTCATGTTTGCGAAAATAAGATCCAATTTGTTTATTAATAAAGACTTCTCAGCTCAAAGAATGAAAACTTCCTTTATTTGTAATCTATGGTCTTTGTCAAATGTATACATTGTTGAAAGGCTTAGATCCTCGGGTTGATTTTTCGACTTGGCTGAGATGTAGCTCTAGGCCGGTGGAGGCTTCGTTTTGGCTCTATCTTTTTCTCTTTCTTTGCCCCATGGTGGGTCTCTCTTGTATACCACTCTATACCTATAGGCCCCTTTGGGTTCTCTCTTATTGAATATATTTGTTTTACTCATAATATATATATATATATATATATATATATATATATATATATATATATATATATATATATATATATATATATATATATGATCCAATTTGTTTATTAGTTATAATAAAACAAAACGAAAAATAAAAATCAGATACCTATGCCTATTGGTATCTATACTTATAGGAAAACAATTAAGTGATACCTTAGGTTTGTTTTCTTTTGATATTCTTTTTGAGCTATGAAATGAAGTTAAGTTGAAAATAGCTTATGTTATCACTTTAAATGAAGCGGATCGATAATAAATTTAATTACACGGTCCAACCAATATGAGTAGCCGATTATAGATGTCTTCTTCTCTTCCATTTTTTTTGGAAGAGAAATTTTTTTTCTGGTGTTTCGCTTTATCTTCTTTGCGAAAATGCTCTCAGATGGGAAGAAAGCAGTGAAATTGGATTTGCATAAGTATGGTAAAATTGCTCTTCAATTTGCTTAAGTATATGGCTACAGAGGGAAATGCCATAAAGCAATGAAACTAAATTTAGGTATTTACTATGGTGGGCTCATCTTAATTTTCTGATGAAAGCAGGTTGTCAAGATATCCATGGACCATGATCCAATTGTGTGCTCTGTCGCTCCTGAATAACATCCTAAACCAAAATCACTTAATGAGGCCATTTTGATACAATTAATGTTAACTTCAACTATCTGATTGTTTCTTTTTGTCATGCTGACGTTTTAAGTTAATAGCACACTTGTGTGATTATCCAAATGGATATGGATACACTTTTTCCGGGGAAGCATAGTAAGTGGCATCAAATTTCAGTATTTAAACTCCTTGATGCTCACCTCTCCTTTGTCTTGCTGCACTCAGGCTGTACTCTTACGATTATCTTGGTTGGCCTTTTAATTTAATATAAGCAATCACCGGATTTGAAAGATCCTAGGGTTTCTTAGTGTTTCTTTGTATCAAATATAGCAACTATCTATTAATGGGCTTTAAAATTCTTTGAAGCAACCTGTTAGTTTGCTGTCACCTTTCTCTAGATTTTAATTTCAAGAATTTCCTTTGTTTAGCAGGCACGAAATCATTCATTCTAGATGTTGTCATCAGATTCCGAGTCTTGTCCAGATAATAGCTCCATGAGAGAAGATTATACCCATCATGAAGAATCATCTGTGTGTAAAACGACTCAAGTTCTAGACAAAGAAAAGGATGCAATTCTCTTACTGAGAATGGTAAAGAGCCCTTGTTGAACGAGGCTTCAAAGGAAAATTCACCAAAAAAAGGGGTTAAAGTGGATCACATATCCACTAAAAAGAATAAAGCAAACGGTGAAACAAAAGAGAGGTAAAAAAAGGGCTAGAATGATCAATCTCATGTTCGTAAAATGACATGGGTTGAAGTATAGACAATTTAGTTAAACAAGCTTTCCACTTTTCTTTTTCTCTATGTTTTTTTATTTTTTATTTTTGTAATTGTGTTCCATGTGGATATATCAATGAATATAGGGAATGATGATGGCACAGAACTTTTGGAGGAAGAAACATTAGATAAGCACACTGAACCTCAAGTAAGAAGGTTCAATATGTTGGAAGGTTCTTCATCTAGTCTTTGGTCCATTGATTTAACCTGGTGAAATTCCAGGTCTCCCTCCTCAGATCGCTCTGCAAGCTCGACAAAGTCCAACAACAAAGGTAGACACATATTTTTATCTTGGTCATGGCATACCAATTTCTTTTGAACTATCTTCTCCGACGAAATTTGTTAGAGATTCCGAAGTTGTAGTTTGAGAATGACTTACAAGCTTCCCAAATCATCGTGAACTCGCTTGTTCTGGCCCTTGTAAATGCATTATAATCACATTTGCATTGCTTGAATGAATTCTAAAATATATGGATTTTCTGGGGATGAATTCTAAAAATAATGCATTTAGGCCATGTTGTTGGCTTGTTATTTTCTTGCTTACTGCTTGTTTCAAACCTAAGTAAACATATAGCATGCTCTTAACCTGCATTCTATCAATCGTGTTGTGTTATTAGACTTTATGGGCTTTTAACTCAGTCCTTATTGTTGATCATTTTTCAAGTACCTAGAACTTGACGAGGTGTGATGCTAGTATATTGATAAATGGTCCTCGAGCCTCACACATTTAGTTAATCAATTTTCTCTAAACCTACATTTAGGTAAAGAGTTTAATTAGTCCTATCCCATTGTTTATTCTCTAATGTGTATTTTGAGATATGGTAAAACTCATTGTTGTTTTATGGCCCGACTCTGACTAGTCGATGTCCTCGAGGTACCGACTTCAGGAAAAAAAATAAGTTGAGAAAAAATAGGGATCTATTGTGGTAGCAAAGGAGTTGGGCCATATGAGCCTTTATGCTTGGGTATTTTTCATCATATCAATATACTGGGGTTTATTCTTTATTCCGTTGTACTTTGTAATTATTCTCTAATTCATAGTGAAACATTTTCCTTTGCCCGTGGGTTTTTTTCCGCAACGGTTTCACGTAAATATGATGTTTTTCTTTGTTTTTGTATTTCATCATCGTGCCATTGATTTCAACACTTAATGTATTTACCGAGTATATACTCAAATGTGATCAATGAGCTGTGTCGGTTATGAGGTACTTATACTGCTCTCTTCCTTCTGTTCTTGAAAGCCATTAGGACTTCAACTTGTATGGAAAACTTCAAATCTCGAGAAAATGAAACAAAGAAAAATGGAGAAAAGCAAAGCAAGGGCAAAACAGGGGACATGAACTTTGTGCTTCTACTCCTTTTCCATTTTAGAAAAATTTTCGATGCAAAAATGAGATGCTAACTTAACACACTTCATTTTCTATCCTAAATATTGATATGTAATTATTATAGCCATAGATAAAAAAGCTTACCATGATTAAAATATTAAAAAGACAACAAGCAGAACATTAGCATATTAACATATCTTGTGAAAATCCGAACCGCTTTCTCATCCTTGGACTTCCAAGGTAATGGTCTCAACGCTCTTATTTTTGGGCTTGTTTCCCAAAAGGCTTCATATCAATTGAATGTTGTTCATACTTATAAACTCATAAACCTTCCCATTTTTTACCGATGTGGGACTTCTGACGCACACCCAACAAAAAGCTTAACTCGTACAGTCAATATCGCTTAATATATAGCTTAGCAAAACCCGATGGGTCGGATCGGGAAGATGGATCTTAATTTTCCAAGTAACTTGAAAAACTTAGTTACTGGTCAGACCAGGAGTTAATTAGTGAAGTTCATAATTAGTTTCCTGGTCTCTCCACTTGATTTGGACATCCTTAAATTTGATAGTTGGCTCTTTGAGCAATTTATTCAATGAAATTAACCAACAAAACAAGATTTTTATTTCTACTCAAATAGTAATGCTTCTTTATCTTCACTTCCATAGCCACAGAGCTAAAGCTATTCTAATATTGTTATCATTATCATTTTTATCACCATGGGCCAACCAAGACAAAATCCACTATATATTAAATTTGTACAATTACATAGATTTTGATTGCTCACCCACAAGAAAACCGAGACCAATACAAGAGAAAATACAAATATGGAATAACCACAAAATAACCAAGTGTTTACCACTATCCAAAGATAGCTACACTATAAATCTAGTGTGAAACCCGAGCAAGACCCACCCCTTGCTCTTTCTCACAATTTTCTCTTCTACCTTACTTTCTTGTTCCTTCGATGATTGAATCTCTCACTCTGCCTATTTATAGGTCAAAGGGAGAAGACATCTTGCTCAAAACATGGAGCCTAAAGAGAGAAAACAAGGAGATATGCTTTCACATATCATGAAAATATTTCTATTCAGGCATAAAAATAACTGGGAATGGATCCAATTAAATGAGGTTGTGCCCTCATGAGGAGGACCCCTACCCATCACTACTTTCCCTCTCAAGGGCTTGCTTCCTTTAAGAAGAGGTTCTTGATTAATCTCAATTTATTGGTTTTGTCACGTATCTCCATTCGGTCTTTTGGTGAATCCACGAAACATATGATGCCCATTTCCAACACTGCAATGATGCATTCCCTCATTTTACCATTTTCATCTACTTCTAAAAGCAAAGACTGATCTACGACCTCCATGACTTGCTTAGGCAAAGACGTTTTCACATAGTTATGAAGAGTATGACCATCTTGGAAATTGTTAATAGTTGGTCTTCTTCAAGTTAACATCTCTAGTAAAAGGATTCCATAATTATACATAACCACTTACACCATATTCTGCATGATAATTATTACAAAATATAAGTAAAAAATAAAATTGGAGTTTATTCATATCAAATCCATGGAAAATACTACCAAACTTAAAAGAATATAGATACTTAATTACTAGAGTTGGAAATTGCACTGGAGCAATGTAGACTATGGATCCTTTCATTGTATTTGAGTTATTTTGTTATGCGCCAGAACTTGTTGCAATCATAAAGGATTCGTAGATACCGGGAATCACCGATGTGACCTGGCCATATCATCATCAAGAAGAACATTGTTACGAAGGTCATTATGAACAACAAGGACTCACATTCGAAGCGTAGCGTACTCTAGTGCGTAAGCAACAATAGCGATATTTAGTCTCCTCGTAGAAGAGTAAGCCTGTCTATCCTTTCACTTCTAGATGTAAACATCTGTCCATATTCCCTTTAGACATCAACTCAAACACTAGAGCTTTAAAATCATTACCCTAAAAGTCCAAGCTAGAGCAAGCACTCAAGACTTTGATGAGATTCCTATGTCGGATTTTTCTCAAGGCCCTGCATTCGACCATAAAGCTCTTGGAAGCTCCCCTTCGACGAAGATTGAACACCTTTACCTCACTGGTTGTTCCATCTTGATCATGATCTCCTTTGTGTCACGTAACTACAGCCTCGCGACACTGATATTATTTGATTCTAAGAAGCCTTCAATGGATCTATGGTGGTCTGTAAATGAAATTATTTGAAATTGATCGTTAGAATATTGTGCGAAAGAGACATTATTCCTCATTCTTTTCATTCTCAGGCAAATAATGAAAAAGAATTAAGGCCAATAATTTAATATTAATGATTTAAAAAAAATCAAAATTTGATTTTCTCCTTCTTCATAATAGAGCAAATTGCCTTAAATCAAAATTTCCTTGTTGATGAGAAACATATTTGGCAATATGAAAGAAAATTTGATTTTCTCGCTTATTTTATAATCGAGGAAATGTCTTATACGCATATTCCTTATGACAATCATATTTGGTAATAGGAAGGTTATTTTGATTTCCTCATTTCTTCACTGTCTTATTCTTTTTCTTCGTTTTCCCTTTTCTACCCTATGTTCTTCCTCTCCCTCTTTGAAAAACCCTACTCTTCTTGCTCCATAGAGCCACAACAACGTTCACATCAAGTGAAAATCGATATAAAACCGGTGTAAATTATCTACCAACTTACGGTAATCAGAATGGTGCAAAAATCAATATATCGATGATTTTGTCGATTTTTTAATGATTTTGTCGATTTTTTAATGATTTTTCCTCTGATCGTTGGATTCTCTTTTCAGATTAACCACTCCGTCTACCGAGGGAGATGTACATGCTATGGAATTCTTTTCGCTTTTTTGAAATGTTCATGTAGCTAGCCAACCAGAGAGGCGTTCAGAGATGGTTTCAATTCCTTCATGAATATGTGTAGAAATGTCTTTCCGTGAGCGAGTAATGGAGGTCATAATCCGCATTTGATCCAGCAAAATGGAAGAAGATGAAGAGACCATATCGAGAGCATCATCTCAATTTTGAGAATCGGTGTCACGTGGTTCCGAGCCTAATCTCCAAGAGATAGAATGGAGATAGGATGCAAATTAACCAACTCCACTCCATCGTAAACCCTTGTTGAGGCTTGACCATGGAGGGAAGCCAAGGTCCCAGTCTCACCTCTAGTACACGCTCGCGTAGCTGCAACATGTGACAAGAAACTCTTCGACATTCTTCCAGATGATCTTCTTCGGTATGATATTCATATTAAACTCAAATCTTACATGAGTGAGCTTTTACAAGAGTTGGTTTTTTAATATGGTATCAGATTTTGGAATTTTCATTAGCCATGGGACCAGAGGAAAAAAGCATGAAAATATGAGACTGATACGGATTGTCAGAATCTGCTTCCTAAGTTTTGTTGTAAATCAAACAGAAAGTTGAGTAAAAGTTACGCCAAGTAATTTATTTTGGATTGTTTCCTTATTTGCTTTTGCCCTTCTTCTTTTTTTTTTTTTGGTTTTGTAGAAGAAATGTGATTAAATGATGGACTATATTAGAAAGCTTAGGCTTTGTATTAAATGGTTTCAAGAGCTTCTATGTTTATTTCTTGTGTATGAGAAGCTAATGAATCTGCTGGGATTGCATGTGAGAAATGCAAGGAAATTGGTTAATTCCTTTATCTTCTACGTGTTCGACATAAAATTTTTGAAACAAACTTTTGTACCAGAATTTTCTTTCCTATGACAATCCATCATCTAGATGGATATTTTTACCACTCACCAAAGCGAAGTGGAGAGAGCTTAATATTTTACAACTATGTGGATCTCATTTAGACATTTCACCGTTTCCCCACACTCCTAAATGTATTTTAGATGGCTGTTGTTTGTTTGGTTTTTCTTTTTTATTATTATTTTTTTACTTTTTGCCTAAAGTAATTTGCTTTCAATGTTTAGTATGTTTTTTTAAACTTTTCATGACTTATTGCTGAGTTTTTAAATTTTTGACTAAATAGAAAAAACCAAACTATTTGGTTTTTTTGGCTTTTTCTTAATGCTATTTTTAATTTTTTTTTTCATTAAGAAGAAAACTAGAGAGTGTGCCTATTGAAGCATGGTTCAAAGTCACGGTATCGGTCACCGACTCACTAGCTCATGTTCCAGTAGTTGAATATTGATCAAAATCATACCCACTAAAAGCATTGGAAGAATTATCACTACTTCCAAAGTTATGATAGGATCCATCTCCCACTCCCCTGAAATGAGGTATTGATTCTAGAGCTACGACAGCGTTTATCAATCTAGTTGCAGCTGATCCTAATCATGCCCAATCGGAATAGTCATCATCACTTGCCAGGAAATGTAAATACCTTTCCGTGCTTTTGTCAGTTCTGGCTACGCTCGACCTATATCCATGGACGTATCTCAGGTGGCATAAATAATTTGCATTTCCCTGTGCCCACGACATGCCATGATCAACTTGATTAACATAACCACTATCAATAGCACTGCTTGCTCCAATGCCACCACTTCCTCCATTGTCCCCACTAGTGTCTTCACTATCTTCACTATCACCACCAATGTCATACTCCCCCATTGACTCACCGCCACCATCATCACTATTAGAATTTGAAAAAATTATTCGAGGAGCCTCACCTTTACGAGAAGAACCAATGCCTCTTCCTTGAGCAATACTGCTTGCACGCGTACTTACCCTGTAACTTGTGCTACCATCATCATCACGAGCTACTTTTCTACCTTCTTTAGAGGGAAGATCTTGATCCAACCAATCAAAATTATCAAATTAAAAAATTGGTTCTTCTATTTCTCGTATCTACTCATTTAATATATCATCATCATTAAAAATATGATTCAAGTCAATTAGATTGTACAAATCTTCATCGCTTCGTTCTTGCATCAAATTCTTAACTCGAAGTCGCATATTATAGTAGACATAATTGAACATGTTTGACTTAAAACTTTGATAGCAATCTTTTGAAGATATGGACTTTCATCACCATAATTATTCCACCATTCAGCTATTATTAAAAAAAACAAATTGGGCACCAATATATATTTAATAGAAAATGATGACAATTTTTATTTAAAAAATAAATAAATATAATGAGTACCTAGAAGAGATTAATTTATTGCTTTTCTAGTTAGTGTACTTCCAAATTCTCCTTGGCCTTCAACAAATAATTTCACCTACATTGTAATGTTATTTACTTTATTAATACACATTACAAATACAAAATATATTATAAAATAAAAAGAGTTATTATTAAACCTCGTTCAAGGCTTTTGCCTACCTACCCAAATTTGGCTTCAATATCTTGATAACCTTCTTTAGTCCAATTTTAATTTTCGGATGGTAGGAGAATTGCTTTGAATATTGAAACATTGGATTTAAAAAATATGCTGACAGAAGTAAAAAAAATTATTAGTTTATAATAATTTGCCTTTAAATAAGATAATCATAACTATATAAGGAATTTTTGTATTACCTGCAACATGCAAATGCCTATGCAATTGATTATCCCACCTTTTGTCAATGACTTCCCAATACCTTTCCCAATGTTTCATCGATGCCTTTATAGCCAGTTTAGCTCTATCCATTACTTCATAAATGATTAACAGTGTGGGTTTTTTTATCTTGATCAACCAATTTCAAAACTTTCACCAGAGGTTCCATGATAATTTGGACTTCCTTTGCCTTCTTCCAAAATCGATTAGTTAAGATAAGGTTGGATACCTTATCTCTTACACTCATTCTGCTCCGATCTTTGTTGAATTCACGCTGCTCATTTGTTGTGAGCATCATCTTAAAATCACCCTCATCACGTATAAGACACTCAAGTGTAATAAATTCAGTGGCAATTGGGCTGGCTCCGAGGGCGCAAGAGATCTCAATCTCAGTGAACACTCATCAAATTGATCGTCAAGCTATTATAAATAAAGCTTGTGATCATCTTTGATTGATCTAAAGTCTCCTTAATTTGCTTTATATTTCCAATATCTTCAAGCATTAAATCAATACAATGTGCTGCACAAGGAACAAATGCTTGCGCTTCTCCATCAACAATATACCAGCTGCTTTAAAACTTACCTCGTTATCAGTGACTACTTATACAATGTTTTGCTCCCCAACCTCCTCAACAATCTTATCCATAGGGAAAAGATGTAATTTGTCGTCTTAAGTATGTTGGTAGTATCACCTAAAGAAAGGTATATAATGCTTCTATCACAATAAACCATGAAATTGATGATAAGTTTTCTAGTTCTAGAACTCCAACCATCACACTTGATGGTGCATCCATAGTTAGGTCATTTGGCCTTTAATGTGTTTGTATATACCTCAAGCTCTTGCACATCCTCCTCCAAATATGCATTGCCAATTAGGTACCTTGTAGGACCCTTGATACCCGGACCTACTTCTGCTATGGAATCAATCATAGATTGATAGTAAGGCCCACTATCAACTGCATTGACAAGTATTCCATTTAAGAGAAAAAAATTTTAGAGATGGTTTCCCATCGACTTTCTTGCAATCTCCCAATAGAAAACAAATACTGTGAGGGATCACCTTTCTCTGGGTATATGTTAGCTCATTTTCTTATGCCGAACTTCTCAGATCGGGGCCACGCCTTGATACCGGCACCACGTTATTGTATGAAAGTACCACCCCTCTCATGCTCGTGTCTACCTTCTTAAAAAAAATGACAATTTTCTCTCATTGCATGTTTCATTTGCCTTATTTCAAAATTAGTCATCTCGACTTCCTCAATTTCATCAGAATCAACGTCATCAATTTCATAAAAATTATCTTCATTTAAAGAACTTATACTTATAAGTCATTCCTTCTTTTTTTTTTTTTCATTTGAATTTTTTCGTTCAAAGCATTAAACATATACAATTTAATGCTTTGTGACACTTCCATAGGTACACTTCAACATCCTTCTACTCGTCCGGATATATGTGCAATGTGTTGCTTTATTCTTGTTATACCTCTATGAATAACTTTTCCACAGTACTTACATTTGGGGGTTCTTTTATTACCACTGAATGGTTCAACATGCTCCCAACCAATATCATTTTTTGGAGCAATTTCAAAATGTTCACCTAACCATGTATAAAGTAAAACAAAAAATATCATACAATTAAATTATTTTCTAATATAATTGTTCTTCAACAAAAATTAAATTTCTATCCAATGGTAAATAAATTTACATACTTTCTATTTTCAATTAAGTAAATTATAAGTGTTATTTTAGTTAATTTAAGAAGAATTATAATATATATCTATATTGTTTTTTAAAAAAGATAGATATTTTTTACTTAAGCAAATCAAAATTCAATGAAATATGGGAGAAAAAGATCAATAACATTTACAATTATTTATCAACCATTTATAATATATTAAGTAATATCCATTTAATATTAATACAATAGATTAATTAATCAATCAATAACAATATATGTTACCATATTAATTTTTCCATTATTCTTATTTATGTTTGTCTTTGATAAATTATTAATTTTGAATTAATCTTATTTATGTTTTGTAAAATAAATAAAATAATATTTATATTTGTATTTTATATTGTTCACAAAAATATGATTTATGATTTTGTTAATTTATTATTCTTATTTTATTAAAAATATTCTAATTTGAAATTAATTAGAAGTGGATTCTAAAAGTAAAGGATAGTGAAGATTCGATTTCTATTTGATTCAAATTCTAAAAATATTCTTTTAATTGATAAATTCTCTAAATGGCTATTTTTTACTATAATTTCTATGATTTTTTGTTTTTAATTTTCTAGAGTAGAAAATCTTTTATCTTTAAAAAAAAAAAATTTATAAAATTCTAAATTATTTGGAAAATTATAGGTAAAAAAAATTCCCTATAATTCATTATATTTTATGATACTATGCATATTCTAAGTTCGGTCTCATAATTTTTGGTTGATTTTTGAAGGTTAAAGAGTTTCCTATTTTTAGATAATTTTTACAGCAATTTGTTAGCTAGCGTTATTGCTTTTCTTGTTTTTCTTCCTTCCATGTCATTGATATTGAGGTTGGGAGGGTTAGGGTGTATTTTTCGGTTGGAAATAGGGAAAAATTGGGGTTGGAGGGTTTGGAGTTGCGAAATACAAGCTTGTATTAAAACGACGCCGCTTTAGCTATCCTAAGTTTTTTTTTTTTTTTAATTTAGCATGTCCTTAAAACCACTTTGTTTGGATCACAAAGTCTAAAACGACGACATTTGAAATACTTTGTCACTTATCCAAAACGACTTCATTTTGAGTTGTATTTAAAAAAATTAAAAAAACCAAACGACATCATTGTTTTTCCTATAAAGACCAAACGATGTCATTTGGCAAAGGTTGCGTAAAAGAGGAACCCCGTCTTGGCATTCCCGACACTCGCCAAAAAAAGAAAAAGAAGAAGAAGAGGAAAAGAATAAAGATGATGGAGTAGCATGTGTTATAGGTGGTGAAACATCCCCGCTCGCTTCCCGAACTCGAAGGCGTGCCTTCGCCTCCAAGTTTAGACTTTGGAGAGCTTCGACTTCAAGCCTGAGGTAAGGTGCGAGCCTAAGGTAAGTTAGGTTTTTCTTTTGTTATTTTCTCTTTTCGCTTCTTCGAAATTCCATTCCAAAACTGCAGATCCGTGGTTCTTTTCTTTCAACATGCTGACTAGAATCTTAACTTTTATTCATTGTTGACCTAAATCTCACCATATATTCCCAAAAGTTCATCGCAGTTTTATTTTTTAAAGAATCTCAAAGTTCTGAATTTTTTTAAAATTTTTTATTTCTTCATACTAAGGAGATTCGATTCTTTGTATTTTCACTAAGTTGATCGAGTCATCTCGCGAACTCAGCCGAGTCCACCGAGTTTTACCAAGATTTAGCCAATCCACTCATAGTCTCGTATCTGGTATATGTACCGATGCAGTTAGCCCCGAGTCGATTACGAATTAGCCGAGTCGTACCGGACTCGACCGATTTTTTGAACCCTGTGTTTAATAGATTATTTTGTCTCTTGTTAAAATCAAGTATGAGCCTTAGTTCCCATATTGATGAGTTTAATAAAGTAGTTGTTGATTTATTAAACTTAGATGAGACCTTCAAAGATGAACATAAGGCTATGTTATTGATCGGGTCTCCTGTTTCTACGAGTCGGATCGCTCAGACATCTTTGATCAGCCAGACACCCTAACCCGGCACCTCCGTGTTAGGAAGCGTGTCACTTAAACTCAGAACTTTAAACCTGATTAACCGAGCAGTTCTAAAACACTTCTTAAAATATAATCATATAATGTAATATATATTACAAAACCATACTATCATACCCCACTATTTGAGGCGTTCAAAAATCATTTATATATTATTTACAAATCCTTTTCGTTGTACCCAAAAGTTTATATACAACATATTGTTTAGAGTAACACATTAAATAGAAACATTGCAGGTGAGCACCTATCGCTGAGATGTCCCTTGATGTTGATGTAGAATGTCCTATTCTCTAGCAGCCTCCTCGGTACCTACACGGATAAACACCCATTCTAAGCATAAATCTTAGTGAGGATTCTTACGCATGGATGACCACTAACCATGCTCATTACATTATAATACTCATGCAACTTGCTATATATATATATATATATATATATATATATATATATAGTTATATATATATATATATATATATATATATATATATATATATATATATATATATATATATATATATAACTATATAAATCAGAAGTTACAATAATTCATGAACTTACCACAATTAAATAATTTAACCTCCATTATGTTAATCTCATGTGCTATACTAACTTTCTAGTACTTATCTCCATCAATCTATATCATTCAGCCATAGTATTAATGACTATCTGTGCATTTTATATTTCCATTATATTTTACAAATTACTTCCTATGTTTATGATTCCTGTTTCATTTATCAATATTGCTTTATCTTTTTTTAGATGTTTCATGCCTGCATATTCCAAAAAAAAAAAAGATACGAGAAATAACTGTATGTACCCGAGGGTATTATCAGTGTACGAGACAATGATCTCTATCTGTGCTTTACTATATGACCCAAACAGGGTCCATGTCATCAACCCAAATAGGGCCAACTATATTTGTATATTGTAGCAATTGTATCCCTAATAGGCATGCCCATCTATCCATCTAACTGGTCATAAGCAGATAATCAATTTTGTTACGTTTTCAGTACGTATCCCATATATATGAATATAAGCAGATAATCAATTTTGTTACGTTTTCAGTACGTATCCCATATATATGAATAACTATTGTTATCATGTATGCATATGAGATATTCACTATCCATTATTCTCATATTCATAAAGAGTACTTTCACATATCTCTTTTCATCATATGAATGTATTCTATGCTTCTTTATATAGCAACTATACATGTATTATCTTTTCTTCACATGGCTAGAATTCATGTCCTTTATTATTCCATTCTATTTATCCATATTAGTTAGCATTAAATCATATAACTTTTAGTCAAATTATTTATCTCACTTAGCTAAGTTATACTAACTTATTTTCATACAAAACCATCTCCACTAATACTTTGGGAGTATATAAGAGACATTTGAATGTCTCAAAATCCTATAGGAAAGAACATGAAAATCATTTCCCAAAACAGGGTCCGACTTCACTTGTTTTCTAGGTACAACGAGTTCAAAATCTCAACATGCTTCTTTCATGCACATTGTTCCTCTATGAATCTATTTTACTCCGAAATTGGAATCACTCCATTTGAATCATCCAAACTCAAGTTATGGCATTTTAATGCCAATCTGGTCTATTTACCTAGTTTACACTGGTAACCAACCATGAGACCCGATTTCAGGGGTCTTAACCCCATAATTTGACACTAATTCCTTCTACTCATTTGAAGCTACGGTTCTAAGGGTTATTTTCAAATTGGAATCATCAAATTTGGAACACCAAAACTCAAGATATGTCCTAAACTACCAGGATTGCTTTGTTTTCAAAACATAACCAGTAACTAGTTTTTTAGACCCAAATTCAAGGGTCCTTAAGTCATATTAATACTTTAGGATCTTCTTGGAAAATGTGGTCACAGGTCTTAGGTTTCCTTTTCGACTAGAATTTCCTAAATCAGAGTACTCTAGACCAAGTTTTGGCCAAATAATTCACTTAGGGTTTTGGGGAAAATTTTGACTGCATCTTTCGTAAACCTCAAGCATTTCCTTTATACTAAAACTCCTCAATTGAGGACCACAAACCAAATAAAAATTACCATGAAGACAAACCACAATGAATTAATCTTCGAAGGAGTCTCGTACCTTAAATTTCCTTGGCCAACTCAAGCTCTATCTTCTTCTTTTTCCTTCTTATTTTCTTCCTGAATACTTGTTAAAAACAAAGCTTAGAATGAGAAACAAAAATGGTAGAACCCTAGCCAAAGGGCTGGTTCTTCTTCTCTCCCTCTCTTCCTCTTCCTTTTTCTCCTTTTATCTCTTTTCTCTTTTTTTTTTTTTTTTTTTGCTCTAAACGATCACCCAACAAAGGCTTAAGCCTTAAGCCTTCCTTTTGTCTAGATGTTTCTAGAGACATGTGTCTCTCTCTTATTAGTCCTCCCCTTTTACTCTAAGCCCTTCAAACTTCCTTTTATAATTTTTATCTCAAACTTTAGCCAACACTCTTCTTAAACAATTCCATCTATGTCCTTGACAATTAAATTACCATATTACCCTTTGTCTTTTTAATAATTCCAATTATGTCCTTCTCTAATCATTATAATTACCTAAAACATATATTTAGCTTTAATTACCCTTAATCATAGCATAAATTATTATGGCTTAATTTGGGGTGTTACATTCATGGGAAGGAAAAACTGACTTTTGAAGAAGTTTGTTTTGCCTTGTTGAATTATGAAATTTCGAAGAAAGATCAAAGAGAGTATCAAGATGAGTTAGTAGAAGCATTGACAATGAAAGATTGTAGTCAAAATAATAAATGGGAAACAAGGGGAAAGGTGACATCAAAGGGTAGACTAGGAAAAGATGAGTGTGTCTTTTGTCATGGGGAGGGGCATTGGAAGAAAGATTGTCCTAAGTTGAAAAAAAAAAGATAAGGGCAAGTCTATGTTTGATGCGTGTGTCAATGATCATGGGGGTGCCTCTAGTGATTGATGAGTCAAAAACTCATTGGATTTTTATTCCATTTTTCTAATTTATATTACAATATGAATGCTGATTAATAAGCAGAAACATGGATATTTTACTCAAATTCAGTTTTGTTGGTGAAATTACAAATGCACTAAAAGCCCCAAAGAAGAACTACAAGAAACTACCTAATAGCAGATGAGGTCAAAGAACGCGTAAATGAAGCCTGACAAGAAACTTTTCAATTCAGTTACTTCCAGGTCACGACACCACCAAGACTAGTCTTGAGGGAGAAATGGAAGGCTGCATCAAGCTAAGTCGTGACAAGAAATTGAGGTTGCGACCAAAAATACCAAAGCACCTAGCAAGAGACATTGCGACCAAGGAAGAGTTGTTGAGACAGAAGGAACATTCAAGGAAGAATCTGAGGTCGCGACGCCAAATGAAGACAATGTAGGTCGCAACATAAACTTGAGGTCACAATGTTGATCAGTTGATGAAGCCACAAATGAGGTCTCTATAGGAAAACTGAGGTTACGACTAGTTCTTAAATGGAAGACTCAACTCGAGGTCGCAACGTGCTTTTCAGGTTGCGACATGAAACTGAACCAACGAAGTCCCTGCCAAGAAGTTCGAAGTTATGACCAATCTATTAGTCAAAGACCTTAAGGGAGGTCGCGACCAATCATTCAGGTCGGGACCTGAAGAAGTGCTAAACAGTCAAAATTTGGATCGCAACTACATTCAAGCAACTTGGACATAAACCTATCAGAAAAAGAACAACCATGAGGTTGCGACGCCATTTTGAGGTCGCGGTCTGGAATAGAGGCTGGAGTAAGGAAGATGGTTGCAACTAAAAATTGGGGTTGCGACCAGAAAGAAGGCAAGGAATGTAAAGAATTCAAGGTCGCGACATGCTTTTGATGTTGCGATCGGAAATGTTGTGATAAGAGAAATTACTTAGTCGCAACCTGTTATCGAAGTCGCGACAAGCAACCTGCATGAGGACAGAAGATCAAACAAAGAGGTCGCAGCTGAAGAAAAGAAGTCATGACTCAGAACCTAAGAGGTGGCAATAGAAACGCGGGTCTCAACCTGGAACAAGGTCGCGGCTACGTAATTACAAAGAGAAGACAAAAGAGCTAGGTCGTGATGTGGGACTGTGGTCGTTACGTCAACTCCTAAAAACAATTGAGTCAACGAGGTCGCGACTCCATTCTGAGGTCACGACCACTAATCATGGCAGCTACAAGAAATCTAGTCCTAACTGAAGATGTTAGGTCGCAACTCAACAAGTGTAGGAACAAAAAGAATAGATGTTGCGACCAGTATCTAAGGTCACGACCAGCTTAACAGACAGATGAGATAATCCAGGTCGCGACTCCATTTTGAGGTCGCGACCTGAAACAGCAGACTAGGCCTTTCTTTAAGGAATTTCACTTGGAGCTTCGGAATTTAGGCCTAATATTGGAGCTTATAAATAGAAACACGCAGCTTTGGTAAAGGGGACTAATGACTTTATTTTTGAACTTTTCCATTTTTTGGGAGTCTAGAACTTGGGGAAGAAGAAACCCATTGTACATTTTAGAGTAGATTTTTCTTTTCTTTTCTTTTTCTAGATCTGAACCAGCAATCTGTTGGAATGTTGAAGCAGGATTAAATTTTTCCTTATTTTCTTTCAAAATCACATTTTAAATGAAATTTAGACAATTTCCTAGATTTTGTTTCTTTCATTTTCTTTACAATTGCAAGGAGTGTACTGATCGATGCTCCATTGTAGTTTGTAAAGCAAATTTTGTTAAGCACAAATTCTTCCACTAATCTCAGATTATCACACTATTAATCTTTCTTGCACAAATCAAAAGAAATTATCCGGCTGAGATTTATTTGGTTGATATTGTGCGAATCTATTTGTTCTCAATGATAGCATCGAACACATCAAAGGTCAAAAACCTACTGACCTAAGAGGCCCCGAGTGACATGCAGGTGGAATTTCCCTCGAGAGCGGGGAACATTCCAATCGTGTATGTTGGGACTATCATTGACTTAATCCACATGAGCCTGAGAGTTCATCTCGATAAACACCCATTTCACTCATAATTGAAGTAGGGAAGGATCAATTATCAATTTGAAATGATTAGAGATTTCACCATTAATCTTAAATAAAATCCCGAACCCGTGTTAGCGTAGATCTAATCAAGGAAAGGGAAATAAATTCATTGGGACATAACCGAAGCATCAATCGTTGCGTAGTTTGCAATGACCCGTCCCGGGTTGGGCAAAACATCTCGCAGCCTCAAAACTGGGTATGAAGTATTGAGAAAGAAAAATACCTAGATCTTGAGAAGAATGAGCAAAATTACAAGTAGCTGGTTAGATCTTTGTCTTCGAAAGAAGTAGGGACATCTAATCAGTGAAGTATGGAGAGATCCACTTGCATTCATAGGTATCATCGACAAATCCTTATCCAGAAGCAGAACAGAGTATCTTGTTTTATTGTGCAGAAATTGATTGTTTCACAGTATTCCCTTTTAGTGTTCATTCTTCAATAGAGAGCTGATTCAGTCAAGTTTATTTATTTTTATAATTTTTGGTTTGTTCATTATTTTGTTAAATTAGATTTTGAAATTGATTTTAAAAGATATTTCTAGGATAATGATTTATTTATACTTGTTAAGAGATTCATAGAGTATGGATCTTGAGTAGTTTGGGTAATTGAATTTTAGATTTTTGCCAATCCCTGTGGGAATGATATCTAGACTTACATCCATTTTACTACTTGTAATGACCGTGCACTCAGAGTGTCTTGTGACTAAAACATTTTCAAATCAAGTATATAAATTCATTTTATCAGTTATATCCATGTAATTCCAAGTTGACAAAGATACAAGAGAGTTGTAAGGCTATTGTAACTATGTTAATTTGAAGGTTTTTATTCTATATAATCACAGACAAACAGTGATTCAGAGTTCTATTTAGTTGGTCATCAAACTATTGTTGGTTTTTCATTAATGAATTTTGGATACGGGATGTACCTATCATATGTGTCCACATAAGGAGTGGTTCTTCAAGTTTGAAGAAGTTGATGGTGGAGTTGTTTACATGGGTAGTGGTGATGTTAGCTATATCATTGAGATGGGTTCAATCCGCTGAGGAATCAAGTGATGGATCAATTGAGTTTTGACAATGTTCGATATGTACCGGCTGAAAAGAATTCATCTCTCTTTGGGGGCTCTAGAGTCTAAAGGCCTTGTCGTGATTATTTGAGATGGAGTTCTAAATATCATTTCAGATACTCTTTTGGTTATGAAAGGCACAAGAAGAAATAACTTGTATTATTATAATGGTAGGACAGTGATTGGAGTAGTGGCCACGGTTTCTGATGAAGATTTAGATATTACTAGTTTGTGGCATAGATGTTTGGGGCCTACAATTGGAGTAGTGAGCAAGTATAGGCATGATCCTGGTAAAGGACATTGGCAGATAGTGAAATGGGTTATACGGTACTTATTAAAAGCTGTAGATGTTGGCTTAGTCTTTGAGTGAGATGATACATGTGATCATTATGCTATTGGCTTTGTTGATTCAGATTGTGCTGGTGACTTGGATAAACAACAGTCGACAACCGGTTATGTGTTTACTTTATCAAGAGCATGAGTAAGTTAGAAGTCTACGAAGGATATTGATGTTCGCTATCCGTTTTTGCGGGAGATATTTAGTGAAGGTCAAATCTTTCTTCGGAAGATTAAGACTGTCAAGAATCCCGCAAATTGTTGACTAAAATGGTGACATTTATCAAGTTCAATCATTATTTGGACTTGATCAACATTGCGAAAGTTTGATTGCGCCGTTGAGCACATTTGGCGGCATTGTAGCTTTAATCAAAGAGAAGTTTCAAGATGAGATTGGCATATTCGTCAAGGTGGAGATTTGTTATATTTTGCCTCTTATGAAAATCCCACATCGGAAAGAGTGGGTTTTTGCTTCTCCCCTTTAGCCTATAAAAGGGTCTTTTCTCTATGTAATGCATCACTTTCCCATCTTCTTTAGGGTATTTGTAGTATTATCCAATTACTTGGATATTTACTTTTTGGCTTAATTTCTTAGGAAATTGATTTGTGCCCCTAAGTTTGTAATTCTCTTTTATTAGTGGAAGTTTTTCCTCGGCATCCGAGGACATAGGTATTTATACCAAACCTTGTTAAATTTTGTGTGCTCGCATTTAATTTTTTTTTTTTTTGTATTTAGTTATTCTACTTGTTGCATTATTTGGTACGTTTGCATAACATCCAGCAAAGTATAGGTTACAGGAAGAATGCCTAACATATGACATCTTCCAAGATGGTCTTACTCTTCATGATTTTGTGAAGAAAATAATTTTTATCTGAGTGAGTAATGGAAATCATGGATCCACATTTAGTTTTAGGTTATGAAAGAGACTTTCAAATGGAGGAGTACATGACTTATGGATTGGGAATCGGTGTCACATATTCCATTGAATCTCTAAGAGACCGAATGGAGATGGGAGATATTTCCAACAAACTGCACTCATATATAGTGTAAATCAACCAAAGGCACCCAGAGAATAACAACGAATTATTTTGTTGTAAAATGATAAACATAATCCCTTGCTTTGTGTATGCTTATACCGTGAAACTGGGGGAAATGGGTGATTATTGTTTCTTGTTTTGCTTTGCTTATCTTTTTCAATTGTATCAATACGATGTATTGATCAACTTGTTACTTGCATGAATAAAAAAAGAGATCAACATGTCAATTCTCCAAGCATTCAAGTAAATAAAATAATGTAACTAAGGATTTTAAATCTTAATCATTAGGGGAACAACAAGAGAAAATTGATTATCCACTCCTTAAATATAGTAATCACCAACTTGAGTAGTGTCCAGAGTTTATCTATTCTCCTAATAATAATAATAATAAGAAGAAGAAAAATGATTTTCTTATATTTGGTTGTCTAATAAAAAATTTTTAAAAAATCAAATATAAACAAAATTACTTAAAAACTTACAAATTTTTTAATTATTTTTTATATTGACGAGTTAAAATAAATTGAAATAGTAAATAAAAAAAGTGAGTGCTCAATTTTCAAAGATAATGTATATAGGAAGTAGCGAGTCCTAGTGAAGACAAAGGCAAAGAAAGAAGGAAGATGGACCGAACCTCTACAAGATTCTTTTACCATAAGAAAAGTTTATTACATTATAAATAAAGTTTTTATCCATAAAAAAAATAGTTCACATATATTTTTTTAACAAGATTCTTTTACCATAAGAAAAGTTTATTACATTGTAAATAAAGTTTTTATCCATAAAAAAAAAAATAGTTCACATATATTTTTTTAAGTATATATATATATATATATATATCGTGGGCTGAGGAGCCCACATAGTGCGAGTCTGGACCTACATCGATGGACAACCATCAAAATTAGAGGAAATGTTGTCTCTACAGCCGGGGATTCTCCTCTCTACTGGTCGGGTAACCCGTCTCGGATTTCCAACGGAGTTTTGTTGATCTTTGAGATTTTCCTTTTGTTTCCCTAGAAAGTGAGTGGAAGAGGGAATGTTATTCTTTTATGCTTTTCACTTAGAATTTCAACTTCGTGTTTCGCATTATTTTTGTTGTTGTTAGGACGTCTCCATTTCTACCGTGGCTGTGAAATTACGATGCTCGAATTTGGGGTTTCACTAACGAATCTCTGTTGGAATGGTGAGTTCTCGAATGGGACATCGCCTCAAAGTTTTATGATATGATATTCTAGCACCCTTGTTTTAGTTTAAGCTTTTTCTTAGCGAGGAGTGCAGCGATTTCAGGAGGGTGAAATCCTCTGATGATCGTTATTGTTAGTAGCTCGAGAAGATATGCAGCCAGGTTGGTTGCGGCTCCTTTTTGAACCACATACTGATGAAGCTGGTGTAGGCCTTTACCATCTAGGGTTTGCTTGGGGAGCTCTGCTCCTCCAAATTTTTCTGTGCTTGTTCTTGATAGAGATTCTGCGTGCTGAATCTTTTGACCATTTCTGGATTTTCAGATTTACTGTTAAATAGCAGTCATCACTTGTCAGGTGGACCTTGTTCTGATCAGAGACTGGTTATTTTCGAAAACCAGACTGATTGGTGGATGCGATATTTTTCGTCATAAAGGTCAAGATGGGCGGCTCGGGGAAAATCTTACGATTAGGCGCATTTCGCCGGAATATTACCATTATTAAGGCGGCTCGACTAAGAAGTCTGCGGGATTTGGTATAAAGTTTAAAAATGATTGTGTTGATCTTTTGTTACGATTTCGATTATATTGCAATTTAACTCTTGGGATTTCATGCTGAATTTTTTGGAGTTTGTCGCTATTTACGCGGGGTTTCTAATATTTGGCAGGAATTTAATAGATCGTATGGGGTAACTTATGTAAGTAAGGTGTATATTGATATGTTGTCCTTTCGTATCCAAGCTCTGGTTGACCTAGGAGAACCCTCAGATTGTTTATCTGATTACAACCAAACAACAGTTTTTCAATTTTCACCCCTTTAGGTTTTATGGAGAAGAGGGTGGGATGAGGTCTTAGGAATGATTTAGGAGTCATATTGACTAAGGCTCCCGTGCCTCTTATGAGTTGCAATAAAAGGGAAAATGGTTTTGGATGCATCGTGGACTTCTTTGTTAGGTACCATTGAGTTTATTAGATGTAACATTCTTAGATTTTACCTTGTTAGCTTCTTGTCCTATAGTTTACCCCAGTGTTAAACCATTCACTTACGTAGGAATAATTTGTCATCATGGATGGCCTTAAGGGATTAGCCATGGGTGTTTTCTAGGGACTGTTATCTTTTGGGCAGCCTCTCCATTGGTTGTTGTTTGTGCTTTGTTGGACTGTTTTTTCTGGCTATCTGTGGGGTTATGGTTTGTTTCCTTGTACTCTCTATGAGTCACCACTTTGGCGGCTCTCCTCTTGAATATATTCTTCTTTCTTACTTATAAAAAAAAAAGGGATTAGCCATGGAAGAAGGTTCATCGGCTAAAAAAGAAAAAAAGTATTAAAAATAGTTTTGTACTTGCTTTTTACTTTTTGTTTTTTGGTGGATTTTGCTTTCTTTGTTGGCTTTATAGTTGTTTACTATCATTTTGTCTGTATGCTTATTGAGAGAATTTAATTTGTTGAGCAGGGCTCTTCATCCGACTTTGACGTTATCTTGGTCGAGCTCTCCTCACGAAGGCGACCCTTTAAGGGAGGGTAGAGATGTAGATTCTTCATTCAATGGAACTCTAAAAGTAAAGTCCCCAAGTAAAAGGCTGAAAGCAAAAGATCTCAAGTCTACAAAAAAGCAGAAAATAAACAATCACAAGAAAAAAGAAGGTATAGCTGGGGGTCAGTATATAAATTTTGCGTTTTTTTGCTAGAGAATTAAGTTGAAAGACTTTAATTCAAATAATGTCGTACTACTCCTAAATAGGTTGCAATCTAAAAGTTCCTTGAAAGCGATGCAAGGAATGAAGGTCATGAGAAGGCTTCAGTGGAAGAACCATCTGATGGGGAGCCTAATGTAAGAAGTTTCACTGCATGATTGCTTATCTAATGTTTCATGAAGTCATCTCCTCCTCAATATTGCCTTTTATATATCAACCACACAATTGTTTTCAATCTTAAATTTGTGATGTAGATATGATTATTCTCTGTTACCTTGATCTACCAAGTGCCCGAGCAATCTAGTATAGAGAGGTCTTTCCTTAGTGCTAACTAGGAATCTTTTCTTTTTCACTTTTTGCTTTTATGATATGTTAAAAAAGAACAAAGCCTTGAACTAAGTATTCATATTCATGAGAAAACATTTAATAGGCATGTTTGGGAAAATAAGATCCAATTTATTTATTAGTTCTAATTAAACAAAATGAAAAGCAAAAATCAGATACCCATGCCTATTGGTATCTGATTGGTAGGGAAAAAACAATTATGATATCTGATCAGTAGGCATCTATTGTAGGCCCCTTTGGGTGCACTCTTTTGTTGAATATATATGCTTTTACTCATCAAAAAAATAAATAAATTATACCCTAGGTTTGTTTTATTTTTTTGATATATTTTTTGGAGCTATGAAATGGTTAAGTTGAAAATAGCTTATGTTATCACTTCTTTTAAATAGACAATTTGAATAATAATTTAAGTACGAAGTCAATGATCATAGTGGCTGACTATAGATATCTTTCTTCTCTTCCCTTTTTTTGGAAGAGAAAAAAAAAATTTCTTATGTTTTGTTTTGTTATATTTTATTTATTTTTTTTGTAAAAATGCTCTTGTATGGTAAGAAAGACTCAACTTCAATTTGCATAAAGTATGTCTATAGAGGGAAATGCCATAAAGCAGTGAAATTGGATTTAGGTATTTAACGTGGTGGGCTCATCTTAATTTTTTGATGAAAGCAGACAGTTGTTTGTAAATGTTACACCCAAAGAGATTTCTAAAATCAACTACTTATCTTTGTGAATATCCATGGACCATGATCCCGGTTATTCTTTCGGCACTCATAGACTGTTCAGCATCCTAAACTAAAATCACTTGATGAGGCCATTTTGATATAATTAATGTTAACTTCAACTATCTGATTGGTTAATTTTGTCATGCTGACATTTTAAGTTAATAGCACACTTGTGAGATTATCCAAATAGATATGAACCCACTTTTCAGAGGAAACATAGTAGGTAATGAGTTTGTATTCAACTCCTTGATGATCACCTCTCCTTTGTTTCCCTCGCTCGAGTATCTTGTTACAATTATCTTGGTTGGCCTTCTAGTTCAGATAAGCAATTCTGAGGTGAAAGATCTAGTGTTTCTTTGTATCAACTATAGTAACTATCGTTCTGTTAAGGGGCTTTAAAATTCTTTGAAGCAACTTTTTAGTCTACTGTCACCTTTCTATAGATTTTTATTGCAAGATTTCCTTTGTTGAACAGGCACGAAATCAGTTAGTTTGGATGTTGTCATCAGAATATGAGTCTTGTCCAGATAATAACCCCATGAGAGAAGATTATACCCCTCATGAAAAATCATCTGTGCATAAAACAATTCAAGTTCTGGACAAAGAAAGGATGTTGTTGTTACTGAGAATGGTCAAGAACCCTTGTTGAATGAGGCTTCAAAGGAAAATTCACCAAAACAACGTGTTAAAGTGGAACATATCACTAAAAGAAGAAAGCAAACGATGAAACAAAAGAGAGAGGTAAAAAAAGGGCTAGAATGATCAATCTCGTGTTCGTAAAATGACATGGGTTGAAGTACAGACAAGTCAGTTAAACAAGCTTTCCACTTTTCTTTTTCTCTATGTATTTTTATTTTTTATTTTTGTAATTGTATTCCATGTGGATATATCAATGAATATAGGGCATGATGATGGCACAGAACTTTTGGAGGAAGAAACATTAGATAAGCATACTGAACCTCAAGTAAGAAGCTTCAATATGTTGGAAGGTTCTTCATCTAGTCTTTGGTCCATTGATTTAACCTGTTGTTGAAATTTGTAAAGTCTCCTCCTCGGGGTGCCTCACAGTGCTCTCGTGAAGTCGATCGATCAGTAGACACATATTTTTATCTTGGTCACGACATACCAATTTCTTTGAACTATCTTCTCTTATGAATTTGTTAGAGATTCTGAGTTGTAGTTTGAGAATGACTGACAAGCTCTCTCCAAATCATCAGGGAATTGCTTGTCTTGCCCCTTGTAAATGCATTATAATCAATATTGCATTTTTGTTAGAATGAATTCTAAAAAATATGGATTTTCTGAGGATGAATTCTGAAAATAATGCACTTAGGCCATGTTGTTGCCTTGTTATTTTCTTGCTTACTGCTTGTTTAAAACCTAAGTAAATATATAGCATGCTCTTAACCTGCATTCTTGGTATGTTTATTACCGTTTAATATGATCATATCTCCATTTCTAAGCCAAATTTTCTTTGGTACATTATTTTAGTGATCAGTGTGTTATGCATCAAAGAAATGAGTGTTGCTGTCACCATTGCACCCAAAAAATGTTGTGTTATGCTATTAGCCTCTCCCATAAAATATGCTATAATGGCCATGAGACTATTTGTGTGATGAAAGATGTCTGATAGCTGATTATTCAACCTTCCTTTTATCAATTGTGTTTAGTTATCAGACCTTCTGGGGCTGGCAGTGTGTTTAAAATGATTAGAATTTTGTGCATCTATTAGGAGAAAGGATTCAATAATTTGTGATTCTAATATGCTGGACCTTGTCCTTAATTTTGTCACCATCCGGCCCTTATGCAGTGGGTACTTTTTATGGCTGAGTGAAGCTAGTTTGAATAAATGGTGTTTGGAGATTGGTATGTGGTTCTAATAATTCAATCAATTTTAGATGTGTTGAAAAGAGCTTTCATTTTTCCACGAGAAAAATTTCGTTTTCCATTGAGAAGGCTGCTTCCTTGAAACTTAACTAGTTGATCCATGTCTCATTTAATCTTATATGCCATATGCTAAGCATTTGGAATTGAACCCTCAATAATTCCTATTGAGGAAACTTGGATTCGACTTCGCCCTCGACTTAAATGCCTGCACTCCCATTCACATATGCATTGCATTTATGTTGATGTATAAAATAAAGTGCATTTAGGAAGTTGTTGAGCAAATCTTTTTTGGTATTTTCGTAATTAAAGATTTGGGTTGAGATGAATCCATAGATTTGAGCGGGGATATGGGTCTTTGTCGGGCGAATGGTAATTATGGATACCCCGTCGGAAATCATGAAACGTTCTTAGATTTAAGGTAATGTTCTGTGTTTTATGATCTCATGATTCTTGTTCTGGAGTGCTAATAAGGCTGGCTTCGATTGGGGGCCAAAATTGTGTACTTATAAAACAAATGATTCTTTTATTTCGCGATGATGATTGGTCCGTTTCGGTGTTTACTGTTGAGATCTATAATATAATCTCTCTCTTTATATCTAATAGAACTATGAAATAGTTCGGCCCCCAATCCCTTGGTAGTAAATATTGTCACACTGGGTTTCATATGAAACCAAGAGCTATTGGTGAACTAGTCATGCTTCCAAATTTATAAGTTACTCAAGATTTGCTTAATCTACCTCTTCGGTATAGTTGCTTCTTTGCATATTTCTAAAGACTAGTAATAGCTGTCTAGTTCCTTTAAATTTTTGTTAATTTGCAGGAACCATCAATAAAACAACAATAGCTCCTTTCAGGACATTTTGCATTGTAAGTCTATTTTTAAATTTTGACAATTTCCTCATTCCTAGCCTCAGATTACATTATTGGCACAAATATGTAGCACAAACCCTCATCTAATTTTGTATTCAATTCGAAGCAATTTGGTTGCTGCCATTTAACACAATTTTCTTCTTCAGGTCAGCTTTGGGTAGGCAGAAGCAAAGGTTTGTCCATTGATTTGCTCTTTTATCTTTTAGAGTTCTCACCTTTAATATCTTAAAGAAATAAAGTAACTATTTTGGGGGGATTCTTTATTTTATCCTAGAATCTGTTTCCTCACAGTTTAGTGATTTTTTTTTTTTCATGTTTGAAACTCTCTCCTACCTAGTTTTGGCTTAAAAGTACTGGGAAAAGGTGTACGTAATGTCTTCTGGAGAAAATGGCTTGAATGGTTTTATTTTGTTTATTGACTTGGGATTGTATATATTTCATCAGGTGTTATTATGAATGACTTTTTCAACTAAGCCACAATCTAATGTTTACGAAATTTGAGAAAGCAAATACTTGAAGGTTAAGCATTCCTTTTTTTTTTTTTTTTTGAGTATTCAGTTAGAGTGATTGTTGGATCATTTGGTATTTTTCTTTGTAGAAATGCATTTTTCCTCCTTTCCATGCAATGGTTTCATGTATTAAGGATTTTCCTTTGAGTTAGGAAAGATGAGTGACCAAGAGATGCTGACGTGCGTATTGATCAAATAGGAGTGATAAACGAGCCAATGGAAAAACAAAGGAAAAGCGAGAAAGCATGTCCTTCATGCGGAAACTCCTTCGTAATTGGTGTTCTTCAACGAAATCATAAACTCTTTGCCCCTTCACACAACATATTGTATATGTGATTTGATGATTGAGGGTCTCAGAAGAATGATAAAGCCAGCGAGGCGAAGGCCTGAGAAAGTGAAAGAAACAGTTCAAAGCAAAGACCAGAAATAAAAGGGTTATTCATGTACCCTTTATTCTTTCATGATACATACATGGAATCATTGAGTTATCAACAACCCCTAGTGACTTACTTGCAATTTTCCTTAGTCAATAAGAAAACAACAGATATCAGAGTTGTGATTTATTCTTCTCTAGTCTCTGTTTCTTTTACTTGGTGGCAGTATTCCATGTCGAATGTTGTTTGTGATTCTGATTTGTTTGCCAAAATTCAATAGGCCAGGCTCCCTAAATCTTCATCCCAATCATCCATAGATCCGAATCAATTGAAAGATTCTCTTTATCTTGCAATCCTTCCATCTAGATACGATCTAATTCTTAGCAAGCTTCAGTACAAAGTAAATTTATCTTGTAAAGAATCAGTTTTCATATAAAGCAAAGCCACAAAAAGAGGGTGGTCATGATGAAAAGGGTGAATGCCGGCGTTTGAAGAGAGAAGCCATCCCACTGATCTCTTAAAGTCATTCAGCCTTGAAATAATGGACCTGGAAATTCATCGTGACTCTTTCTTCCCGCAATCACGAAGCATTCCTAGAAGAAAGAATATGAATCAAGAGCTGACTAATAAATCCATTCTTGTGAAGTGTTGCCTTATGCAAGAAACATTAGAATGGGAGAAAGAGATGTGTTTACCCTTTGGCATTAAGGGGCGAAAGATGTTGGCACTACTCATGGCCTTGCATGCAAAGGTACTAGTTCGGAGTCATCAAAGCAACTATAAGCCCTAGGGCAAGCTCTCCACAATACCCATTTGGTCATTCCACCCTTTGATGAGATCTTTCCTCTTTTCTCTTGATTTATCCATCCTTGGGATGATGTTTATTGTTTTGGTGTTCCAAGATTGATATTCTTGATGTATGGTTGTTGTGAACCTTTAGTTTGCTTGTTAGAGAAGTACTTAGTGTAACCCATTATTGTCATTGTTGAAATAGTTGAAGTTTAAGTGGCCTACGTGTGCCTTGGTTTTTACCTTTTTCATTTATTTTTAGCACACAAAGAGAGAAAGGTCATTTTTAGAATAATTGTATTTGATAGTCTTTCCCAACACCATATCCAAATTCCTCCAAAATATTGGTGTAATACATTTTTGTTCATGAACATAGGTAAGATGCTCTTATCATATAAATTTGTGTCCCTTCTTCTATTCTCATTATTTATGATGTTTTTCTTCTTATTTAAAGTTAGTTTTCTTTGTTTTCTGTTATATATTTTTGGTGTTAAAGTCATATGCTATTGTTCATTAAACTAATAATTATTAGAGTAGTATGGAACCATGCCTTAGACTATCAATTAGCATTCGTATTCAGTGCTACTTAAATAAGACACTGATAGCAGTTATTAGTTACATATTTATTATATGCTTCTTTGCTAGAATTTAATACTAATGCCTGAACAATATTACATTATATGAACCTTGAAAGAAAGTTATAGACCACACCTGTGCCTCTATATTACAAAATATATTATATCATAGGAAATAACTTGTAGGTTAGAAAAAAGCTACACTACCTTCCACCTAATGAAATTGTACCCATGGAATTGCTCGAGGTGATTCTTTGTATTAGGTGTTCATATGATTCTCAACGGACATTTCCTCGGAGTATAAGTGGCTTAGGAGGCATCATCTGCTTTCTTCGACCTCTCCTTCCTAACATCTCAAGACTTTGCTCATTGGGGAGACGATCTATGGGCTTCATTTTGTATACACCATGTTACACTTCTGCCATTTCTTAACCAAGCATCTTTTCATCTTCAGTGGTATCTCCCAAGTCTATATTATCCCTTGGTGATATCTATCATGAAGCCATGATGGAAAATATATTTTCACAAGTGTCCGTGTTGCATTCACATTCTTTCTTCTTCCGCGTCTCCATTAACAACATTCAAAAATATAAACATCGGCCTTGTATGAGACACCTCGATGTTTTTTGTAGAATAATTCTAGAAGCAGTATAACTTACTTGTTCTCGTGCGGTGAAGACCTATACTTTCATTTGTTACAGATATGGCTTTTTGCAGGCAAAAATCTGAAACTTTTGGTGTGAAGTCCTCATCGAGAAGGATATTATGTGGCTTGATAATAAGTATTAGAATTTACATGTATGACATGATGTAGGTATTCAATGCCTGACCGCTCCAATTACGATCTTATTACACATCTTTTCCCAACTTAATAAAGTTTTGCTTTCTTCTTTAAGAAAAATGAACTTATCAAGAGAACCATTGGGCATGAAGTCATAAATAAGGTGCCCACTTTGACCCTTGCTTTTCAAATCCACCCCAAGTCTCACCACATTGATATGATGAATTCTTCCTATTGTAGCAACCTCATTGATGAAATCTTGTCCATTGGCTTTTGACATGATCAATACTTTCACAGCTACAATGCGATCACTTTGAAGTTTTCCCTTATACACGGAGCCAAAACCTCCTTGACCTAACTTATTCGTAAAGTTACAAGTCATCCTCTTTATGTCTGAATAGGAGTACTTGATGGGTTGGAGATTTTTGTGATTGCGTAAAAATTCTTCGATACCATCATCTAATGATAGATGTCTTTGATGAAACTTGTAAATCAAATACGCAAATAGGCACAACATCCCAAAGAGAGCCCTTCCTATGACTAAACACAAATCAAATGTCATGAGAAAAAAACTAGATAATATCTCAAAAAAAAAAAAAAAAAAAAAGAAAACAAGAAACAAATACTTGAAAAATAGGTGGTTGTGTTTTTTTAGAGCCACTTGGCTCGATTAAATTAGTAATTTAAGTTCGACCCATTTGGTAGCTCGGTCCACTTGGGATCGAGGCTAGGCGCCAAGTATAGACACCAGTAAGAACAAAATAAATTTGGCACAGCCACAACTGTTCGTCAATTTTTTGGCTATAATACAATTTGGCCCGACCCGCTCCGGATTTAGGGTAAGGTCGGGACGCTATGCTGGTCCCGAAAAAACCGTTGCAAATTTGAGTACAAGCTGGAGTTGGTTTGACCCAGCCGATCTGCCCGGATTGCCACCTCTACGCTCAATATCTACTTTAGAAACCATTTATTTCAGCGAAAATCGGTGTTGAGCATGCTTTTAAAAGTGTATTGTTTCATGGGGAGCAGTTTGATTGGGAAAAAGGAAAAAAAAAAAAATTAGTTGGTTGGAATTTGGTAGCCTTACCAAGAATACGCAGTATCCAGCCTCCTAGTAAAAGAAATAAATGCAACAAATTTTAAAATATATATGGAAACAGTGTGTCTGGTGAAAAACATAAATAACATTAAAATAGGAGACATGTAAGAAAAGAAAGTACTCTTACCAGTCATGAAGAGTTTGCAGGGAGGATAGTAAAGGTAGCAATATTCAAGTTCACATTGATGAAGTCCTACATCAAAACATCCAAGCCATATTAGTCCGGTTCTCATGTGAAATTAATAATTGCGAGTAGCAATTACCTCCAAATGTGAAGACGTAGGGAGAAAATAGCCCCCCTGTTAACAATGAAAGTCCGATTTGTAAAAAAAATTAGGCAAAATGAATAGAAATCAATATTTTATTTCAAAGAAAATTTTAGTGGGAATCTTACTAATAAAAGGTAGTAATATATTATAGTTATGGCTTCCAAAACCTGCAAGATTAAACAAATGAAACCAGTGAAATTAGGGAAGAGTATCCAAGCAATAAAGTAAAGATAAGGTGGTTAGCATAAATATTGTAGATCAGATTTTCAAGGAATTAATTTCGTATAAAATCACGGATGTGGTTAGTTGAGGACGATTGGCTGTACCATGATTACGGATGATGGGCTTCTACAGGATGTAGAGAAAAATCTCCATATCAACCGAGTATGAATATCAAAACCGAAATTAATTCATTACTTGTTTTCTCTTAATTAAATATAATATGTGAGATTTAATTCTTTTTTTTTCTTTTTATTCCATTTTTCCTCTCTATTTTCTTTCTCGTGCATTTCTCTTAGCATTTTTCGAGAACCAAACATAACCGTAAGCAGTCACAGCTGAGAAAGATCTTTGTTAGGAAAAAGGGAGGGATAAGATGCCAAAGGAGATCGACTCTTTATGAGAAAAAATTCGAACTCATTCTTTTTGGATTTTATTATAACCTTTATCATGTAATTTAGTACATTGTTTTTCACACCCTTCTTCTCATTTATCTTCTTTCTTTTTTTTTCCTTATTGGTCTTTCACTTGACTTAATAAATTAGGGACATAAGGAACCTCTCCCTTCATTTAATATTTAACAACCTTTTTTTGAAGATTTTTTTTGCTGTGTTTGGTTCTCAAAAAGTTTGAAGAATGAAGATTTGGGTAAAAGAAGTCAATTTATCTTTATAGTTTCTCAATAGTTTGGAGGAAAATACTAAAAAAAATAAAAGAAAAATAAGGGAAATTAAAAAAAAAAATTTAAATTAATAAATTATTTTTGTATGTTATTTCAAATTGTTTTCACCTTGAAATGTCAAGTATGTATGGCGTCGGCCTCTGAATTTTCTGAGAGTGTTGGGAATATGGATGAACCCCTCGTCGCACTCGAAGTCATTCCCTACCACGAGAGTGCATTCTTGCCCTTTCATTGTGCATTGGCGGTCGCAGAAGAAAGGCAAAAATGAAAAGTGAAGCCCGGGAATAAGCAAATAATCTTGCAAATCTGACATGGAAAGGTTCTTTAGGCTCGAGTGCCTTCAATGGTTAAATAACCATATATCTGCTTATCGTGCATGAAGTCGAATATCTTCTACCAACACATAGTCTCCGACTACTACATAAACATATGTTGGAGATGATGAAGCAGCAGAAGTAGTGTTGCATGGAATAATAGGAATGTAGTCGTCGTGACTGACTAACTCCTCGCATTTCATCAAAACTATTACATACAATAATGTCTGTTCAGAAAGCAAAGAATATGGAAATGCATACAGATACCCTTGATGAGTCTTTGTAATATCTCGACAATGGAATGGAAGTGGAGATCTTGCCGCGCTAGCAGGCCCGGGATCCACTGCCACAATGGTATAATCGCGGTAGTTGATCTGTGTAACCAGAATTTTCCATAATATTTCCACCTTGGGGGTTTATGAGTGGGAAATGCGATTGTTTTCATAAATCAATTCCTTTTCAGAGTGCATGATACAAGGGGATCGCCTATGTCGGAAAGGGTAGGGAAATGTTCCAGTGCTCCTTGCTTGAGAAGAGGGCTGCAAATACAGTACTTGTCATCCTTTTCCTTTCCAAGAACACAAAGGCGAAAGGAAGACATGGAGGACTACTATTATCGGGCTTCCTCCCAATCCATGACTTGTGTCGACGGACAAGAGAGAGACTACTGCTTTGGGTTGTGAGTTCCAAAGAAGGTAGTGACTAAAATATCGCCTACTTTATTCTTTGTGTTGACATGTTGGGCGGTTGAAATTTCATCAAGTTTTTTAACGGGCATTTTTATAGTTTGGAGTATGTTGAGCTGTCGAAATTTCAGCAAGTTTTTAATGGGCGTTTTTTGACGGTAGGAGTATAACTGAGCTATCGAAGTAAATGTCAAAGTATCTTGAGACCGGAAAAAAGTTTAGAAGCAAAATAGGACATACACGTAAAACTCAAGGGCATTTGTACATCTTATACCTCTATCTATAATATATAATGGGAGAAAAGCAGTACAAATTCAAACTATAGAGATCAAGTAGCAGTTGCTTCATTAATTAAAAATGGGAATCCCTTTACTCTTCTTCTTCTTCTTCTTTCTGTTTATGAGGTTGTTCCCGATTGACAGAGGATTCAATATAGTGAGTGCAAGCGTCGAGTGCAGCCACCATGGTCAGGTTATCAGGTTCTGTTACGGCTAAAAAAGACCGGTGATCTAGCCACTTGTGGATATCCCAGGGGTTTGAGTGTATGCTCGAAAGGCGAACCTGCTGGCGCAGATGCGCCAAACTCTGGGTGAAGGAAATAAATTACACTTCTCAGGGGATGGTTGTCCTTTACGCGGATGAATGTTGCCTTGAAGTCGGTTAAGCCTTAATTTATCGCCTTCCTTAGGTTCACGAGACTACAGGTCTGTCTCCTTCTTCAATTGTTCAGAAAATAAATCAGAGTCCGATGGGTTGTTGGGATCCATCCCCTCCACTTGTTGCTCAAGTGACCCAGTTTATTTCACTTATTCCGGTGAATCTCTCAGTGGAATAGACTTAACTTCTTGCCGGAAGATTTTCAATGCTACAATCCCAAGGTTTATACTTTATGAGGATCATGAGTCTTGGATGATTTAGTCAAAACCAATGTGCGAGCTGTGAGAAGCACGGGAGAGAAAATGCCAAGCGAAGCCCAGAGAGTAATAGCGGGAACACAGAAATCGAGTGCATTCCTAAACTGACAAGGTACTTGCTCGCCGCTTCTTATGAAGTACTACGTGCTGGTTGTTATGTATGCTCTGTTTGTACTCATTAACTTTACAACCAAATAGTACTAATGAATGAATGTGAACCTGGATTCTTATATATTCATCACATGCTTAGCTTTTCTTTTTTTCTTTTTTTTAAAAAAAAGGCATTACATGCTTAGTTAGAACAATTACATGCTAATTAAATCAATTGAACCTGTAGAGAGGCCCGCAGAAACCAAGGTTAAAATAATCCAAAGTCACCAGCAAAAATGAAACTCATGTTACATCCTCATGTAAGCTAAAAAGTTTATTTTCTTTTACAGGTCCTCCGATGGATAAAGTGCTACTTATAGGTGATTTCCTTTTCATCCTCTTTTCAATTTGATTTGTTTCTTCTCTTTCATTTGCTTACAAAAACCCATTTTCCACCCTTATATATGTGCGCAGAAGTAATCCTTGGTTTCCTTCACTTCACTCTGGGAATCTCTATAATCTTTATTTTTTATCGCTCTAAAAAGTTGAAAAGAGAGCATAAATTGAATATTCAAAAGTTTTTGGAGGATTATAGAGCTTGCAAACCCTCGAATACTCACAATGCTGATATTAAAGGATCACAAATAATTTGAGGATAAGCTGGGTCGAGGAGGGTATGGGATACATTTTACAAAGGGAAAGCTCTCAAGTGATTTTGTTGCAGTAAAGATCCTTAATGATTTCAAAGGAAATGGAGAAGAGTTTATTAATGAAGTGGGAACAATGGGCATGATACATCATGTAAATGTAGTTCGCTTGCTTGGGTTTTGTGCAGATGGTTATAAGCGAGCTTTGATTTATGATTTTTTACCAAATGAGTCACTAGACAAGTTTATATTTTCAACATTTGGTAATAATCGATCATTGAGTTGGCATAAGCTTCAAGATATTGCTATAGGCATTGCTAAAGGTATTGAGTATCTTCGTAGCGATTGATCCGGAAATCCTTCATTTAGATATCAAGCCTCATATGTTTAGTCATAACTTTAATCAGATCTACGATTTGAATTACAGCGAGTATGCTCTAAGGAACAAAGTGCAGTATCTATGACAGCAGCAAGGGGGTCCATGGGCTACATTGCACCGGAAATGTTATCTAGAAATTTTGGAAATGTGTCTTACAAGTCAGATGTTTATAGTTTTGGTATGTTGTTAATTGAAATGGTTGAAGGAAGAAAGAATATTGATGTTAGAGTGGAAAATAGTAGGGAAGTATATTTCCCAGAGTGGCTTTATAATTATCTGGATCAAGAGCATGAGGTACACATTCGAATTGAGGAAGAAAATGATATTAAAATAGCAAAGAAATTAAGCATCATAGGGCTTTGGTGTATTAGATAGTGTCAGATAGATATCCCTTTCATGAAAAATGTGAATGGGATGTTGGAAGGAGAAAGAAGACAATTTAATTATACCTCCAAATCCTTTTTGCTTCATGGAACATACAATTTCAAGTGTTAGGCAGTACGCAAAGTATCCGTCGGCGGAGTTGATGGCCATGCGGAAGAATAGAGGAATTTGTCTATTACGATTGTTTGTAACTTGTAATCATGTTGTAATAAATTGTAGTAATGTTATGTTTTACTTATTTTATAGTTCGATAAAAGAACCTACTTTTGAAGACCAACCTTTACTAAATCTTACAAATTGTGCCTCGTAAGTTAATTGTTTCTTTCTTTGCACTAACTTAGTTCTTCTATGGTAAAGTTTGTAAATTACTTAGATTAGTTCTTCGCGAGCCTTAGGTGGCCCCCTGTCCCAGCATCCTCTGAAGTCGTAGGTGCATGCGTAGGCGGTAGGGGCAGGAAAGTGCCCCGGATTGAGGTTAAGTGGAACATCTTTAGTTCATTTTTTCTTCCACTTTCTCATTTTTTGTAATGGTCCTAATATGGCCGCTTGGGCACATATCATCATGTAACTAATGACGCCATTGGCATATTTACAAGATATAACCTTTTGTAATGGGCCCCGGTATGGCGCTTGGGTAATATATCATAATGTAATTAATGGCCGCCATTGGCATATTTATGAGATATAACTTTTGGTACTCTTTGTACAAACTTTGGCTAGGATCGTTGCTTCAGAGACACCAAGGTTAAGTTATATCCGACTAGGCACCCTTCTTAGGCTTCAGCCCTAGTGAGCGAGCTAAGAGCCACGGTTATGCTTAGGCATGTACCAGCAGGCTAAGGACCATGTCTGGTATTGCGAAAGTGCTAACAGGCTAAAAGCCACAGTCTGGTCTTTGAAAAGTGCCAGCAGGCTTAGAGCCACAGTATGGTCTTTTGAAAGTGCCAACAGACTTAGAGCCACAGTCTAGTCTTTTAGGGGTGCCAATAGGCTTAGAGCCACAATCTTGTCTTTTGAGGAGTCTTCATGGGCCAGAAAACCACGATTTGGTCTTTTAAGAGTGCCAGATAAAGCTTAAAAGCCTGATCTAAGATCTTTTGAGAGTGCTAAGCGACAGAGCCATAATCGGTCTTTTGAGTGCCCGGTGTTAGACCCTGTCCCGGTCTTTTGAGGTGCCGGTGTCGGTCGATTTCGATCATATGCGGTGACCTCGAGGCCCGAACAAATCTGTTTCTTAACAACAAGCGTTGTAGTTACTCTTTTCTTTGCTAGATGCGGCCCGACATATGTGAACTTCTCAGGCGAGTCGATATCAGCGACTCCTAAGGGATCCCACGGCTGTGGGTCTTTCTCTTCGCCTTGACCTAGAGCGGCCAGACTATGGTTGCTATGAGGGTGTGATTTACCGAGGAAGGACTACGAGCTCTTCTCCTTTTGTTCTCGTATGGATGGTTGAGTAGCACTCACGGAGTGCGACGGTGAAGCTGCTTAGAAGGTCGACCTGCCCCACGTTGGTCAAATAATTGACCATCTGGTGATATGTTGAAGGGACAACCTTCATTGAATATAGCCAGGTTCAGCCTACTATGGCATTGTATGGCCCAAAGTCTTCGACGACGGAGAACAAAACTTCAGTGATGATTGGTCACCTTATGCCGGGAGCGTGACGTCTCCTAGTGTCGTAGTTGTTACGCCATTGAAACCAGAGAGGATTCACCCAGCTAAGTTTAGCATTCATGAGGAAAGCTTCATCTGATTGAAGGCTGGCAGCTGTAACAAGTCTGTTGCGTTGCTAGGATATACCATCACCCTATGCACATCAAAACTGCTAATACATAGGATGAGTACCAGTGCATCATAATAGGGCACAATGACCTTGTTTGGGTTTACTGGAGAAAAGGATATGGGGCCATCTATCGACTTGGTTTCTTCACGGTTACCTCTCGTGTGGATAGCATTTACTCGGGCCTTGACTGTGGCTGATCTCAAAAGCTTCTTGGTTGTAGCATTCAATTAATCTTGCGGTCATCGAGCGGGCCTCCCGAGTATATAGTTTATGGCTATCCCGGTCGGCGGGGCGGTCGCCTGCATTGTAGTCTAATCTGGCCCCAGTGAAGCAGATTCCTCCTCGCGATCAACTTCCTTGACATACCTTCTGAGGTGCCTTACTTTGATTAGTCTTTCCAACAAGAACTTTAAGCTTCCTTTTGTTGGTCTCATGCTTGCGTCTAAATGATGTCGCACCATATGGTTCCCAATGTTTCACTTGCTTCATAAATGATTGACAGTGTGGACTTTTTATCTTGATCAACCAATTTCAGAACTTTCACTAGAGGTTCCATGATGATTTGGACTTCCTTTGCCTTATTCCAGCGGAGTAAGTTAAAGATAAGGTTGGATACGTATCTCTTAAACTCTTTCTGCTCCGATCTTTGTTGAATTCACGCCACTCATTTGTTGTGCACAACATCTTCAAATCACCCTCACAACGTATAAGACACTCAAGTGTAATAATTAAAGTGGCAAATCGCGTTATTCTGGGGCGCAAGAGATCTTTATCCTTTGTGAACACTTTTATCAAATTGACTACTTTCAAGCTATTATAAATAAAGCTTATGATCATCTTCGCTTGATCTAAAGTCTCCTTAATCTGCTTCATGTTTCCAATATCTTCAAGCATTAAATCAATACAATGCACTACACAAGGAGACCAGAACAAATGCTTGTGCTTCTCCATCAACAACATATCAACTACTTTAAAACTCGTCTCATTATCAGTGACTACTTGTACAATGTTTTCCTTCCTAACCTCCTCAACGATCTTATCCATAAGGGAAAAGATGTAATTTGTCGTCTTAGATATGTTGGTAGTGTCAATTGAAGAAAGGTATATCATGCTGCTATCGCAATAAACCATAAAATTGGTGATAGACTTTCTAGTTCTAGAACTCCAACCATCACACATGATGGTACATCCATATATAGGCCATTTGGCCTTTAATGTGTTTATATATACCTCAAGCTCTTGGACCTCCTCCTCCAGATATGCATTGCCAATTTGGTATCCTGTAGGACCCTTGATACCCGGACCTACTTCTGCTATGGTATCAATCATAGATTGATAGTAAGGCCCACTATCAGTTGCATTGAAAGGTATCCATTGAAGAGAAAAAATTTAGAGATGACTTTACCCACTTTCTTTACACTTCCAATGGAAAACAAACTTTTTATTGATTTTTGTTTTGAAGGAAACATGTAGGGATCAATTCCTTTTGGGAGTATGTTAGCTCATTCTCTTATGCTAAAGCTTTGTATCGGGTCATGCTTGATACCGGCACCACAAGGTTGTGAGAAAGTACCACCCCTCTCATGCTCATATCTACCTTCTTCAAAAAGGATGGCTCTCTCATTTACGTTTCATTTGCCTTCTTTGGGAGTCAGTCATCTCGACTTCCTCAATTTCATCGAATTAGTATCAATTTCATAAAAATTATCTTCATTTAAAGAACTTATAAGTCGTTCCTTCTTTTTTTCATTTGAATTTTTTCGTTCGAAGCATTAGACATATACAATTTAATGTTTTATGACACTTCCACAAGTACACTTCAACATCCTTCTACTTGTCCGGAGATATGTGCAATGTGTTGCTTTAATCTTGTTATACATCCATGAATAACTTTTCCATAGTACTTACATTTGCGGGTTCTTCTATTACCACCGAATGGTTCTGTATGCTCCCAACAAATAACATGTTTTGGAGCCATTTCAAAATGTTCACCTAACCATGTATAAAAGTAAAACAAAAAATATCATACAATTAAATTATTTTCTAATATAATTGTTCTTCAACACAATTAAATTTCTACCAATGGTAAATAAATTTACATACTTTCTATTTTTAATTAAGTAAATTAAAAGTGTTATTTAGTTAATTTATGAAGGGTATAATATGTATCTATATTGTTTTTAAAAAGATAGATATTTTTACTTGCTAAATCAAAATTAATGAAATATGGGAGAAAAGATCAATAAATATTTACAATTATTTATCAACCATTTTATAATATATTATCATATTCGTTTTAATATTAACACAATTAAATTAATTAATCAATCAATAATAATAATATATGTTACCATATTAATTTTTCCATTATTCTTATTTATGTTTGTTTTTCATAAATTATTAATTTTGAATTAATCTTATTTATGTTTGGTAAAATAAATAAAATAAGATTTATATTTATATTTTATATTGTTCACAAAAATATGATTTATGATTTTGTTAATTTATTATTCTTATTTTATTAAAAATATTATAATTTGAAATTAATTAGAAGTGAATTCTAAAAGTAAAGGATAGTGAAGATTCAATTTATATTTGATATTCAAATTCTAAAAATATTCTTTTAATTGATAAATTCTCTAAATAGCTATTTTTTACTATAAGTTCTGTGAATATTTTATTTTATTTTTTAATTTTCTATAGAAAATCTTTTATCTTTAAAAATCAGAATTTTTTTATAAAATTCTAAATTATTTGGAAAAGTATAGGTAACTTCACTATATTTTACGATACTATGCATATTCTGAGTTCAGTATCATAATTTTTGGTCAATTTTTGAAGGTTAAAGAGTTTCCTATTTTTAGATAATTTTTACATAAATTTTTAGCTAGTGTTATTGCTTTTCTGGTTTTTCTTCTCTTCTATGTGGTTGATATTGAGGTTGGGAGGGTTAGGGTGTATTTTTTGGTTGGAAATAGGGAAAAAAAATGGGGGTTGGAGTGTTTGGAGTTGCGAAATACAGTTTCTGAAGCCAAAAGACGTCGTTTTAGCCATCATAAGTTTTTTAAAATTTTGCAGATGATATCCCAAAGCGAAGTCGTTTTGGACTACGAGAGTCTAAAACAGTGTCGTTTTGAATAAGTTGTCACTTATCCAAAACGACGTCGTTTGGATAAGTGAAAATTGATCCATAACGACGTCGTTTGGATAAGTGAGAGTGTCCATAACGACGTCGTTTCAGACTCTCGTGATCCTAACGGCGTTGTTTTTGGTGTATTTAAAAAAAAAATAAAAAAAAATCTAACGACGTCGTTTTCTGTCCTATAGAGACAAAATGACGTTGTTTTGGCAGTGGGTTGCAAAAAAGAGGAACCCTTGTTCCTACATTCCCGACGCCGCCCAAAAAAATGAAAAAAAGAGGAAAAAGGGGAAGAAGAAGAAGAAGAAGAAGAAAGAAGAAGAGGGAGAAAGAGGGAAGGAGAGTAGGAGACATACCTGCTCAAAGCCTCGAACTCGAAGGCACACCTTTGGCCTTTTGAAGTTTAGACTTTGGAGAGCTTCAACTTCGAGCCTGAGGTAAGTTAGGTTTTTCTTTTGTTATTTTCCTCATTTTTTTCGCTTCTTCTTGAAATCTCCATTTAAAAATCTCAGATCTAAGGTTCTTTTACTTTTTCAGTCGAATGACTCGAATCTTTGAATTTTTTTTAATTTTTATTGTTGTGATTTGAAATTCCATCACGGGTATCTCTGAAAGTTTATTGTGTTTTGGCTTTTTAGAAGAATCTCTTAAAGTTTGATTTTATTTTTAGATTTTTAGTTCTTCGTATTGAGGAGATTCGATTCTCTGTATTTTCACCAAGTCGATTGAGTCATCTCGCGAACTAGGCCGAGTCCACCGAGTTTTACCGAGATTTACCGAGTTTTAGCCAATCCACTCATAGTCTTGTATATGGTGTCGGTATTGACATAGTTAGCCCCGAGTTGGTTACGAATCGGCTGAGTCGTACTGAACTTAGTCGATTTTTTGAACCCTATGTTGAAGAGATTATTTCATCTCCTGTTCAAATCAGGTATGAGCATTAGTTCCCATATTGATGAGTTTAATAAATTAATTGTTGATTTATTAAACTTAGATGAGACCTTCAAAGATAAACGTAAGGCTATGTTATTGATTAGTTCTCTTCCAAATGAATTGGATCATCTTTGTATTATTCTTATTCATGGGAAGGAAAAACTGTCTTTTGAAGAAGTTTGTTCTGCCTTGTTGAATTATGAAATTCGAAAGAAAGATAAAAGAGAACATCGCGATGAGTCAGTAGAAGTATTGACCCGGTGGTGCGTGGTAAAATAAGAAATGGGAAACAAGAGGAAAGTTGACATCAAAGGGTAGACTGGGAAAAGATAAGTGTGCCTTTTGTCATGAGGAGGGGCATTGGAAGAAAGATTGTCCTAAGTTGGAAAAGAAAGATAAGGGTAAGTCTATGTCACGTGTGTGTGTCATTGAGTGTGGGGAGTGCCTCCTAGTGATTATGAGTTATGTTTTAGTTGGTCGTGAGCTATTGTTGGTTTTTGATGAATGGATTTTGGATTCGGGATGTGCCTATCATGTGTCCACATAAGAATTGGTTCTTCAAGTTTGAAGAAGTTGATGGTGGAGTTGTTTACATGCAGTGGTGATGTTAAGCTATATCACTAGGATGTGATCAATACGGTTGAGGAATCATGATGGATCAATTAGAGTTTTGACAAATGTTCGGTATGTACCGAAGTTGAAAAAGAATCTCATCTCTTTGGGGGCTCTAGAGTCTAAAGGTCTTGTCGTGATTATTCGAGATGGAGTTCTAAATATCATTTCAGAAGCTCTTTTGGTTATGAAAGGCACAAGAAGAAATAACTTGTATTATTATAATGGCAGTACAGTGATTGGAGTAGTGGCCATGGTTTCTGGTGAAGATTTAGATATTACTAGTTTGTGGCATAGATGTTTGGGGCCTATAATTGGAGTTGTGAGCAAGTATAGGCATGATCCTAGTAAAGGACATTGGCAAGCAATGAAATGGGTTCTACGGTACTTATTGAAAACTGTAGATGTTGGCTTAGTCTTTGAGTGAGATGATACATGTGATCAGTATACTATTGGCTTTATTGATTCAGATTGTGTTGGTGACTTGGATAAACAATAGTTGACAACCGATTATGTGTTTACTCTTTCAAGAGCACCAGTAAGTTAGAAGTCTATGAAGCATATTGATGTTCGCTATCAATTTGTGCGGGAGATTATTAGTGAAGGTCGAATCTTTCTTCAGAAGATTGAGACTATCGAGAATCCCGCAGATTGTTGACTAAGGTGGTGACATCGATCAAGTTCAATCATTATTTGGACTTGATCAACATTACGAAAGTTTGATTACGTCGTTGAACACATTTGGGGGCATTGTAGCTTTATTCAAAGAGAAGTTTCGAGATGAGATTGACATATTCGTTAAGCTGGAGATTTATTATATTTTGCCTCTTATGCAATCCCACATCGGAAAGAGTGGGTTTTTGCTTCTCCTCTTTAGCCTATAAAAGGGTATTTCCTCTATGTATTAAATGCACCACTTCTCCATCTTCTTTAGGGTATTTGTAGTATTGCCCAATTACTTGTGTATTTACTTGTTGTCTAATGAATTTTTTTTTAAATAAATTACTTAAAATTGTACAAATTCTTGAATTACTTTTTATATTGACGAGTTAAAATAAATAAAACTTGTTTGAAATAGTAAGTAAAAAAAATATGTGAGAATTTACTCAATTTTCAAAAGATAACGTATAAGGAAGGGACGAGTCCTAGTGAAGACAAAGGTGAAGAAAGAAGGAAGATCCTATTATCACAAGAAGAGTTTCCTATATTGTAAATAAAGTTTTTATTGGTAAAAAAAATATTTCACATTTTTTTTTAAGTATATATGTCGTGGGCCATAGAGCCCATAATTCTGAAGTCTGGGCCTCTGCCGATGGACAGCCCATCAAAATTAGAGGGAGCCTGTTGTCTCTCTTACCCCGGATTCTCCTCTCTACTCGGATGGGTAAATATCATCGGATTTCCACGGGTTTGTTGGCCCTTTGAGAATTTTCCGTTTAACCTAGAAAGTGAGTGGAAGAGGATGTTATTCTTTGTTGCATTTCATTTAGATTCTGACTTCATGTTTCGTATTGTTTTTGTTCTTTGTTAGGACTTCTCATTTCTCTTGTGTGTGCAAATTGCCAATGCACGGGACCCGGGGTTCCACTAACAGATCTCTGCATTTGTGATGGTGAGTTCCTCGATGGAGAGTCAGCTACCTCAAAGTTTTTATATCATTTTAAGCACCTTGTTTTTGGTTAAGCTTTTTTCTCAAGCGAAGATTACACTTGATTTGAGTGGTGAAATCCTCTCTGATGATGCGAATTCTATGTTGGTTGCGGCTCCCACTTCTCACGAACCACTGCCACACGATGAAGCTGGATTACGAGGCCTCTATTACATCACGCTCTGGTTATAATTTACCATCTAGGGTTTGCTTGGGGAGTTCTGCTCCTCCAAATTTTTCTGTGCTTGTTCTTGATAGAGATTCTGTGTGCTGAATCTTTTGACCATTTCCTGGATTTTAGATTTACTGTTATATAGCAGTCATCACTTGTCAGGTGGACCTTGTTCTGATCGAAATTGGATTATTTTAGGCTCCCATCTTGTCGGTGGATCACGATATTCCACGTCATAAAGATCAAGATGGGCGGCTCTGGGAGAATCTCGATTGGTGCATTCCTTCCAGGTATTACCATAATCAAGACACTCTCTGACTAAGAAGTCTACTGGAGGATTTGGCTATAGAAGTTTAAAGAAAATGATTGTGTTGATCTTTTGTTCTGATTTCAATTCTATTGCAATTTAACTCTTGGGATTTCAGTCTTTTGAATTTTTGGAGTTTGTCACTATTTGCGGGGTTTCTAATGACTGCTTGGAAATTTAAGAGACCATTATGGGGTAACTTATGTAAGTAAGGTGTATTTGGATATGTTGTCCTTGCGTATCCAAGCTCTAGTTGACGTAGGAGAACCCTCAGATTGTTTATCTGATTACAACCAAACAACAGTTTTTCAATTTTCAGCCCTTTAGGTTTTATGGAGAAGAGGGTGGGATGAGGTCTTAGGAATGATTTAGGAGTCATATTGACTGCAGCTCCAGTGCCTCTTGTGAGTTGCAATAAAAGGAAAATGGTTTTGGATTTATCGTGGGCTTCTTTGTTAGGTACCATTGAGTTTATTAGATGTAACATTCTTAGAGTTTACACAGTTGGCTGTCACACCATAGTTTACCCAAAAATTATTGTTAAACCATTTCTTGCATTAGGAATAATTTGTCATCATGGATGGTCTTAAGGGATTAGCCATGGGTGTTTTCTAGGGACTGTTCTCTTTTGGGCAGCCTCTCCATTGGTTGTCATAAAGAAAAAGTAAAGTCCTCCCGAAGTTATCTTCAGATTTTGACTCTCCTCCTGAAGACAACCCTTTAAGGGAGGGTAGAGATGTAGATTTTCCATTCAATGGAACTCTAAAAGTAAAGTCCCCAAGTAAAAGGCTGAAAGCAAAAGATCCCAAATCTACAAAAAAAGCAGAAAATAAACAATCACAAAAGAAGGTATATCACGGGGGTCGATGCGGAAATTTTGTGTTTTTTTTTGCTAGAATTCAGTTGGTATTGATTCAGATAATATTGTACTACTCCTAATTAGAGTTTGCACTCGAAAAGTTCATGAAAGTGATGCGGGAATGAAGGTCATGAAGGCTTCGATTGGAAGAACCATCTAATGGGGAGCTAAGTAGCAGAAGTTCGCTGCATGAATGCTTATCTAATGTTTCATGAAGTCATCTCCTCCTCAATATTGCCTTTGGTTTCCTCTTATATATCAACCACACAATTGTTTTCAATCTTAAATTTGTGATGTAGATATCAATTATTCTCTCTTGATCTGCAAGTCTTCCCAAGCAATCCTAAATATGAGAGGTCTTTCCTTAGTGCCTAATCATGAATCTTTTCTTTTCCCTTTTTTGCTTTTATGAAATGGTAAAAGAACAAAGAAGCCTTGACTAAGTATTTATATTCATGAGAAAACATTTAATTGTCATGTTTGGGAAAATAAGATCCAATTTGTTTATTAGTTCTAATTAAACAAAATGAAAAGCAAAAATCAGATACCCATGCCTATTGGTATCTACTTGGTAGGGAAAAAACAATTATGATATCTGATCAGTAGGCATCTATTGTAGGCCCCTTTGGGTGTTCTTTTGTTGAATATATATGCTTTTACTCATAAAAAAAAAAAAATTATACCCTAGGTTTGTTTTATTTTTTTGATTTTTTTTTTTTGAGCTATGAAATGGTTAAGTGGAAAATAGCTTATGTATCACTTCTTTTAAATGAAGCAGACTGAATAATAATTTAAGTACAGTCTCTGAGTCGTGAATAGCCCGACTATAGATATCTCTTCTCTTGCATTTTTTGGAAGAAATTTTTCTTATGTTTTGTTTTATTATATTTTATTTATTTATTTAGTAACAATGCTCTTGTATAGTAAGAAGACTCAACTTCCAATTTGCATAAAGTATGTCTACAAAGGGAAATGCCATAAAGCGGTGAAAGCTGGATTTAAGTATTATCATTGTTGAGTTCATCTGAATTTTCGATGAAAGCGGCGAGTTGTTTTGTAAAATGTTATACCAAAGAGATTTCTAAAATCAACTACTTGCACAATAAAGTCTCATGGACCATGATCCCGGTTGTGTGCTCATCCTCATGAATAACATCCTAAACTAAAATTACTTGATGAGGCCATTTTGATATAATTAATGTTCACTTCAACTATCTGATCGTTTCTTTTTGTCATGCTGACATTTTAAGTTAATAGCACACTTGTGTGATTATCCAAATTGGTATGGATACACTTTTTTCCAGGGAAACATAGTAAGTGGCATTAAATTTTAGTATTTAAACTCCTTGATGATCACCTCTCCTTTGTCTTCCTACACTCAGGCTGTATTGTTACAATTATCTTGGTTGGCCTTCTAGTTTACTATAAGCAATCACAGGAATTGAAAGATCCTAGTGTTTCTTTGTATCAACTATAGTAACAATCGTTCTATTAAGGGGTTTTAAAATTCTTTGAAGCAACTTTTTAGTCTACTGTCACCTTTCTATAGATTTTATTTAGAGAATTCCTTTATTTGAACAAGCGAAATCATTCGATTTTGGATATTTGTCATCGAGTCGAGTCTTGTCAGATAATAGCCCCATGAGAGAAGATTATACCCTCATGAAGAATCATCGTACATAAAACAATTCAAGTTGCAGACCCAGAAAGAAGAATGTTGTTTGTAGAAAACAACCAAGGAGAATTGGAGGAAAGAATTCCTTATGTATTTTCATTGAATTAACATGTGTATATATACAAGAGGGATAGTCTATATTTCCTAATCTATTACAACTCTACATGTTAATATTCCTAACTAGTTACAACTCTATATGTTAACACTCTCTCTCAAGTTGGAGCATAGATGTCAATCATGCCTAACTTGTTACATAAATAGCTAACCCGGTCTCCACTTAGAGCCTTTGTGAAAATATCACCCAACTATTCTCCCGTCTTCACATATCCTGTAGAAATCAAACCGAGTTGTATTTTCTGACAGTAATGATCCAATCTCAATATACTTGGATTCGTTCATGGAATACAGGATTCGAGGCAATATGAAGGGCAGCCTAGTTATCACACCAAAGTTTTGCTGGGACCACAGTCTTAATGCCGACTTCCATCAAGAGTTGATGAAGCCATGTGATTTCACACACAGACTATGCCATTGCTATATATTCTTACTCTGCACTTGAACGGGAAACAACCCCTTGCTTCTTACTCTTCCATGAGACTAGAAACAACCCCTTGCTTCTTACTCTTCCATGAGACTAGATTTCCACAAAAAAAACACAGTAACCAGATGTGGATCTCACATGTGCTGGTACCTTGTCCCGATCTGACATTCAACCCCTATTGTGCCCATGATTTCCATATAGAATACCTCGTCCCGGAGCTCCTTTTAGGTAACATAGAATATGTTCTACAACTGCCTAATTGTCAACAGTCGGGGAAGACATATATTGACTTACAACCTTCGGCCCGAGTGTACGTGTCGGGGCCAGATTCACGTAAGGTAGTTCAGCTTCCCAACTAGTCTTCTATATCTCTCAGGAGCCATAGCGGAACTACATGGCTTTACTCCTAATTTTCCAGTCTCAGACAATAAATCAAGCACATATTTCCTTTGAGATAAGAAGATTCCATGTTTACTCCGCATAACTTCAACACCCAAGAAATATCTAAGCATCCCTAGGTCCTTTGTATGAAACTAGTGAAGAAAGGACTTAAGGGATGAGATTCTTATAGAGTCACTCCCATTGATAACAATATCATCCACATACACTACCAACAAAATGATACCTGAATTGGGTTCGATTGGAAGAGCGAATGGTCGATTTACTCTTACGCAGAAGCGGAATTTCTATCAGCACTTTGCTGTGATTTACGAACGAAGCCATATCGCGACCAATGACAAACCTTCCCAATCTCCCCTTTGAGCAACAAGCCACGGGGTTGCGCCGCGCCTTACCTCCCCTCCTGAAGGTCATGCGCGAAGAAAGGCGTTCTAATATCAAGCTGATGAGTCTGATTATGGTGGCGTGAGGAAATAAAAGAGACGGATGTCATCTTAGAAGCGAGGAAAGGTATCGGGTGGTAGTCACACCATAGGTCTAGTGCCTTGGGCTGATCGTGCTTTCAATCGAACGCTAAACCATCCGGACTAACTTTGACTGCAAAAACCCAAAGACATCCAATAGTTTCTTCCCCAATGTTAAATGTACCAAGTTCAAGTATCCCATTCCCATTCGAGCATCCATCTCTCTGTCATGCCTTCTACGCCTTGACAGGGTGAGACAGGCTACGAAAAGTGTTGTTAGGCGAAAATAGAGTCTAAAGAAACAATAAAGGAACAGGACTGAGAAGATAACTAGTTCTAGGTGCAAAATGAGGAAATTGGATGAACACACTAACGTCTACCTTTACGAAGAGCAATAGGGAGATCATCATCAGGAACTTGATCTGATGTCGAAGCAGCCGATGGAGGACCAGAGACTGGTGGGTTTTGGCGTTGAGTGTAGACCTGAGTGATAGGAGGCTTTATTGGAGCAGGAATAAGAGGGGCTGGCTTTATTGGAGCAGGAACAGGAGGGGCCACAGGGGAGGCAATAGTATACACTAGCAGGTCATCTGCCTTCCCTTGACTAGTGTGGGTTGAGGGTGAAGAGAAAGGGACATTCTCAAAAAACTTGACATCCGCAGAAACCAAGTACCTACGAAGACGAGGATAATAACACCGATACCCCTTTTGAACCCGGGAATAACCAAGAAAGATACATTTTAAAGATTTATGGTCAGGATTTAGATACGAGCAGACATGAGAACAAAACGAGGTACATCAAATATCGAGAACCGATAGGGAATAGAGTTTTATTAGGGAAAAGGATGTGATCACAGTGTGTCCCAATTCAAAGCGGTAAGCATGGGTTGTAAAAAAACAAGGCTGTGGAAGCGATCAGCAGAAATGCTTGGCACATGCATGCGAAACAATAGAGCTGCGGCGGTTTCAAGGAGATTAATACATTCTTTCTCTAAACAACTCCGATTCTGGCGAGAATGTCAACACAAGAAGTCTAATGAAGGATGCCGTATTTAGGCATGAAGGCGAAATTGTTCTAAAACTATATTCTTTTGCATTATCACTTCTCCTTATTTTGAACATAAACATGAAATTGAGTATGAATCTTGCTACAAAAAGGCACGAAAATGAGAAAAAACTCAGGGCAGTTTTCATTAAATATATTGTGGTTTGTGAATAATCAATAAACAGGCGACAAAGTATCGAAACTCGGTTGGGGACACAACTGGGCAGGGACCCCACACATCTGAATGGACTAACTCAAAAGGAGCACTAGCTCGCTTATTGTGTAGGAGGTATTTATAACTAAAGCGATGATGTTTCAGGTCAATAAGACTCACAATCTAAAGATAGCAAACTCAGCGGGACCTGATTTCACTAATAATGGCAGTAGAAAGATGACCAAACCGGCAATGTCTCAGGTGTGTGTGAATCAGTTATATGTTGAGATGTTGGGTTTGTGTGGGATCAGAGATCATGCCAGGCCTTGGACTGCGACCTACACTAATAATGCCTTCGAGTCATAAGATCCTAAAGAGACAAAAATCAGGGAAAGAATGAGATATAACATTTAAGTGCTCGAGTTAACGCTAACGAGACATCAAATTAAAGAAATTTGGTAAACTCAGATTGATGTCAAAGAATAGATGGAATTAGGCCTGGTGTGCGACCCAGTATGAATGTGATCCATATGTCGGTGGCGATGGAAGGTGAAGGTTGTGGCGAAGGTAGAGAAAAGACTAGGATTACGTCATGTGATCTGTGGCTCTAGAGTCAACGACATTGATGAAGAAGATACAGGCATTTATTAGTTGCGACTCCGTGATAAAGTGTCGGGGTAGATGGAGATCTCGATGAGTCTTAATACAATTGGAACTGGCTAATTCGCGGTGAGCTGAGCCAGTGCAGTCACGGATGCCTCGATGGTAAATATATGACGGACTGAAATTTACGATTTTGATTACATCGTTTCTTACAATGGCGTATCCATGGCGGGCTTACGGTAGTAATAACCAAGCAAACCTCCAAATGATCAATTGGTGAGCTGTAAGCATAAAATTTGGAAAATCCAGAGATTTGCAACGTCTTTGACTGACACGTGTCGGATCTACCTGACATCGAATCACCTTTTAAACTAATCTTTGCAAAGACGGCATTTTTACCTTCGTGCAAAGCGGAATGAAAGATCCCACTCACTGTAGTGGCGTAAAAACAAATAGGCATCGAATATGTGAAACAAATGGGCATCGAACACGTGGGCATATATATATATACCTGTTGTGTAAGGTTTTTCCCTCCAGCTTCAGAGGACCAGCATTGTCATGGTCCATCGTTCGCACTAAGATGAAAGGGTGAACCCAAGTATATCATAGAGTTCATGAAGCATTTTGACCGCGATCGTTCTCTGAGTTGGAAATAATTAGTATAGATACAGTAATGCAAGCCATCAAAGAAGCAATGCTCCTGAATTCATAGTTCTTCACTACCATTAAGTGATCTAACGGTTATTTGTTGTTCTCTCCCCAAGTATAAAGCCTTACTATGAATATAAGGTTTCACTACAACATAGCTTCATCGTATCTACTTACACCCATACGAGAGTCATAAATGGGTGACCCATTTGAAAGTGTTGGTGACACATTATTCAAATTAATATAGATATTATGCCTTTTAACACACCGCCTATGGTAGGTCAAACAAACCAAACAAAGTCCTAAACTTTCAAATATTCAAAATGAGAATTCAGAGTACATTGAAAGTTTTGAATAGAGGCCTCATACTAAATCATGTTCTAATACCTTATTAAACTACCAACTCACCTGAAAGCTCAAGCTTATAGGATTTAAGTTTAATATGATTATCATTTCTTTTAACACTTGTGAAAGATATGGTTGATTAACTCATAAATTATCTAAAATTATAATAATAAATCATTTTATAAATTATCTAAACAAAATATATTAAAATATTCTTCTTTATCATTTATTTTTGGACAAAGTTTTTTTTTTTTAAGTATTTATAAATATTACAACCTAAAAATTTATTTAAAAGAATTGAGCAATTAAACAAGAAATAAGGTATCATTTTAAAAAATAAAGTAAATCACTTTATTCCAAGATTATCGAAACAAAATATAATATTAAAATAAACATAATTACTATGAAATTAACTATAATATTATTATTTAAAAAATAATAAATTAATTTATTCCAAAACTATCTTAACAAAATGTATTAAAATATTCTTCTTTATAATTTATTTAGAAATATTTTTTAGAAGTTTCAATTATTTATAAATATTACTCCTATAAGATTATTATTTTCAATTGTTCAAAATTACCTAAAAACTTTATTTCTTAAACAATTGAACAATTAAAGATGAAAATGAATTATTATTTAAAGAAAATATATTAAAACATTATTCTCTATAATTACTTATATAGAAATGACTAAGATATAAATTATTTTATTATACACAAAAAAATTTTACTTTATTTTGGGTAAAAATGAACTTATTTGTTGGATAAATTAAATTTCTTTAGTGGAGATATCGAAGAAATCATTTTTTATATTATTTTGTTGTGATTAGACTTTATAAAAAAACTCGGGTTATGCTATAAATTTTCATATATCAATGATAAGCAAAAATAAATAACTTTTTACATTATGTTCCTAATTAGCATATATAATAAAATGACCATTGATTTATAAAATTTAAAAAATGACACCATAAATCTAAAAAAAATAAAAAAAAAAAAAAAGAAAGAAAATTCAATATGATAACAATTTTCAAAAAAATGACTCATAATCTAAAATTAGTACCATCTAACTACTCCAACACAATATTTGTTTTATTTCATATGGTTTCACTTTTCATAAAATGACACCAAAAACCTAAAATTAATATTCCCAATTAATTTTTTTTTTATTTGATGTGTCACTTTTCATAAAAGGAACAAAATATTGAAAATATCGTCGATATTTCGATTATCGGTGAAGGTCGATAGGATATCCTTTACCTATAGTCGGTTAGAATAAATATTTTGGATTTTTGTCGATATTTCGGTAATTTTTTTTATTCTTTTAAGTCTATAATGGTTTAAAACCTACAAAATTTCAAAAGTCATGTGTAGTTAGGAGGTTTCAAACCTGCCCAAAACCAGGAATTAGTGCACACTTCATCCGCTGAGTAAGCTTTTAATCAATATGTATAATGCGAGAATATTTTTATATTCTCTTTATTATTTATGGTATTTTACTACTTTACATTATTTTTACATTATTGTTTTAACATTATCACTTAATTTTATTTTTTTCATAAAGATGCTTTCATACATTCAAAAAATTTAAAATAAATAAATTATAATGAGCCTATATTTTATAAAAATATCTATCGATATTTTACCTATATTTCCAATACATTTCATAAATCTAATTTTCGATATATCAGTATTTATCGATATTTTGATCTTTTGTTACTTTTGTAGTATATCCATCGATGTTTTGCGATATTTTCAATACGTTAAGTAAAATCACAATTTCGAGATATATCCGTATTTATCGATATTTTGATCTTTTGTTGCACATAGTATCCTTGGGTAAATGAATATCTAGATCTTGTCATTTTCATGAGCAAACCCAATATATATACGCCCAAAAGTCAAGAAGATAATAACTTATATTGTGTGGATGTCCACGTCCAATGACTTTGCATGTAGTGTGGATGACCCGGCACTCACAAAAGTAGTAGCTCCTACTCATTATCTGGGCATGCAATCTGCTCCTTTAATTATAAACTGTTGACACTTTATTTGTGTGGAAATGTACTGTTACTCTCAGGAATAAACTATATCTCTACTATTAAATTACAACAACTTAATTGTCTGGGGAAATCCCTCAAATTAAGTCTAGTAGCCTGTCACAACTTCTTAGAATTGGGTCTTTTAGAACGATAACCTCAATGGTTCCATCCCCTCAAATTAAATATTATGATTGAAACTCATCATGTGCTCAGTTTGGCCTTATACTTTGTCTTTTATGCAAACATTTGGTGTTTTTGTTTAATGTACGCTTCCATGCTCTTGAGTAAAAATACGAGAAGGGGCCGTGAAATGTAGAATAAAAAGAAAAAAATGAAGAAAAAATTAAAATCGAGTTAAATTAATCTAATATATTATTTTTATTTATAACTTCAAATCTATTTTTTTTTCATTCATCAAAATATAAACAATTTAAGAATGTATTTCTTTGAAATTTTAATTAAATAACAAATATAAGTCATTGTTTAGGAACCAAATACAATTTGAAGGATTTTGGGTCAAATATTCATCTTAGATTGTTAAACCCATTTTCCCTATGAATGTGCTCGTAGGGAAGACATTGCTCCACCCATTAGATTTCTTAGGAGGTTAGGAAATGAACCATTAAGGTTGTTGTTAGAAAGAGTCAAACATTTTAGATTTTGACAGGCTGCTAGACTGGATGGTACATCCCCCACCAAGTTGTTTCTGCTTAAATCAAGATTGAATAACAAGGTTAAGTTACCGATTGAGGACAGTATTCCTCCAGAGAGTTTGTTTCCAAGCATACCTAATGCTTGCATTTTATGAAGCTTGCCGATGTTAGGAGGAATGCTACCGGTGAGGTGATTCATAACCAAGTCAAGGTATGTTAGATTTACAAGATTCTCTATGCCCGAAGGGATCGTCCCATGAATCTAGTTGATTTCCAGATCTATCCATGAAAGTTGGGTTGTGAAATTAGCAATTGTGCTAACTAAAGGACCTTTGAGAAAATTATGGCTAAAAGCCATTCTTTGTAATTGAGTGCAATTTACTACAGAGAATTAATGAAGCTCAAATCATCTCTCCAATTGAACTGCTGTTCAAGGCCATGTTTATGGCTCGAAGGTTTACAGCCTTCCCAAATTCGGTGGGACTAAACCAGTGAAATTGTTTTTGGGGAGAAAGGTACCTTCAAGCATTGAAGCATTTGATAATGAACTAGGAACAGGCCCTGTGAATTGGTTTTCTGCAAGAACTAGCTGCCTAATATGAGGAAAGGCAACGCCAATATCCAGACTAAGACTTCCCTCCAGTTGGTTAGCTCCAAGTCCGATATCACGCATGTTTGAAAGATTGTACACAGAAGAAGGAATCGTACCTGTTAATCTATTGATACCTAGTTGAATCCTTTCTATAGTTGTTCTACCAAGCCCCTCAGGAATGCTCCCTTCGAGGTTGTTGTCGCCTACTAACAATAGAGTGAGAGATGAAAGGTTCCCAAGTGAGGCTGGGATCCTTCAGTAAGTTGTTATTAGCAAGACCCAGCTCTCAATTTCGATAGGGAGCCAAGTTCTTCTAGGATTTTGCCTTCAAGCTTGTTGTCGACTACATTAAGTTCCCTGAGCTCCGAGCAATGTGTGATATTGGTAGGGACGATTCCTTGAAAGGAATTGTTGCTAAGAAAAAGAACTCGCAAGCGGAATAAACGATTCGGAGGGTACTTTCCCATGGAAGCTGTTGTTTTGCAAGACTGTCGTTCTAAGAAAGGTGAGGTTCCGGATGTGGGGTGAGAGGGATCCCACCAGTCCATAAGAAAATAGATTAATCCGATGACTCGGTTGACATGTCGGCGACTACAATACACACCCGACCACCGGCAAAAGTGGAGAGCGTCATTCCAAGAACTCAGCATCCCGAGTGGATCCTAGGTGATCCCAGTCTTGAAAGCAATCAAGGCAAGTCGATCTGTTTCATTTTGCTGCAGCATGCTACTGGAAGTGATGGGAAGCCGTAAATGGATGCACAACACGACTGTATACAGCAAAAAGAAAAACGCGAAGGCCTTCATACTCCACTGGATCATTAATTTCAGAAGCCTCTTATATATGTTTCCAACAAACGTGGAACATTAATTATTACGTGCAGTTCTTATTTATTTCACAATTCAAGATGACTTGAATTTATGTTCATGAACCGTGTAGACTGGGTTCGACTTGACTACAAGGAATTGTGGCTCTCCATAGTTAATGTAAGACATACTTCAAATGCCAAGTCTCTCTGGTTTGACTACAAGGACGAAATCCTTTAGCCACGGTCACCGAAAACTTATCCTGAAAGCATCCAAGCATATTTTAATTGTATTCGTTTATATTTAAAAACCATTCAAAAAATAATAATAATAATAATTACTGCAGGATTGAAGAAAAAAAAACATTATTTATAAGAATTATATTTTTAAAATGCTGAAAGCTATGGATAAGTTCAGGAGCTCATAAGCATCTAAGAGTCAATGAAATTTGGAAGAACCAATAAAACTGTCTTTAATCGAGAGAGAATGTGGTGGGATAAAGCTTCCGTTTTAATCAGGAATATGGGCATATAATCAGGAATCCAAAGAAATATGGGAAAAGTGAAAAAACAAAGTAATAATTACCAGAAGTTACCTGTATCTGAACTCTATCTCTTCTTGTTAAATCAAAAACAGAGTAATTGTACCCTTCTAGGTGAAGGAGCATAAGTTGTACTGGAATCACCCCCAGCTCTGAAAATACATAGCAGAAGTTTTTTTAACACTATGATGGATAATACCAACAATTAACTTGAACTTAGTAGAAGAGCTGCTAATTGTTAACATACCTGTAGATAACCAAATTAAATAGCAATCCTAATCCTGTGTTTATTTGTCTTGTCTTTGAGCTAAAGAAAGCTATTCTAAAATAGCAATCTCAATCTGTCTACTTTATACAACATCAGTTTCTAAATTATAATTTAACGCACATGCTGGTAACAAATGAAGTAAAGGTCCTATAGATGAGTTCATGAGATCTCATCTCAATAAAAAAAAGCGGGATCACAAAATCATCAACGTAGAAAAATAAAGAGAAAAAAAAAAAAAAAACAAAGAGGTTACTACACATGGTGGGAATTTCTTTTCATTAATGGAATGACAGTCTCCTGATCTTCTAGACATAGTTAAATTTCAATCTAAGATTGTCACAAGTAAAACATAAAAACAAGGGAGGACTAGAACAGCATTGTGTATACAAAAGATGAAATAGTCCATGCTTTGCAAAATATGGTTGAATAATTGATTGCCAAGGGCAATAACATAAAGTAAAATAGAGAAGGAAAAGGTGAGAAAAAGGGTGACAACTAGAGATTTACGCTATGAATATTAGCAGGATGATTAAGTCTTTCTTGTGATCTTGATTTGCTTTCCTGGAAGAACTTCCCGAGTGAAGGATGGATGGATTTTGTTTAAGGCCTTCCACTGAAGTCTTTCTGCTATATAAAGCAGGACTCTCCTAAAACTACTCAGGAAAGGGTAGCAGGATTCAGTTAGTCCACCTAAAAAGAAGAAATATCTCCAAGAAAATAAAAGGGCAGGGGATATAGTAGAACAGGACACATGGCTGAGCCAAAGAGAACTTCACTTTTAGATACATAAATATCCAAAGTGGGGTAAAGTAAAGTCTTTGGGCAGTGTGTTTCAACCCACCATAAGCATAATACTAGTCCCTCACCTTTTCCTTACGCGAGACACCATTTAAGGCCTAAATGCAAAAACTCAGTCCCCCCCACCCACCTTCCCTTTAATTTTCTAGGGTCCCACAATAAGGGCTAGCATTGCTCATCTTGATGTCTTTAAAAGAAGCTTTGCCCTAAGGAAAGGGGCAGAGATATGGAAGGTGGGCTCCTTTTTGTTGCAGTATTTGCCTCTATCCTTCTTAACATCTCCCATATACATCTATGTGTTTTGGTAGGCCCCAAAAAGAAGAGTGACCTAAAAGCCCTTGTTTTGCAGCCATGGTAGAGAAATTTAAAGTAAAAACCTAAAGAAAAAGATAAAAACCTATGTGTTTTGCTGTTAATTGCAGCTCCATGCTTGGGGTAGTAGTTATATTTTTACTAGATTCAACATTTTCTGCCTCTCTTCCTTTACTTTTCTTTACTTTCTTGGTGACCAATCAAGAGGAACAATTAGCACGTAGCAATGGAGAAAAGTGGCAAGCATAGCTTCATATTGAAAACTGTTTCATGCAGTTTACCTAGTTTTCACGGATAAAAGTAATCTTATGCTTATCTCTTCTTTTGGCTACCTAAAACCTATAGCAACTAACATCTTGCATCATTCAAAATATTATACACCTCTGGATTTTTCCATGCAATTGGATTTTACATAGCAATTTGCCCTCTTATCAAGTCTTGATCCAGAATGGTTGAAATGAAATGTAACCACACTAAGCCTTTTCACCCTTCATCTTTAACTACTATACCATATACTCTATATTAAAAACATTGGCAATCATATATCAAGAACCAAATGAATTATTGAATTAAGAAAAATGTTTGTTGCAACAAAGCTGCGGGAGACAACGCCGGGTATGTTGTGGAATCTTTGATTCTTGTCGAAGGCAATGGTAGCAAGTGATTTCACTTCAATCTCAAGCTACTCAAAACTACCATTCAACAAGCGCAACCACACTCTATGCTTGCAACAAGTTGCTTGTTCAATCATCAGCTAATCTATAGTTGAGACCATTTTCTTTTGCTTTTGTATTTTGTTTTATTTCCCACAGTATTTTTGCGATTCCACATTTATTATTTATAAAATGTATATGGTTGTAAATGTTGGTTGAAAAATGCTTGACTAACATGTTGCAAAAGCTTTGGTGATTTTTAGTTTGGTAAGATAATTGGGTTATTGTAATCATGTTTAGAGACTTATTCAATTGATTAGCCGGGGTGTTATTTTCTGTTATGATTTGGGTTACAGGGTTTCCATTATTTCTGAGACTTTCTCTATTCACACTATCCTCACGGTATTTACCGCCTCACTTAACTTCATGGCCTTCTCCTATAAAACACAATTTGTATTTTAATTACCCGTGATTTCGGTTATGAATTATGAGAAATTGTAAATCCCACACAAAAAGATGACTATTGAAAGGCATGTCATATAAATCGCTAAAGATCTATACAATTTAGCATTAGTTCGGGGGTTATTAATATTGTCTCCCTCATTTAAGTACTTTTCATCTCTATTTAAAATTACTATTCTTAAATGAAAAAAGTATACCAAACAAGCCCTTAAATATGCATCAAATCGATATGTAAATGACATTTTTCTTGATTTGAACAACAAATAAGAAATGTTATAATCAGTAGTATCCCGGCCCCCTTAAATGTTTCACATCTTGGCATTAGTTCTTAGGATACTCCTGATGTTGGTCTCCCTTGAATTGAATTTTAAGCCCTTAATTTGATTCAGTCCTTCTGAAACCAAAATCAACAAATTGGCATAATGCAATCAATATGAGAAGCCAAAAATCATTTATTACAACTAAAGAAATAGCATTTGAAAAATCAGTCCAAACAAAATCTAGCAAAAGTGGAGGAAGAAGGGAAAATCAAAATCAGTCCAAATAAAATTCAAATCAAATTCTAGAAAAAAGCGAAGAAAAATTAGAAAAATCAAAATGCGGTCAAAAACAAGTGAAAAAGAAGACAAACCGGAGATTAGAGAAAAGGCTAGGTGAAGGTTCTTCTTCGACGCGTGCATCTCCCGCTTCAGTAGGTAGAAAAAAAGGAATCCTTTAGTGAAACCCTAGAGTGAGAGATAGAAATGAGACCAAGCGAAGAGAGGTCAAGGTCAAAGGTCACGATGATGGATCATCTCACACATGAAAATTTTTGGGTCGATCTCCCGAGAGCAGAGTGAGAAAAAATGCGGAGAGAGAGGTATAGAAAATGGATGGAATGGAAAGAAAGACGAGGTTGGGATTTTGGAAAAATTTTGGGAATTTTCTCGAGAAAATATGTGGAGGAGCAAGAGTGAGAGAGAGTCAGTCTTAATTTCAGTTCAGAAGGTTTCAAATTTCAGACCATTGAGAGAAAATGAGAAACACAAAAGCTCTTAGACTGGCCTTGTACACATATTGCTTCAGTATGAAATGCAAAAGCACGCATGTCTTCCAAACATGTAAAATGATAGGTCTTGTTGAAGCTAGCAGGTGATCAAGATGATTTCAAACATGATTTCAAAGCTCTTGTTTATGAGGTAATGCCATGAGGTAATTCGGAAGAATGGTTGCATCCAAAAGTAGGTGATCAAGATGCACATGAAAAGCTTTACTTTGAATTACGACCGATATTGCCATCACAGCTTCAAGATCAGAATATCTTTATAGTCACTATGATGGCATTATTGTTCATAGTGAACTTAATTCTTAAGCCTAACAAAGTTACTAGTACCACTATAAGGAAGAAAGCCTTTAGCCGCGGTCATCGACCCTGGCTAAAAGTGTATATAATGCAACTATCAAATATAGTTGCGGATGAAGACAACCGCAACATGGTATGGCTATAGGTAAAGTGAAACTATAGACGCGCTACTTCATAAACCACTTAATTATAGGCTCTTCAATTGGTCAACAATTTGGAATAGTTTATAAATGCAATTTGAGGTTGATATAGTGTATACCTAGCTATAGCGATGGTTTATAGCGCTGCTTTCGTTGGACTTCGCCATAGGGATGTTTTATAACTGCGCGTGTGCTGGACCCTAGCTATAGGGATCGTTTATAACCTTGGTTTTTGGTTGACCCCTGCCATAGGGATGGTTTATAACCATGGTTTGTGGTTGACCCCGACCATGGAGATGGTTTATAGCCACTGGCTTTTGTCGACTGGCCAGAGATGGTTTTAGCCGTGGTCGGGTCGACTCTCGCCATATGGATGGTTTATAGCCGCGGTTTGTGGTTGAGCCCAACCATAGGGATGGTTCATAGCAGTGGTCTTATTTTGATCATCTAGCCGGGAAACTCAAGAAACAACCTTCGGTTTGAAGAATAAAAACGCTTCATAGCGGTTGTTTCGTGGAAAAAAAAGAGTACCAGAAAAATGATTCAGTGGGTCCAGATTGCAATCTAGAGGTTTTTGGAGTTCATAAGAAAATAACAAAGCTCATTCAGATTGGATGCAACTTTGAGCTCCATCCATGTCCAAAGAAGAGATGTCCCCACAAATTAAAGCTCAGGTGCCTACTTCAGGACCAAACTTTCGTATTATTTTCTCCATTTGTTTTGAAACCATAAAAGTAATACAAATCTTGCAGTTCTAGGCATTTTGGTTACAGTATGGAAGCATTGTATTTGCTTAAAGTTTTTAAATATTACCATCTTTGACTTTTGAAGAGAGTAAATAGGGAATGAAAGTAGGCCCCTGGGAAAATTAATGTTAGGTAAGATTTAAATCCAACTAATGCAGTTGAAAAAGAATTGAAACGTGTGAGGATAAAAAAGTTTTATCCTAGATTCCTAGTACAACCATGTGACCAAAGGATTGAAGTATTGTGAGTTGAAACCAACCATGATCGAGCTAGAGTTTGGCTTATTTCATAGTCATGAGCTTCGATTTCTCTTACAGCCTGAGATACATACCAATGGGCTCCTTCCCTTTGAGTCCCCGATATTGTGTTCCACTTTTTTGAGGCTATAAAAAAGGCTACATTGCCAAGCACAATAATCACAGTTGGTTTCTATGTCGGGTCAACATCTTCCCATTCCACGCCAAAGCAATCTCCTAATGTTTAGATTCTGCTCTTTGTGGATCGCACCACCATTATATACCATAAAAATTAAGTCTTATATAATATATTGTAATGACCCGTACCAAATAATACAAGTTTGAAATCAATAATTCAAAATACTTAAGCTCGACCAAAGTTGACAGGTTTGACCACTTAGTGGGTCACCAAAGTCAATTTTCACTAAAGAAGAATAATTTCGCTGACTAAGGCACCATTTCGTAGACATCTCATTATATGAAATTCATAGACTACTAACGTCACAAATCCGACTTACTGACAAAAAGTTACTACTATTAGAAGTTCAACAAAGAAGACTTTATCATTGGGCCCAAATTATGCCCTGATTTTTACCCTAAATCAATTCTAGACCTGATAAACATAGTTTAGATTCAAATGAACCTTAGCCCTAAGATATTTTCAAGCTCAAAACTCTAGAAGGAGCTTCTCCAAACCGACCTGAGCCGTCATTTTCGACCATTTCATCACCAGGGAAGACGGAACCAAATGAGGCACCATCGCCATCGCATCAGACACGCACGCACTATGTGCACCACCACGTGACGATGTCGCCGTAAAATTTCACCGCCAATCGCCAACGGACGCGGATCGCCGCAAGCGCGGCGGCGCCATCGCGGGTCACCAGAGCCTTGATTTTTCGCCATTTCCGCCAGTTCAGCACCGAGCAGTTCTTTCCACCATTTTTGACCTTTCGAACCATCTACGTGGGTCCTTTTTGCAGATTTCGTAGACCGCTGGAAGTTATATTGAAAACGAATCGGCCGGTTAGATCGGGTTTTCCGCAACCACAATGACCGCTGACCAATGTAATGGTACCAATGAGTTCTGGTCTCTGGCTTTCCATTGATATGTGGTTTGTAAATTTTGATATCGTTTGGGTCAATTTCCATTTTTAGGTTGTTTCGTAATTACCGAAGTCGGGACTGAAATAGAGTAATCGACAATTTGGCAAAATTGAAGTTGTATTAGTGAAATTGATATTTTTAGGAATTATTGACTGCCTGAATTTTATAATTATTCCTATGAAAAGCCCCAATTTGTATCGCCTATAGTGACACTCAATCGGGACCCTGTCGGAGTCCAATTTTGATGGTTTCATAGTTCTATCAGCTTATTCCTAAGGCCTTCGCATCCTAAGTTGTTGGTTCGCTTATTAGAGCCTAAGCTTATTTACCCATATTACGTGCACCGCCTGGCCGAGACATCCCTGGCAGTGGCTGGGTGACCGAAAGGCCCATAGTCCGCGGAGTGGTTTATATGCTTTAAATGATTCGATATTATGCCATATATCTATATTATGATTTAATACTTTACATACATATACTGCTTAATTCGATGGTTGGTTGCATTCAAACATGATTTCGCTTTCATGATAAAAAACAAGTTATCATTTCATGTGAATTTGTCAACATTTTAACTATTTAAGTTTTTTGATCGTATCATGATGAGCCTGCAGTTCGATACTTTGGGTACATGGATCGAGGTCAGAAACCATCTTGAAAACTATTGTAAAAGAAAAGGGTGGATCTTGAGATTTTCAGGGACTACCCCATACTTCGTGATTACCGAAAGGTAACATGTGAGAATGGGAACTAAGCACACGCTTACTGCTTGTGGGAGGCCTGCTTGACCCGACTCCGCCATTAGGTCGCACGCCGTGGAGGTCGCCTGACCCCGACGGTTTATTAGCCGCCACACACGGAGGTCGGGGTTTGATTCGACGGTTTGGTATTTTGCCTGCTACTTGACGCGGAGGCCTGCCAATCTTACTCGCTTGGTATTTCAGTTTGCCACTGGACGGAGGCCTGGCTTCGACCACCGCTCGCATTCCCGAGTTTGCCACGTAACGTGGAAAATCGGTTCGACCCGACGGTTTGGTATTCTGGTCGGCTACTTCAGAACGGAGGGTCAGGCTTGACCACTGCCAAGTATTCGGTCTGCCACTTGACGTGGAGGCTTCACATCGACGGCTTGATGGGCACAGACAACGTTGGTTTATGTGGTATGGACGTTGTCGATTTTCTAAACGGGTATAACTATTAATACCGTGGCTTTGCATTCTACAGGTTATTTTATCACTCTGATTGACTGGTTACATGTTTCAGGCTCGCTTTATGTTTCTGTGTACAGCCTGCATTATGTTTTCAATATCACTGCTTAATTTGTTGAGCATGATCTACATGCTGACTTGGGGTAAAAGTCGGGCTTGCGGAATGTTTCAAATCCGGGAACTTTAAGAGTGAACTGAAGGTTTGTGGAGAGAATCATCAAATGATAAAAATGCTATTTTTCCTTATAAACTATGCCACCAATTAGATTGTTTATCTCACATTATTGCTTTAAACTGCTCCTAGTCCAGACAGCCTCGTAGGCCTATTCACGCCTCATTTGACGTCGCTTCTCTCCGCCACAAACATTTTACTCTATCGCATTTATCTATTCTGTTATCGATTGACTTATCTCATTTTACTGTACCCCTAAATCCACAATACTTAACGCTCTAATATATTCATGGAACTTTTACAAGACCTCATTTATAATTGTCATGGGTTTTATACAATATTTATGTATAATTCAATAAATTTACTATATTGTGTTACTCCCTTCCTATAGGGTTCCAATCAAATCTTCCCTAGGGATTATACAGTGGGACTTCACTAGGCGGGACCACCCGGGAAATCCGAGGAGGGTATCCGGGTCGGGTCCTGTCAATATCATATCAAGAAGCAGAGCATGCAATCCATCTAGTGAACAGCCTATCTCTCCGTAGATGATCCGATATAAACAGAGAGTGATTGCGTAAACCTAAAGGAAGTTTTTATGATAATCACATTGTCTTCCTTCCTAGTCTCAGACATTGCTTCTATTACACCGATCTTCATTCCCGTGGAGTCAGAAAGTCTCTGTTTGGAACATATGTTAGATATTGTAGCGCTTCTTTTCTTTATTGTCTTATCGTATCATGGGTCCTATGAGGTATATATAAGTCCAATATAATAAAGGCTGGGGATTTTTTCCAGGAAATAATAAAATTGTGGATTCTCTTTTCCTAATATGGTATCGTGAGCCAAAGGAAAAAACCAATTTACTTTTTCGATCGTGTTTCATTCCGATCACTTTCTTCTTCCCATCCATCTCAGTTTGATCTCTCCCACTGTCGCAACCCGCTGTGGGCCACACCAAAGATTTTCCCGCAGCCTTCTCCCACTGAAACCCACATTCCGGCGCGCACGAGGCCGACCTACACTCCAGTTGGCAACCCCGCCAAGAACAAAGATCGCACGCGTCACTCGCCTCCCCTTTCTCCTCGGCATTTCCATCAAGCCCACGCGCCAAGGCTGGTGCGACGCGGGAGTGTGGATCCTTCCAGACAAACTCATGATCTGCAGTCGCTCCAGCCCGCCTTCATAGCTCCATCCTCCGCTTACCCACCCCGAAGCCTCCCCATCCACCTTTGCCCATTTTGCCCCGCCGCCTTCCGCCACATCATCTCTCCACTGCCAGTCCTTTTTTCTTCTTCCGGGCCCACAACACCATGATTTAAGTCCATAACATGACTTGCTCCACAACATGATTCAATTCTCCAATAGTTCTCAATCCAAACGTGATTCAATCTCCAAATATGGATATGGCACCAAAAATCCTATTTTACTATTTATCTCTGATTCGACTATCACATCAGAAAATTCATCGTATAGAATTATTCTTTTCCGATCACCAGGGTAACTCGTCATGATAAGTTACAGACCATCTTATTACACGGGATGCTATACCTAGTGTTGACAAGGTAATTTGAAGAAAATAGATGCACAAACTATAAAGTATTATGGCTTCTGCTGATCCAAAAATTTACCATCTTCGTTTATAGACATGTCTGTAAGTTTTAACTGAAAAAGTTCTATACATGAATGATATCCAACGCCTTTATAAGGTGGCTTTTGCTATTATCAATATCCGACAACAAGACGTGGATTTATCTAATTATATTACGATTGCTCCTCTTATGAGTTCTCGACACTGATGCCTCTATCAGTGACGCCAACAAAGAAAAACCCAGTCGACAAGTCTCTTCATGGCCTTACTCATCACTGCTCATCCAGATCTCTATAATTCTCCGAGATCGATTCAGTTCACGCCTATCCTCGATGACACCGCCACATAAAGGGCTGATCTAGATGGATATTTTAGCAACCAAAAGCAACATCTTTCAATTCACTTTCTTCAAACGAAAGACTCGGGGAAACTCAAGTACTTTCGGGAATGAGATAGCTCAACCAGCTTCCGTGTAGTCCTCTCCCAACGAAAAGTATGCTTAGACATCTCGAAGAAACCTAGTTAGATTGTAAACCTATGACACTCCTATGGATCTTAATGTCAAACTCAGATCAGACAGGGGAGTCTTCAGAGATCCTTAGAGATATCTGATGACTTATGTAATCAACTTATCCACCACACTGAATTCACATTTCCTTCCCAGAAGTGTTTAAATAATCTTACTACCACCATGTGATGCCAAATGCACTGGACGTCGTAATATGCATTCTTCTATATCAAAAGTACACCAGCCAAGGTGTGTTGTGGCTCATGGTCGCCACCACACCTCAAAGTTATCAAGCCACGATGCAGATCAATGGCTCACCCACGTATAGATCGCCCATTTCGTGGTACTATGTTTTCGGTGGTAACCCACATCCCATATAAGAAACAAATACAAGGCTGATCTAGCTCTAAAGCCGAGCATCGAGCCATGGCCCTCGACAACATGTGTGAACTCATATGGTCGGTAGACACCTTCTCTGCAGCAGATCTGAAATGACAGAATGTATTTACGTCTATATGATAACCAAAGTTACTGTATATCATATCTAATCCAAATTTCTTCCATGAAAGGACCAAACACATTGGAAGTCGAATGCCACTCATTAGAAAGAAGATCGATCGTGATGTATGGCTACTAGCTTTGTCAATTCAAAATGACTGAAACTAGCGTACATCTCTTTAATAACTTCTGCAGGGCCTAGAATTAAATACATTTGTAATGTTCATGATATTTTACATATATGCCCCACGAGAGGGAGTGTTAGATATTATACAAATTTTTCTTTATTGTTCTTATCAGATCTGGTCCCATGAGTGTAGTTATATATAAGTCGTCCAATATGTAATGTAAAAGCTAAGACTTTTCTTCCAGAATAATAAAATTTAGGGATTAACTTTTCCTTTAATAATGAGGTTTGATAAGAAGAAAGTGCAACCACTTCTCCAACATGTGCAGACTGTAGAGTCTCCAAGATATAGCAGTAAAAGGTAAAAGGCTTGAACCACTTCACTACTGATGAACATGCTCGCCTATAAGAACCTCAAAAGTGGTAGAAATTTCTAACATGTATGATCCACCAGTAAAACTAAAGTTAAAATCATAAGACATTTTGTACTTTGAAGGTCGCCGCCGTGACAACATACAAATATATACTAAAAGTGTAATATGAAATAGAAATGTTTATCACCTCAAACACTCTTCTTCCAAACTATGTTAATTAAGTGTTCCTTGATCATCCCGTGATATGAACATCGAAGATGTAGTAATCACTACATCAGAAATTTTGTCAGTCAAAAGCTGAAAAATACTTCGCCATTAACACGCCAAACCCGCAGACAACTGGGTGATGAAAGATCCATCAATGATAATACTCGAGAAAGTGAAATCTAGATTTGCAAGAGAGAGAAATCTAGAAACAACACTTTAAATGTCCAAGAATGAATCCACATGGCATGAGACAAGAAACGAATCCACATCGTGAATGAGGTCTTAAGACATGTGTTGTCTATCATCTCAAAATTATCAAAATGGAATTGGGAATAGGGTTGCCTCTATAAAAACTATGCCTCAACAGCGAACTCATACCATTGGTCTGTATCAGAACTTAATAAAAGATTTATCACATAAATGAGACACCAAGGAACAATGAATGCTGATACTATCTTCTTCAACAATGGATATGTTTGATTTGAAACGCTTAGATTAATTTGATGGGGCTTTTACACTCAATATTTCAAGAAACAACTAGAATAGATATATATAAACTGTTTTTATCCAAGTCAAGAGATAATTTGGACTCGAGGATATGAATTTGAGCATTGTTAAGCAAAACAATGTTCAAATACCATCTTATTTATTTAGTCAGATTTTGATAAAAGTATAAAATTTTAAAGTTAATCTTATAATTAATACATTAACAAAATACATATTTTTAAGTCTGTGGGACTTTCTCGTTACATTCAAAAGGTCCTGTCTAGAAGACCCACTGTCATAATTTTATATCACACACAAGGCAAAATTTGAATTCACTAAAGGTTTCTATGACCACTATTTCCAAATGCATTCCTTTACACAAAGACTTATTTTTTCTAAAATACTCAGACTAAGAAATGATGTTGCTCCACTATAATTCTTACTTCAAAGCTCTACTCACAGACTATGCACCTTACTCATTCTTCTGCCTCTCATTTGTGTTCAAAGATTAGAGAGATACTCGAGTTTGTCCCAAAATACTTTTAAAAATAAAAAATGACGCCCAAAACCCGGGTTCGCTGACCACCACAACTCATGGAATTCACGTGTCCACACAGGCACGACATGTAAAATGTTCGACAATTATATCCATTCAACACACCATATTTTATATAAAATGATTTATTTACAATTGTATTAATTACAATTTATACAAAACCGGCTTTCTAGCCCAAAATTTACAAAACAGAAAATACAAGATAAGGCCATCTTGGCCGCTGGTTTAAACCCTGATACAGCCCATCCCCACGCTTCACTGGGTAAGATATTCACTGACGGGTATGTCGCAGAGGGAATTTCATCAGTTACCCCACTGGCAATGCAATGGCACACTAACATACAACACATGCTATATATCGGTACTGTAATATATGAAATACAACAAATCCATGACATCATTTATTCATTATAATAATAATATAACAGCTCATACTGGTTATACATCCACGCCGTCTGGAACAAACTCACACTACACAACATGCTATTCACCCATGGCAACAACACACATCACACAATCACACAAACTGTGGATCGTCCAAACACTCCTGGGATTAACTTGGCCCAAAGCTTGAACCAAACCCAACACCATCCAGCCTCAACAAATCCCCATCCATTACAGATAACTTTAAACAAAAGCAAAGCAAAGAGGAGAAAAACCTACCTTTCTGAGCGCTAAATGAAACTCTAAAACTGAACCCACTTGTGTCCTTGCCGTGGAGAGCAACTTCTGCTCCTTGCCCGCCTAAGTCGACTTGGGTCTGACTGAATTTTAGAGAGAAGGAGCCTCTCTCTAAAAACCCTCTCTTCCTCACTCCCTTTTCTACGGCTTCTCTTCCTTCCCTCTCCCAAACTGATTTGGAAGACGGTCAAGAGGAAAGCCCTCCTGATCGCCACATGTCCATTTCTACTGGACCTCAGACACCTCCCTTTATCCTTATCCATCTACCCAGATATCCCTCTAATGGTACGATGCCATGTCACATGTGAGCCCCACTTGAGCTCCATATTTGACTGCATCTCATCTTGACACACAGCTTCTCCTTGGGCCACTCTTAAGGCGCTGCTGCCCCGCACTCTCTACGCGCTCGGAAACGCCAAATTCGACTGCCTTAATTCAACGAAATTACCGAGGTAGCTAGATTTCACAGGATAATTCCTGAATGAAGATGTCTGCCATTATCCCAGATCAGAAAATTCGATTTTCAATCAAATTACCATTTTACCTCCTTCAGGACCAGATTTTTTCCGGTCTCACATTCTCTCGCAATTTCGCCTCCGAAATTCCATGCACATACGATCCAACCACGCAGCATGACCCTGCCACAACCCAATTTCGCTTGGTAAACGCTTAACCTTCCCAAGGTCATGATCATCGACAAACTCAATGGGTCAGCCAACCAATCCACGTCCCAATGATATCCATTCACCGAACCCTCGCTTCGCTCACTCAACACCAACAAAATTAATGGTAATCAACTCTCAGTCACTCTGTTCTATCACCAATCCTGTCCGGTGATAAACTATATCCGATAAGCCATCTCGAGTCACCCCGACTCCTATCACTCAACTCTAAGTCCGTGATAACCATATCCGCGGTGTTTCCTCTCGAGTCACCCCATCATCATCCAACCCTGTAAGTCTAGTGATAATAACCATTTCCAAACAAAAGATTGTTTTTAAATGTGGGCAATCCTCCTGATATAATGAAGGGACATACTCCAACACTTACTGTGACAACCTCCCATGTATATCACTGGTACATCCATCGATTGATATTAGATATGGACAACCCTCCGATGTATATCAATTGCACATCTCACTTAATGATATTGTGTGTAATAATCCACATAACACTGGTACACTCAATCATTGATATTGTATGTGGACAATCCTCCGATGTAAATCATATGGACAACCCTCCGAGTATATCAACTGGACAGCTCTCCGACGATTGATATTGTATGTGGACACTGGAGCAAATAATATTGCTATCAACTTCCTCTAATGAATCTCTCTTCCAGAAAACCCTCATGAATCTCACTCCTATTGCTCTGGGGGAAATTTCAGATATGAAATGCAATGAGCTATCATTTCAATCCATTAATTGTTTGATGTTGTCTTTATTAATCAGCCTATCATTAATCTAACACCACAAGAGTTGATTCTATAAACTGTACTCATTGATACACCACATCTGACACCTATCACAAGGACGACTTTACTATAATCACACCTCATGTTATGCATGCTTTGCATGTATAATGTAATATATTACATCAAAACAACCCAGTAATCAACATAAGCAAATCTAGGAGATCTTTGAATCTAACCTCATCATCCACAACTCACCCCATCCTGGTAAGAACATCCATCTCCGGCTTCTAAAGGTCTCAACTCTAAGCCCAATCCATCATTGCAGATGCAACAATGAATAAATTCGATGCATCTACTTAACGCCTACTTTAGTCAACAATGCAAGAATAGAACGATCTCAGATATTTGACTAATCCTGAACCTACCCATTGTATATCAGACTTCCAGGATAATAATCTCGCCTCATGAACCAAGGTTACTTGTAATAATGACACCATAGTTCACCAAACTCGGCCTGTAAACCTCGTGAGCCTCGACCTCGACCTACGCCTGCTCCCATGTGACCCGTCTGGCTGGCATTAGGGTGCCAGGCACCCTGAATTGATACTGCCCCCGAATCCATTTAGGGGAAGGAGGAAACAAACCACAAGTCCTCCCCACCCTACCCACTGATCCGGACCCGGCCAGCCCTGGGGATCCCCATCAGGCAACCCTACTTCAAGACAGTTCAAGCTCGCTGCAATGGTAGCACACCATCTGCCCATCCTGACTGGCAACCCTAACTCGTCTCACTGATATCTGGACCCAGGTGTCCCACAACTTCTGATCTCTCGCCCTCCGTGGGCAATCCTGCCCAAAGTGTCCAGCCGTCTTAAATAACAGCATCATCTCGCCTCCGACTGCGCCCCATCCCGCCATGGTCTTGATAATCTGCCCTCGGCTCCGATATCCTGCGAAATAGAAGTCTTTGCTTCTTTCTCTGCCGGAGGAAGATGAATCTTCCTTCCTCTAGTACCAGCACCCATACCCCTCGGATGCCTCCTCTGCAGTATGTCGCCTACCTTCCTCAGTTGCCCCGCCAGACTCATCCCAGCAATAGTAAGAACACTCCCATGTTCTTCTTCATCAAAGGCCTCGCCGGTCAAACACTGTGGTGCTTTGGCTAGCACTGTGACGACCTCACGCCCTTCCTCTGGACAGCGCATTTCCTCCATGTTGCAATGGCAACAAGATTCAAGCATCCTTCATTTTTAACTAGCAAGATGATGCCACTCATAAAATAGACTTGACAACCGGTGAACCGACTGCTTCCTATGGTGCGAATCGCTGAATCACTCAATTCAATTTATTTCAAAATTTCATATCTATCACTGATTCAAAGGTCCCTAAGGTTATAGCTCCTAACCTTACCATTCTCCATTTTCCCTATACGCAGATTTCACCATGCATATAATTTCCTATGGCCACCTATGCACTGTAATTTGTATGCATCATTCTACAGCAGTCCATTCGACGAAATTTAAAACATGCACAATAATGACGTATCTCAAAGGGTAACCTTGAGATTATCTGTCAGCGACCAAAATAAAATTTTCACACACCATGTCAAGGCAATTAATTTCAATAACGTGTCTCAAAGGAAATGCAAATTTCGAGACACTATTCACAATAATCGCAGTAAAAATTTTCACATACCCGCTTTAATGCATTTATAATAATTGTAAAAAAAAAAAAAAAAAATAATATAAATATTTCATTTTAATCACACACAATAAAATTTTTAAAAATTTTGTATTTTTTTTAACTCATTTAACAAACCGCTCATGAACAAAGGTCCATGAACAAATGATTCAAACAAAGGATCGCAAATGCCAGTAATCGAATCAAACCCGGGTTGCGCACGCGGCGCACACCCAGGCCCATGTCGCTGAGCACACCACGCAGTGTCTGCGTCGCGCGCCGTCAAGGCGACACAACGCCCATGTCGCAGATGTCGCCCACGACAGCGCCAAGACAAAGTCTTCGCGCGCAGGTCACGCGATAGTCTACGCCTGGGCGCATGTCGCGACCACCCCGCTCTTGCCTACCCAACCAACATGTCGCACCGCCATCATGTCGCTGGCATCAAGGCAGCTAGAACTCGGCCGCGACATCAACCTGCCTGACACCGCTCTCTCGCTTCGTACCTCAAGCCAAAGTCGCCACCCTATGTCGACATCAATTTCATGTCATAACGCGGATCCCACACCGCGGGCCTGCGTCGCTGACATCACATCCATGTCGCTGACGTCTCCACACCGCCACACGCCGCTGACCGCCAAAATGAGCGACTTCCCGTACTTTCGCCATGTCGCGACGCCAGTACGATGTCGCGACTCAAAGATCACGCCTATGTCGCGACATCGAACACGTCGCACTTCAGATCGTCAGCCATGTCGCGACATCAAGTTCATGTCGCGACACCGTTTCTACTGCCCACGCCGCTGCCCATGTCGCAACCTCGCAATGATGTCGCTGGCATCGCTTGTACGCTCTTTCGCACGTCACGACGCCATGTCGCGAATCTCCTTTCAGCCCACCCATGTCGCGACTTCACTTCGATGTCGCGACATCGCCTCCAACTCGCCACTTCCCGTCGCCCAGCCAGTCGCGACGCATTTTCCCGGTTGCCCTCATCCAACCATCGCCACATCCTGAATCCATGTCATGACCTCAGTCCTAACCCAGCCGGAATTTTTTTTTTTTCATCCGCCACTCTTTTTTTTTTTTTTTCATACTCCATTGGTGCAAAGAGCTCAACCCACTGCTTCACATAAACTTTAAAAATTTAAGAGTTGAATTTCAATTTTCCATGCATGAACCGGAACAACCTCCCGCACTTCACAACACCCATCTACTGCTATTCCAAAAACTGGAACACTGCCCAGAAAAATCAAAATTTTTTTTTTCAATTCCACCAGATATTTCCTCAAGGTATTCTGTTGATTTAGTTTAAAATAATCGCTCTTATCCACTTCTAAATTTAGAATTTAATTACTCAAGTTTCCTTAGCGAAACTAATGAATTTCTGCATTCCCACAAATTCCATTCGCTTCATGTTCAAAAAATCGAGCATTGCCCGTAAAATATATATTTTTCGTTCATTTCTTGCTTATTTCTCTGGACTATTCTAGCTTCAAAATTTCCTCGAACATCTAAGGTTAGATTTTTTTCTCAATTCCAGTGCCTCACATTTTTCCTATGCCACTCACCAAGCATAATTCACACACTATAACAAACATGTTATACACCATCACATCATTTATCACCAAAATGCACACTGATGTATGATCTAACCCAGGCTCCATCAAATCCCAGTATATCGTAGATACCTAACTCTACACCCACCGAGCTCCCACAGACCGCTACCTTGCTCGATACCATGTCGTGGACGCCCCAAAACCTCTCGGGTCCAAGACTACCGCCAACCTCGCTGAACCCACGTGGTCTCACGCTCAGGCACGTACATGTGTAAATGCCCCCAATTTGGGTCTCAGATATCCATTCAACACAATTATATATTTTATACAAATGATTTATTTTGCAATTGTGTTTAATTACACTTATACAAACTCCGGTTTCCTAAACAAAATTTTACAAAAAAAGAAAATACAAGATAAGGCCATCTTGGTCGCTTTTCGCTCTAGAAAAACCCTGATGCGTCCCATCCCCAAGTGCGTCTTCGATAACCGAAAAATATATTCCCACGACGGGGTGAGCAAAGCCCAAGAGAGTGGAATCTCCTACTGGGCCCCACCTGGCAAAGGCAATGGCACACCAACATACAACACATGCTAATATCACTCATGCATATATTAACATAACGAAATCCCATCATTTAATTCCGCTTATAATAATAACATAAACTTAGCTCACATGGGCTATATGACAATCCGGCTGCCTGCCTTGAATGTTCTACACTTCATGGTCAATATATCACCTACAAATAACACATCACACAATCACACAACAAACCGTGGACTGGTCTAAAAATTACCTCAGTAAGATTTTTAATCCACCTGCTTAGACTCAAACAAGACGCCATCCGTGTGCCTCAACAAACCCCATTCATTACATAACCCTTTAAACAAAAGGCAGAAAACCCCTACCTTTCCGTAGTTCAAGAACCCCTAAAACCTCGGAACCCACGTGTGAGTCCTTGGCCGAGAGCACCTTTGCTCGGGTCACGAAGCCGATTTGGCCCGATCGCCGAATTTTAGAGAGAAGGTGGAGCCTCTGAAACTCTCTCTTCCTCACTCTCCCTTTCTACATTGTCTCCCTCCTTCTCCTAAACTCGGGATTTGAAGACTTGTCAAGAGAGTCCTCTCATCGCCACATGTCCATTTCTCATCGACACCTTGGATTACCCTCTTATCCTTATCCATTCACCTTGAGATATCCCTCTACTGGCATGGATGCCATGTGTCACATGTGAGCCCCACTCGAGCCCATATTCGACGCATCTCATCTTGACACGTGGCGCCTCAGCACCTAAGGTGCCAAGTGTCCCGTGCACTTCACGCACTCTAAAAACAGCCCTGACCGTCTCTAATTCGACGAAATTGATGTAGCTAGATTTTACAGACGATTCCAACTGTCATCCGCTGTCATCCGAGATCTAGAAAAATTCTACTTTTGACCGAAATTACCATTTACCCTTCGTGGAATCTCGATTTTTTCCTGGGTCTCACAAAAAATACTAATTTAGTATAGTTTGAAAAAATGTCCAAACTATCGTGCCTCTCATTAAATCAGAGTTAGCAACTACGGTTTACGAAGTTAAAACCGTAGTCACTAACTAGGTTTTAAAACTAATTTGACATTTTTTTTCAAACTAGTATTAGATCGCATTTTTACTTAAGTACTATTATGAGACAAAAACTAATAATCTCGTCCATTGTCTTCCTGACAACTTCAAAATTTATCCATATCACATTAAAAACTTTGAAATGGAACTACAAGATCATCAAAGTCTTTATTAATTCTAATATCTGGCACTTCAATACTTTAAATCTCGCAGAGGTAATCGCCAAGAAATATACACAAATATAATGTAAAGAAAATAAGATAGAAAAGGTGCCGTTAAACCAAATCAAAACAAAGGATACTGTGACATGTCGCACCTTGGTGGTGGCCTGATACTTTCTCTATTAGATTTTTAGAAATTGTGCCGTTGACTCAGAGTTCTTACAAAGCCCTTTCAAGTAATTTTCCGGGGTTCTCAAATGATCAAATTTGGCCGCATATTGAGAGTAAAGTAAAGGCTTGAATGAACAACTGTGGAACTGCAGTCATAAAAGAATGATAATAATTGAAAGGACTTTAAAACACAAAGTGATAAAAGACAGAATCAAGGAAACATCTCTCCATGTTCTCTTTATTCAACTCATCACAAGATCCACTTCTCAATAAGTCTTCTCACTTATTCACTTCTACATTCTCAAATGTTTTTTTAGTTTCAACAATTACATACACCAGTACAAGCCAACATTCAGATATCTTTATGTCAAACACCTAATGGAAGCCAAACCTTGTTATACTTACTCCCCTCTCCAAAATGTGGAATAAAAGAAAAAAATAAACAAACAAACAAAAAGAAAAAAGAAAAGAAAACCACAATCAACCAAACCCTGTGCATCAACCTCATAGTCACTTTGTTTTATATCCGTTATAGCAGAATTACTGCAGAGCTTTCATTTTTCACCCTTTCTTCTCCCCACAACAGCCTTTCTCAACAAACCCCATCGCACTACTTACGCCAGGGCACAATAGCAAGGGAACCAACTGCACGTCATCTGCCTAAAATTAAACATTTTACTACCTATTTCTTTTTCTCGTTAAACCATTTGTCAAACATGCAACATGCATTGCCAAATCGCGAACCACAAATTTAATTTTAATTAACTACTTAACTCATTCAACATTTACATTAGATTCTCGCAAGAAAATAATGCTAAGGTCTGATTAATCAGATTAAAGAAAAAATATCGTAGCCAAAGCTGTGGCTACTAATGAGGAATTGCTGCTTCAAAGGTGTTTGAGATTACCCCATAGAAGCCGAGGTCAAAGCTCTGGTTTCTTCTCAAGATGAAAGGCTTAAAAATGATTATCGAGAGAGAGACTTCGCTGTATATGAAATCATATGGTGAGACTCAGCAGAAGGAGAGGGGAACACAGAGATATCTAGTGCATGAGGGTAAAGATCAGTTTTCTTAAGTATTTATTTTTTTTAAACAAATTATTAAAATAGTTTTGAAATTAAAATAATGTCTAAATTAACGTGTGAATGGTAATATTATAGTTAGTAACTATAGTATTTAAAAAAATCATTGTTGTATTTATTGACTACGGCATTATAAATTTTTTGAACATTTTTTAAATTAATGTCATAGTTATTGACTATGATATTACTATTTACGCACTAATTTGAGCATTATATTCATTTTCAAACTATTTTATAATTTTTTTTTCAAACTAAGAAAAATTAGGGGTAGGTCATCTACGGGCTATATGGTAGCGGTGAGACATCGACGCGTCTAATTAGCTGTCTATAGTAAGAGATTTACTTTTAGGAGAATTATATTTTAGGGTTACACGAGACACATTTGTACAAACAGCCCAATTTTAAACTACCTAAATTAAGCATAAGAATACATATTTGATTGGACAAAAATATCCATCTTACCATCTGAACACCACTGCACCCAACTTCCCTAAGCCTTCCTTTTTTTTTTTTTTTCACTGACTTCTGTGTTTTTTTAATAGAATATATTTTATAATTTTAATTAATTCTATAACATCATATCTTATTTTCAAATCTTTTGATTTTTTAATTAATAAAAACTATTATTTTAAAATTTTATTTATTTATTTATTATTTTCTTTATTATATTTTGTTTTCTTTATTTTTAATGAATAAATGTCAAAATTAATTATTTTATTTTTAATTAAATTTATAAGATAACAATTATTTCACTTATTTTAAAAATCTACTTAACTAAAAGTTTATTTTTAAAATTTTATTTATTGATTACTTTTTATTTTCTTTTATTGATTTTGTTTTGTGCAATGAATATATAAGGTAAATTGACTTGTATTTCACAAAAAATATTACCAATAAATAATTTAATAAATATACAAATAAATACTAATATTTGCTATAATATTTTAAATATCTACTTTCATATTATAATCTTATTTTTATACTTTTATATTTTAAATTTTGTAAACCCAAATTAAAAAAAAAAACTACAAGCAAACTATTTTTTAAATAAAAAAGTAATATAAAAATATTAACTATTTAACAAAAATAGTAATGGTAAGTGAGTATTTAATTTTAAAATGAGAATACAAAAGTGTTAACCCATATTATTAAATTTTTAAATATGAATTAAAATGAAAATATAATATTTATTTATTTAACATATTATGTAATAATAATGACTTCATAATCATTTTTTTTTGATATTTTTATTAATTTCATTGTTTTTTAATGAAATTTCTCTTAATAGTAAGGATTGAGTAAACTCTCTCATTACTTAATAAAAATATTACAATATTCATGTTAAAAGTTTGGAGATCATATATATTAACTCCATTAATTCTATTTATCACATCAATTAATAATAGTATGAAAAATTAAAGTTTATAAGGTTTTTTGGATGAGAAAATCCATGTTAATCGTTGAATAAAAAATAAATAAAGTCTAGTGTTAAAAATATATATTTTGATGAAAAAAAAACATATTTTCTTGGCTATTTCACAATATTTAAAGATTAATTTCATCATTTGCATGTGTTTAACATTCATAATGAAATAAATTTTAACTTTTTTTCCCACAATAAAAGTGCAAACTAAACAACTTCAAAAATTAAATGTTCCTCTCAACTTGAAGAGGTTGCTGTTCAATACAATTCAAAATGATTGCTATTCTATTAGTCAGTTAGATAAAACCAAAACTTACTTAAAAATTTAATCATTGCATATGTTAAATTTGTATAAGACATTTTTCCGTTATCCGAGGAGTTGCCAATGCACTTTTACAATCAAGATAAATTAATATATTTTTTGGTTAGGTAAGGAAAACAAAACCAAGGCTAGTCTTGTGACGCCCCAAAACCCGGGGCCCGTCTATCAACCCTCACATCACAGTTTGACGTTTGACATCTGACGCCACTTCAAAACCCGCAGAGTCTCCTTGTACGGAGCTTACCCATCATGCACTGCCATCCCTGTCCCAAATGGGGCAAGAATATAATCCAATGATATTCAATCACATGAGTAATACGGCCACTGGGGCCCATAACATACTAATATGTTAATCAAGAGAACCAACCATATAGATCCAGTTACATATCATAATACTTCTTCAAACACATATATTAAACTTAAAGAGTTCAATTATATGTAAAACCACTAAAGCCACATTCCTACTTTTCTTCAGAACTCAAATAGATTGTCGCCTCCCTGACGCTTCCCGTGTGACGCCCCCCAACTCTAAGATAGGATGTCGGCGAGGGTCACTCTTTTTTTTTTTTTTTTTTAAACTTATAACCTTTACACTTACATATTCATATAATGTTAAACAACAATTAACTTGTATTACATTCTCAGAAGAAATAATTACAAAATATAAATACAAGCTCCAAATATGAAATGTTCAACATCTACACATTTACATTGGTTACAAAATTTCATATACAAAATAGACCTAAAGGTCTTCTAGGCACCTATCATTGTGGCTTTTGACCATTGATGGATTGTCCGGTCCTCTGTTTCCTCTTCTGTACCTACACGGATTGAACACCCGTGCTAAGCTTTACGCTTAGTGGGAATATGACTTCTATTAAGAGTCACCACACTTTTATACAAATGCATATGACACATATAACATTATCGATTCTTATCATTTCATATGAGTCCTTCAATCATGTTTAGCTTCTTATCATCTTCTATATACTTTCATGTCATCATGTACTTATTTCTTGTTCTTGTAACTGTATATTATCATCAATATAGTGCTATGCTTCATATTTTCTATATATTCTCTACATTTCGCATATACCTGTCATTTTTATGTTTCATGTCTGCATAAACCTTAGAAGTGATACAGGAAACCATGAGGGCCTGAAGGTGCTGTTATCATTGTGTGAGACAATGTACTATGTTCTGCAATATGTGATACTGAAGGTATCATCACCGTATGAGACAAAGGACTATCCATGAGTGCCCTAATATGATACCCGAAGGTATCATCATCAGATGAGACAAGGACCATCCAGTGAGGTCTCTAATATGATACCCGGCTGCATCAGATGAGACAAGACCATTCATGAGTGCCCTGAATATGATACCCGAAGGTACTTATCAACAGATGAGACGTTGGACTCATTCCATGAGTGCCTCGGAGGCGTCAGGGTGACCCTTTTCACACCATCAAATCCAGATTCATGTCATCGATCTAAACGTGGTCTAATATTATCTATATATGCGTGCCACCAACCGTTCCCTAATGTGCATGCCCATCTATCCCCTACCAGTTCTAAGCGCATAATCAATGCGATTTTCGCTTAGTATATATCTCATATTCCCCGAATAATTATTGTCATTCTGTATTCATATGGATAGATATATATATATACACATAATCATATTTTCATATTCATTATATGCATAAATAACTATGCTTACCATGTATGCTTATGAGTTATTTATGAATTCATAATAGGTATCTCTAATACAAATAACTATTGTTACCCATCATCAATGTTTTTCCGTTTTCAATCAAAATGAGTTCCAATCTTATCAAGCTGTCTATTGATGCACCTCGACCAACGGGCTTTCCATGTAGTCCAAGAACACTTAATCTATTCGGGACACAGTTATGACCTCGGCTGAGGTCATAATGCCAGTCGCCTTGACGAGCGACTAACCGACGAGCTGAGCTGTCATGGATGAGCTCGCCTAACACCTCGGTCTGACATCTACCATCCTCCAGGGCATATGAATGTATTCTCACCCACCCGCCGCATGTGTACCCGCCAACAATCAAATCGGAGTTCTAAACAAGGAGATATGACCTTCCAAAGTTGGAGGTCGCGCGCAATAACCTTGACGAGTCGATTTAGCCAGATCATGACGCAGCACCGCTCGACGAGCACCGCTTCTGATGGCGCAATCGCTGATTTGTTAATCGGTTGGACGAAAGACCGCTTGACGAAAGTACCACGACAGCACCGCTTGACGAGTACCGCTTATCGCAGCACCGCTTTACGAAAACGCTTGACGACCACCGCTTTGATCACCCCGTCTGACTTAACTTCTGTTTCGACTCCACCCCTCGTTTGACGCACCTCACCCATTTGTCTGGTCTAGAGTAAAAAGACTATAACTTGGTCTACAGAAGTCCGAATTGATAAATTAAAGCCTAACATCAAGTTCATTGATGTGGGATACTACTGTATATTTTCATCTGCTAAATTTCCATTAAGAATCAAAACCTGTTTAAGATCCAATACTGTATACGGCCGATAATAGGGCATTTTCTCGGGTTCTGTAACAAAATCTTCTCAAACATATATTTAAATAAAAGCTCTTCTTAACTCAACCCTACAAGAAATGAGTTTAGGAGTTCCCAAACCCAACCATACACAAGATAGAGGGTTCTGTGTATCCATACTCTGCCTGCACCAAACTAGATCTCCATACAACCCAAGACATGTGTCCGTGCATTAACACCTAGTTTACATACACATATTCACATGGTTCCATACTTTTCTATACCAAATCATAGTTCCATACAACCCAAGGCATGTGTCCGTACACTAGCTTATACACACATATTCATGGTTCCATACTTTCTATACCAAATCATAGTTCCATACTTTTATACTCAAACTCAGAAGTTCCATGCACTGTGATCTTCTTTCTTCTTCTTTCTTTCTTCTCTTCATTTCTTTTCTCTTCTCTCCCATCCGTATTTGCTCTTTTCTCCAAGACCAAAATGAGATATTTCTTTGGTCTATCCTTATTGATCTTATCCCTTTTATTTCTTTGGTCTCTTCAACTCTTATAATATTTGCAAATCAATTTATATTATTTACAATAGCCTCAAATCTTCTTTATTATTTGTAATTTTAATCTATAATATCTTACTTTGTTTTTATCTTTATTTTACTCCTCGAATAAATATACATTTACATTTATTATACCCAAAACATAAGAAACCATAGGCAGAATTTGTGTGAAGTTACAATCTGACTTAAAAAAGTGTGTCCCAATAATTTTAAGTAGAGAGCTAATGTCAGAGAGAACCCGCCCTAAGTGGGCTACCACCACCTGCGCAAAGGCACAAGTGTTCCAATGGAAACACACATTCAAAGATGAAAATGCATGATCCTACTTGAATGTCTACAATTTAATTAACCTCGGGGATCCCGAGTCCTCTATCGACTCTCACACCCGCCTAAGCCTCGTATGAGAATATTGGCCTAAACAAAGTTATTTGTTTATAGTTGTGGTCTACCCTCCGATCCAAGTAGCGTGACTGCCTCCGATATTATATTTAAGGACTACCCTCCGAGATATATCAACTGGGCCGTCTGACGCTGATATTTTTTATATGTGATCACTGATATATGGTCAATCGTCAGTTCTCCGATGATTGATATTTTTATATGGATTACCCTCCACTATTAAGAGTTTTTGTGACAACCTCCGAACCATTTTCTAGATTCTCACTCCACATCAACCCATAGTCCTTAGGATGCTCCAGTGGTGTATGAATGCATATATGCCAATTCCAATACAAGTTTAATTCACATGGGAATATACTAATTACGCATATATTTACAAGAATTCAATCACACAATCATGTCATGCAAATTCTCATTTCATACATCAAAATTAGCTCACTGGCTAGATCAAACACGAGTGCAATTTAATTAAATCACTGACCAAACACATATTTTCACTGTGTAAAATATATTCATGTCACTATTCCTAGGAACAGTAAAACCCTAGGGTTTACGGTTCCAACACTCAACAATTCATCGGTTCACTTTGTGAACCCGCATCTCACGGCCATTTCCGGCCCCATGCATATCACAATACAATTCATTTCATAATTGCACAATTTAGCCACCCAAACCGCCTGCACAGCCCCCTTCACGGCCACCGCTTTCAGCAATGGTTTACAATTGCCCACTCCACCCCTGCCGGACCGATCAAACTACTTCATTCAAGGACTCAAGCTAACCAATTACATAATTTATCGAACCATTCATCATTCACCCAAACAGTCCGAGAAACGTATCATCGATCGCTTAGGTCCAACATTTCCCCGGTTCCGCTCAATCGATCAACTACCATCAAGGCCTTCAACCAACCGAACATTCAAAGCGCTTAAAAGAGGGCATAAAACAAAGTAGGGAGAAACCCCGTTTGAGGTTGTCAAAACCCACAAAACTGAGTCCACGCGTAGTTTGCTCCTCGTAGAATTCAGTTTCTCTCTGCCCAGACTACCACGCCTGATTGTCTGTATTTTTAGGAGAGAAGGAAGACCTTCTCTCACTTAACCCAACTCCATTTTCTGCTCCAAAGAGTTTCCACGCTCTCCCCTTTGCAATTCACGTTTATCTTTGAAATGTTGGAGATGAAGAACTGGTCAAAGTTTTGTCTCGTGACTTTCAAATCAAACTTAAAATGACCATTACATCCTTCATTTCCCATTTGATATTCTAAGACTATCTCTACGTCCATTTTCATCGTTTTCTCTACTCATGCCACTTACGGCACATGAGTACATGTTATATGTGACTTTCGTCGCATCGAAAATCATTTTACGGCACCCGAAACGCGATGCCTAGAAAAACATGCCGACTCCGACTGTCTCGAAACTCGACGAAATTTTACGTGCTGGCTAGATTTCTCGAGACGATTCCAACGGTGCAATTCGTTTCGTCATCCGAGATCTAGAGAATAAATTATTTATGAACCGAAATTACAATTTTGTAATAAATTACGATTTGCTATTTTTCCGTAAATTGGAATTTCTGTCTACATTCTCCTCCTTAAAGGAATTTCATCCCGAACTGTGACACTACAATCACTCACATGCATATGCAACGTGTTCCATCATGTGTAAATGTCATTAACTTAACAATAACATTAACGCCATCCCCAACAAGAAGGATGTGGCCCGCAAGATCGCAGGTTCGCTGCTCCACGTTGACTCCTCCACCCATAGTGCCGCTTCATAGCACCCTCACTAGCCTCACGGCCTTGCAGGCCGGCAGAAACCCGATCACGGCTTATCAACAATGCACACCGTTCCTCCTCGAAGGTCCCATTCGTGTCAACCTCAATCCGGTCCCCAATCCACCACATGTCGATCCGGCACATTTTCTGAAAGCATGGAGACGGAAACCCCGTGGACACCGACATGCCGGGCGTAACGCTAACCCAGACGCAACGGCAGCTTCACCCTCTCGAGTATCCGAACATCCAATAAACTCCTACGATACTTTTCCCACGCCGTCGAACCTGACCACTCCCTCTTAGGCATCACCTTCCCAAGAATACGCGTGATTCCAACCTCAACTCTAAGCGGTCGACGTCGCACATCCATATAGCTCTTCGCCGCCCGAGCCGTGAGAAGACGCCGTCATTAAGCTCACTCCTTCTCGAGGTGTCTCTAATCATATCAGACCAGCCGACGAGCCTCCCCACCATCCTCCAACATAATCATGACTCATGGCCTCCTATATAATAAACATAAGTGGTGCCAGCCCAGATACTCGCTCGATAACTATTGTTGTAGGCGAATTCACTAAGGGCAATTAACTTTCTACCCTTATGATCTGTAGACGCATGCTCTCGCAGTGATGTCCTCTTACACCCGTATATAACTCACCACATCGTGATCCCTACACAACCCTTGCTTCGTGTAACCGACCTTCCAAGTCTACAATCAATTAAAATCTAATTGATCACTAGTCCGCGCGCCTGAATGAGACCACACACCTGCTTCCTCGCCGACACACCAACACCCAATTCAATTCCAACTGAATCCAAACCCAGCGTCATCCCACTCCCATCACCTCAACTCTAAGTTTACGGATAACCGTGGTTTTATCTCTGTCACTCCCGACTCCTATCACTCAACCCTGTCATGGATACTGACCGCGCTTTCATTGGGTAATGATACCCTTCTGGCCACACTTCAAGCCTATTACATTCTCACATACCGATATCTCCCCTGCCCTACACCCTAACCTCGACTCTCAACTTAGGGATTAACGAGCCCTTTGCTCGGGCTTCAGGCCACCCACCACTGGTCATTTCCCCGAATCGAATCCAAGAGTCTTCATCGACGTAGCCTCAAAGACAATCTCAACCTCATTCACTAAGAGCGGATGACCGCACTGTGCACCCACACTGAACTCTCGACGCGATGATACCGCACACGAACACAATTATGCTAAATCGTGACACCCACTCTCGGTCCCACCATGAGCAAGAATCTCGTAGACTTCACTCATAATCTCACCTATCGTCAACTCTCACCCGAATTCCTGCAAATAACATCTATACTGGCTTCTCTAAAGGCCTTAACCCTCTAAGCTCTAAACCAATGCTGCCTGGTATGACAACCCGGCTTAGTCTCACCATCGATTAACCCGATGGCTGTCATATCCATGTCAAGCCTGACAATCAACAACCAATAGGTCTACCACCCTAAGGTCCACCACGCACCCGCTGCGCAACTCGACCGCCCTCGATCGACCCACACTGTCGCGCCTATCTCTGTTGCCGGGAAGGTTTCAGAGTAGCACCCCCGAAATCGAAACCGGTTCCTCTAACCCTCACTAGGGTGTGGAGGAATGAATTGCAGATACTGTTTACAAATAACTGACTATGTCGTCCCAGTCTCGGGATCCTTGTCTCTATGTAATCCGCCTCACGCCTGTGCCGCTTGCAGAATAACATATCACCCGTCCCGCTCGACTTGGAACTGCCTGGCCCTGCACCTGTCCAAAACTCATGTATGTGGTCTTCCTCTCTTCCCCGAGTTAAGGCTGATCCTCCCTCTCACGTCAACACCTTGATCCAGTGCTCCAGCATCCTCGAAGATCTCTTCTCTATGGTCGACTCCCAACCATGGAGTCCATGTCCCGTAGGCGGTCCCATGTCCGTCCCGACGGACAACTTCACCATCTTTGCCTCAGAATATCATAATAATCCCAAGAAACTACGTATCTCGAAGATTGACATCTGCCCTCCCAACTCATCAATGCCTCACCTTCTCTCGAGTCGATCGACACACTCTGATGCTACACCACGTGTCCCAAAAATCTCCTCGCAAGCTAAACTCACACTTATCGAACTTAGGTACAAACATGGTCTCAGAATCAATATAACCGTCTGTTCATGCTCCATTCACCTGAGGATCAAATGTCATCCATTCAAGATCAAGTGACAACTGATCAGATAGTATCGGAACATCTCATGATGAGATTCATTATTAATGCCGCTACTCCAGATCCGTCAATCAGCCCAACAATCATAATATCTGGTTGCTGAGAATATTTTGTCTCTAACTTTAAGAGAAATCTGAAGTATGTTTATCTGGGGCAGATTTACGCTTCTTCAACATCAAATACATCCATTGAACTTATGATGGAATTATTCTGATCGACCTCACAACCAATAAAAAAAACGTTTGAAAGAATAAGAAATATATTTAATTTTCTTTTAATAATCGGATCATGAAGTAATATGTCATCTGAATAACTCTACTTCAATAGTTTTATAACTGACTTGTGTCTTCTAATAATCAAAATATCCAGCGAGTTTAGAGATGGTTTTGGCACAAATCTGATAACGACCATAAAGTCATTGTTCTTCGTGAGGGAATCCGGTAGCCATTCGAAAGATTCACATACTTTATACCATCAGGGACTTGGCTCCCATGTCTTTCTGCCCTCAAGGCTCGCTAGCCAACCCGCTAACTATCCCCGACATCCGACCTTGCTGAGCACTATCTGAGGGGCACAGTGTCTGCCTCTAGCAGCCACGAGTACCGTCCCATGTAGCAGGACCCCTCCTACGCCCACAACCCACAATCCATCCTCAGGCATCAAATGCAACCATCCTTTATTGACATCTTAATCCGACATGTCCATGATCCAGTCCACTGAGTAGAGTCCCCGAGATCTCTAACTCGCAACCTCGACCTATCATTCTTATTCTCGCCCTAATCCCTGGGAGACTGCACAACGTGCTCCTCTGTCTCCTAGAGTCCTCGCCCATTTCCACCATGAGTTTTGCCTCATTCTACTATAACTAGCTAGTCTAACTGTCAGAATGAGGAAATCTCCAAAGCCTCAAATACTTCATTTACATGAATCAAGGGTCTACCACCACCTGATCTCCCCCGTGAATGTCGAGATGCGTCCTAAACCTACTTAGACTCTTTCCCCGCCTACCGCTTATACCAACCTCGTACAGAGCAAGACTGGGTCAGAATCACCCATGCCTCATCAAAAGTCTGTTGATCAAACACTGATGGTGTCTGACCAGTACCCCATGGACGCCCTTACGTCCTCGTCCTCTACTAGCCATCCACACAATCAACATGGCAAGCACCAATACGCATTCTGGCGCATAACACCGCCCGAGACACTCATACAGTAAATTCAAGGTAATGTTCTGCATTTATATAAAAGACAATTAATTTTGCATTTAAAATATTGTTTTCAATGAAAAATTTTATTTTCAAAATTTTATTTTTAAAATTTTATTTTTCTAAAATTTGACAAATTTTATTTTATTTTATTTAATAAATTTTTTTTTTCGAAAATTTTTGTGATGAACAGTGTTCATGAACCGGGTCCAAACGATTCAAACAACACCGAAGTCGAAACCAGTCAAAATCGAGTCAGTGCATGGTAACACCCAACCTGCCCAGCCTGCCGCACCAGCGCGCCCCAAGCGCCGCACAAGACGTGGACGTGTTTAGCCTGCAGGCGCCGTGGTCGTAAAGCCACCACGGTGTCGAGGTGCAGTGGCGCCAGGTCGCAGTCAACACCACGCCACACGCCCTCGCGCCGCATCACAGGAAGTGCCTGCGCCATACACTGGGCTTGCCCCTTGGTCAGATCGTGGTTCTAGCTGGCATATCAAAGAGTCTAATGGTCACATTCAGCTGTCACTTACATGTTTGACATACTCTAGCCTCTCCTATCCTCTGCCTTCACGCACATAACATGGGAGATACACTCCACCCTCGTCGCCCTTTTCAGTTGCACACATACCAAGCATATCGCAATACACCTTGCCCACTGCCAGCCCCCCTTTATATCACAATACAATCCCAACTTGCAATACGATTTCTCCCAACCAACTACATATCTCGCACACATAATCACAGATTGTAATAATATTTCCAATCCTTTGCTTCCTTCTTCTTCAGACATAATGATCAGATGGTAATACAATTCTATTTTCTTTAATACAATCAAGAGTCTATCTCCACTTCGCACAAATTCTTTTTTTTTTTTTCGTTTTTCATTATAATTATTTTTTTTTCATTTATTTCCAGCAGTTGGAAAAATTATTAAAAATCACTAAAAATCAAAATTTTTTTTTTCCATTTTCTTTAACACTCAAATAAATTTACAAAAATTTATTTTCTTCACTTTTCTTCAGTTTTACACCATATAAAACCTTAGAAAATTATTCTTCCTCATAACTAATACATTTATAAAACTTATTTTTTATTTTTTTCCGCTTTTACAATCAGAAACTCCATAAATTTTTTTTTTTTCATTTAATTCTATAACATCTGCACTTCTCAAAGCTCATTAGACAACACTAACTCCTGTTCCATCTCAAATTTATTAAAATTTGATTTCATCATCCAACAACTCAAATAAATTTATTAAAATTCATTCCTTTTCTCCTCTTTGTTCCAGTTTTTTTTTTTTTTACACTGTGTAAAAACTTCAAAGTTTTCCAACACATCATTTGTTTTCCTATGTGCTAATCACCAAGCACACATAAAATTTCAACACATGAAACATGTCATGCACACCAAACACATTAATAATTCAATTAAATCACACATCAAACACCAGATACAAGTTCTATTCCCGTGATTTCTAGGTAATCCATACCTACGCCTAACATCGAATCCACACCTAGTGGTGATGCTCTTACATTTCTATGGCCTGCAAGCCTCATTCTAGGGTTTCACATACCTATACTCCATCAAACCACCCAAGTGGTGATGGATACCTAACCCGAGCTCCTTAGGTATTCGTATACCTAAGCTCCTACGCCAAGCCACAGACTTTCCAAACCCGGGGTCCGTTGACGGCACCCAAACCCATGAATACAAGTGGATGCCTGACACCGACGCCACTTCAGAAAATCTGCAGTCTCCTTGTACGGGAGCTCTACCCAAATACAAGACTACATCCTGTCTCAAATGCTGCAATACATCCAATATATCCAACTGCTTATGAGTAACACGCCACTGGGGCCCATAACATACTCAATATGCATGCTAACTATGAATCCAACTATATATCCTATAGTTACAAGAGTTACAATAATTTATCTTCTAAACATACATATATTAAACTTAAAGAGTTCTAATACATAAACCACCAAAGCCATATCCGCTTTCTTCTAGAACTCAACTCTAGGACGAGCCAGCTCTCGCACGCTCCCTATACTGCAAGAAAAGGGGGTCCTGTGCTGAGCTAATGCCGTTAGAGACCGCCCCTGCTGGCTACTTCCACCACCTAAGCGCAGCAATGTTCCAATGGAAACACACATATTCAAGAATGTATGATCCTACTTGAATGTCTACATGACCAACTCAGATCCAGTCCTCATCAACACTTCTCTCTACACTCGCCTGCTCCTATGAGGGAACATTAGCTCTTCAAACAAAGTTATTTATAGTCAGGGCCCACCTCCGATCCAAGAAAGGACTGGCTCGATATTATACAGTGACTACCCTCTCGAGATATATCAATTGGGCCGCCTCCGACGACATTTTTATATGTGGATCATCCGATATATATCAATCACCGCCTCCGACGATTGATATTTTAAGTACGGTTCACCCTCCGATCATTAATATTTCTATCAAACTGAACCATTTTCTAATTCGCCTCTACGTGACTCACCCTATAGTCCTAGGATGCTCCAGTGCATATGGAATGCATGTATGCCAATTCCAATACAGTCTAATTCACAAGTAAATATATAAACATGCATATATTTACAAGAATTCAATTCACACAATCATGTCATGCAAATTCTCATTTCATACATCAAAATTATACTACTTCTGGCTAGATCAAACACGAAAATTTAATTTAAACCACTGACCAAACGTATTACACAAAAATATATTTCATGTTAATATTCTAGGAACAAGAAACCCTAGGGTTTACTGTCTAACACTCAACACCATCTGCTCACTTTGTGAACCTGCATCTCGCCATTTCCGGCCCCATGCACATCACAATACAATTCATTTCATAATTGCACAATTTATTTCACCCAAAAATGCTCATCAAATCCTCACTCGCCACTGCTTCTGCACAAATGGTTTTGGTTAGTTCACACCCACCAAGTTTGATTCGATCAAACTACCATTCAAGGCCCTGCTTAACTAATAAGTATAATCTATTAAACCATTCATTCATATTTCACCCCAACAAACGAGAACGTAATACGGACTGCGGTCTCAAATCCAAACATTTCGGTTCCAAGGTTTGGAACCTATCAAACGGTCATTCAAGGCCTCAACCATTCGAAACATTCACAAAGTGCTTAAAAGAGGGAATAAAACCAAGTAGGGAGAAACCCCTACCACTTGGAGTTTGTCAAAAACTCACAAAACTAGAGTCCACGCGTAGCTTGCTCCTTAGCTTCCTTCCTTCTCGCCCGAAGACCGCCGATCGCTTCTGACGCCAGCCAGGCGGCTCACCCATCATCCCATCACTCATCCCACAAGCTCACACTGAACGAGATGAGTAACGGCAAGTTTACCTCTCAGGATTCTAAATCAAACTTAAACGACCATTGCGTCCCTTCATTTCCCGCGATTTGACGCGATTATCTCTGGCCGCCCATTTCATCGCTTACTCATGCCACTATGCATATAGAGTACATGTTATATGTGACTTTCGTCGCATCGGTAATCATTTTATCTAAGACCGGAACGCGATGCTCAAAACATGCCGACTGGATCGCCTCAAACTCGACGAAATTTCCACGGCCGCCAGATTTCTCGAGACGATTCCAACTGAAACTGCTTTCACATCCAAGATCTAGAGAATAAATTACGATTTTTAACTAAATTACAATTTTGTGAATCGAAATTACGATTTTGCTATTTTTCCGTAAATCGAATTTCTGTCTTACAAGTCCTCTACCTGAATTATTGAAATAAATATATTCTTTTTTTTGTCTACTTTATCTAAGGATAGAAAAACTTGACTAATTATTTGACAATAACTTATTTTATAAGAAAAATATTTTAGAAATTTTTTTCATAAAATTTATGAATAATAGTGTGTAGAATCAGCCAATAAAAAGACTCGTAATTTCGGGTTTCCATGGAAATATTGCCCTCACACCACCTTTTAAGGGTACCAACAAGAAAAATTAAATATCAGGGGTAATTGATATATAAGGATAAAAAGTCGACTAATTCCTTTGTTAATTTCTTATTTTCATGGAAAAATAGCCCCAAAAAAGTTCTCTATTCTATGAGAAAATGAGTGCTTTTGTTTTCAAAAGTGTTGTTAAGGTAGACCTCTCTCGAATGACACGTAAAAAAATATTAAAAATTGTGAGATGGTTACAAGCAAACAATGAAATTATACATGGAGAAGCTTGATCACTGTTAGTCAATTTCTTATATTTCATGGAAAATTGGCTTTGAAATTTCTCCGTATAGTAGGGAGAAGTGATAACAATCTTAGGAATTCAAAGTCCTAAATAGGAACATGAAATATTGTAAGACGATTTATATTAATAGACTCTTAACCAAATTCATATATAGTTTAACTAATTCTGCATCTAATTAGCTATCCATAGTAAGGGATTTGTTTTTAGGAGAATTATGTTTTAGGGTTAGATGAGACTCATATTTAATAAAAAGGCCATCAAATCACATTAAATTAAGCATAAGAATAGATATTTTGATGGGACAAAAATGTCCATCTTTACCATCCCACACCACATGCCCCTAACTTCCCCTCAGCCTTTCCTTTTTTTTTTTTTTCAATTTGTCTTCAGTTTTTTTTTTTCATAAATTATATTTTATGATTTTTAATTAATTCTATAACATCAGATCTTATTTTCAATTATTTTGATTTTTTAATTAATAAAAATTATTATTTATTTATTTATTTATTATATTTGTCTTCTTTATTTGTTATTTATATTTTCTTTATTTTTAATGAATAAATGTCAAAATTAATTATTTTATTTTTAATTAAATTTATAAGATAATGTCTTATTTTCACTTATTTTGAAAATCTACTTAACTAAAAAGTTTATTTTTTAAATTTTATTTATTCATTACTTTTTATTTTCTTTATTGGATTTTTGTTTTGTGCAATAAATATATTAAAGTAAATTGACTTTTAGTATTTACAAAAACATTACCCAATAAATAATTTAATAAATACAAATAAATACTAATATTTGCTATATAATATTTAAATATCTATAATTTTCATTATAATCTTATTTTTATACTTTTAAATTTTAAATTTTGTAAACTCCAAAATTTAAAAAAAAAAAAAAACCATAAGTTAAAGTATTTTAAATAAAATACACACAAAAGTGTTGTGACGCCTAAAACCTGGGGTCTCAGCGATCACTCCACACCCGCTGAATATTAAGTGAGGCTCAAGCCACCCGACGCCACTTTAAACAGCCTCTTCAGACGTGAGCCTCACCTGTAACAAGACTCCGCATACCCGTCTCCAAACAAATTCAATATATGCAATATATATCCAATATGGCCACTGGGCCCATAACTCCACTCAACATACATGCTCACTAGCAGAGAATCCAACTATATACCCATTACATAAGAGTTAATATTTACTCTTAAACAATACATATATTAAACGTAAAGAGTTCTAATACATACAACCACCAAAGCCACATCCCTGCTTTCTATAATGAATCTCTAGGACGGCCGTCCTTCTCGCACGCTCCTCGTACTGCAGAAAAGGGGGATCCCATCGACTCGGCGAGCCAAAGCCTCAAGAGGAGAATCGCCCCTAAGGGCCACTCACCACCTAAGGCAAAGGCTATGTTCAAAGTAAACACACATTCAAGCAAATGCATGATCCTACTTGAATGTCTACATAACTAACTCAGATCCCGAGTCCTCACCGACTCTCTCACACTCGCCTAAGCCTCGTATGAGAATATTCGCTTACATGGCACCCTTCCAGAATATATATATCAACTCGGGCCGCTCCGACGCATTGATATATATTATTTGTTTGTGGACTACCCTCCATGAATATATATCAACTCAAGCCACGCCCGGTAGCTGATATATTTAGTTTATGGACTACCCTCCGATGAATAAATATCAACTGGCCGCCCGCTGATATATATTATTTGGCTTGACTACCCTCCATAATTAACATTTTTAGACTACCCGAACTGCTTCTCTAGACTCCATCTCATGCACTAATCTGTTATCCAGATGTTCCAAAGGTATATGGAATGCATGTATGCCGGCCTAATACGCCTAAACCACATGCAAATATATAAACATGAATATATTTAGCATAAAATTAATTCATACAACATGTGTTATGAAATCGCTTTTTCAAACACCAAAATTAGCTCACTACATTTTCAAACACAAGCAATTCGATTCAAATTACTTAACTAAACACATATTTTCACAAAACGCATTTAAGATTACTCTTGGGTATGAACTCTGCCACATTCTAAAGATTCAAAATCAAACTACTCACTCGTTAACCCAAATCTCGCCACTCCTGCCCAAATTCAATCAAAGTATGATTTAACACACAAACCCATCATTGTGAACCACCAAGCCGTGGAGCAGCCATGGGCTGACCCTCCCAAAATTTTATCAATCTGGCCCCACAGCTGGGACCACTCAACTGCCTCACTGTCAAAAACAACCAAACACTCGACAAAACACTTAAAATAGGAATAAACCCAAGTAGGAATCCCACCTGCTGAGCTGAACAACTCAATCCAGACTCCACGCGTAGCCCTTCTCGCGACATTCCTCTGCCCCAAGACCGCCACTAGGATCGTCTCAGATTTAGTTATCCTTCTCTCTAAACCTCCATTTCAGCCACCGCAAAGTCCTCCTTTCATTTCACGTTTTTTTCTCTATTTTGCTGAGAAGAACACCATTAATTTTTGTTTTATTGGTCCACTTAATAATTTAATACCCCAATACTTCCCTTCCTTTCCCAGTTTTGACATTCGGCACTATCTCGGCCGTTCATTTTCATCATTTATCTACTCATACCACTTATGGTACATGAGTACTTATTATGTGTGACTTTCGTCGCATCGAAAATCGTTTTACGGCACCCGAAACGCGATGCCTCGAAAAACGTGCCGACTCCAACTGTCTCAGCAAATTGCGAAATTTTACGTGCTAGCTAGATTTCGCGAGACGATTCCACCAAGTAATCCGCTTCATCATTTGAGATCTAGAGAATTAATTACGGACTTTTAACTGTAATTATAATTTTGTAATCAAAATTACGATTTTGCCCTTATTCCAGAAATTGGAATTTCTCGGGTCTTACAAGTGTTAACCCATATTTTTAAATTTTTAAATATGAATTAAAATGATACTATAATATTTATCATTTAGCATATCAATCAAGCTTTAGTAGATTAACAAATATACTCAAAACTCTAAAAAAATATCATGTGATGTACACCTCATACAGTTTGTACATTTGTCTTCTATAGTTAATGTAATTATCTTGTACATTATAGTAAACTTATATTTTTCCTTATTAAATAGTAATATATGTATATCTTCGTGGTAATTGGTGAAATAAATAAGAAAAAATAAAATCAATCATATTTTAATTGTAGTTTATGGTATAACATATATTAGATTATTTATTATATATGAGCTAAGTATGACATCAATCAATACGTATAAAGAATGTCATAGGTTTGTGTATAGAAAGAGATTTTCAATTAAAAAAAAAATTCAAATCTTATGAGAATTTTAAGTTTGTACAACCCTTATACATTTAGTATATTTGCCTTTTACGATAAAATAAACCTTTGTTTTTTCTTATTAAAGAGTAATTGTTCATTATCTCGATGAAGAATATCTTAGGTTGTTGTATCAACATATGACATAGGAAAAGGATTTCGGATAAAAAAAAATATTTAAATCATATGAGAAATATAAGCTTGTACATCTAATACATTTGTCTTACGCGCTAGGGGGCCCTCGTTTGATAAACTATCGGGGTCAAAGCCAAACCATCAAAACAAAATTTTCACTCGCTTTAATTTTTCAATACGTTTGATAACAAAATTTTATAGGGAAGCTCTTAATTGAAAATTTAAATGAAAAATCAAGAAAATTATAAGTAGGTAGCACTCACGAATGTGGAATGGTGAATACTGGCCAACAAAAAAAAAATTTTAAATTAAAATAAATTGAACCAAAACCCTTATAAATAATAATATAATATTTTGCAAATATCTCTTGGTTATTTGGATAGATTTAAAAGTTTAGATTCTATTGGTTATTTTTTAAACATATTTATGTCTTTTTTTTGGATAATATTATTAGAATAAATATTTTTTACATATTTTTTAAACATGTTATTTACAATAATTAATAATTGCAGTGAAAAATAAAATATTATTAGAAACTCTATTTATTTTGATAATATGTAATTTAATGATAATAAGGGTAAATATGTAAAAATACATAATTTTCGCAGATTCAACATTTACAAGCTATCAAACAATATATTTCATCTTCGCATTCAATTGTTAGTAACTTCATCAAATAGCTTTTAAGGGAAGATAAATTCAGCATTAATAGAAATTCAACACTCTAATTTCAAGATTTATTTTTTCAGCACTTAATTTTTTCATTTTATCAAATAGGGCCTTAGTGTTATCACCTTGTACCACTATAATAAACCCCTATTTTTATTTATTAAAGACTAATATATGCATATTTAGGTTTATAAAAATTTAAAATATAAAATTATAATTACACTATACCATATATATATATATATATATATATATATATATATATATATATATATATATATATATATATATATATATATATATATATAATATTATTTAAAATATTTAGTACTTATTTATATATTTATTGAATTATTTATTAGCATAGATTATCATATATATTAAAAGTTAATTTACTTTACTATATTTATTACAATAAAACAAAAGTTTAATGAAAAATTTAAAATGATAAAAAATTTTAATTAAGTATATTTTTAAAAATAAGTAAAAGTAAGATATTATATTTAAAATTAATTAAAATTAAAATATAATTTATTTGAAATATGAAAAATATAAGGTAATTTATATGGAAAAGTATAATAAAAAAAAAGAAAAACTCAAGAGAAAGGAGGTCGCCTTTGGATTTGGAGGGTTGTGGCTGTGCGTGTGTGGGTCGTGAGGTTAAAGGTGTAGGAGGGCGCTGATATTTCTAAAATTTTATATACTCTCTCATTAATTTTAGTTGTCATAGGTTTTGTAATATCCACTTTAATGCTTTCATGTACTCCTTTTATTAAATACGAGGTCCAACAAACCCTAAAACACAATTCTTTTTTATGCGACTAAAGGAACGTATATAATAGGGCCAATTAATTTCACGGGTGATAATAAAAATCTCCTTTCGGGGTCGCATCAATTTTATCAAATAAACCCCTACGATATTAATTTATACTAAGAAAAATATAATAATCCCTACTAAAACTATGTTACTATACCTCATATTTCTTGTAGTGTGTACTCACACAAATCAAAGTAGCTCAACCCCGATGAGAAGATCAATAGGATATGTTGCCCCATGTATGTATCACTTTTATTTGAAAGTTCCATGGCAAGATTTTTTTATATATACGTTAATTTCAAATTGTTATAATGACATCTTTCAAGATGGTCTTACTACTTTCATGATTTTATGAATAAATTATGGAAATCATGGATCCACATTTAAGCCAAGAGACAGAAAGAGACCGTAAATGGAGGAGCACACACTTCATTGAGAAATGGAACACATGTTCCATTGAATCGCCAAGAGATTGTACAGTGAAACAAAGGAAAATGGATTTTAGTAATAAGTTATGAAAGAGTTAAAATACAAAAAAAAAAAATTGTTGAAAGCAATTTACTCTTAATAAAAAGCCAAAAAAAAACAAAAAAAACAAATGCCACCTTAGTACAAATAAAAAGTGTTTGAAACTTTGAATAAAAAAACATATATAATTTATTTATTAAATTTAAACTTTTTTATTTATTTTCCTTTATATTTTATCCTCTTAGTACTTTTTAGGTCCCAAAGGGAGCCGAAGCTATTTTTATTATAAACATGATACTTATATTGAACTCGAATCCTTCAAATTTGAGTTTTTATGAAAATTGGAGTTTGGTTTGATGGAAGGTCATTGGTTCAAATCACCTTTCTGCATTAATGAGTATTTGTTATACAGATACAATAAATATTAAGGGTTTGGTGTTTGCCTTTTCTACATTGGTCTATGTTTGGTTCCTCAAAAGAACTAAATAATAATAATAATAATAATAATAATAAGAAAAATATTTTTCTTATATTTTGTGGTCTAATGAAATTAAAAAAAAAATCAAATATAAATAAAATTACTTAAAAAACTTATAAATTCTTAAAATAGTTTTTATATTGACGAGTTAAAATAAATAAAACTTGTTTGAAATAGTAAGTAAAAAAAAAGAAGTGAGAATTAACTCAACTTTCAAATGACAGCGTATAGAGTTTACTACATTTTAAATAAAGTTTTTATCTTTTAAAAAAAAATGGTTCACATATTTTTTTTGATGTATATATATAAATAAAGAAATAAATATATGTCGTGGGCCACAGAGCCCATAATTCTGAAGTCCAGGCCCATGCCGTTAGATAGCCCATCAAAATTAGAGGGAGCATGTTGTCTCTCTACGTCTCCGACTCCTCTCTACTCAGGTGGGTAACCCATCTATCAAATTTCCAACGGAGTTTTTGTGTTCCACTGGGGATTTTCCGTTTGTTTCCCTAGAAAGTGAGTGGAAGAGGGAATGTTATTCTTTTATGCTTTTCACTTAGAATTTCAAACATGTTTCTCACATTGTTGTTGCTGCTAGACTTCTCCATTTCTACTGTGACTGAAATTGCCAATACTAACTAGGGCTTCCTAACTAATTTCTCATTGGGATGATGAGTTCCTCCAATGGAGAGACATCCTTAATTAAGTTTTATGATGTGGATATTTCGCACCCCTTGTTTTTGGATTTAAGTTTTTCTCAAGCGCAGAATCTCCGTTTGATTTCAAGGAGTGGTGAAATCCCTCTCTAATGTTACTGCATTCTTGTTCCGTGTACCGTGGAATGGTCTCTAGGGTTGGTCATACCCTCGCCTCGAACCCTACTTCACCGATGAAGCCTCGATTGAAGGCCTTATTACTACTGCAGATTTAGCATTTACCATCTAAGGCTCTGCTTGGGGAGTTCTGCTCTCCTCCAATTTTTTTGTGTTTGTTCGATAAGAGATTCTGCAGGCGACCTTGACCATTTCCGATTTTCAGTTAATTGTTAAATAGTTAGCTATCTTCTGGGTTCTGGACTCAGTTCCATCGTGAGACTGGGTTTCGGGAAAATGTAATTCGGAGCCTGTGATGCTTCGATTTTCATCATGAAAAGGTCAAGGTGGGTAGCTCCAGAGGAATCTCCCCGATTAGTCGTATTCCTTCCGTGTATTACCATAATCACATTCTCTCGACTAAATAGAGTTTAAAGAAAATGATTGTGTTGATTTTTTTTCTGATTTCAGTTCTATTGCAATTTAACTCTTGGGATTTCATTCTTTTGAGTTTTTGAAGTTTATCACTATTTGCGGGGTCTCTAATAACTGCTTGGAAATTTAAGAGACTATTATGGGGTAACTTATGTAAGTAAGGTGTATCTTGATTCTTGATATGTTGTCCTTGCATATCCAAGCTCTAGTTGACGTAGGAGAACCCTCAGATGCCTTATCTTCTTACAACCAAACGACAGTTATTCAATTTTCAGCCCTTTAGGTTTTATGGAGAAGAGGGTGGGATTAGGTCTTAGGAATGATTTAGGAGTCATATTCACTCATGGCCCAATGCCTCTTATGAGTAGCAATAAAAAGGAAAATGGTTTTGGATTCATCATGGGCTTCTTTGTTAGGTACCATTGAGTTTATTAGTTGTAACATTCTTAGAGTTTACCTGGTTAGCTTCTTGTCACACCATAGCTTACCTAAAAGTATCATAAACATTTCTCGTGATTAGGAATAATTTGTCATCATGGATGGTCTTAGGATTAGCCATGGAAGAAACATCTATTAAAAAGAAAAAAGTATTAAAATTGTTTTGTATTTTCTTTTTCATTTTTTTGGAGGATTTTGTTTGCTTTGTTGGCTTTATAGTTGTTTACATTATAATTTTTTTGTATGCTCACTGAGAATTTAATTTGTCGAACATGCACCAACTCATCAAACATTTGACATTATCTTTAGATTCCCGACTCTCCTCCAAGATCCCTATGAGGGTAAAGTGAGATTCTCCACCAATGGAACTCCAAAAGTAAAGTCCCCAAGTAAAAGGCTGAAAGCAAAAGATCCCAAATCTACAAAAATAAAAATAAAATAAACAATCACCGTAAAAGAAGGTATATCTGGTCACAGAACAATATGTTTTTGGTTAGAGAATTCAATAAGAAAGACATTGATTTAGATAATGTCATAATGGTTGACCTAATTGCACTCTAAGAGTTCATTAAAAGTGATGCAGGGAATGAAGGTCATGAGAAGACTTCAGTGGAAGAACCATCTGATGGGCAGCCTAATGTAAGAAGTTTCGCTGCATGATTTCTTATCTAATGTTTCATGAATTCATCTCCTCCTCAATATTGCCTTTGGTTCCCTCTTATATATCAACCATACAAATTGTTTTCAATCTTAAATTTGTGATGTAGATATCAATTATTTTCTCTTGATCTGCAAGTCTTCCCAATCAATCCTAAATATGAGAGGTCTTTCCTTAGTGCCTAACTAGGAATATTTTATTTTCCCTTTTTTGCTTTTATGAAATGGTAAAAGAACAAAGAAGCCTTGAACTAAGCATTCTTATTCATTAGAAAACATTTAATAGTTATGTTTGGGAAAATAAGATCCAATTTGTTTATTAGTTCTAATTAAACAAAATGAAAGTAAAATCGATACCCATGCCTATTGGTATCTCGTTTGGTGTGGAAAACAATTATGATAAATTTGTGTTTGTTTTCTTTTTTGATATTCTTTTTGGAGCTATGAAATGGTTAAGTTGAAAATAGCTTATGTTATCACTTCTTTTAAATGTTTCAGACTGGATAATAATTTAATTACATGAAGTCTAACCACCGTGAGTAGCTGACTATAGATATCTTTCTTCTCTTCCATTTTTTTGGAAGAGAAAATTTTTTTCTTCTTATGTTTTGTTTTATCTTTTTTTTTTTTTTTGAAAATGCTCCTTGTATGGTAAGAAAGGCTCAACTTCACTCGGTGATAAGTATGGCTACGTAGGGAAATGCGTGAGTGCGTTGAAACTGATTTAGGTATTTACCGTGGCGGGCTCATCTTAATTTTCGATGAAAGGTGGATGTTGTTTGTAAATGTTCGCTTCCAAAGAGATTTCTTAAAATCAACTACTCAGATCGCCAAGATATCCATGGACCATGATCTAGTTTTGTGCTCTGTCACTCTTGAATAACATCCTAAACTAAAATCACTTGATGAGGCTATTTTGATACAATTAATGTTAACTTCAACTATCTGATTGTTTCTTTTTGTCATGGTGACATTTTAAGTTAATAACACACTTACGTGATTATCCAAATGGCTATGGATACACTTTTTCCGGGGAAGCATAGTTAGTGGCATCAAATTTTAGTATTTAAACTCCCGATGCTCACCTTCCTTTGTCTTGCCGCACCTGCCGCATCGTTAGGGATTATCTTCCTCGTTGGCCTTCTAATTTACTATAAGCAATCACCGTAATTGAAAGATCCTAGGGTTTCCTAGTGCTTTTTATATCAAATATCGTGAACTATCTGCTAACTAGTTTTAAAATTTTCAAGCAACTTGTTAGTCCGTTGTCACCTTATAGATTTTAATTTCTACATCTCATTTTTGTTTAACAGCACGAAATCATTCATTCCCGGATGTTGTCATCGATTCGAGTCTTCATTCCAGATAGCTCCATGAGAGAAGATTATACCCATCATGAAGAATCATCTGTGTGTAAAACGACTCAAGTTCTGGACAAAGAAAAGGATGCAGTTATTAATGAGAATGGTCAAGAGCCCTTGTTGAATGAGGCTTCAAAGGAAAATTCACCAAAAAAAGGGGTTAAAGTGGAACACTTATCCATTAAAAATAAGAAAGCAAATGGTGAAACAAAAGAGAAAGGTAAAAACGGGCTCGACGATCAATCCCATGTTCCTAAAATGACATGGGTCAAGTACGCATAATCTAGTTGAAACAACCTTTCTACTTTTCTTTTGCTCTATGTATTTTCATTTTTTTATTTTTGAAATTGTATTCCATGTGGATATATCAATGAATATAGGGCATGATGATTGCACGGATCTTTTGGAGGAAGAAACATTAGATAAGCATGTTGAACCTCAAGTAAGAAGCTTCAATATGTTTGAAGGTTCTTCATCTAGTCTTTGGTCTATTGATTCAACCTGGTGAAATTTGTAGGTCTCCTCCTCAGGACTGCCTCTGGTGCTCTCTGACAAAGCCCATCGATCAAAGGTAGACGATATTTCTATCTCAACATGGTGCATAACAAATTTCTTTGAACTACCTTCTAATGAATTTGAGCCAGAGATTCTGAGTCATAGCTGTAATCACTGACAATCTCTCTCCAAATCATCAGGGAACTGCTTGTCTTGCCCCTTGTAAATGCATGATAATCAATATTGCATTTTTGTGAGAATGAATTCTAAAACTTATGGATTTTATTGGGATGAATTCTAAAAATAATGCATTTAGGCCATGTTGTCACCTTGTTATTTTCTTGCTTACTGCTTGTTTAAAACCTATGTAAATATATAGCATGCTCTTAACCTGCATTCTTGGCAAGTTCATGACTATTTAATATGATTATATCTCCAGTGTTTAAGCCAAATTTTCTTTGGCACGTTATTTTAGTGATCAATGTGTTATGCATCAAAGAAAGGAGTTTTCGATGTCGCTTATCAGACCCAAAAAAGCCGGCTATGCTTCTGTCTATGATTTCATATATTTCAATGCCATGGTGACTCCATACATCATCTCTCAGGTTACACCATCACCCTATCCCCATAAAAATACTATAATGGCTATGAGACTATTCGCCAACTCGAAAAGCATACCATCACCGAATTATCGAACCTCGCTTTATCAATCAGGAAAAGTTGTGTTATCGTGACCTTCCTGGCCGGAGGTCCTGCTTTAAAATGATTAGAATCTTCAGGCATCTATTAGGATAAAGCATTCAATAATTTGTGATTCTAATATGTCGGACCTTGTACTTAATTTTGTCACCATCCTAGCTTGCAAAGTGATACTTTCTATGGTCAGAGCGGTCGCTTGAATTTATGGTGCTCGAGATTAATGTATCAACACTAATCACTGATGTGTTTAGAAATGGCTTTCATTTTTTTTCCACAAAAAGATCTTTCGCTTTTCCACATTGAGAAGCGCTTCGAAGCTTAAGTAGTTGGATCCATCTCTCATTTAGTCTTATATGCCGTATAAGCTAGAGCTGAACCCTCAATAATTCCTTTATCGAGGAAACTTAACTGTACCTTCCAATTCTACTTCTCGTGTCGCCCCTCCCATTCTCATATGCACTGCATTATGTTGCTGTATAAATAAAGCACATTTAGAAAGTTGTTGGTAAATCTTTTCTTTTTGTATTTTTATGTGCTCTGTTGAGTGTGAAGGTGAATCTATAGATTTGAGCTGATAGGTGTCACGCGAATGGTAATTATGGATACCCCATCCCGAAATCATGAAATGTTCTTAGATTTAAAAGGTAATGTTCTATGTTTTATGATCTCATGATTCTTTTGTTACTGATGATTGGTCCATTTTAGTGTTTCTATTAAGATCTATAATTTAATCTCTCTTTATATCTAATAGAACTATGAAATAGCTTCAAATTCTATCCTTGGTAGTAAATATTGTCACACTAAGCCTAAATGGAAACCAAGAGCCAGCGGTGAACTAGTCGTGCTTCCAAATTTATAAGGTACTCAAGATTTGCTTAATTGGCCTTTATTTCATTTGCTCTTACTCACGTATATAGTTGTTTTGCATATTTCTAAACACTAGTAGCCTTCATCTAGTTCCTTTAAATTTTGCTAATTTTGCGTGAACCATCTATAAAACAACAATAGTTCCTTCTAGACATTCCGTATCAGAAGTTTATTTTTAATTTTGATGCTTCTATTCCTAGCCTCGCTACGATATTGGCACAATATGTAGCACAAACCCTCATCTAATCTTATATAATTAGGAAGCAATTTGTCACAAATGCATTTAACACATAATTTTCTTCTTCAGTGTCGATTTTCTTGGGCGCCGTGGCAAAGGTTTGTCCACCAATTTGCTCTTTATCTTTTTAGAGTTCTCACCTTAATATCTAAAGAAATAAGGTAACTATTTTGGGGGGATTCTTTATTTTATCCTACTATCTGTTTCCTCACAGTTTAGTGAATTTCTTTTTTTTTTTTTTCATGTTTGAAACCGTCTCTCCTACCCAGGTTCAGCTTGGAAGTACTGGGAAAATGTGTACTTAATGTCTTTTGGAGAAAATCGCATGAATGGTTTTATTTTGTTTATTGACTTGGGATTGTATATTTCTCGTCAGGTGGAGGCTGTTATGAATGACTTTATTCAAATTAAAACCACAATTTGATGCTTCACGGTGGCTGAAACAATGGTCAAGGTTATCATTCCTTTTTTTTTTTTTTTTTTTTTGAAAGTATTCAGCTTAGGAGCGATCATTTAGATTATTTGGTATTTGTTCTTGTATAAATGCATTTTCACCCTCCTTTCCATGCAATGGTTTCTATGTATGCAGGGATAGAAGGATTTTCCTTTGATCTCAGATTAGGTCAAGATGCCTAAACCGCACTGAACCGATCAAAATGACGCGATCAAAAGCAAATCAATGGAAAACCGAAGGGAAAGCCAGAAAGCATCCGTATGCTCCGTAAACCTTCAAGAATTCGTTCTTCCATGAAACTATAAAACTTTTGTTTTCTATGACAAGGTATTCATATATGTGGTTGATGGTTCACAGGGGGTTATACGAAAGAAGGGTAAAACCGCAGGAGCGAAGGCACCAAAGAAAGTGAAAAAGAAAGCTCAAGTTCAAAAGAAAACAAAGACGAAGAAATAAAAAGGTTATTCATGTAAATTCTTCATTCTTGGCGATACATACCATGAATCATTGAGTTATCAACAACCTCTAGTGACTTACTTCCAATTTTCCATAGTCACAAGAAAACAATGTATATCAGTTGTGATTTATTATTCTCAATCAAGGTTCTTTTACTTGGGAGCAGTATTCCATGTCAAATGTTGTTTGTGATTCTGATTTGTGTGCCAAAATTCAATTGGCCAGGCTCCCTAAATCTTCATCCTAATCATCCATAGAACGAATCAATTCAAAGAGATTTCTCTTCATCTTGCATTCCTTCCTTCTAGATACATCTAATTCTTAACAAGCCCGGTCCAAAGTAAATTTATCTTGTAAAGAATCAGTTTTCATATGCTTAAGCCACAAGGGAGTAGAAGGATCGATAAATGAAAAGGGTAGGGACGACATTTGAAGAGGAAACCATCCCCTTGATCTCTCCGTCGTTCCGCCCTTGAAATAATGGATCTGGAAATTCATCACTTGGCATCTTCTTCCTGCATAACAGAAACATTCCCAAAAGAAGGAATATGGATGAAACTGACTAATAATCCATGGCTGTGAAGTGTTGCCTTCTGCAGGAAACATTAGAATGGGAGAAAGATGTGTTTACCCTTTGGCATTAGGGCAAAAGATGATGGCATACCATAAGCCTCAGATGTAAAGTGCTAGTCTATCATCAAAGTAATAACTGTAAGCCCTAGGCAAGCTCTCCACAATACCCATTCACCCATTTCACCATTTGATGAGATCTTCCTTTTCACTTTCTTTATCCATCCTCGGGATAATGTTTATTGTTTTATGTTCCAAGAACGATGTTCATATATGGTTGTTTTGAGCCTCTAGTTTTCAAGTGAGAAGAACTTCGTGTAACCCATTATTACTATCATGAAATAGTCGGGGTTTAAGGGCCTACTGTCCCGTGGTTTTTACTCTTTTCATTTTGCGGGTTTTCCACGTAAAAATTGTTGTTTCATTTGTGGTTGATTTATTGTCAGTTGTTAGTTTTGTTGTTGGATTACCTGTTTGTTGAACCTATTTTTAGTCCAAGGCTACTTAAATCATATAAGACATAGATAACTGCTATTAATTACATAATTTATTATATGTCATAATTAGGGTATCATGCCAATGCCTCAAGAAAATATTACATTTTATGGACTCAGCAAGAGTTATAGGCTGACACCTATGCTCTATATTACAAAATATATAATATCATAGGAAATAACTAGTAGGTTAGAAAATAGCTAATTCATCTTCCACTTAATGAAATCGTACTCCATGGAATTGCTTCGAGGTAGTTGTTTATTTCTTACTGGATTGCTCATATGATTCTCAATAGACATTTCCTGAGTATGTATAGGCTTAGGAGGCATCAACAACTCAACCTCTCCTTCTAACATCTCCAAGGCTTTGCTCATTGAAGGCACCTATGTGGCTTCATTTGTATACACCATAAAGGCAACCATCACCATTTTCCTAACAAGCTTTTTCATCTTCAGCATTCCCAGCTCATGTTATCCCCTTGCGACATCTATCATAAAAACCCATGATGGAAAATATAATTTACTTGGAGTGTTATGTATTTGCATTCACATTCTTTCTTTCTTCCCCAACCATCTCCATTAACATTCCAAAACTATAAACATCAGCCTTGTATGAGACACCTCTAATGTTTTTGTAGAACAATTATGGAGCAATGTATCCCAATGTTCCTTGTGCAGCAGTGAGAGATACCATACTTTCATCTGTTGAATACAGCTTTGCAAGGCCAAAATCTGAAATTTTTGGTGTGAAGTCCTCATCGAGAAGGATATTAGCGTGGGCTTGATATCAAATGTAGAATTTGTATGTCACAACTCGATGTAGGTATTCAATACCACGCCACTCCAACCGCGATCTGTACATCTTTTCCCAACTTAATAAAGTTTTTCTTTCTTCTTTAAGAAAAAATGAACTTATCGAGAGAACCATCGGGCATGAAGTCATAAATAAGTGTCACTAATCTCTTGTACACAAACCCTACAAGTCTCACCACATTAATATGATGAATTTTCCCATGTAGCAACCTCATTGATGAAATCTTGTCCATTAGCTTTTGACATGATCAATACTTTCACAGCTACAATGCGGCCACTTTGAAGTTTTCCCTTATACACGGAGCCAAAACCTCCTTGACCTAACTTATTTGCAAAGTTATGAGTCATCCTCTTATGTTCGAATAGGAGAGTACTTGATGGGTTGGAGATTTTTGTGATTGCAGAAAATTTCACACTCCATCATCTAATTAGATAGATGTCTTCGATGAAACTTGTAAATCAAATACGCAAATAGGCACAACATCCCGAAGAGAGTCCTTCCTATGACTAAACACAAATCAAATGTCATGAAAAAAACTGAATATCTGGAAAAAAAAAAGAAAAAAAAAGAACAAAGATAGCAAAAAATAGGTGGTTGTGTTGTTAGAGAGCTACGTTCATTTAGAGGTGGCAATTTAAGTCTAGCCTGCTGGGCTATAAATTTATATTCCCGTAAGGACAAAATAAATTTGACCCGACCCACTTGGATTTAGGGCCAGGTTGGGCCGTTATATTTTTTGCCTGAAAAAACCAGGCCAGATTTGGTCCGACCAGATTTCGGCCCAACCCGGCCTAACCCGTCCGCTCGAATTGTCACCTTTATGCTCGATAAATACTTTAGACACCACTTAATTCAGCGAAAATCGATTTTCTAATGCTTTAAAAGTGTATCGCTTCGGGAGCAAATTTGATCGCGTAAAAATCAATATGTGTCCTCTGGTCAGATAGAACTGGATCCTCGATACAAGAAGACGACTCCAAGTTTTTTCCATTATTTTCAATTTTGATTTACATACACACACAAATAAGAAAAAAATCAAGAGGTTGAATTTGGTGTACTTCTACCAAATTCCACTCACTCTTGGAATTTGTCTCGTACACTCACTCTTGTCTGCTCCCATTATCTCGATTTGGTCCTCCTCGTTGCTTTCGAACCCGCATCTCAACTCAAAGCCGGTTGAGTAGGCCCCGTTTTTTTATTTTCCCTACCAGATCCCACCCTTCTGCCTTCTGATTTATTTTCAAAATGGTATGATAAATGGATGATTCAAAGGGTGTTCAATTTTTGCAGGGGAAGTTCCGTTCCTTCCACCCAGTTGCCACCATCCTCAATTCCCTTCAACTCCTCCTCCCATGTTCGGGACTTTGATTATGAGGTGAAATTCTCCTCCCGGTCCACACTCAAATAGGTCCTGCTTTTGGCATTCTTTCCCTTTCAGGTGTGCACTTCAGGTCGTAAGAGGCTGTGATATGTGGGATTTTGTGTTTCTTCAAGTCCTCATTGAGGTGTGCCTTTGCCTTCGACATAGCAGATGCACCTGAGTTATCATGAAGGAAAATTCACTGGGGTGGCTAGATGGGGTGCTCAGATTCACTATACACCAATGTAAGATCCTTGAAATCATTAAAAATAATCACTGTCTCATGATTTGTTGTTGAAATTGTATATTAATATTCTTGTTTTACCTAGAGATGGTGTTTTTTTCCTCGTCGAGCTCAAACTGCTACGATGTAAGTCTTTATAAGTTGTTTCGAAAATTTTAGCATTTTTTCATCAGAAGGTTCGAAATAATCCATTTGTGTTTTTTTTTTTTTGGTTAAGTTTGCCATATCTGATAAGATTGCATTTTTTCATTTTCATAATCTTGAGGTCCTTATCGAAGGGTAGTATTTACTAAAATGTACTTATTTAACTTCTTGATCAATTTGTGGACTCAAGTATATCTCAGGTAGTATTGATAAACACCAATTCTTTAGTAATTCTTCTGATCGCTAGGATGTAGGTAGGGATATTATAACCTTTGATGATAGCTTCAATGGATAGTGATAGCCAACCTCCTCGCCCAAAATACCACATACTCTGTGATCAGTCCACCTTACACCTTGTAGCTATAAATGAAAACATATTGCTCTTCTTTTGTCATTCAGTTGGCCGATGGCCTTTTTACTATGTGGAACTCCACCTCACCTCAGAGCAAAGCTAAGCCTAAGCCACTTTATCAGTTATAAATAAATTAATAAATCTCTTCTAAACACGCAAAAGCTGTATACTTGTGGCTGAATTAATTCCTCGTTGTTTCAGATTCATGCCTTCAATAACCAATTGACATGAAGTTACCAGAGCATACATGCATGGATACCAAAGCATCAACATGCAAATGAAAGAACTCAACTCGTGAGCTCAAACATACACTCCGATAATTTTGGCTCTCTCACTCCATTAAGAAAATGGTGAAAGCAAACGCCTGATTTGCTTGTCTGGATGAGATTTACTTTCTTGTACGATCATTAACTTAATAACAACTTCTTTCTCCGCAGTATACATCATTAATGGACTCAGATAAGACTCGGAGAGTTATGTGCGTAATAAAGTTCACTACCTATTCTCAAGGGTTCCTCATTATAATAGTAAGGAAGGTGGAGTACTTCTTCCCGAATAAACGAGGCGTAATGTTCGGACATTTTGCGACTTTTCTTTCTTTTCATCACATTTTTGTTACTTGTTTAGGTTTCAAAGATGAGTCGATAATCGTGAGAAAAAAGGAAGGAGTTGTGGTGATCTAGAATTCAAAGCTATAGCAATAATCTCATCCAATTAGCATTGAGGTATCAGAAACTTTTCGCACTAAAGAATCCCAATGTCATCTCCCTATTAGTCCGCAGTCAATGCACGTGGGAGAAAGCCATGACAAAGGAATGCCAGCCGGCCGTTAAGATAGAATATGATAAACTTTTATTTATATGATCTTACTCTAAGTTGTTCTCGCTCATAAGATTGTGACATTCATACTTGTCAAAAAAAAAAAAAAAGATCGTGATAATTCATGCCAATGTGAAAGGCTAATTCGCTTAGTTTGTTTCAGAGAAAGGAAAGGCATAATCTCAAGTAGCCTTGACGTTGTGGAAATCGAAGTATGTGATGGATTACAGTGGCATCACGATAAAAATTAATTTTAATTACAATGTGATACGTAGAAGATCAATGAGAGTTATTGTTTAATGTGGTTATATTGTTCAAAGGTTTTTCTAATTCATCTAGTATCAAGTAATTAAGTCATAAGAATGAGAATGCTAAATGAGCTCCTAGTTTCTTTCTGGGAGTAAGATCATTTTAAGAGCAAGGCAAACCTAAAAGAGAAAAGCCAAAATCAATGTTTGAAATCCCATTTCAAAACTCTTTGTGACCATGTTAGAAAAAGTCACTGATGAGGTTAGGGTTTCTAGCTTGCTCAATGCTCCCAAACACTCTTTTAGACTGAGCTTGTTCACCATTTTCAGCTGATACAAGTTGATATAATTGATGTTGATGTTTTTTTCACAGTTTCTCTCTCAATTTCGTGTCTTTTCCTATTTTCTTTCCTTTCTTCTAAACTATATCTTCATATTTGCTTTAAAGTTGGGTGTTCCCTACTGTGATTGTAAATGCAAACCTTGATTTACCTTGAAAATGAGGAAAAACAAGAGGGCTGAATACTAAGTAGATTTATCATCTTGTGCGTATATCCATTAACAAAAGTTATCACATTCTCTATATGTCCCAGCTTCTATAGATTCAAAGCCTCGAACTCAGATAATATTATTCAGGATTCAATCCGAACAAGCTCCTCACATGTTCCTGGGCCGCTGCCTGGCTCCACTCAGCTCACCGCATGCCAAGTTCCAATGCTGAGCATGCACATAGTTTAGGCAAGGTTTCACCTCGCTAATGTACTATTATTTGAGGTCAACTAGCATGCCAAGCATGTAAAAATGGATTGAAGGAACAACAGATGGCATGGTCAGGTTCATTAAACCGAAAAAAAAAAAGGAGATTTGAAGGATTTGTAGCACTGCCAGAATTCATACTGCATTATTATATAATTGAGTATCTTCCATTCTCATGAACTTTCATATTGTGAACAGACCAGTACTATGCATGGATGATTATGAAGCCATTTTTCTGTTATCTTCTTAGAAGTGTGTTATCCTGATGTTATACTTATACATGCAAGATAATGTCACTATGTCGATGGGAGTAAACATGGTCACAGACTTACAAAATCCTTTGGAAATGCAAGTCTTTGGAATTGATTGAAGGCTATACTGAACTGATGAGTTGTTGAAGGGTTTTCTAACTAGAAACATGTTTTAAATTATTATTATTAGAGGGAAAATATCATTCATTTAGTTTTTCTTATATTTAGTGAGAATTGTATACATCTCTTGATCAGAAAACTCATTCCATACTTAAGTGATTTTGAAATGGTAAATTCCTATTGACCCACCTTCCGTATAAATATATCCTGACAATACAAAGACATGCTATTATTCTTAATGTGCTCTTATGGTATTGTGTCGGAGGGAGGATCACTTCTTCCTCCTCGCTTGAGACCAAATTCTTCAAACCTTATTTTCTAATGGTCGGGCCAACAATTGCTTCTTCCTTTTCCAATTCTTAGGCCCTCATCCAAAACACTACCCAATTAGATTTATCCTACTTCATCACAACCTTCCAAAGATCACCAAACTCACCACAAATAAGTTCTCAATAGCCGCATCATAATATTTCAAGAATCCAATCACGCTAACCATAGAGGGCCTCTTTGCTTCAAATGCCATGTCACACCTTTCGGGCATGGCTCGCCTCCACTCCGCCACCAACCACATTAGCTACTTCCAAACCATTTGGTAAACTGGCCGTGCATGTACTTCGACGAACAATTCTCCGTCACGCATACTACACTGGAGCTCTGCTAATAGTTCGCCTCGCAACTGAACTTCATAATTTTTTATTTCATACGCATTATTCCCCGCCTAAACCCAAAACCCAACAAAAAATAAAACAAAAATAACCCAATGTGTCAAAATCAAAAGTGGAAACTTTTTAGTTTTTTTGGCAAATTAAGCCCTTTTCAGAAATTATTAGAAACATTTTGTTGAAATATATCAAATAATTCAATATTCAGGACTTTTCCTGCTTTTTTTAAATAACTGCTTTGGACAAAATACTTTTATTTATATATTTACATTATCTTGATAGTTATTTTGCAAATATAATAAATGATATTTTTATCAAAATCATACCAAACTTTAGATGGAGGGCAAATTTATGATATTAAGCATAATAAACCATCCAAACTATTATTATTGAAATTAAACCAATTTTCTATTTTTAAAATATAATCTAATTTAATATAATAATGTGCTTTTTTAAAACAATGTTTATAAAGATAACAAAACAAAAAGGGTAGAAGATTTGTTTATTTAAAATAATTTTCATCTTTATTCCATTAAAAATCATTCCATAAAAAGGGTCCTGACAAGTGTGTCCCCTGACTCATGCTTTCCTATCCCATTAACTAATTATTTTCAAGGTCGCTGGGTCTGCATTCCACTCGCGCTAACCACATTAGCAAATTTCTTCCAAAATCCATTTACCGCCGGCGTTAGCGGCATCTAAGGAACACCTGCCATTGTCACAAATGCAAGATTGCCACTACTTCTGCTAATAGTTCGACCGCAAACTAACTTCATAATTTTTATTTCATATGCATTATTCCTGCCTAAAACTTGTAAAACCTAACAAAAATAAAAAACAAAATAACCCAATGTGTCAAAATCAAAGTGGAAACTTTAAGTTTTTTTTGGCAAGTGAAGCCCTTTCGTAAACTAGAAATATTTGGTTGAAATATATCAACAATTCAATATTTGTGACTCTTTCCTTTATTTTTAAAATAATTTGTTTTGGGACAAAAATACCTTTTTTATTTATATATTTACATTATATTGATAGGTTATTTTTGCAATATAATAAAAATGATATTTTTATCAAAATCATATCAAACTTGATTTCGAGGGTAAAATTATTATATTAAGCTTTCAAAAGGTCTTTTAATAAACCATCCAAACCATTATTGGAAATTCAAAACAATTTTCATTTTTAAAAATATAATCTAACTTAATTGAAATTTTTTACAAAAATAATGTGTTTTTAAAACAATGTTTATAAGATGTCTGTTTTGCTTTTTTTTTTAAAAAAAGGCATGTCTCGTTTTGAGAAGATTCTTTGCTTATTTAAAATAATCTTCATCTTCATTCCATTAAAAATCTATCTCTACAAAAAAAGGGTCCCATTGAGCTAGTTCCTGAACTCATGCTTTCCTATCCCATTGAACTAACTATTTTGTAATTTTAAAAATAATTTTCTATAATTTGTAATTACATTAAATCAGAATTTATTTTATTTCATAGATATTCAAAATATAATACCCTTTTATAACTTATATTTGTTATAAATGTTTTATTATTTTATTTTTATATTTATTAAAAATAAAATGAATTAAAATTATTTTGGTATATCGCTTGGTCGTCTGGTGGGTCGCTCTCGATAGTCATCAATTTGAGCTCCTTTAGGACCATTAGAGAATTTACCTCGTTATTAATTGTACGGTCCCATAAAATTAGTCGAAGTGTGCTCAAATTAGCCAAACTACCCATGGTTATCAAAAAAATTATTTTTGTATATAATGGAGATAACATTATAGGGTTTAGATATGACCTTAAAACCATCGAACATGTAGGTGAGATGGTTGGTGTATCTCATATCTTAACTAATGGTCTCGAGTTCAATTATAGAATGCAACTACGTTAGGTAGATATATATTCTACCTAGCTCAGGGTCCTTTAATAAGCTTTCGCATGAGGACATCACAGGACAACCCATATGCTTAATCTAATTTTTAATTATTTTTTATAAAATAATTTAATCCATAGTTGAAAATATTAAAATAATTTTAAAACTTTTTTTGTTGATATCTATTCACTTTACATTACAACGTTATAATATTATACCTTATAGAAACGCTTAATACTCCTTTTTCACCGAACCAAGTCTCATTTTGGGTAAATAATTTAAAATTTTTTAAATTGTATAATTATACAATGGACTAAATTATTTTTGAATATTTTATTTTCAATATTTTCATTAGTATTTTTATCATTATTCTTAAAATTGTTGCATCTTAATTATTAATACAAAAACAACAATATTTTATCAAGCCATATAAATTATTAACAACCTTAATTATATCAAGACTATATAGCTTGTCACACCCCAAAACTAGCTACTCTATTTTTCCTGGGCAAGGCTCGAACTCAAATTAACATTCTCGATACAAGATCTCACTAAGCAAACTTATATGACTTTTTTCTTTTTTACAAGATACCAATCCTAACCTGTATAATAATATCAACAGATTACAAATCCTTCAAGCGCAAAACACTTGCCAAATACAAGACTTACATAACCACAATTACAAATACAAAGGATTCCCTTGAATTCTAACCTTCATACATTAGAGACAAATGCCCTTAGACTAAGGTATCTCTTCCTAACGAGTGCCTTCCCTTTTAAATTTGAATTGTCCTAGCTTTTCACTAAGCCTTCAATTTGAATTATAGTCTAAACTTCAATTCCTGCCCAAATTTCAAATCTTGGTTTCATAATTCCTCTTATTCAAACTCCCACCTATTGGGAACCGTGCATGCCCACAGACAAGTGTTCTCCTGGCTGGGCTTCCTCATTTTACTTCTAGTCATTCCATGAACTGTCATGCCAAGCATTGTCATGCATCACTGGCCATCGCTCATTCAAATCATGCACTACCACAAGCCATTACTCATTCAGACCATGCACTACCGTGCATTACCAGGCCTCACCATACACTACCATGCACCACCATGCGTTGTCAGCGCTTATCAGACTATGGCGGCGCCTATGATCCCCATCGATGTGCAGCAATGCTTTGCGTGCCCCATGCCGCAATCGATCTCACAAGTGTGTACCGCATCGTCCGTAGTGCTCTCTAGGCTTCACGTTTGCCTTCGATCCCACATTTTGATCCTCGTCAGGCCTTGCTTCCATAGGGATCCTCTCATGGTGTAAGGATACCTACAGCCCTTTATGCCAATGCTTTAATTCTCAGTCATGAAGGGGTTATAGTAGTGTACTAAATGATTAACCAACAAATTGTGAATAATTTTATACTGATGCTAATAAATACAAAAAATGCTTATTTTTAATACACTAATTTTCCTCAAATTTTACACATTATTTTAAAAATAATAAGAGATAATTATATATTAAAAATTAAGAGGATATACAAATTAATAAATATTATTATTTCATAAAGTCAATCATTTTAACTTTAATGAAATAAAAAATTATCAAGAATAAAAGGTCTAATTGAATACAGACAATTTGTTTTCAGATCGCTATTAATAACATATGTATTCTATTGCATTTATCAACTCAAAATACTACATGAATAATAAATGGATCAAAAATAAAAAATTTAAACACGACCCAATTAGTAATTGAATAACATGATACAACACACATAACTCGTTTAGTAATTTGATAATTTAAAATAATATACATTTTAATTAATTAATCACTCTTTAACACAATAACATATTAAATAAGTTAAATAATTAAATATAATAATTAAAGGAAATAATACAAATCAAATTTATGTTATGTTAAATTATGACTAATATAATGTACATGTGTGCAAAATAAAGAACTATGAATTCTCCCATGTTTGTTATTGGGTATGAAAATTTATTGTTTTGAGTTTTGGGGTAAGATATTTGTCAGCTTTAGATTCATTTATTACACTTTAAAGGAAATATCTAATTTTTAGAATTTATTTTGAAAAGGAAGTAAAGATTCGTCAAAGTCTACTCGCTTTCGAAAATTTCTCATTCAAGAGGCAAAGGATGGGCAAAGTTCTCTTAGTGTTGCCTGAAAGCATAGTTACATGTCTAGCCTAATTAATATGGGTTTTGTTAATACTTTCTTTGGCCCTCATACTCAGAGAGTGCCGTACTTTCAATGTCTATTTCATTTTCTTGGTGGTTTACCGTCTATATTTTTCCATCTTCCATTTATTCATTTCGAACTATGGAGTTTCTTAAATTGCAAGAGAATCCAAAATTTGGATGTCACTTCGAGGCTTCCAGAAAAGGACAAATGGCACAACCGTAAGCAAATACACATGTTTTAATTGACATATCAGTAATACAGCAAATATCGAAAATACATTTGTAAGATTGTCGATTTTGACTTGACGATAAGGGTGAAGGGAGGTTTTAAGAGAAAAAGCAACTGTGAAACACGAACTAAAAGTATAAGGCTATGAACAGTTAAATTCACTTAACCCAAATAAAAAGCCCCTAATCTCGCTTAATTACTCCGTAAGGAATCACTGTTGAATCAAGACCAGCTTCAAAAGGGTCAAAAATTTGTTGCCTAGCTGCCTTTAAGAATGGTAATCAATTCATCTTCAAAAGTAACCTTCAAGGTCCCCATCTTCTTCTTAAGATGTTAACCTCAAGACTTAAGAGTATGTTCTCCTCACCGTATTGCTTGACTCGTCCCACAAAGATATCTCTATCCCTTGATACTTCTGGGAGACATTCCCTCTCATGATGGTCACAATCATGGTAGATTCTTCGGCTTCTGGCTTGAAGTACTGTGAGCTCTCATCCTTCTTCAAGATCCGTAATAAAGGAACAACGATCGTCAGGACTCGAAAATGCAGTCGTGACACAAACGAATACCATTTCTAAGAATCAAAGACAAAGCACATATAGATAAAATAATCAAGCCCTCGCCCATGTTCTTTACGTCTAATTACTAGTGGTCAGATTTCAATTCTCAATTCCTATGAACTTAATTTCAGAACACTTCACTCCCATGATGCAATCATTTCTTTGTCAAACTGTTATGACTCGTTGTTCATCTATCGCCTCATTCTCGTTTTATTGCGCTGCATAGCTTTCCTGCTTGCAATAGCATGCCACTTAGCACAACTAGCTTAGTTTGTTACAGAGTATAAAAATTTCCACCACGGGGTATGAAAGCACATCGTCGCTTCATGCTTATGAAAGAAACCCACTTCAGTCTTCAACTCAATACAGATGACCAATCAAACAAAAATAAAAAACTGAGAAAAAAATAGAAAAAACAACTAAACAATGACTTTTGAAGATTGTAAAACTAGTTCTCACGACTCCCATAAACTAAGTATTGTAGTTATAGAGAAATAAAAATAAAACCAAGACCAGACATTTATATATGCATAGATGCAAAGAAATTAAGCATTGTGAGTCAACTACTGGGTGGCTATAATTGCATGACAGATTACCCGTAAGCTCAAGATCCTTCAATTTGTGTGTTGCGTAGAGAGGTCATCCTATGTGGCACTTCAAGACTGAGGATGTCATTACCTTCACAAACAAGCATAAGCTCGCCTTGTAGTTGCTCAACTTCTGACTCCATAGAATATACCTTCAAGTAATAAATTTGTTAGCAGTTTCGCCTAAGTTCAAATTTTCGCTCTCGCCCTCTCATGAAAGGGGAAAGAGACTCTCTCAAGTGAAACATTCCGTCCGCAAGCTCCCATACCTGCTCACGTGCTTCCTCCTCTTGGACTGATATTTCTCTTGCTTGAATGTCCAATCACTCTCGACCGTGTGGCATTCATTCAAGGAACCACCATATATCTTCAATAGAAATCGAATATCGTGATCATAATCCGTCGACCTCATTATGAAACATGGCTCGGAGAGCTCACTACCATTTCCGTCTAAAGATGGTTCTTTGAGAATAATCGTTTCGGGGTACGCCATCTCCCGTCGTTGTTCTCCATCAACAGTCTTGAAGAACCACCAACTGGGGAACTTCCAATCCATGAGCATTCCTCATGGCTTCTCGCTCTTACATTGTTTTCTCGATTGCCTTCGTAAGTAGGTGTAATGATGATTAGAACAAACACAAACCAATGAAGGATTAGCCCCACTAAGCAAATCTAACCAATAAAATATGGAAACCATATGAATCATTTCCAAATTGGATTAATGGGTGACATTTGATCTAGGAAAATAAAATTATAAATGTACTTGGTCTCCTCATGTCTTACCGAGAGATGAATGAGGTTGATTACCGTTATTACTACAGCTGAGATCTCCTTTGATCTTTTCGAATGATTGGCACCACGAGAATAAAATTATAAGTCCTGCTTCAGCTGAGATCAAGCTTCTCAGGCTTCTATTGCCGTTTCGGCCTTAAGCAATCGTTCAATCCAGATTCAAATGACTTCCTCTCAATAAAGTGATTCTCCCAATAAAATAGTTTTTCGCCACGTTGACGTTGCATTGTCAGCTTCCACGCCTAGGCGTATGATCTAAAGAAGAAATAAATTTATCTCTCATCTCATTAATCTTCAACCGAATGTAGCCAGACTACAGATTGTAGTTCGAAAAAAAAAAAAAAACATATTTTAACAAGATTAATAATATAAAATATAATCTAACTTATTGAAATTAAAACAATTTTCCATTTTAAAAAATATAATCTAACTTAATTGAAATTTTTTCACAAAATATCAGGTTTTTTAAAAGTTACTGTTTATAGCATGTCCTGCTTTGCTTTCCAAACAAAAAAAAAAAAAATCATGTTTTGAAAAGATTTTGTTTACTTAAAATAATTTTCATCTTCATTCCATTAAAAAAATATCATTCCATAAAAAAAACAATTTTCTAACAATTCAAATTGTACCTTCTTCTTCCTTTGGCCAGCCTTTCGCCTAATCCTCCTCCCCTACGCTCTCAATTGTCGCACCCCCATTCTCCTCGTCGTCACCGCCACCACCCCAAGTGGTGCCGAGCCTTATCCTACGATGAAACCCCTGGTCCTCGAAAAACCCCGAAGCAAGGGGCTACTAAAAAAACGTAGATGGGAATAGGGGTAGACCGAAAGAGATTATCATCATCATACCTGCTCTTAAGGTTGTAACTGTTTTCCCTAGCCGCAACCCACCGAGCTCGTCTCCTTAGTCCTTCCCCCATGGTGTAAGGCGATCCCTTCCCGTCCTTCATCACGAGAGCATGATATGAGCCCTTCTCAACCCGACTCAAACAGCCCCTGCTCATCCCCGCTTCCAAACCGCATCCCTGGGCCTCGGAGCAAGGGCCTGTAGCTGATCATCCCTAAGAATGTGACGCCAGGAGCAGGCAAAGGTCGCCCGACAACCCAGCCCAAACCCGTGAGGCAAACGTGGGCCTGGCCGCCTAACTCCCTACCCGAATTCCGCCGAACCCGATCCCGATCCGCACCCAAGAATTCCTGGGCCTCCTCTTGTAATTCCGCAGTGATAATAGCGTTGTAAGGGCCCACCCCACAGCCCTCCAGACGGGGTGGTCCCGCTCCTGACTATCCCCCAGCTCCACGGGGTTTCTTTGTCTCAGTTGGGCTCGAACTTTGGGACCATGAGCTTGAATGCCCATTGGTAGTTCAGCACACTGCGGCCCGGGCTACTAGCTCGGTTGGTAGTAGGAACTACCGAATGGGTATCTAAGCTCATGGTCCCGGGTTGAGCCACGGGCCGAAAGAAACCCCTGTGAGCTAGGGGATAGCTGTGAGTGGGACTCACCCTCGTCGGAGTGGGCCGGGGTGGGGGCCCTTACAAAAAAGGCACCTTATCACGGGTCCTCGCCTGGCCCTTTCAGACGGAGGTTGGTGTCAATTCACGAGGCTATAGGGGCATGTCCCATACTTTTCTTCCCTTTCTGTGAGGCTCGGGCCGAGCCGGGACGTATTGAAATGGGAGCACTCTCGCACTGTGGTACCCAGGGCCGCCCCACAGCCACTCCGATGAGGGGTGGTCCACTCACAGGCTGTCCCCCCAGCTCACGGGGAGTTTCTTTCGCCTGCGATGTTTCAGCTGGTTCAACGGCTCATCCCCATTCGAGGAAGCAGTTCCAGCCTGCTGAGCTAGTGGCTCGGTTGGTGAGTGGGAAGCCTGAATGGGTACCCTACTTCATGGTCGAGTTAACTGCAGAGGCGAAGCCTGTGGCTGTGGCTGGTGAGACCACCCCTCGTCGAAGTGTGAGAGTGAACACAAAAGCCTTATATCCCCAGGTCCTCACCTGGCCCTTGGGACATGCCCCTTTCTTTCGCCTCGGGCAGGAGCTCGAACCCTGAGATCGGGACATATTGGAAATGGGAGCACTCTGCGCCTGTGAAATGCTCGGTTGGTGTGAAGATGCTCCCGACTCAACTATGTCCTTTGATCTTGGGTTAACTTCTTCACGAAGAAAAGCACTTAACATCTTGATGCCTATAACTGTGGAGTGGGACCACCCTCGTCGGAGTGGGCGGGGTGGAACGCTACAAGCAGCTCTCTGTCAGGGTTCTTTATGTAGGAGTCCCGTAACGTCGACCCGAGTCCACCTAATTTCCACGCTCCTCCGGCGCGTGTGTCCTTCTCCCCGTCCACAGGACCTTAGACCCCTTTGGTTTCTAATTAGTCTTCCCCTCGCTTTGGATGTGATCCCGAGGCGATTGCTGTGATCTATCGCGGCTTGATGGGTGAAGCCACCTTTACGAGCATCGTCGAGTCGACCGGATGGGGGTTTTGCGACGATTCGCTTCCGTGGCCTTGGTAATATCTACCACAATCGAGCTCGCCGAAGCAATGCCCCGAAAAGTACATAGAATTCAAATCCTAAAAATACCTTTGTCGGTCGGTGTTCCTCGGCGCTTTTCTTCGGAGAGGAATGCGTCAGGAAGATTAATCGTTAAATCGATATCGTCGACCACGGTGCGGGGGCTCAGAAAGAGAGATGGAGAATGAGGAAGGAAATGAAAGCGGAGCGATCGATGCGAAGCAGATTCAGCCAGTCTGAACGTGAGCCTCGGCGCGCTGAGGTTCGCGTGCAGTGTGTTTTCCTCGACCCTCACTGGCGCTACTCGACCGCCTGCGCACCGGTTTCCACCAACGGGCGATTCAGCTTCCGCTCGGTCGAAGTCTCGAAGTGTGGCACTTCTTGCCCTTACGTCTCCGCGCGTGTCACTTTTGCTCTCGAGGAATTTTGTTTACTTAAAAATTTTCAACTTCATTCCATTAAAAAAATCATTCCATAAAAAAAAAAGGTCTGGATTAACGGGTTCTTGGACTCATGTTATCCTATCCCATTAATTATTTTGTAATTTTAAAAATAATTTTTCTTAATTTTGTAATTACATTAAATCAATTTATTTTATAGATATTAAAAATATAATAATTTTATAACTTATATTTTGTTATAAAAAATGTTTTAGTATTTTATTTATATATATTAAAAATAAAAATTAGTACAGTATTTTGATATTATGAGTTAATTAGGTCTTTGGGTTTGCTCTCAATAGTCATCAATTTGAGCTCATTTAGGACCATTAGATAATTTACCTCGTTATTAACTTCACAGTCTCATAAAATTAGTCAAGATGTGCTCAAATTAGCCAAAACTTAACATTGAATCATCGTTTTCTTATATCCCGATATGAATTCTTAATAACTTGAGTTAAGTTTTATTAGTATTATTTATGATTTAAAATTAAAGTTATATTATCAAATATTAAAAATTTTGATTAACCACATTGGGAGCGATAACCATTAGGCTTGAGGAATGAAGGAAAAATCATGGAAATGCCAATGTGTGGTGCGATTAACATGCATGATACTACTAAGCTTAGAAATGTCAAATTTAATGAATGGTGAAGGTCTAGCCATTGCAAAATATTTCCAATTAATTGGTGAAATAAAAGACGTAACAAGGTGGAAGGCGTGAGAGATGTGCCCACCATGGGCCGTCAGCGGCTGACTCATTGGAGACTATTGTGCCGGAGAACCATCCCCGGCCGTTGGCTCGTCGGAGATGGGAAGTTCATATATGACCTTCACATCTTTGAAAAGAGATGCAATTCTATTATATTGCATTCGTCTTGATAAGAGGAAGCCCCACCGTAAAGAGACATGTTCTTTTCAAATCATCGGATTTGTAGAAAATAAAAAAGTGAGATATCTTTATAAAATCCATGCCTGAAACTATCGAAAGTATTTGGATTTTATGGAAATATCAATGAATACATATTTTTTTAAATATTGATAAAAAAAATAATTAAAAATTTTAAAAAAGTCCTTAAATTTTTTTAACAAAATTGCTAAAATGAAAGAAGGATATGCATGTCGATAAGTATTTTGAAAGATAATATTTAGAGAGAATTAAGTGTATATGCGTGAATGGGAAATAAATTAAAGAAGAATGTGTATAAAGTACAACCATCATTTGATATGTACTTTGGGGATTTAATTCCATAAAGTATGCTCACAAATGGTGAACTTCCCACATCTCAATTTAAATATCTCACAATGATAGAGTAAAATTATTAGTTACTAATTAGCATAAATGAACATTACGTGCACCCATATTTAATGATAAAATGATTCAATAATTAATAAAATATGCTTATAGTCTACTTTTATAATAAATAAATATATTTGATCAAAATTTTCATAAAGATGTTTTAAAATTTAGTTTGATGATTATTGTGATTATTCTTTTAATAGATTATATCGATTTTCTCCTTATGAGTGTTTCCTATCATAAAAAAACCTCTAATATTTTTTAAATGACCTAGCAATCCTGCATGTGTGCATGGTATAAGATTGATTATTAAGAGACAATCATAATTAAAGTGGAAATTGAAAACAAAAAAAAGCAATAGGATCCTTAAAAGGATATAAAAAATAAAAAAATAGAAAACTCATTTGACTGCTGCATAGAAATAAGCCGATCTAAGATATGCATAAAACAAAACTTAATAACCGGATCAATATTAGACAGTGTGATAATGTATTATTGCAAGGCCATAACCGGAGTTCTTTGTAAAACCTGGATCTTCGGTGGATAGGAGTGTCATCAAAAGATGGTAGTATAAAAAAATATGGTATAAGTCAACACAATTAAATGAATTGTTTAGTTCTTTATTTTAAAGCCCTTATTAAAACATTTTTTAAAACATAAAGAAGAATACCAAAATAGTTTTTCATAAATTGTTCTTATTATTTGAATTTATTGTTATTTGTTTTTAGAACAAATAAAATTGGGAACCACACTTGTTTTATATGTTTTTGTTTTATATGTTTTTAGTGAAAAAACAATTTTAAAAATTATGTAGAAAAAACCCTTAAATACAACATTTGCTTTTGTTTCTTTGACGGTGAGCTTTTTTGTTTTGAAGATTGGTGAAATATTCTAAATCATATTTTGTTAGCAATGTAATATCTCTAACAACTGTTATAAAATAAAAAAATAATTTTTTTTTTATAAATAAGCATTTTGTTATAAGGTAGTAAACTGTCTCAATTAGGACTTACTTGGAATCCCTCACTCCCTATATGCTTTGCATTTTTTAACTTTTAACCTTAAGTTAAAATATATAATCTAAAAAAGCTAATTGTCCTTTTCAAATAACCTTCATTTTATATATATATATATATATATATATATATATATACTGCTATATATATATATATATATATATATATATATATATATATATATATATGAACGAAAACATTATATACGATAATTTTTTCTATAAAAAAAATATTCCTTTATGGAATGATATCTTTTCCTTTCTTTTTAATCTTCCAACCATTTTTATATAAAAATCTTTTTCTTAAAAAAAAATCTAATAAGTTAATATATCTTGAATTCTACAAGCTTATTTATATTAAAAATAAATAAAAAAATTTTGCTAGAGCATTAAGCTTATAAATCATTTTCCCCGAACCCGGTGACCACCTTGCTTCAAATTTTGAGGCGAGAAGGATAAGCTTTAAAAAAATATTTTAATAATTTTACTAAAATTTATTTATGACATTATGGGGTTTAGATATGACCTTAAAACCACATCGAACATGTAGGTGAGATGGTTGGGATATCTCGTAAGCTTCAGTGGTCACCGAGTTCGACTCATGAGAATGTAAGCTGTGTTTAGGTGATGAGTTTCTCTTGTCTTTGTGGTTCCTTAGAGCTTGTATGAGATTAATGTATTAGTGCACGACTTAAATCGTGAGTCTGACTTAAATACACTTTCGGTATGAGGACGTTGAGGACAACCTTATGGTTCGACAAAAAAAAAAAGATACGACTGCTAATCTAATTTTGAATTATTTTTTGTAAAATAATTTAAGCCATAGTTGAAAATATTAAAATAATTTTACAACTTTTTTTTTTTGTGGATATATATTCACTTTGCATTACAATGTTATAATATTATATTCTCATAGAGCTGTGATACCTTTATGCATAGCAGTCTCATTTGCAAAATAGGTAGAATTTTTGTAAAATTGTATATAATTATCTGATGGACTCATGGAATTATTTTTAATATTTTATTTTCAATATTTCTGTGGCCCCAAAACCGGGAGTCTGGCTGATGACTGCGAATCAGCTCGCGAATACAAGTGGAGGTCGAGGTTGCAGATGCCACTGAAAATCGAGGCGAAGTCTCCTTTGTGCGGGAGGCTCTGCTTACGAATGCAAAACACAGTATGGCACGTCACGTCAACCCAATATATGCAGTATATATATCCAATATGGCCACTTGGGCCCATGTTGTGCTTTCGACATATATCGAGCTATATCCAATAGTTTCAAGAGTTCAAATGTTTTACTCTTATACAACATATATTATGTGACGCCCCAATTCCGGGGTGTCCGTTGACTACCCGTCAACCTGCGGAAATTCTATACATCTCGTATCACGAGACGAACACCTGAGTAAAATAGCCACATGGGGCCCATACATCCATACTCAGATAACAAAATCTCGACTATATTCTCATAGTTTTCATGCTTGTTCTACAAAAAGCTTTATACATATTTACAAAATATTTTCTTAAAGCCACATGTTGGCTTTCTTCTCAAAAGATACCTCTACTGCGTACCTGAAAGGGGGTCCCACGACGGGGTGAGCAAAGCCCAGTAGAAAATTCTCCTACAAGGGTTACTCCCCACCTAAAATGCATATGCAATGGCATATATAAACAAACAATCATTCCATGTTATTTTCTATATGAAATGTCTATATCATGCATGGTCTGACCCTCATGCTCACCACGAGTCCACGAGCTCCTCATACGGAGGATTGCCAAATGTGGCCAAACAAGTCATATGTATGATATACCACGACTAACCATTGGACAACCCTCCAATTTTATTTATCAAAAAACCTGATTTTGATACTTTTCCTTTATTTTGTGGGCGCAGTTTGGGGTTTGCAGTGGGACGCCGCACGCCTTTTCAACATTTTTCACGAACTTGCATCGTCGAGATTCATGTCTAGCGAAGTGAATAAGATGTGGGTTTCACCACAGAGGATGCGACTTGCTCCGCGAAACATGCAATTTATCATTTGATCATTTACACACTCGTGAATATCTACGCTGGACTTTGTCCATTGTTTCCAGAGTTCACGACCCACTCATAAACAACGATGAATAAACCTTACCACGCACCCACACACCGGCGGCGCGATGTGGCCGGGTATGTGAAATACATGATGCGATGCATTTTCCTCATGTTACATGCATGAATAAGACACTACATGAAACATTTACATACGTGAACGATTATAATTGATCACGTATAATCTGCCGCCATATCGACCATATTAATACATTAAATAGCATGCATCGATATCTCATTTTCTACACACCGCGCATGTCATTGACAATGATAACGCCTGATTAGGTCACGAGCGGGACCACTCAGCAAGGTACCCTCCACGGCCTTCACAATCATAGACAATCCGGTTCCAAGCATTGTTATCACAGCGACAAACCACACACACAAGCTTTCGATTTTCAAACCATAACTCCCGGTCGGTGAGCGTAGCGAAACCAATCTGGAAATCCACACCCATTAATCCAAGGCTGGAACTAATTTCCATGGCCTCATGCCTTCCATACTTAACCTACCATTATAAAGCCTTTAAATTTAAAAGTAAACCAAGTAGGAAAGTATCCTACCTCTTTGAAGTTGAAGAAACTCCCAAAAACCGGAGTCCACGCGTTGTCCTCTCCGTGTAGACCAACTTCCCTTCTTGTCTCGAAGGAATCCGACGGTCGGATCGCTTACAAATCTAGAGAGAAGGAAGACGTTCTCACTCTAAAAATGGGAGAACAAAACCTACTGCATCTCTTTTCTTCCTTCTCCCCTACGTTTTCCCTTCCTTTTGCTTTATTCTTTACTTTTGTTTTTCTTTCCTTTTTCTCTTTTCTCCTTTCCTTTCATTTTCTCCTCATTTCTCTCCATTTTCTCTTCTCCTTTTCTCCTCCTTTTTGGAGAAGCCATCATTCGGTCAAAGGAGGCAATTTCCTCCTCTTTTCCTCAAACCCAATTTGGTGGCTATCAATTTTCCATTCTTTTTCTTTTATTTCTTAATGCCCCTTTATGACATCATGTTCCACATGGCATCATATGGCCATGAAATTCCTTCTCCCACATGGCTTAATTGTGAGCCACTCCTTTGATGCCAAGTGTCACGCTTCTATGGTGCCCAGTGGCATCCGCCTTTGCCATGTCGTAAACTTTTGGCATACTCAGCATTGAAATCCCGACCACCTCGAATCTGCGAAATTAGGCGTGGTAGCAGTTTGAGATGATTTCAGCGGAGAAGTAGTTTCGTCATCGAAATCTAGAAAAACTGGGATTTTGACATAAATTACCATTTTATCGCTTCCTTAGAAATAGTTTTCGGGGTCTCACATTCTTCCCCCTTAAAATTTACGTTGAAATTCCATGCACCTCTTAGCATCCAACCAGTGCATATCACGACCCTACACAACCCGATTTGGGTGTGCTGCTGGCCCGACCTTCAAGGTCCACGATCCTTTGGCTTATTTAATGGGCCGTTATTACAAGATCCATGTTCACAGATAGTATCCATTAGCGGGCCACTTGTAGGTTCACCAACACCCAAATGGTTTCCATTGGGTATCAATTTTGAAGTCCACTCGCTCCTATCACGCGACTCTAAGCCTCACGTGATAACCGCGACCAGTTTGTTTTCATCTCGGGGTCACCACGGGCTCACATCGCTCGACTCTAAGTGCGGTGTGCCATATCCCTATATCCTCACCTCGAGTCTCTCCGACTCCTATCACTCAACTCTAGTAGGGTAACCATATCCTATATCCTCACCTCGAGTCTCTCAGGCTCTATCACTCAGCTCAGTGCGGGTGATAACCGTGTCCTTGTGTTTTCCTCTCAGGGTACTCCAAATCCCAATAAATACTTGCAAATTAAGGTGATAACCATTTCCAAACAAGTATTTGTTTTAAATTTGTGGACAACCCTCCGATGCAAATAGTGGACCTTCGATAATCTATCTTGTACAGATAACCTCAGATGTATATCAATTTGGGCATACTCCGGCGATTGATGTATATGGACAACCCTCCGATGTATATCAATTGGGCATACTCCGACGATTGATATTATGTGGACAATCCTCCGATGTATATCAATTGGGCATACTCCGACGATTGATATTAGATATGAATAATCCTCCGATGTATAGTGACCACACTCCAGGTAATCATCATGACTTTGGTCAACCCTTCGAACAATTCTCTCGAAACCCACAGCCCTCCTCCTAATGTTCTAGGGTGCTTTAGTGCATATGAATTTACAATAAACTTCTTCCATTTTCTTAACGCGTGCGACTCATTAGATGTCGTCTTATTAAAGTCAAGCCTACTAATCAACACCCCTACGCGATGTTGACCTACAACAATGTACTCGACACACCATCAAACACTTAACACGATTAATCGATCCTCAACTATGCACTCCACACCCATGTTTATACGATGTTTTGTGCATGTATAGTAAATTATGTCATATTGTAGCACCCAATCCCGGGGTCCACCATAGCAAAATCTTAGAGATAACTCACTCATAAATCTGACCTATTAAGGTCATAGCTCTCACCCTACATCCTAGGGAAGAACATCTATGCATTCTAAAGGCCCTTAACCTCTAAGCCTAAACCCCCATGTCGATCGACATCGACAACCCAGTCAGTTACCACCTTAAAGTCCACCACGCTACATTTGCACCAACTCACGATCTGTCCTGACTTGACCCACACTGCGGCCTACGGCCTATCGTCTTTGCCGAAAGTGCTCGTATCTTTTCCAAAACTATTGGTTCCCTCGGCCGTACTAGGGTGTGGAGGAACAAAGCCCCATCCTCTCGATCCTACCGCCAGTGGGACCGCTATCCCGAAACCACAGGATCATATACGAAAAGGGCAATCCTTCTCATATCAGGACTGCTTGTAATGGTAACACACCATGCTTATCGATTGGCGACCTAGCTTCATCGCTCTAATGAATTTGGGGTGAGGTGTCCCATAACTTTACAGGACTCTGCGCCAGTAGGCAATCCCGGTCAGTCGGGTTTTCTGCGGAAATAACACATCATCGCCTGCGCGACTGATTGTCTCATCACGGCCTTGGTCACGAGAATCATGGCCACAATCACGGATATCATGCCGAAAAGTCTTGTAACTGCTTTCCGGGTTGGAAGATGAATCTTCTTTCATCATGATACCGGCACCCGGCCGGTCGCCACTATCTTCGCGGCATCAGTTTCATCTTCAACGCTGACGTCCCTGCAATGGCTCGTGTCGCTGACATCACATCCATGTGACGTCCACACTTTGTCGCTCGCATTAGCGAGCGTCGAAGCGTGTCGGCGACTTCTACCGTCTCGCCCGTATCATGGCGATCCGCGTCCGGCCTCACACCGCATCAGCGTATCGGCGGCGTGAAGCATGATATGGGCATCGTGAATCATCTCGACTCATCTACGCTTTCGTCGCGGCGCCGCCAGCGACCTCCTTCTTGCCACCGTATGGCGACCTCACTTTGATGTAGCGACATCAAGCCAACCCTCAAAGCTCAACCTGTAGCCAATCCGGTAGTCGCTGGCGTCCATTTACAGTCGCGACCTCACGCTAACCAATCCAGTCATTTCATTCCATGTCAAAACTCCACGGTCCTAACTTTTAGCGAAAATTTTTCATTCGACCCTTTTTCAAAATCATCCGGTAGCCCTTCTTCACCGCTCTCCTTTGATCATTAGCTAACCTTTAGCTTCACATAAACTTTAGAAATTTAAGAGTTGAATTTCGCTCTTTCCATCACATGAAAACTGGAACAACCTCCCAGAATCTCACAACACACAATCTCTTTGCTATTCAAAAAGCCAAACTTATGAGAAAATCAAAAATTTTTTTTTCAGAGTCTCCATTAGCCTTCCTGCTACTCCTAAAGATGGAATGTCTTAAGCCCACTCTTAATCACTTCTAAATTTCTAGAATTTTAATTTCCATTCTTTCTTTATCATAGCTTCGAATAAATTCAGAATTCATGATTCCATTAAGGTTTCATGTTCAAAAGCTGAACCTTGTCAGAAATTTTTTTTTCAAGTTCATTTCTTGTTATTTACGGACAGTTGCGTATAAGATCACTTGGAACATCTAGGTTGAAAAGTGTTTTCTGGCTGGTGTTCCAACAATTCCACCATGATCACCAAACGCCGATTCACATAACAAACATGTTATACACCATCATCACATTTGAATTCACCAAAATGCCTGCTGATGTATGATCTATCGGGTGCCATCAAGTCCCAGGTATATTGTACTAACCTACCTCACGGAAGCTTGGGTAACCGTTTGCAGCGCTCACGGTACCAATTTGTGTGATTAAGAGTGTCGTTGACTACCGTCTGACTGTTCTATACATCTCGTATCCGCGAGATGAAACACTGAGTAAAATAGCCACATGGGATTTATCACGTCATCTCGGATAACAAAGTCTCGCTTTATATTCTCATAGTTTTCATTAACGTTTCTACAAAAGCTTTATACATATTTTTAAATATTTTCTTAAACCATAATTGGCTTTCTTCTCAAAAAAGATACCTCTTGTACAGAAAGGGTCCACGTGAGGTGAGCAGCCGATGAAAATTCTCACTGAGGTTCCTCCCCACCTAAAATGCATATGTGTGTATATAAACAAACAATCACATTCCATACAATTATTTTCTATAATAAGTACCCTTATCATGCATGAATCGACCTCATGCTCACCACAGGTCCACCGACTCCTCACATGCGGGCCAAATGCATTAACAAATCATAAAGTATGATATACCCACGACTAACCATTGGACAACCCTCCGTTTATTACATCAACGATTTGATACTTTTTCGCTATTTTGTGGGCCGCAGTTTCGGGTTGCCGTGAGACGCCCATACGCCTTTCCAACATTTTTTGCGGAGCTTGTGATAGGGATTCGTAACCAACGTGAATAAGATGTGGAACTTTCACCACGAGAGGGATCTGCGCCCCAACATGCCCGAGAGCACGATTTATCTATTTGATCGTTTACCATAGTGATCTCTGCATTGGACTTTGTCCCATTGTTTCAGAGTTCACGACCCGCTCGTGATGAATAATACCCACCACCGCGACGTCGCGATCGCGGCCGTGCATGAAATCGTGTTGTGCGACACCGCTCGCCTTCTGGCATGAATGAACCTATGAAACATTTGCATACATGGACAATTATAATTGATGCATATAATCTACACCATGTCAACCATATTAATACATTAATAGTATGATATCCCTCATTTTCACACACTTGCATAACATAAAATTCGAGCAAGCAATAACACGTTAGGTCTAAACTTGGACCACTCAGGTACCTCCATTTTATACACAATCATAAGACAGTAGTTCCAAACATTGTTATACATGACAACAATACCACTGAAACTTTCAGTTTCTAGTTCAAATATAACTCCGGTCGGTAATTTGTATCAGAATAATCATGAAATCCTTGTAATCCCACGAAACAGGAACTAATTTCACTTGGCCTCACTGGCCTTCCACAAACAACCCCTACCATTATAAGCCTTCAGGCTAAAGTAAACAAGTAGGAAAGTATCCTACACTCTTTGAGTTTGAAGAAAGCTCGAAAACCAGATTACGTTGTCTCTAGTGTAGACAACTTCCCTTCTTGTCTGAAGAGATCAAACAGTCGGATGGCACAAATCTAAGAGAGAAGGAAGACGTTCTCCTCTAAAAATGGAGGAAACAAACCCCTCTTGCATCTCTTTTCTTTCCTTCTCCTGTTTTTCCACTTCCTTTGCTTTATTCTTTACTTTTGTTTTCTTTCCTTTTCTCTTTTCTCTTTCCTTTTTCATTTTTCTATCATTTTTCTCTGATTTCTCTCTTCTCCTTTTCTCCTCCTTTTTGGAGAAGCCGTAGATTTCTCGAATGAGGAAGCCCGATTTCATATAACACCTCAGCCCAAGTTTGAGGTGACTCTCGATTTAATTCTTTCGCGCATTTGTAGTGCTACTATGACATCATATTCGTGGCGTCGGGCCATGAAATCCTTCTCCATGAAACGTTGTGATCACTTTGATGCGGGGTGTGCAGCCTATCAGTGCCAGTGGCATCCGCCCAGCTCTTAGTATGTGCTTCAGGCATGTACTCAGCATTGATGTGGCGCCGCGGAATCGCGCGATCAGCGTGGTATGAGATTGGATAGTTCCAGCGGAGAAGTCGGTTCGTCGTCGAAATCAGAAAAATTCAGTTTTATTGAAATTACCGTTGTCATTCCTTAAAATCTGGGTTTTAGGGTCTCATGTTAATATAAATTCTAATACATGTAAATATCTGTATCAGCCACCCGGCTTTGCTACCTCCTTTCGAGGACGGGCCGTCTTCTACTTGCAGCTCCTGGCGAGGATCACGACGGGGTATTAAAAATGATAGGAGAATACTTCATTAAGACCACTCACCACTAAGTGCGTGCAATGTTCCAATTTAAGCATTCAAGCAAATGCATGATCCTACTTGAATGTCTACGCAGTAACTCAGATCCGAGTCCTCTGAGCTCTCTCATATACTAAGCCTTGCAGTAGGGGTGTTATTATTGATGGGCAACCTCCGATGAATATATATATCAATTGGGCGCTCAGCGATTGATATATTATTTGTTTATTAATTGCCCTCAGATGAATAAATATCAGCCCGGCGCTCAGACCAGTTGATATATTATTTGTTTAATGGACTACCCTCCGATGAATAAATATGTTTGGGCTCCGACCAGTTGATGTATTATTTAGTTTGGACTACCCTCCGATGAGAGTTAGCATTTAGACTACCTCGAACCTTTTTCTCCTCTGGAACGTTCGTACTCATCACATCATCCACAAGGTGTCGATTGCATATGGAATGCATCTTATAGGTTCCATTCGTATAATCGCATTACAAATATACTCCATGATATATTTATAAATTAAATCATCTGACATGTTGTAGTTTTATCATTTCACACCAAAAGTGGCTCACTTGGGCTAATGTTCAGAGCACAAGCAATTGGAGTTCGAATTGCTGGCAAACACATAATTTAAACGTATTTGCATTCTTGGGAACACTATTTGGGAATAGTAAGAGCCACCGGTTACTATTCACGAGAAAAATCTAAAATCTTCAGTTCCATAGTAGACCGGGTTTCCATGACCGACGGCCTCAATCCAATTAATACACACATGACACACAATCATGATTTCACCCCAAAATCAGCGGTGGAGCAGCTACAGGCTGCTCCATATTTCTCCCAATTTTATCGGTCGGTCCCATGTTTTGGGACCGATCAACTTGGCCTCTGGCCTCAAAACAACGAAACATTCATTTAGCCACTTAAAATGGGAATAAAACCCAAGTAGGAGAAAAATCCTACCTCTTGGAGTTGTCTTCATAACCGGGGTCCAGCGCCTTTGCTCCGCGTGAAGCGTTTCCTTCTTACTCGGCGTGACTAGGCCCGGTGGATCGAAATTTTCTAGAGAGAAGCCCGGCCTCTGTAAGAACTCTATAATTTGAATATGTCAAATTGCGCCACGTTTTGCTTTACGGCTTTAATTCGGAAGATGAATGACTATTATTTCTTTGTCTTCCTAGTCACTTAAAATCAATTCCATAATTACCATTTCCCTCTTCTCCGGATTTGATATTCGACGTATCTCGACGATCCATTTTCGTGATATCTATCATATGAAACAGTGGTTTTCCAAATTACATATATGCCTTTGGTGCATCGAAAATCGATTTAACACGAGACGCGATGCCTCGAAAAAATATCAAACTCGAACATCTCAAAATTAAATTTCGTGCTAACTAGATTCCCGGCGAAGGCGATTCGGTGCGAATCCATTTTGTCATCGAGATCTAGAGGAATTAATTCACGGTTTTTTAGCAAATTGCTTTTGTAATTAAAATTACGATTTTACTTTTATTCAAATTAGTTTCTGGATTATACATTTCCAATAGTATTTTTTATCATTACCTTTTTAAAATTTATTTATCATAATTATTAATATTACAAAAACAACAATATTTTTATTGGCTCATAAATTATTAACAACCTTAATTATATTGCCCTTATGTTGGTTATCTTTGAAACATTGTGATTTTTCTTACGATTATCTGGTACTAAGTTTTCGAACTCAGCCAATATTTTTGACAATATCTCACTAAGCAAACTTATATGAGACTTTTTAGACATAATCCCAACGTATATGTATCAACATATTACAAACTCTTCTAGTGTGCGAACGCGCCGAGGCTGATGCTACAACCCTTTGTTCACATATACAAAGTTCCTCATGATTCGCTAACCTCCATACGTAGAGACGGCCTTGCTGCGACCTAGATTGTCTCTTCCCAGCGAGTGCCTCTTCCCTCTTGAATTTGAATTGGTCGACTCTCTTTCATTTGGCTCCAGTTTGAGATTAGTTAAACTTGAATTAAGTCGTTTGAAATAAACCGTTTCAAATCTTGGCTCTCTTCACCTCTTTATTCAAACCCACTGTTGAGGAAGCGGTGCATGTCACGGCCTTGAGTGCTCCCTTCCTCGAGTCAAGGCCTTGGTGTTGCCAGCCATTCCATGAGTATGTGCATTAAATCAAGTTCTGTCACATTATTAGGCGTATCTCATTCAGATCTGTACCTTTACCCAGGCCATTCCTCATCCGGACCATTACCACTTTCGCCATTACTAGACTCACTTCATACACTACCATGCACCACCATGTTTGTCAAAAGTAAACGCATGACATTGTGTCATGATCCCCCATCGATGTGCACAGACTTTGTATTCCCAATACTGTAATCGATCTCTAATATTACACTTGTACTATCGTGGTGTTCCGGGTTTTCTTTGCTTTGCCTTTGCATTCATATATCTGATTTGATCCACACATTTTATCCTGCGATTTGCTTGCTATGTTGGGTCCTCTCATGGGCATAATACAACTGTGAAGGCCCTCTACATCTTTGATGCTCGACTTAGGTCTCGAAGGGGGTTACAATAGTGCACTAAATGATTAACCAAAAATTTGTGAATAATTTTCTTGATGTAATAAACTAAAGTATATATATATTTTCATTAATTTTTTTTTGGAATTTACAATATTATTTAAAAAATAAGCATGTGCATTTATAGAATTTCTACACACAAATGACTTTAACTTAAATCATAAAATTAATGAAACCAATGGATGAACATATATATATATATCCCTCCATTTAACTGCACGTAGAAAATATTGCTCAGAAGTTGATGATATATATATGTTGGACATAGTTCCCTTGGTTGAATGATATCAAGATCTGTCATTTCCATAGGCAAGAACCAATCTACGCCCCGAAGTCAAGAAGATAACATAGTGTGTGGATGTCCACGTCCAAAGGACTTTGCATGCGAGTGTGGATGACCGGCCTCACAAAGTACTAGCTCCTACTCATTATACGGCATGCATACGGTCTCCTCTAATTACAAAGCTTTGTTGATACTTTATTTGTATGGAAACTGTTGTTACTCTCGGGAAAGAAAACCATATTCTTCACTAATTGGCACCCTGTTAAACTATATATCTACCTATTAATTACAATTTTACAACAACTTAATTTTAAAAAAATCCCTCGAAGTCTAGCGACACATCACAAACTTCATAGAATTGGGTCTTTTAGAACAACAACATATGGGTTCCTACTCAAAAATTCTTGGGCATTCTTTGTAATTTAATAAATGTACCAATTTAAATATTATGATTGAAACTCATCAAGTGCTCAGTTTAGGCATGCAACTGTCTTGTATAGACTTATTTGGTGTTTGCTTAATGTACACTTCCATGCTCTTGAGAAAAATTCAAGGGGAAGAAAGCGAATAGAGGGAAATGTAGAGAAAGAAAAAAATGATGGAAAAATTAAAACTGAGTTAAATTAATCTAATATCATTTTTATTTATTGCTTCAAAGCTGGCTTTATTTATAATATTCATTCATCGATATAAGCAATTTGGAGAATGTATTTCTTTGAAATATTTAATTAAATCACCGATATAAAATCATTCTTTGAGAACCAAAGTTAATAACTTAAGTTTGAGTCAAATTTTGTGGCGGGATATCACTTGGAATCTCAATGCAATCCACTAAATCTTCCACACACAAGTAGTCGACCTTTGATGTGAATATTGTTTGGTATATCGCCATTTGTATTTAATGTTCTAACCCTAAAAGCGCCAAACATGTCTTCCAAATATTGAAGCTTCATGAAGCTGCAAGATTACGTTTATGTGGAAATGAACTATGGGGAAGAATGCCAAATGTCTTCCACTTAGTAGCACCAACCTCTTGACTCTCTCAATTTGACTAACAACTTGTTTAGGGAGATCTCTTGATCTAACAACCTGTCAAAACCTCTTACATTTGAGGCTTCAAAAAACAACCGCAGTAAGAAAATCATGAGATGGATTAGTTATTCTAAATTTATTTTCATGATTGCAAAATTTTTAGGCGGGACCATTAATAGCATTAATCCATAAAATATTTCAAGTCATATGATTTGTATGTATTATCATGGCGGTGTATTTTGACCTTAATTAGAACTTAGTTTAATTAAGATATTATAGTTTTCTATCTACGCCGATCTTTGAATGAAATCAAGTGTAATTCAAGTTTATAAATGAATTACTTATTTAATTTTATAATTATTTATTTATTTTTTATTATTATTTATGAGTTATAAACTCTGTTGGAAGAATTTCATATGTCAGTATACACATAACATGCATAATGAATGAGTGTACTTACATGAAAGCACAATGGCGGCGTGCTTGAGCGGCTGGTGGCGGTGACGACCGCGGCAATGCGGCAAGAGCGCTTAATGACCACCCATTGCCCCTTCTTCCCCTCTTCCATTTCCTCTTGAATGGATAATTGTTTTTCTTTCTTTTTCTCTCACCCTTAAACCCTAATACCCTGAATTTCAATTACGATTCACAAAATTACAATGAAATAGTCCAGGAACTACATCCATAGAGATTACCCACATAATCCCACCTGAGAAGAAGGACAATTTTTTTTCAACAATAAATATCTGTTATTATTATTATTTTCAACATAAATTTAAAAATTTTGTCTCAAAATAATACTTTTTTTTTTAAAAAAAATACCAATCTAATAAATTTATGAAAAAAAAAATGTCCAATCCTCGTTAAAAAATGACTACGGGGTCTGGACTTATCCACATGTTGGCGATCCTTTTTCCTAAAGGAAACAACCCAATTCTAACTCGAGTCCTGTGTTTAGATCTGGTATAAGATTCCCACGGGAGAGAATTGTCAAGACTACTCATAACTACTAAGTAATAATCACCTAAGTAAGCTGCACTGATTTACTGTTTTTTAACAAAAATAAATTTTATTGATCAAACTTATAATACATTAACATATTAATTATTTAAGAACATAAATGATAAAACTTATTAATATTTAGGTCAATAGTATAATCAATCAATAAATTTGGTAATATGATAATTATAATATCTATAACTCTCGTTCTTCGATATACTAACGATTATAATATAACATTTTCAATTGGTCAAATCCACTTTTAGCATATGAATTGTTCTCGTATAAATAAAACATCATAACAAAATCAATAATAGTAGCGTTATATGAATCTCCTTATTTTCAGGAGAGGGAGAAGAGGCCCACCTATTAGGAAATTAGCCAGAACCTACAATTAAACTTTTTTATAGGAAAGTATTAAGAAGAAAATATTAAACTTTTAGGAAAAATATTTATACACATACTTCAAAGTCGATACTTTCTTCCTCAATCAAGAAAAAAATAAAAGAAAGAGCAAAACAGCTAATCAAAAAAGCTGATCTGCGATAACATGAAAAATCAAGAGTAATTTGAGTGTTTAGACAAAGTATCTCACATGTTTGGTTCACAGGAAATGTGAGAAAAATGTTTCATCAAAGAAATTGTCTAAAATTATGTGATTTTCTTTAGTATTTTGCTTAACATTTAATTTGTTTCTTTCTAAGGCACCAAAGTTGAGGTTGACTTTTCTTGTTCCAATGGATTCATTGTCCATTTCATGCATATTTCCTTCAAAGTCGGCGTTTCTCTCTCGTAAATCAAGAAAAATGTCTCAGAAAATCCTAACTTTGGGTATATAACTTTATGATTTAGGGTTTTTTCTTTTTTTTTTTTACACTAAAAACTTTAGTTAGAGATGTAGTTAATTCTCCCAGGTGAGACTAGACCGAGACCCTCTCCTCCTTATACCTTGCATTTTTTGAAACATTGAGCATGTAGTAAAGCTATCCCTGTGGGACTCGAACCAGGATGCTATTCTCCCAATCTTGCCTTTTGAAACGTTGAGCATATAGTAAATTTGTTCCTCACTTGGGACTCGAACACGGGATCCCTCCTCTATACCATTTTAAATGTGATTATGTAGTAAATTGTCCCCCATTAGGACACGAACCTGACCCTCCTCCTATACTTTGCCTTTGAAATGGCAGCCATATAGTAACTAAAGTTTTTAAATTTTAATCATTGGGAGGCAACAGAAGCGGTGTCCTCCTCAAATAGGTAACACAGGCTTAGGTAGTGCTCCATTTTGGATTTACTCTAGAATCCTTGATCCTAGTATAAAATAATAATAATAAGAAAAATAATTTTCTTATATTTGGTTAATCTAATGATATTTTTTAAAAATAAGATATCATGAGTACCCAAAATTTTATAAATTCTTGAATTACTTTTTATATTGACGAGTTAAAATAAATAAAACTTGTTTTAAAAAATAAATAAAAAAGTGAGAATTAACTCAATTTCAAAAGATGAGCGTATAAGGAGTGATGAGTCCTAAGGTGGAAGACATAGGGAAAGAGAGAAAAGAAGGAAGATAGACCGAACTGTACAGCCATCAGAGTGAAATTTGTTGTCTCTCTTGCCACAGGATTCTCCTCTCTACTCGGGTGGGTGCCATGCCAGTTTCCAACGGAGTTTTTGTTGGCCACTGGGGATTTTCCGTTTGTTTCCCTAGAAGGTGAGTGGAAGAGGAACTGTTATTCTTTTATGCTTTTCACTTAGAATTTCAGCTTCATGTTTCGCCTTTTTTTTTGTTCTTGGACATAAAACATTGGCTCACTTTGAAATTGCCAATGCTCAGGACTAGGTTTCCCTAACGAATCTCTCTGTTGTGATGGTGAGTTCCTCCGATGGAGGACATCCTTCACCTCAAATTTTTTGATATCATTTTTGGCACCACCCCTTGTTTTGGATTTAACATTTTCTTGCTTGATTTCAAGGAGTAGGTGAAATCCTCTATTGATAAAATTCTTGTTAGTAGCTCGAGAATAGTGCATTGGTTTAGTTTGCGGCTCACTGCACTGAACCCTACCTTTGATGAAGCACAGTTACGAGGCCTCTGTACTGCACTTTCTGATTTATAATTTACCATCCAGGGTTTTCTTGGGGAGTTCTGCTCCTCTAAATTTTGCGGTGCTTGTTCTTGATAAGTGCAGTAATCTTTGAATCTTTGACCATTCTGGATTTTAGATTTATTGTTAAATATATCTGGGCCTACGTATTACGATCGGAGACACTGTCATTTTGAAACGGACTTATCGGTGGATGCGATATTTTTCATCATAAAGGTCAAGATGGGCAGCTCTAGGGAGGGAATCTCACGATTAGGTACATTCAACGGAGTATTACCATGATCAAGACACTCGACTAAAAGTCACTGCTGAGTTGGCCTAGAAGTTTAAAGAAAATGATTGTGTTGATCTTTTATATTGCAATTTAACTCTTGGGATTCGATCTTTTGAATTTTTGGAGTTTGTCACTATTTGCGGGGTTTCAATGGCGCATTTAAAGACCTCTAGGCGCGTGAGGAGAACCCTTAGATTGTTTATGCACACAGCAAACAACGATTTTCAATTTTCAGCCTTTTAGGTTTTATGGAGAAGAGGGTGGGATTAGGTCTTAGGAATGATTTAGGAGTCACATTGACTGTGGCTCCAATGCCTCTTATGAGTGCAATAAAAAGGAAAATGGTTTTGGATTCATCATGGGCTTCTTTGTTAGGTACCATTGAGTTTATTAGTTGTAACATTCTTAGAGTTTACCCCGATTAGCTTCACACCACATAGTTTACCCAAATTATTGTTAAACCATTTCTTGCATTAGGAATAATTTGTCATCATGGATGGTCTTAAGGGATTAGCCATGGAAGGTTCATCGGCTAAAAATGAAAAAAAGTATTAAAAATAGTTTTGTATTTGTTTTTTGGTGGATTTTGCTTGCTTTGTTGGCTTTATAGTTGTTTACTATCATTTTGTTTTTATGCTCATTGAGAGAATTTAATTTGTTGAACAGGCACCAACTCATCCAGCTTTGACATTATCTTCAGATTCTGACTCTCCTCCTGAAGACAGCCCTTTAAGGGAGGGTAAAGATGTAGATTCTCCATTCAATGGAACTCCAAAAGTAAAGTCCCCAAGTAAAAGGCTACAAGCAAAATATCCCAAATCTACAAAAGCGAAAATAAACAATCACGAGAAAAAGAAGAGTATGGGAGATTCGATACAAAAATTTTATGTTTTTTTGCTAGAGGTCGGTTGAAAGACATTGATTCGAGATAATGTCCTTACTACATCCTAATTAGGTTTGCACTCTAAAAAGCTCAGAAAGTGATGCGGGGAATTAAGGTCATGAGAGGAAGGCTTAGTGGAAGAACCAACAGCGTGGGGAGCCTAATGTAAGAAGTTTCGCTACATGATTGTATCTAATAACTCATGAAGTCATCTCACTCCTCAATATTGTCTTTGGTTCCTCTTATATATCAACCACACGGTGTTTTCAATCTTTAAATTTGTGATGTAGATATCAATTTATTCTCTCTTGATACGCAAGTCTTCCCAAGCAATCCTAAATAGGAGATCTTGTAGTGCTAACGAAATCTTTTGTTTTTCTTTTTTGGCTTTATGAAATGGTAAAGAACAGATCATTGAACTAAGTATTCATATTTGAGAAAACATTTAATAATCATGTTTGGGAAAATAACATCAATTTGTTTATTAGTTCTAATTAAACAAAATGAAAATAAAATCGAGATACCCATGCCTGTGATCACGCAGTAGGAAAAACAATTATGATATCGATCGGTAGGCATCTATTTTAATCAATTATAACCTAGGTTGTTTATTTTTTTATTTTTTGATTTTTTGGAGCTATGAATTGGTTAAGTTGAAAATAGCTTATGTTATCACTAAATGAGCTTGGGCCAGATAATACTTTAATTACCTGAGAATCCGTCGTCGTGAGTAACTGACTATAGATATCTTTCTTCTTAGAATTTTTCTTATATTTTATTTATTTATTTTATTTATTTATTTATTTTGTAAAATGCTCTTGTATGGTAGAAAGACTCAACTGAATTTGCATAAGGATAGTTCTGAGGAAACTATACCAGCGATGGCCCGGATTTAGGTATTTACCATGGTGGACTCATCTTAATTTTCGATGAAACGAATTTGGTTGTTTGTAAAATGTTACACCCAAATAGATTTATAATCCTTTCATATGCTGTCAAAATATCCATGGATCATGATCAGTTTGTGTGCTGTCACTCTGAATAATGCTCTAAATTAAAATCCTTGATGAGGCCATTTTGATCTAATTAAATACTTCTTCTCCACGATCGTTTCTTTTTTTGTTATCTTGACATTTTTAAGTTAATATCACACTTGTGTGATTAGCATCCAAATGGATATGGATACACTTTTCGGGGAAACATAGTAAGTGGCATCAAATTTTAGTATTTAAAACTCCTTGATGATCCACTCTCCTTTGTCTTCGGTACTTTTCGAGTTGTCTTTGTTACAATTATCTTGGTTGGCCTTCTAGTTTACTATAAGCAATCACCGGAATTTAAAGATCTGAGTGTTTCTTTGTAGTAACTACGATGACTATCGTTCTGCTTTCCCGGGGGCTTTAAAATTCTTTGAAACAACTTTGTTAGTCTCTTTGTCACCTTTACATAGATTTTTGAGCTTTTCAGAAGAATTTCCTTTGTTGGAAACGGGCCTGAAATCATTAAGTGTAGATATTTGTCGCCCGAATCCGAGTCTTGTCCAGATGATAGCCCATGAGAGAAGATTATACCCCTCATGAAGAATCATCTGTGAATAAAACAACTCAAGTTTTGGACAAAGAAAAAGATGCAGTTCTTACTGAGAATGGTTAAGAGCCTTGTTGAATGAGGTTTCATAGGAAAATTCACCAAAAAAACATGTTAAAGTGGAACACATATCCACTAAAGAAGAACGAGTGAAACAAAGGGTAAAAATATTAGAATGATCAATCTCATGTTAAAATGACATGGTTGGAAGTCTGAAACAAATTCGATTGAAACAAACTTTCCATTTTTCTTTTGCTCTATGTATTTTCTGTATATTTTGAAATTGTATTCATGTGGATTATATCAATGAATATAAAAACATGATGACACGGAACTTTGGAGGAAGAAACATTAGATAAGCATCTCTGACCTCAAGTAGGAAAACGATATGTTGGGTTCTTCATCTAGTCTTTGGTCCATTGATTTTACCTGGTGAAATTTGTAGGTCTCCTCCTCAGGCTGCCTCTGGTGCTCTCTAACAAAGTCCATCGATCAAAGGTAGACACATATTTTTGTCTTGGTCATGGCATACCAATTTCTTTGAACTATCTTCTCTTAAGAATTTGTTAGAGATTTTGAGTTGTAGTTTGAGAATGACTGACAACTCTCTCCAAATCATCAGGGAATTGCTTGTCTTGCCCCTTGTAAATGCATTATAATCAATATTGCATTTTTGTTAGAATGAATTCTAAAAAATGGATTTTAAGGGATGAATTAAAATAATGCATTTAGGCCATGTTGTTTTGCCTTGTTATTTCTTGCTTACGACTTGTTTAAAATCTAAGTAAACATATAGCATGCTCTTAACCTACATTCTATCAATTGTGTTGTGTTATCAAACCTTACAGACTTTTTAACTCTCCCTTATTGTTGATCATTTTAGTACCTAGAAGACGACAAGGTGTGATGCTAGTATATTGAGAAATGGTCCCTGAGCCTCACACATTCAGTTAATCAATTTTCTCTAAACCTACATTTAGGTAAAGAGTTTAATCAGTCCTATCCCATTGCTTATTCTCTAATGTGTATATTGAGAAATTGCTTGAGGTAGTTGCTGCTTCTATTGGATTGCTCATATGATTGTCAATAGACATTTCCTCGGAGTATAGAGTAGGCTTAGGAGGCATTTCTAACAACTCGACCTTTCCTTCGAACATCTCTAAGGCTTTGTTCATTGAAGGATGATCTATGAGGCTTCTGGAAAGAAATTAGGAAAGGATGGGATATGGTCCGCTTAAATGCCAAATTTGTGGTTGGTGATGGTAGCAGAATCAGGTTTTGGAAGATGTGCAGGGGTGAGGCTTTGTGCATCTTGTTTGACTTTGTTTAGCTTGGCGGTTAAAATCTGATTAGGGAGATTCCAGGATGGATTAAACGAGGTGGTTTGTGATGCTTGAGGCAGGGGTCCGTTGACTACCGTCAGCAGTGGAATACAAGTGGAGTCGGGTTGCGACGCCACTAGAAAATCGAGCGAGTCTCCTTTGTGCGGGAGCTGCCCAGCAGTACTATGAATCACATCCCATGATTCAATATATGCAATATATATCCATTGCGGCCACTTGGGCCCATAAACAATACTCAATGTACATATAGCACTATAGAAACCAACTATATACCAATAGTTGCAAGAGTTATTAATATTTTTTACTCTTAAACAATACATATATTAAACTTAAGAGTTTTAATACATGTACAACCACAAGAAAGCCACATCCGGAGTCTTTTCACAATAAATTTCTAGAGACGAAGCGTCCTCTACTTGCTCTGGCCACGAAAAATAAAGGGGATCCACGACGAGGTAAGCTAAAGCTTCGATAGGAGAATGCTAAAGTGGGCTACTCACCACTAAGTGCGATTGCAATGTTCAATTAAACACACATTCAAGCAAATGCATGATCCTGCTTGAATGTCTACATGACCAACTCGGATCTAATGAGTCCTCCATAGGCTCTCTCTCACACTCGCCGGCCTCGTATGAGAATATTCGTTTTATTAGTGGGCAGCCCTCAGGTAGATATATATCAATTGGGCGCTCAGGCGATTGATATATATTATTATTTGTTTAATGGACTACCCTCGATGAATATATATCAAGCGGGTAGCTCAGGTAGTTGATATATTATTTGTTTATGGACTACCCACTCCAGAATGAATATATCAACTGGGCCGCTCCGACGGTTGATATATTATTTAGTTTGGACTACCCTCCGATGATTAACATTTTAGACTACCCTCCGAACCATTTTCTCTCTAGACTTAATTCATCACGCTCAGCTCTATGAAATCCCACAAGGAATTGTCCGGTGCATATGGAATACATGTATGCAGGTTCCATTCTGATCTAATCGCGTCTGAAATATATAACGTGAATATATTCGCATAATTAAATCACCTGAAATCATGTTATGCAATTATACATTTCATGCATCAAAAATTAGCTCAACGAACAATGATCAAACCACGAGCAATTTAATTTAAATCACTTTCGACCAAGCGCATATTTCCACAAAATATATTTTAGAGAACCTTTGTTTGAGAATAGTGAAACCCTCGGTTACTATTCTGAAAAATCCACAACAACGGTTCATGGTGAACCCGCATCTACAACCATTCGGCCTTTTTCCATACCAATGCATGATCAACACCACCATACCCATTTTTCACACCGTCGGCCGTGGAGCGTACGGTACGCTCTCTTTATTTTCTTCCAAAAATTTTATCAATTCGGTCCCAAGTTTTGGGACGATCAGACCCCTCCGCGACTCAGGCAACGAAACATTCGTAAAACGCTTAATAATAGGAATAAAGCCAAGTAGGAGAAATCCTCACCTCGAGGAGTTTGAAGAAACTCACTAAAAAGCGGAGTCCACGTGTAGCACATTCCGTAGATCGTTTTCCCTTCTCGCCTCGAAGTCATGTGGTGGATCGTCCGATTATTCTAGAAGAGAAGTTAGATGCTCTCTCTCTCCTAATCCCTCCATTTCGGCTACTGGAGGTCTCCCCGCGTTTTCTTTCTTTTCAATTTTGAAAGAAGGCCCTTGTGGCTTTTGTCCTTTAATCCTCATTTAATCCAATTAAATCAATTAATTCCATGCTTTCTCCGGTTTGACATTCGGCACTATCTACGTCATCCATTTCATCATTTCTCTACTCCTTACCATATGGTACATGAGTACATGCTATTTATTGCCTTTAAATCGCATCAATCGATTCTGACATCAGAAACGCGTCTTGCCAGCGTCTTGACTCCGTATCTCGACAAATTGCAATTTTACGTGCTAGCTAGATTTGTGAGAGGCGATTTGGTGCAATCCGTTTCGTCATGTCGAGATCTAGAAATTAATTACGGACTTTTAACGTAATTATAATTTTGTAATCAAATTACGATTTGCCTTATTCAAAAATTGGAATTTCTGGATCTCTTACATTCTTCCCTCCTTAAAAGAATTTCGTCCGAAATTCAGGACACTATCATAATCGCGCACATGCATATGCAAGCGCGCACTCTATCATGCATGTAAACTAATCATTTAAACCTTAAGCGACTAAATTCATTGCCTTTGTCCTAAGCAAGAGGATAGGTGGCCCAGCGTCGATGTCCTCGCGCTCCCACGTTGACTCCTCCCCTCCACGGTGCTGTCATAGCACTCTCCTTTAGCCTCATGGTCTTCGACCGCAAAGGCTTGATCGCGTATGAAGCGATGCACCTGGTCATAACGAAGATTAAAGTAGTGTCAATCGATACATCCCAATCCACCACATGAGGTACGGATCGGAATATATTAGAACGAGCGTGAAATACTCGTGGAAACGTCATCTTGAGGCGATAAACGCCCAGCCGTCGCTATGGTGCCTATCTTTCTGCCGAGTATCTCGAAGGTCGATGAATCACCGATAGCTTCTCATGCTTGTCGAACCTGACCACTCCTCTCTTAGGCATCACCCTCAAGAAAACGCGATCACCAACCTCGGACTCTAAGGGTCGACGTCGCACATCAGCATAGCTCTTTTGTCGGCTCTGAGCCGTAAGAAGACGCTATCATATCAAGCTCACCTTCTCATAGGTGTCTCTAATCAGATCAGGACCAGTGATGGAGCTCTCTTCCACCTCGGTCCAACATAACGATGATCTACATGGCCATACAGTACCTCATATGGTGCCATTCATACACTACTTTGTTAGCTTTGTTGTTGTAAGGCGAATTCCATAAGAACGAATTTATCCTCTACTCTTATGATCTAGGACACATGTTCGCAATATGCCCTCTAACACCCGTATGTAATCCATACACACGTAATCTACCTAACTCAGCGGGTGTGTGTAACCTCTCAAGGTCACAATCATTGACAATCCATGGATGAATCAATCTAGTCCATGTCATGCATGACATCCATTTACCGAGCCCTTGCCAGCTCAACAACACCCAATGCAATTTCCAAAGGGTATCCAACCCTCGAGTCACCCCTGACTCCTATCACTCAACTCTAAGTCTGCGCGATAACCATGTCCCTGTGTTTTCATCTCGGGCACATAACTTCTCGGCTTACACTTCGAGCCTCTTACATTTCCTGATTCAACTATGAGTCTCATTGGACGTAGTCCTAAGACAACTTCGACCCACACTGCGCCATGAGTGGTGAATGACCATCACAGTGCACCCGCTCCCAGGTTCCACCATGAGCGAGAATCTGGGAATCTCTCCTCCTTAATCCCGACCTATCTAGTCAACTCTCCCCACACCTAGGGAAGAACATCTATACTTGGCTTCTCTAAGGCCTTAACCTCTAAGCCCAGAATCAGTAATAGGTATCAGTACCAATGACCAGGCTAAGTCTCGATTCTTGACAACCCAAAGGTTGTCGTCATGTCTTGACGGCATCTGACAACCAATATGTCTACCACCACATGGTCCACCCTTGTCCATTGCGCCAACTACGATCACATCCTGATTTTGACCTACACTGGCCCCTACGGCTTGTATCTGTGTTCTTTGGGGAAGTGCTTATGTGGCACTAAAGCTGAAGCAGTTCCTCTAACCCTTACTAGGGTGTGGAGGAATGTTTATGTACTCTCTCACATCCTCACAATTGGCGGAATTTGCATTGTCCCGAAGTCTTCAGGATCCACATCTGCAGGCGATCCAGTCACTCATGCTCGATCCGGCCACCCCAGTCACGAAACTAGTGCAATGATGCTTCTGCCCTCTTCCCAGACTAGAAGAAAGAAGTTTATCCTCCTTGTTGTTTACCAACACGTATCCCCAGTGTTCCAGTATCCTCGATTTCTCTCTGAGTCGAGCGATAAACCATGAGTCTTCATCCCAAAATGAGTGAAATCCTATGATCTGTCTAGAATGGACAACTTCAGCCCATTCTCATTATCTCGTAATACCAGTCAATCCCGAGAACTCACGTGTCGAAGATTGACCTTGGTCTCCTGACTCATCAATGCCTTAACCTTCTCTAGGTCGACTAGCACTCCTGATGCGGCACCCGCGTGTCCCAAAACCTCCGTTCGATGCTTCGACTAGCACTTCTTGAACTTAATTAACGGTGGTGGTCTGGCGGTATTTGTAGGCGATCGCTCCAAATAATACTCATGCTCCCACTCTCACTGGGAGTAGATCAGAATGTCATCCATGAAGACTACGACAAACTGATCAAGATAAGGTTAGAACACCCTATGCATGAGGTCCATGAATGCCGTTGGCGCATTCGTCAATCCAAAGGGCATCACCGTAAACTCAAAGTGCCCATACTTAGCGTCATGTCTTAGAGATATCTGTCTCCGCAGCTTGGTGATAGTAACCCGGTCACGAAGATTACATCTTGAAGTAGACTTGCGCTCCTCTCAGCTAGTCAAACAAATCCTTCAGTCCTCGGTAAGAATCGCGATTCACGAATCGTAACCTGATGATGATGAGAGATGAGAGTTCGGCGTAGTGATACGGTCGAAGGGTCTTGCCCCTCTTCTTTGCAACTAGAACCGAAGCGCCCCATGGTGAAGTGCTCGGTCTAATAATCCCCTTATCCAATAGCCCTTGTAGTTGGACTCTGAGTTCCTGCAACTCAACCGGTGCCATCCTATGCGGAGTCATAGAGATGGGTGAAATACCAGGGTGTAACTCGTCACAGAAGTCTATCCTGTGTGGGGTAGTCGGTAGCTCATATGGAAAACATCCACATATTCGCACACTACTCGAGGTAGATCTAAGTCTGGTCTCACCTCGTCCTCTAGGGTAAGGCTCGCTAGCCAACCCGTTAAGCTGTGCGACAACTTTGGACTCATATCTCTTGTGCGGGGTAAAATATCATGCTTGTCACACACTGAAATACTAATACGTTAAAGTCACCTTTATGTCTGCGGTAGCCCTCTGCGCTCACAATCGATAACGACCTGTAATTTGCTCATTAAATCCATCCTCGAGGATGACCTCGAACCACGACATGTCCATAATTCTCGAGGTCCATTGTGAGTAGAGTCCGAGATCCTCTAACTCGTAACCTCGACTATCATTCTTATTCGCCTAATCACCCAGGGGTGACTCCGCATCTGGCAGCTCCCTCTAAGGTCTCTAGGGTCCTTGCCCATTTCCATCATATTTGGGCCTCATTCTCTGCTTCGACAGGCTAGTCTAATCTGGTCGCGTCGGAGGTAATCTCCATAGCCTCACAACACTTTCTCGCTGCGCCCAGACAATGGTCTACCACCATTGGATCTCTTCCCCCTGTGAATGTCGGAGGATGATGCATCCTAAACCTCTGGGGGTTACTAGGATCTCCCTGACTACCGGCTATGCGAACTTGTGCAATAGCCGCCTCTGTAACACCTACGGCCTCTACAAAGGCCCGCTGATCAAATGTCGTAATTTGGTGATTGTCGGTGGTGCACGACCCGATTTATGGACGTCCTCGTAATCCTCGTACTCTGCTAGCCACTTACGATTAACATAGCAACAAAGTCATTTAATTTATTTTTGCATTTCGATCCCAACTAATGTCTGAGGTGCCAATTGCGATAGACTTGACAACTATGAACCGACCCGTTCATTTTCTAAGTGGCGTTAAATTCCAACCACTCAATTTATCTATTTCAAGAAGGTTCTATGCCCTCTTGTTCCTTTCAATATCCAAATCCTTAAGGTCGTAATTTCATAATCTTAGTATTCACCATTTTTCCTATACGCATCACACCATGCATATAATTTCCTACACAACTACCGCGCAATCACGATCTCAAATGGTAAGATTAAAATCCAATACAGGTATCTCTAAGGGCATATACGGCCGAGACACTAATCCTTACTACACATAACTTTCAGTGTATACGCAATCAATTTCTTTGATTTAAATATTTTCAACAAAATTTTATTTTCAAAAAAATTATTTTTGAAAATTTTATTTTTGAAAATTTTATCAAAATTTATTTGATTTTATTTGATTTAATTCGTTTAAAATATATTTTTTTTCGAAAATTTTTGTAATGAGCAGTGTTCATTTAGTGACTTCGAACGATGCGAGTCAAATCGAGACCCAAAGGCCCGAGTCGGGGTGCGCAAACACCAGCACGGCCCGGTGACACGCAGTGCGCCAGCTGACAAGCCGCCCGTGCCTCCACACTGCCTGCGCTGCCCTTGCGCGCGTCCGTGCAGTGTCGTAGCGCTGTTGCGCGCCTCCTTTGCCGATGTCATTGCTACAGTGATTGTATTGTGGCTTGGCTGGGCACTGTATTGCAATACAGTCCAGCCTTGCCTAGCCCCTAAGTTGCAATACAATTTTTTTTTCTCATTTTTCCATACTCTGTAATACTCAAATAAATTTATAAAAATTTATTTAACCCCATTTTCTTAAATTTTACACCATATAAAACCTTAGAAAATTATTTTCTCACTTCATAACCAAATAAATTTATAAAATTTATTTTCCTTTTCCAGTTTTTCACTGAAAAATTTTCTCCACTCAAATAAATTTATAAAAATTTATTTTCTTTCATTTTCTTCAATTTTACCACTTGTAAATCATAGAAAATTATTTTCTCTCCATATAACCAAATAAATTTGAAAAAATTTATTTCTTTGCCTAAATTTCTTCTCACTAAACGAATAAATTATGAATTTATTTGGTTAATTCCTTGGACCAGTTTACACACTGTAAACACGAAATGTTCCACACATCATCCTATGCTATCAACTGAGCATATAACTCATAAAATTTCAATCACACTAACACTAACAATTCATGTTGCGCGCGACCAAGCATGCAAGCACACTTCACAAGTAAATCACCGCAAACAATTCAACACCGCGTGCGGGTAGTATCTGGATTTTGTCCGTGATTTTCTGGAATGTCCATACCGGCTCCCAACGTCAAACCACACCTAGTGGTGATGTCTTTACATTTCCATGGCCTAAACCCGAGCTCATCTCTGAGCTTCCATATACCTATTCTGCATCAACCCACTTGGTGGTGATGGATCCTGTGACGCCCGAGCCGGAAGTCCGTTGACTACGATCAACGAAAACAAGTGGATGTCGGGTTACCCGACGCCACTTTAGGAAATCGGGTAGAGTCTCCTTTGTGCGGGGCACCTCTTACACATCATGCCTGCGTATACTGTCCCCAAACAATCGATATGTGCGATATATATCCCAACATGAGTAAAATTGCCTCTTGGGCTCATAAACCAATACTCATAAATCAATTATCATAACTATTCTTCAATTATCTCCCAATAATTCAATAGTTGATTACACTTTTATACAAACCCAACATATATTAAAATCTACAATTCTAATACATATTATGTCCAAAAGAACCATCAGAAGTATAAGCAGAAGCCTTCCAAAATCAACCTCGAAATGTTTGTCTCCTCGAAGCTCCTTGTACACCGAAATAAATAAAAGGGTTCCACAGCGAGGTGAGCTAAAGCTTCAGTAGGAGGAATCGCCCTAAGTGGGCTACTCACCACCTAAGCGCGATTGCAATGCTCCAAAGTAAACACACTCCAAGTAAATACATGATCCTACTTGAATGTCTACACTGATTACCCGTGTCACGATTCCTCACCGACTTACTCACACTTGCCTAAGCCGTGTATGAAAATAATCATTTTCAAAACAAAACTTTTGTTCTTGAAAATATACTACCCGAGTATTCGGTAAAAAGTATGGGGCCCATTCTTTCAGAAATTGAATTGGTTGAGCGAACTTTTCGAAGCAGTCATAGTGCTCATCAGTGATACATTGACCCAACTCCCAACCCAATTCTCGGAATATCATCCTTTGAAATTCCCTTCGCAGCCATATCGTTTTTATAAATACCTTGTCATGCCTTCGCCTTTGCTTCTAGATTCTGGTGCGTATGAAAATACGATATCACCATTTTCAAAACCATTTACAATATGACAATATGCATATTTTCAATCAACTACAATTACACTCATAATTTAACACATCACTCATCACCCAATGTAGCTCACTTGAGCAACTCATAATCATTTCCAATGGCTTATAACACAATTTAATTCCATGTAATTGTGTCATTTAACTACACATTAAAATAATGTCTTAACCTATCTAGTTCCACACACATCAAGCCATTCAATTCACCCAATTTTCATGCCAAAATACATGGGCCTTTATGGCCATTTCACACAAACCCGGGACTGTTTTTACAGTCCCAAAACAGGGGAAGTGGGCTGTCCACGGGCAGCCCACACTTCCTACACCGGTTCCTCTTGATGGAGCCGTTCACGTTCTCCCAATTCCGGTCTCTAATCACCAAAGCATAATTTATTCATTAAATTATCACGAAACACCCAATTCAGTCCACAAAACAGAGGAAGTGGGCTGTCCCACGGAACAGCTGCTCGTCACATCGGTTCAATTTTTGAAACCCGATTTCCGTATTATTCGGTCTTTATTCACTTGAGAGCATGGTTTAAAGATTTTGTTGAGATAAAAACACCCAAACAGCCCACTGATTTTCTGGGCTTCACGGATTGTCCTAAAGTCTCAAGAATTCCCGCAATTCAAGTCCATGTTTTGGGACCGATCAAAGCGGCCCAATCCGGCCTTTTCCATATCAAGCATGCATTTTAATGCAAATCTGGAATTTACAAGACCCCGAACAGCCCACCCCAATTTTCTGGGCACTGCGGATGGGGGGAAAATCCCCGAAGAAATTCCTAACGATTGATCGTCATTTGGGATGGATCCAGCTCTTTCAGGCCTCAAACTAACAGTATCAGCAGCTCAAAATGGGAATAAAACACACGTAGGGAGAAAATCCTACCTCTTGGAGTTGTCAAAAACTCGAAATTCCGGGGTCCACGCGTAGCCTGCTCCGCGTAGAACGTTTCCCCTTCTTGTCCCGGAGCCCGCCAACGGTCGGATTGCGATATAACCTAGAGAGAAGGAGGACCTTCTCACTCTAAAATTGCCATTGAAGCCCACTGCATCACCAAAGAATCCGCCGCGTTTTTGTGCTGGGCAGGTAGGAGATGGTGACTATTGGCTATTTGGCTTTTAGTCACTTAAATCAAATCTCTAGTGACATGTCCCTCTTTCTCGATTTGATTTTATTGCATTACTCTAGGCGAATCAGTTTCATCGTTCTACATCTTCATCTACTTATAATTTACATGAGTACATACTATCTATTCGTCGCATGTCAATCGGTTCTGACACCAGAACGCGATGCCTCGAAAAGCGTGCCGACTCCGTATCTCGAGGAAAATTCTACGAATTTTGCGTCGCCCAACTAGATTTCGCGAGGCGATTCCAACGGTGCAATCCGTTTCATCATCCGAGATCTAGAGAATAAATTACGGATTTTTAACCGTAATTACACTTTTGTAATTAAAATTACGATTTTGCCCTTATTCCAGAAATTGGAATTTCTCGGGTCTTACATTCTCCCCTCCTTAAAAGGAATTTCGTCCCGAAATTCTACGCACATACACATCCAACCATGTGCATATGTAACCTTACCTAACTCCAAGACCATGTCGGGTATGACAACCCGGTTAAGGTCACGATTACTGACAACCCGATGGTTGTCATCTCATCCATGTCAAGCCTGACAATCAACAACCAACATGTCTACCACCCTAAGGTCCACCACGCTTCCGCTGCGCAACTCTAACCTCTAGAAAAAATCAAATCTCTCCCTACATTCTAGGGAAAAATTTTCCATCATAATACGGCTTTTCTAAAGGCCTCAACCTCTATGTCAAGCTGTGAAGCTTGTATCAGGACTTAACCTATCCACCTGAAGATGCATTAATGAATGAACATGATGCATCAGCTTCGCCTACTCTAGTCAATAATTGCAAGAGTAGAGACGTGCCACTGCATATCGACTAATCACAGGCAGCTCGATCTACGTACCCATGAGATCTCTTGCTTCCTAGGACGATCTGCAGCCTCATGTAATCGAATTTGTGGCAATGGTAACACATGTCTGCCCGGCTGACCGAACTCTCGACTGCCGTCACGTGAGTGGAAGCCTCGACCCTCTGGCGACCACGGCTATGTGGCCGTCGATATACAATCTTGTATCTCGAGGCATAAACCTGACCCGATACATTAATCATACACAACGGTGTCGCAAACTATTTCGTTTAAAATATTGTTTTAATAAATTGCTAAAAATTTATTTTGAAGTTTATTACGAAAAATTTGTCGTTTATTTGATTTCATTTTATTTAAGTCAAATTTAATAAATTTTTTTCGGAGAAATTTATTTTATAATCAAACGATCGTTGTTTTAATGACTGAGAAAAATCTCAAAATTCAGGCGGTGCGAGTGAGTGCACAAAACTGACGTGGTGTGATGTGCATGCAGTGTACGACCACGCGTGACCGTGCCCGTAACCTGCCCGCCCGCGTGCTGCTGTGGCGCCGCTCTGTCGCCAGTCCATTTCCGCGCCCGGCGCCGATTATAACGCGTAGTCTTAGCCACGGCTTCGCTGGCGCCATTCGCTGCTCCCGCGGCGCGCTGCCGCTTGGCCTGTATGACGCCCGGCCACGTGACGTAGCGCCCATTCAGCGCCCACTGCGTGCCCTTGGCGCCCGCTACTTAGCGCCCACTTCGCGCGCCCGTGTCAACATCGTAGCGCCCGACCTCCTACTCAAATGGCGATAGCCTATTTTAGGTTACATGCAAAAAAGTACCTTTTTCCGTTTCTTTTGACCCTTTGGAAAATACCCGAAAAATATATTTATTTTCTTTCATTTTCCATTTTAATAATTGTTAAATTTATATTATTATTATTATTATTGTTTCTTTTTTTTTGTTTGACAAACCGATAGTGCTTGTTCCATTTTAACTTATTTTCTTGTTCAGTTTACATTGTAAGTTCCGAGTTTGTTTTCCAGCATGCCTGTGTTATATCTACAAGCACACAAACATTCACATCCACACATACCACATGTCAAACACACCAAACACATACATTCAACCATTCATCAATCCACATGATCACACACAAAACACACATGCCGTGTCTTAGTTTTGTTCCGTGCCTTTCCTAGGTAATCTCATACCTAAACCTAACATCGAACCACACCTAGTGGTGATGTTCTTAATCGGCTATGGCCTAAGCCCAATTTCTCATTCTCTAGGTTTCCACACACCTATTCTCCACATCAAAGACCCGTGGCCTAGACCAGGTCCCTCGAAGCCTAGTGTCATTATGCCTAGCTTATCGACACTAAGCTCTAGGTATTTATAAGCCTAAGCTCTGATACCAGGCGCGACGCCCCCAGGCCAGGGTCCGTTGACTACCGTCGACACACGGAAAACAAGTGGATGTCGGGTTGCAGACGCCACTTTAGAAAATCGGGCAGAGTCTCCTTTGTGCGGGTCTACCCAAATACATATCTTTGCATATACACATCCCCAAACAATCCAATATGTGCAATATATATCCCAACATGAGTAAAATTGCCTCTTGGGCTCATAAACCAATACTCATAAATCAATTATCATAACTATTCTTCAATTATCTCCCAATAATTCAATAGTTGATTACACTTTTATACAAACCCAACATATATTAAAATCTACAATTCTAATACATGTTATGTCCAAAAGAACCATCAAGCCACAAACCGGCTTCTTCAAAAAATCAACCTCAAAAATAAATTTGTCTCCTCGAGAAACTCATAGCACTGAAATAAATAAAGGGGTTCCAGTGGTGAGCTAAAGCTCACGTGGGAGAATGTGCCTAGTGGGCTACTCACCACCTAAGCGCAGTGCAATGTCAGAAGTATTACACTCAAGTAAATACATGATCTACTTGGTCTGCCATGATTACCATGTCAGTTCTGCTGACTAAACTCACACTTGCCTAAGCCATGTATGAGAAAATAATCATTTTCAAAACAAAACTTTTGTTCTTGAAAATATACTACCGAAGTATTCGGTAAAAGTATGGGACTACCCTCCGAGGTGAATTGGTTGGTGAGCTTTCCGAAACAGTCATGGTCCTCATCCGAAGTGATCTGTTGGCCCGACTCCCAGCCCGATTCTCGAATATCATCCTTTGAAATTCCCGCCCGCAGCCATATCCGTTTTATAAAAATACCTTGTCATGCACTCACTAACTCTAGGTTACCCAGTGCATAGCGAAATACATTATACCATTTCAAAACCATTTACAACATGACAATATGCATATTTTCAATCAACTACAATTACACTCATGTAATTTAACACATCACTCATCGCAATGTAGCTCACTTGAGCAACTCATAATCATTTCCAATGGCTTATAACACAATTTAATTCCATGTAATTGTGTCATTTAACTACATTAAAATAATGTCTTAACCTATCTAGTTCCACACACATCCAAGCCATTCAATTCACCCGATTTTCATGCCAAAATACATAGGCCTTTATGGCCATTTCACCTGGCTCCCGGGGCCCCATTTTACGGTCCCAAAACAGGGAAGTGGGCTGATACACGGCAGCCCACACTTCCTCACCGGTTCCTCTTGATGGAATAGATTCCATTCAATTCGGTCTCCTAATCACCAAAGCATAATTTATTCATTAAATTATCACGAAACACCCCAATTCAGTCCACAAAACAGGGGAAGTGGGCTGTCCACGGGCAGCCCACTCATCCTACATCGGTTCCAATTTTTGAAGCCTGGAATTTCCACTGCTCCCGGTCTTTATTCACTTCAAGCATGGTTTTAAAGCAATTTGGTGAGATAAAAACACCCAGACAGCCCACTGATTTTCTGGGCTGCAGTTGTCCTAAAGTCTCCAAAATTCCCACAATTTCAAGTCCCATGTTTTGGGACCGATCAAGCGGCCCAATCCCGGCCTTTTTCCATATCAAGCATGCATTTAATGCAAAATCTGGAAATTTACAAGACCCACGAAACAACCCCCCTAATTTTACGGGCACTCACGGATGGGGGAAAATCCCCGAAATTCTAACAATTAGGTCCGTGTTTTGGGGACGTCAATACCTCACGACCTCAAACTAGCGGCTGTCGAAAAACACTTTCAAAAATGGGAATAAAACACACGTAGGAAAATCTACCTCTTGGAGTTGTCAAAACTCGAAATTCCGGGTCCACGCGTGGCTGCTCAGCGTAGAGCGTTTCCTTAACGTCCGGAGCCGTAGGCGGTCGGGATTGCGATATAACCTAGAGAGAAGGAGGACCTTCTCATAAATTGCCATTATACCAAAGAATCCAGCCGCGTTTTTGTCTTTGGCAAGGTAGGAGATGAGTGACTATTGGCTATTTTGGCTTTTAGTCACTTAAATCAAATCTCTAAATGACATGTATGTCCCTCTTTCTCAGATTTGATTTTCGGCACTATCTCGGCCGTCCATTTTCATCATTTCTCTACTCATACCACTTATGGTACATGAGTACATGCTATCTGTGCCTTTCGTCGCATCGAAAATCGGTTTCTGGCGCGAACATGATGCCTCGAAAAGCGTGCCGACCAGGCTGTCTCCAGAAAGTGCGAAATTTTACGTGCTAACTAGATTTCGCGAGGCAGTTCAGCGGTGCAATCCGTTTCATCATCCGAGATCTAGAGAATAAATTACGGATTTTTAACCGTAATTACACTTTTGTAATTAAAATTACGATTTTGCCCTTATTCCAGAAATTGGAATTTCTCGGGTCTTACATACCCAACCCGAGCTCCCTAGGTATTCGTATACCTAAGCTCTGATACCAAGCTGTGACGCCCCAAAACCCGAGGTCGTTGACTGCAGATCAACTTGCGAATACAAGTGGAAATTCGGGTTGCAGGCGCCACTTTAGAAAATCGAGCGAGTCTCCTTTGTACGGGGGCTCTGCAGCGATGCCTGCAAATGCCTGTTCCAAACAGTCCAATATATGCAATATATATCCATTGTGGCCACTTGGGCCATAAAGCGAGTACTCGATGTGCAAGCTTGACTATGAAACCAACTATATACCCAAAATAGTTACAAGAGTTAATATTTTACTCTTAAACAATACATATATTAAACTTAAGAGTTTTAATACATGTACAACCACCAAAGCCACATCCGGCTTTCTTCTACAATAAATCTCTAGGGCCAGGCAAGTCCTCTGCACTTGCATTTCCACACACTGCCGAAAATAAAAGGGGGGATCACGGCGGGGTGAGCTAAAGCTCGTGGGAGAATCGCCCTAAATTGGGCTACTCACCACCTAAGTGCGGTGCAATGTTCCAGGTATTAAACACACATTCAAGCAAATGCATGATCCTACTTGAATGTCTACATGACCAACTCGGATCAGGAGTCCTCATGAGCTCTCTCGCTCGCCTAAGCCTTGTGTAAGGAATATTCGTTTTATTAGTGGGCAACCCTCAGATGAATATATATATCAATTGGACGCTCAGACGATTGATATATATTATTTGTTTGTGGACTACCCTCAGATGAATATATATCAAGCCAGGGCGCTCAGGCCAGTTGATATATTATTTGTTTGTGGACTACCCTCCGATGAATATATATCAACTGGGCCGCTCCGACGGTTGATATATTATTTAGTTTGGACTACCCTCCGATGATTAACATTTTAGACTACCCTCCGAACCATTTTCTCTCTAGACTTAATTCATGCACTCACTCCTATAATCCTAGGGTGTCCCAGTGCATATGGAATGCATGTATGCCAGTTCCATTACAGTCTAATCACATGCAAATATATAAACATGAATATATTCGCATAATTAAATCACACAATCATGTTATGCAATTATACATTTCATCACATCAAAATTAGCTCACTTGGGCTAATGATCAAACACGAGCAATTTAATTTAAATCACTTTCATTAAACGCATATTTCCCTGAAATATATTTTAAGAACCTTTGTTTCGGGAATAGTGAAACCCTCGGTTACTATTCGAAAAATCCTAACAGCAGTTCACTTGGTGAACCCGCATCCTGACCATTCCCGGCGGTTTTCCATGCAATACATGATCAACACCACCATACCCATTTTTTCACACCAATCGTAGTGGAGCAGCCACATTTGCTCCATTTTTAACTCGAAAATTTTATCGAATTAGGGTCCCAGTTTTGGGACCGATCAAAGCAACCCCTCACGGCCTCAAACAAAACGACCGTAAAACTAATAGGAATGACCAATTAGGAGAAATCCTACCTCGAGGAGTTTGAAGAAACTCCACTAAAGCCGAGAGGTCACGCGTGCTTTGTTCAGCGTGATCGTTTTCCCTTCGCCCAGTCATAGCGGTCGGATCGTCCGTTATTCTAGAGAGAAGTTAGATGCTCTCTCTCCTAAATCCTCCATTTTTGGCTACTGGAGGTCCCTCCCACGTTTTTGCTTTCTTTTTCAATTTTAAGAAGAAGGCCACTGTAGCTTTTGTCGCTGTCCTCATTTAATCGAATTAAATCAATTAATTCCCTTCTTTCTCCGAGTTTTGACATTCGCTTATCTGCGGCCATCCATTTTCATCATTTCTCTACTCATACCACTTGCCAATTTTATGAGTACATGCTATTTAATGCCTTTACGTCGCATCGAAAAATCGATTCTGACATCGAGCGCGATGCCTCAGCGTCGCGACTCCATTGTCTCGGCAAATTGCGAAATTTTACGTGCTAGCTAGATTTGTGAGGCAGTTCCAACGATTGCAATCGGTTAGATCATCGAGATCTAGAGAGAATTAATTACGGACTTTTAACCGTAATTATAATTTTGTAATCAAAATTTTGATTTTGCCCTTATTCCAAAAATTGGAATTTCTCGGGTCTTACATGGTTGGACCCCTCGGTTTAGCAGGCCATTCAATGACTGGGAATTGATAGAGGTGGTGAATTTTATGAAAATGACCCATCCTTGGAGAGTGGTCTCAAATAGGGAAGACAAGCTGGTCTTAAAAGGGGGTAAGCCCATCCTTTATTTAGTGAAGCTCTTGTACGAGGTTTTGAATCGCACTGAAGCCGAGACAAGACCTTTCACTACCTTATCGATTATGGAACACTATGGTCCCTTAAGGTGGGTTTCTTTGGCAGGAGGAGTGTGTCTTGGGGGTAGGTGATGATTTCTAGACCAGCTCAAAGAGAGGGAAGATTCTTGTGACGGTCACTACAACTTTGTGAAGAGGAGGAGGAAACCCTAAACCATCTTCTAGTACACTGTTCGAAGGCTAGAATGCTTTGGGAGCTTATTTTGGCTATAGTGGGGTTTGGATGGGTCTTTCCTTTCTCAGTGCGGCAGGTCCTTCTAGCTTGGCAAGGAACAAAAGTGGGCAAGAAGCGCAAGAAAGTTTGGAGGGTTGCGCCTCTTTGCCTCTTCTGGGCAGTGTGGTGTGAGAGAAATAGAGTGGCCTTTGATAATGAGACCTTCTCTATGTATAGATTAAAGAATTCTTTCATTTGTAGCTTCTGGTCCTAGGCCAACGTGTCTAGTGGGGATAGAGACAAGAGTTGTGAATTTGCTTGGATGGGGGTATAGGTAATTGTTTTTTGGATTTGGGGGTTTTTTCTTCATGTTTTTGGTCCTTCTCCGGGCTATGTCCCTTTTGTATACTCCCAGTGTACTTTTGGGTAGCTTTGCTGTTTTTTGTGATTAATACATGTTACTTTATCCATTAAAAAAAAAGGACGATCTATGAGCTTCATTTGTATACACCATTGTCCAACCATCACCATTTTCCTAACAAACTTCTTTTCATCTTTAGTGGCATCTCCCAAGTCTATGTTATCCCCTTGGTGACATCTATCATAGTGTGATGGAAAATATATTTTACTTGAGTGCTACATGTTGCATTCATTCTTTCTTCTTCCACCATCTCCATTATAACATTTAAAACTATAAACGTGGCCTTGTATGGGGTTACCTCAATGTTTTGTAGAATAATTAATAGACAATGTATCCTAATGTTCCTCGTGCAGCAGAGACACCATACTTTCATCTATTGATTACAACTTTGCAAGGCCAAAATTTGGCTTTGATTGTGAAGTCCTCATTGAGAAGGATCTGACTTTTCATCACATTGCATTCTTGTCATTGATTTCCAATAGCTCCTTGTACGATGCATGATAGGATAGTTTCAAGAGCTATAAACCAATCTACAAACTTTAAGTCAAAGTGAAAGAGAACCATTAATACTTAATTGGTTTATATATATGGACCCATAACGTAAAGGAACCCGGTCTACGAAAGCCGTAATTTAATTATTTCGATCACTTTCCAATTACTAGCAAGACTAGCTAGATGAAGATCTTGAATGATGAATGCTGGAGGAATTTTCATATAAAGATGAGGTGTTTAGCTGATCTAGATTTCATCTAAAAACAACTTGTTGTCACAAGTATGATCTTAAGAACAGCTAGTGATCTTAATTTCGTCAGTAGGGTACTTAGCCAGGGAATGCATGTTTTCTTGTAGTGAATATGAAGGCATTATGGTCCTTTTTCATCCACTCCATCCTCATCTTGTGTATCTACCTTTGGTGTCATACCACAGTCTCCGACCTGGTGCAAAACGAAACCGATGAACTTGCTTTGATTGCATTTAAAGATGGAATCACTCATGACTCACTAGGGATGCTGAGTTCTTGGAACGAATCGATCCACTTTTGCCACGGGATAGGTGTTTCCTGCAGTCGCCAGCACGTCCATCAAGTCATAGCCATAAATTTGAGGTCGTATGGACTCGTGGGGTCCCTCTCAGAAACCTCACATTTCTTAGAACAGTAATCCTCCAAAATAACAGCTTCCATGGCGAAATACCACCTCAGATTGGTGGTTTGTTTCATTTACGTGTCCTTGTTCTTAGCAACAATTCCTTTGGGGAGAAGTTCCCACCAATTTGTCTGTTTGAATCTTAAGGTCTCAATCGATCGCCAACAAGCTCATAGGAAAAATCCTAAAGAACTGTTTGCCTCTCCTTTCTGCCAAATGTTGGGCTGTCTTAACAACCTTACGGGGAAAATCGGCTTGATAGGGAATCTATCATCCTCGTCATACTTTCGTAGGGGATAACCATTTGGAAAGTAGAATTCACGAGGAACTTGGCGGTCGGGTCATGGCGAGTTTTATTCTATTAAGCTACAACAAACTAGCTGGCACAATACCTTCTTCCCTCTATAATCTTTCATCTTTAGACTATATTGACATCCTGGCTTAACCAACTTGAGGGAGCATTCATCAGTTTATCAGCGTCTTCCTTATACATCTCACAGTCTCTTTGTTTTGAAAACAAATTCACGGAGTCTGTTCCAGTTCATTATCAATGCTTCGAGGCCTCATGTATATCCACTTTCTTTGACCAACACTTTCAGCGGATCGGTTCCTGAATGCAGGAGGCTTCAAAATCTTCAAATCATAAACATGAGCGGAAATAGATTGGGTTCTACAGAAGGTGATCATGACTTAGATTTCATTACCTCTTTAGTAAACTGCACTAAACTTAAAATATTGGTCTTTGAGGACAATTCCCTCAAAGCTTCTTTAGTCAGCTCTTCTATAGCTAATCTTTCAGGATTTCCCTTGGAATAAATGAGATTCATGGAACAATTCCTTCTGGAATTGAAAACTTGGTCAATCTCACATTCTTGAGCCTCGAGAGTAACCAACTTATAGGGTACTATTCCCACAGTATGGGAAATCTTCATGAAATGTAAGCCTGGTTTTGGGAAGAAACAAACTCTACGGCACCATACCATTGTCATGGTAACCTAACCTGTTGAATTACCTCTATTTATATGACAACAACATGCAGGAAATTCCTTCAATTCTAGCCTCCTACCCAATAGATGTGATTCTTTCAAATAACAACCTCACTGGTTCAATCCCTAAAGAACTTGTGGATATTTCCTTTGGAGTATTAGTGTTCAACTTAAGTGGCAATGCCTTGGTAAGTTTCGCCACTTTGGAGTTAGGGAATTTGATAAGCGTCGCCCAGATCGGATGTTCTCTAGCGGGTGCTCTGGCGGCCTTCCAAACTCTTTAGGTAAATGCGTTGTGATGGAAGATCTTAACTAGATGGCAACTTCTTTAAGGAAAATTCTGAGTTCTTGCAAAGTTTAAGAGGTCTAGAATATATGAATCACTCATAACAAATTTCGAGGCGAGGATTCGGGTATCTTGGGAAGCTTCCTTTCTTAACCTGTTTGGAAGACCTATCATTGATCAACTTGGAGAAGTGCTCGATGGTGCCTTTGGAAATCGACCATAGTTTGGAGTTGAAGGAACTATAGGATTATGTGGAGGCATCCCCGAGCTTAATCTTTCCATATGCCCCACCTACTCCACAAACAAGCATCTTGTGGTCAAAATAGTCATTCCAGTGATTAGTATTGCCGCTTCATGCTTTATTTTGTTGGCGAGCTTCTTCATAATCGGTCACTGGAAAAGCAAATCAAGGAAGAATATTAATGTTTCCTCTCCAAAGCTTTACAACAATTAGTTTTGGAGGGTCTCATACTTGGATCTTCACAAAGCTACTGGAGGCTTCTCGGAGTCCAACATAATTGGTACCGTAAGTTATGGCTGTGTCTATGAAGGAGTACTCCTTGAACAAACCGAGAATAGCCATAGCGTTGAAGGTGCTAAATCGCCCCGACCAAAGGAGCTTCCCGAGAGTTTCATGTCGGTGCAAGCTTTGAGAAGAAATTCGTCACGGGAATCTTATCAAAACATTGAGTGCTTGCTCAAGCTTGGACTTCAAAAATGATTTCCAGGCTCTTGTGTTTGAATTGATGCCACAAGGAAGGTTGGAGGTTGGCTCCATCCAAAGTACTACGAAGTCATGATCATGAACCGAAAAAGACTCAGCCTTTTACGAGAAGTTGAATATTGCTATTGACATTGCTTGACATTAGAGTATCTTCCGCAACCACTCGGATGGCATTATTGTTCCACGGTGATCAAGCCCAGCAATGTCCTTCTGGCGACACCTTATTGCCCGTGCCGGTGATTTTGGTCTTACGAATTATATCGTTTGTTTCTAGCGCTACTACTACTCACGAATCAGCGGTTCGGTTGTGGTAAGGATCCTTGAGGTACATTGCTCCAGTATAGATAATTTGATTAGAATCTTTTCTTTTCTTGTTTCAGTTCTCTTTGCTTGCGGGAGTTTTGGATTCGAAAATAAATTCGGGAGGGACATAACTTGGATTTAGGGGTACATGATAGTACATATGCTGGCGGTGTGGCTTCCTTATGAACTCTTGGTCAGTGTTTTTTGAACTTTAGAAGGGGCATATGTCGTGGTATAACGGCTCCCACCCCTGTAGTTGCTTGAGTTCTTATTGCTTCATGAATGGAGAAAAATAAATTCGGGAGGCATAGCAATTAGGAGGGAGGGGGGCATGAATCTTTGGTAGAATGGCTTCTTATGATGAACTCTTGGTCTCATGTTTTGAGGAGGAACTTTAGAGGGGACAATGTTCCTGAGCCTTCTTGGCTCCGCCCCTTATAGTTGCGTCATTAATTCTATAATGATTTTCATAGATCGGATTATTAATTAGTTGATCGGCTTTGGAAATATTTTTCAGTGATTGAATATGGAGTGGCTTGATGAGGCGTCGCGAGAAGGAGATGTACACAGTTGTGAATTCTTTTTGCTTTAAATGTTCATGGAAGAAGGCCAAGCCGGTGAGGCGTTGGGCTAGTTTCACCCTTCAGCATTTATGTGAAATGTCTTTCCCCGGGCGGGTAATGGAAGTGTGGATCCGCATTTGATCGGCCCGGTGGGCCGAGATGGAAGAGACCACATATTGGAAACATCATACCGATTACGAGAATCGGTGTCATGTGTTCCAGTCAATCTCCAAGAGACAGAATGGAGATGGGAGATGCGGTCAACCAACTCACTCCGCCGAAACCTCTTGTTGAGGCTTGACGATGAGGGGCGTCTGATCTCACCTCAGTGTATAGGGTTCAACGTGACAGAGCTCTGGCATTCTTCGGATTTTTTATAAAGGTACGAACGCCATCGAAATATATGTCATATCGCTCAGTGGGACACTTCTGAAGTTGGTTCTTTGATAACGATATGATTTGTTTCGTATGATTAGCTCAGCGCGATTCTGTAATGGTGATTTCTGCCGTACTTTACAAGGTTTGTAATCGGCGAAGATTGATGTTACATCAAATTTGGATTGTTTCCTTAACTGCCTTTTTTTTGGTTCTTGGTTTTGTAGAAGAAATGTGATTAAATGATGGACTATATTAGAAAGCTTAGGCTTTGTATTAAATGGTTTCAAGAGCTTGAGAGCTATTTATTTCTTAGAGGCGGGAGAAGCTAAAGTCTGTGGGTGTGCATGGAAAATGCAAGGAAATTGGTGAATTTCTTTATCTTTCTACGTGTTCGTGTTCGTGTTCGACATAAATTTTTTTGAAACAAACTTCTTTGTACCAGAATTTTCTTTCCCATGACAATCCATTCATCTAGATGTAACTTAGATGGCTGTTGTTTGTTTGTATTTTTTTTTTCTTTTTTTGTTTGACTTTTTGCCCAAAGCAATTTGCTTTCAATGTTTAGTATTTTTTTTTTTTTAACTTTCCATGACTTATTGTTGAATTTTTTAAATTTTTGATTGAATAGACAAAACCAAACTATTTGGTTTTGGCTTTCTTAATGCTATTTTATTTTATTTTCATTAAGAAAACTATAGAGAGTGTGCTTGTTGAAGCATGGTTCAAAGTTGTGGTATTGGTCACCGATTCGGATGGTCCCAAGATGTATCGGTTGCGGTGTATCGGTCAAGTATCGGCCGATATGCAAAATAATATGATTAAAATATTTAAAATTTATTAAAATATTATATAAATTATTAGAAAATTAAATATAATTAAGTAAGCTAAAATTTAATAAAACAAATTTTTATGTATTTCCAACTTTTATTATTTAAATAGTTAATAAAAGATTCAGTGAAAGATATTTATGATAATGCTAACAAAAAAAATTATTTTAAATCAAACATAATATCTTTTTAACAAAATGTCATCAAATACAACAATCAATACTATGTTGAATGACGAGGGGGCTCAAAATCATCATCATCATCATTAGTACTACGACGAGCATACAAATCGGGACGATAATTTGCATAATGAGAATGTGGTTGAAAGAATTGTTCATTACTTGAATGTGTTGGTTGAGATGGTTGGCTTGATGATCCATAATTAGGAAAATATGACCTTAGAGGCTGTTTAGGCTCAACACCATGCTGATAGTATCCAAAACCTTGATAAGCAAATCTATTGTTATCAAAAGATTGATCATATCCATAAGAATCACTAGCTCATGTTCTAGTAATTGAATATTGATCAAAATCATACCCACTAAAAGAATTGGAAGAATTATCACTAATTCCAAAGTTATGATAGGATTCATCTCCCACTCCCCTGAATTGAGGTATTGATCCTAGAGCCAATGATTGGAAGTGCTTATCAATCTGGTTATAGTTGGATTTGTAATCATGCCTACTAGAATAGTCATCATCGCTCGGAAATGTAATAAGTCTTTCCAGGTGCTTTCGTTGTTCCCATATGCCTGGCCTGTATCCATGATCAGTATCTTGTGTGGCATAATAATTTTTATTTCCTTGTGCCCACGACATGTCATGATCAACTTGATTAACATAACTACTATCAACAGAACCGTTTGCTCCAATGCCACCACTTGCTCCATCGTCCCCACTAGTTTCTTCACTATCTTCACTGCCACCACCAATGTTGCTACCCCCTCTATTGACTCTATCGCCACCATCATCACTATTAGAATTTGAAAAAATTATTTGAGGAGCCTTACATTTACGAGAAGAACCAATGCATCTTCCTTGTAATCTTTTGCTTGCACGCTTACTTACCCTATAACTTGTGCTACCATCATCATCACGAGCTACTTATCTACATTCTTTAGAGGGAAGATCTTGATTCAACCAATCAAAATTATCAAATGACAAAATATGTTCTTCTCTTTCTCATATCCACTCATCTAATATGTCATCATCATTAAAAATATGATTCAGGTCAATTGGATTATACAAATCTTCATCGCTTCGTTCTTACATTAAATTCTTAACTTAAAGTCACATATTGTAGTAGACATAAACTAACTTATGCAACTTTTTCATTGCCAAATCATTGCGCAACTTTGTGTGAATCAATGACCATGTGCTCTAATTTCTTTCACAACCAGATGAAGAACATGTTTGGCTTAAGCCTGGCAATGATCTTTTGAAGTGTGGACCTTCATACCATAATTGTTCCATATTAAGCTATTATTAAAAAAACATATTAGGCACCAATATATATTTAATAAAATAATTACAATTTTTATTTAAAGAAATAAATATAATGAGTACACGGAAGATATTGATTTATTAGCTTACAGTTTAGTGCATTTTCAAATTCTCTTTGGCCTTCAACAAATAATTTTACCTACATTGTAATGTTCTTTACTTTATTAATGTACATTACAAATTGTAAGACCCGAGAAATTCCAATTTCTAGAAAAAGGGCAAAATCATAATTTCGATTACGAAATTGTAATTTCGGTTAAAAATCTGGAATTTATTCTCTAGATCTTGGATGATGAAACAGATTTCACTGTTGGAATCATCTCGCGAAATCTAGCTAGCACGTAAAATTTCATCGAATTCCGAGACAGTCGGAATTTACACGTTTTTCGAGGCATCGTGGTTCGGGTGCCGTAAAACGATTTTCGATGTGAATTTCGTCACATATAACACATACTCATGTTCCATGAGTGGTATGAGTAGAGAAATGATGAAAATGGGCGTAGAGATAGTGAATGTGGCGGAAAAAGAAGGACATAATAAGATGCATTTTAGAATTTGTTTAAATGAGAATAATGCCAAAATATGAATAGTGTCATCTCTTCAAAATTAAAAAGGGAAACAAAACGTGGGAGAGAGGCAGGAAGAACCAGTAGCCGAGTTCATTTGGTTTTAGAGAGAGAAGGTTAGAATTCTCTCTAGAATCGTGGGAGAATCAGGCGGAGTCGGCGGTATTGGGACAGAAGGAAAGGCTGCTCTGCAGCGGAGGCTTCAGCGTGGGGTGCCAGTTGAGAGTTTTGAAAAACTCCTTGAGGTAAGGGTTTCTCCCTACTTGGGTTTTACGCTTTGTTTAAGAGCTATGTTAATGTTTGAGTTGATTGAGGCCGTGAGTGGCCGTTTGATCGGTAACAAATCTTGGGACCGAATTGTTTGAATTTATTGGAACCCATTTGTGAAATCAGTGACCGTGAGGGGTTGTTACGGACTGTTATGGTTTCATGTGTGATGATTTATTAAATAAATTGTGTTTTGGTGAGTAGGAGGCCAGAAATGGCCAAGGAAATTGGTTTCAAAAAGTGGGGTTGAGGTTGGACGTGTGGGAGTACATACCAAACGACCCACATGCTCACATTTTAGGGCCCGGTAAAATCAGTCCCGGGTTGTGTGAATTGGACCAAAACCGTCCTTATGTTGTGTGTGCTTAAATTGTTGAAATAGATAGCTTGATATGTGTGGAAATAGATAAGGTTAAGGGGTGTATTGTAAATTGCTCAAGTGAGCTAATTTGGGGAGTTGGTTGATCAAAGAAATTAATAGGTTAATGCTTGATGTGTTAACATGAGGTCACAATTATATGGAATATAATTGTGTGTGTAGGCCATTGGAGATGAGATTGTGATTTGCTCAAGTGAGTTAAATTTGGGTGATGGTTGATATCATTGAATTACATGTGTGTAAGTGTAGTTGATTGAAAATATACATATTGACATATTGTATAAATGGTTTGAAATTGCATAATGCATTTTCATATACTGCCCAGTAACCAGTTGATGTGAAGTATATTATGTTTGTAAACGGACATATTGCGAGCTGCAAAGATATTCGGGAGAGTGGAGACGGGAGATGGGCAACAGTCGACTAGACGAGATATATTGTTCGAGCTCACCAGCCGAGCCTCGGAGAGATGATCCCCATATTTTTCGTACTTGACTTAGTATATTTTTCAAGAATAACATGTTTTTGTTTTTGAAAATGAGTGACACTCTCATACATGGCAGACTATGTGAGTGGTGTGAGGACTCGGGTATGGGATGATAGCAGGCGTTCAGAAATGAGATCACGTATTGCAGGTGTTCATTCACAGGCATTGCGCTATGCGCAGGTGGGAGAGTAGCCCACTTAGGGTAATTCCACTACTGAGCATTAGCTCCTGCAATGTCGAAGAAAGAACATATTTTTTCGAATGGGATGCGTACCAGAGAACGACTGCGAGTTTAGAAGAAAAGCGGTGTGGCTTGGTTCCTGTGTATGACATGTATTAGAATTCTCTAATTTTAATATATGTGTTGTATAAGAGTAGAATTTGAACTTTTGAAACTATTGGATATAGTTGGATATATATATTGTGACGAATATTGTAGTATGGGTCCAAGAGGCCATTTTTATCCATATTTGTATCAGGTGATTGATATTGGGATAGGTTTGTATGCAGGTAGAGCTCCCATTAAGAAGTTCTACTTGTTTAAATGAAAATGTGGAGTCACATTCCGCAGTGTTTCAGCGGGTTGGCGGGTGATCAGCAGTTGGTTTTGGGCGTCACACAAATACAATATATATTATAAAATAACACAAGTTGACATACCTCATTCAAAACTTTTGTTTGTCCATCTAAATACGGTTTTAATCTTTTGATAACCTCCTTTAGTCAATTTTAATTTTGGATGGTGGGAGAATTGTTTTGAATATTGAAAAATTAGATTTAAAATAATATGACATAAGTAAAAAAATTATTAGTTGCATAATACTTTGCCTTTAAATAAGATAATAATAACTATAGAAGGAATAACTCGATAACAAGTTCTAAAGCAATCATATCCATTGCATTGAGAAACAATTTCTTACTTACCATACTGCGTCAATCTCTTGAAACCCCAGGGTTGCAATATCAAGCGCAAAGCTCTTGGATCGGATTAGGTTTTCCTTGAGTTTGGATTGAACTTACATTTTATTTATTATTATACATCCTCGCATTTATGATATTTTGTTCCAATATTATTCTTTAGCAAGTTGCTTGGATGGTTCAAAGTACCAATTTCTTTCCATCTCTTTCAAAATTAGTACTAATTTCTTTTAGTTTGTAATCATAAATTAAGCACTAGTTTCTTAAAATTTGTATTCATAAGTAACATTTAGTAGTCAATTCCTTTTGGATAAAACAAACAAAAAATAACTTGATTATCTCACGAAATCACGTACAATATTTGTAATTCTCATATGCTTTGTTTTTACGTGAGTAACATAACCATGTTTATAACTCCTTTGTTTAACATGAAAAAGCTTTACAACTGGCATAAAACTACAAAATCTATGAAATTATACGTGAATAATGATAATTGCCAATTCCTTTACCAGCATTGTGTTTAGCTATACTTGAAATCAATTTTCGATCATGGATTGTTCAATGCTTGGCCAGGTCATAAATGAAGGGCGAGCGGGGGAATGATAATGATATGTTAATCAACGCATAGTTTCAATGAAAGATGATGGCAAGAAATCTGCACTGTAAATGCTTTTGAAGCATCTTTGCAGCATCGAGAAGCATCAGATCGGAGGGGATAAGGCGATTCGAGCTGGAGGCACGGTGCGCGCTGAAGCGAAGTCCCGTTGACTACCCGTCAGCAGCGAATACAAAGTGGAGGTCGGGTTACCCGGCGCCACTTGAAAAATGAGCGAAGTCTCCTTTGTACGGGGAGCTCTGCAAATACATCCACACATAAGCTTGTCCCAAACAGTCCAATATATGCAATATGGCCACTTGGCCCATAACAGTACTCAATATGCATATCCAAACTATATCCAATAGTTTCAAGAGTTAATAAACTACTCTTATACAATACATATATTAAACTTAAGGAGTTCTAATACATGTAAACATCAACAAAGCCACATACCGGCTTTCTTCTAGCGCTCAGCCTCTAGGGCGAGCCGTCTCCTCATACGCTCCTGTACTGTAAAGGGGATCCTGACGAAATTGAGCTAAAGCTCGGTGGAGAATCGCCTAAGTGGGCTACTCACCACCTAAGTGCAGTGCAATGTTCCAAATTAAACACACATTCAAGCAAATGCATGATCCTACTTGAATGTCTACCTGACCAACTCATATCCCGAGTCCTCACCGACTCTCTCACACTCGCCTAAGCCTTGTATGAGAATTATTATTTTATTAGTGGGCAACCCTCCGATGAATATATATCAATTGGGCCGCTCCGACGATTGATATATATTATTTGTTTGTTTGTGGACTACCCTCCGATGAATATCAATTGGGCCGCTCCGACGATTGATATTATTTGTTTACGTAGGCTGCCACCAGATGAATGTATATCAAGCGGGCGCTCAGACGGTTGATATATTATTTAGTTGGACTACCCTCCGATCATTTAATATTTTTAGACTACCCTCGAATCACTTTTTACATTATTAGACAACCCTCCGAACCTTTTTCTCTAGACTTGTCTCATGCACTCACTCCTAAAATCCTAGGGTGTCCCAGTGCATATGGAATGCATGTATGCTAGTTCCAATACAGTCTAAACCACATGCAAATATATATACATAAAATTATATCATACAACATGTTATGAAATTAGCATTTCAACATCAAAATTAGCTCACTTGGGCTAATATTCAAACACAAGCAATTCGATTCGAATTACTCAACTAACACATGTTTTCACAAAAATATGTTTTGAGAATATTGTTTGAGAATAGTGAAACCCTCGGTTACTATTCCCCGGAAATATCTAAATCAGCGGTTCATAGTGAACCCACGAAATTCAACCATTCCATTTAAATTTAATCAATACACCCATCAACACACAAATACATGATTCACCCCAAAATCAGTGAGTGGAGCAACCACGGGCTGCTCCATTTTCTCCCAAAATTTTATAAATTCGGTCAGTTTTGGGGCCAGATCAAGCTTGACACTTCTGACTCAAACCATAAACATTGACAAAACACTTAAATAGGAATAAAATCCAAGTGAGAATCCTACCTCAAGGAGTTTGGAAGGCTCCCTAAATCTGGTACTGCTTGAAGCCCTCTCCGCGTAGAGCATTTCTCTCCTTCTTGTCTGAAACTTTCATGACCGTTTGTGGGACCGTCAGTATTTTAGAAAGTCTCTCTCTAAGAAAATCATCGTGACCAACCAAAATTTCTATCTCCCGTTTTCCTTTTAGTCAATTTGAGAAGATGAACTGTAGCCATTTTGTTTTATTAACATTTAAAATTTTAAAATGACCACTATGTCCCTTCTTTTCCCAGTTTTGTCATTCGGCACCCTATCTCGGCCATCCATTTTCATAATTTCTCTACTCATACCACTTATGACACATGAGTACATACTATATGTGCCTTTCGTCGCATCGAAAATCGGTTTACGACACCCGAAACGCGATGCCTCGAGCGATGCCGACCGACGTGCCGAGAGATATTCTGAAATTTTACGTGCTAACTAGATATTTTGAGGCGATTCCCAGCGGTACAGTTTAGGTCATCGAGATACGGTAGTATGGACTTTTAACCGTGAGTATAATTTTATAATCAAAATTACGATTTTGCCCTTATTCGAGAAATTGGAATTTCTCGGGTCTTACATTCTCCTCCTTAAAAAATTTAGTCGAAATTCGGGACTATCATGTCGCGCATGCATATACTAGCGCGCACTCTACCATGTATGTAACGGTCATTTAGAGTAACAGCGACTAAATGTGCGCCTTTATCCTAAGCAAGAGGATAGGTAGCGCATCGATGTCTCACGTTCCCACGTTGTCATCACTCCACTGGTGCGCCATAGCACTCTCACTAGCCTCACGGTCTTCGCGTCGCAAAGCACGATTCTGACTACAAACAATGCACCTGGTCCTGCCTCGAAAGGTCCCATCGGTGTCGACCTCAATCTGTCCTCGATCCACCATATGAAATTTGGATCGGAGTATATATATCGGGAGCATGGAGGCGTGGAAACACCTCGTGGACACGACATCTTTGGCGAGTACTTGCTAACGGTCATAGCGGTGCTATCTCTCGAGTATCTCGAGGCTGATAAACCTCGGCGATAACTCCGCTTCTTGACGACCCTCCTCTCCCAAGTTCACCTTCAGGCGTGATCACCAACCTCGAACTCAGGTGGCGTTGCGCATTAGCATAGCTCTTAAGCCGACGGCCCGGAAGTGAGAAAGGAAGCAGCTATCGTATCAAACTCACCTTCTCAGAGGTGTCTCTAATCAGATCAGGACTAGTGATGGAGCTCTCTTTCACCTCGGTCCAACATAACGGTGATCTACATGGCCTCCCATACAATGCCTCATATGGTGCCATTAGGCGCCTTTCGCTGATAACTATCGTTTGGCGAATTCTACTAAGGGCAATTAATCCTCTACCCTTATGATCCGGAGACGTATGTTATGACATGCCCTTTAACACCGTATGTAATCCGCACACACGTAACCCTACACAACCCTTGCTGGTGTGTAACGCTAACCTCTCCAGGTCACAATCACGACAATCAATGGTCATCAGCCCATCCATACCTTTCACTGACGTCCATTTCTGACCCTTACCCGGCTCAACCCAACGCAATGCTATTTCCAAAGGGTATCCAAACCTCGAGTCACCCCCGACTCCTATCACTCAACTCTCAGTCTACGTGATAAACTGACCGTGTGTTTTCATCTCGATTATATAACTCTTTGGCTTACACTTCGAGCCTCTTACATTTCCTGGTTCAACTATGAGTCTTCATTGGACTTAGTCCTAAAGGCAAACTCAACCCACACTCACCAAAAGCGGTGAATGCCCATACTGTGCACCCACATCCGACTCGACATGATGTTACGTGCCTTGAGCATAATAATTCCATACTGCGACACCCAATCCGGGCAAAACCCGGGGTCCACCATGAGTAGAATATGAGATTTCTCACTCATAATTCCGACCCTATCAGTCCTCTCACCACATCCTAGGGAAGAACATCTATTCTGGCAGCTACTCTAAAGGCCTTAACCTCTAAGCCCAATCAATGCGTGTCAAAGGTATGACAATCCGGCTAAGGTCTCAATTACTTGTGACAGATGGTGTCGACTCATCCTTATTAAACTGACGATCAACCCATGACTATACCACCCTAAGGTCACTAAACCACGCTATGTAATACTGATCGTCACGACTTGGCCCTTTTCGGCCTCTCGGCTATATGTGTTGGAAGTGCTTGTATAACACCCGAAGCGAAACTAGTTCCTCGACCCGTGCTAGGGTTGTGGAGGAGCAGTATCATACTATCATGTTCTCGGCTAGCCCGGGATGCATTGTCCCAGAGATCTTGGGATCCACGTCTCTGGGGAAATCCGTGCTCGTGCTCAATCTGGCCACTAGTCTATGACTAGTGTGAAGCAGAAGTCTTCTGCCTCTTCCCCGAACTAGGAGAAAGCTGATCCTCCCTCTTTATTTTACCAACACCATTGTCGAGTGTTCAGTATCCTCGATTTCCTCTCTCTATGGTCGGGGCCTTTGACCATGAGTCCATGTCCCGTATCACGAAATCTACAATCACCCCTTACAGAATGGACAACTGCCATTATGATCTTATACAACCAGTCCCAAACTATGTATCTCAAAGATTGGCATTTGGTCTCTACCAACTCATCAGCATCTAACCTTCTCTAGATTATTGGCCTCGGTGTTGACACCGCGTGTCCCTAAAATCTCACCTCGAGTAAGCGAGCTTCGTACTTGCGAACTTAGCATACACAAGCGATGGTCTCTTAACAGGCGCTGAAGCAATCCTCAGTGATACTCATGCTCCCTCGGCGGAGTAGATCAGAATGTCATCCACGAATTTACGACAAGCTGATGCAGATAAAGGTTTGGAACACCTATGCGTGAGATCAGAATCATAGCGCATTCATCAATCCAATGGGCATCACCGTAAACTCAAAGTGCCCATATCGCGTCCTAAATGTCGTTTAGGGATATCTGTCTCCCTAACCCTCAGTTGATGGTAACCAGTGCGAAGGTCTATCTTGGAGTAGACTCGCACTCCTCTCAACTGGTCAAACAAATCATCAGTCCTCGGTAAGAGATGCTGATTCTGAATCGTAACCCTGTTCAACTGCCTGTAGTCAATGCACAGTCGAAGGGTCTTGCCCCTCTTCTTCGCAAATAGAACCTAAGCGCCCCATGGCAAAGTGCTTGATCTAATAAACCCCTTGTCCAATAGCTCCCACATTTGGACTCGAGTTCTACCCAACTTGGCCAGGGTGCCATCATCAGTCATAGAGATGGGCCAAATACCAGTGTAACTTCCGATACCCGAGAAGTCTGCCCTCTATGGAGGTAGTCCAGGTAGCTCATCTGGAAAAACATCCACAAACTCGCACACTACTTGAGGTAGATCTAAGTATGGTCTCACCTCGTCCTCCAGTGTAAGGCTCGCTAGCCAACGTAAGCATCACGACACTTGGACTCGTATCTTTGTCTAGGGAAAATCTGCGTCGCTTGCCTGAAAATACCACGAGATGCGGAGTCTGCTTGTAGGCGGTAATCCTCCTACGCTCACAATCGATGACGACCCTATAAGCTATCAGTCAATCCATCCTCAGGATGACCTCGAACTCTGACATGTCCATATCCTCGGGTCCTTGTGAGTAGAGTCCCAGATCTCTAACTTCACCAACCTCGACTTATGTCATCCTATTCGCCCTAATCCCTGAGGAGAACTCACATCTAACGGCTCCTCTAAGGTCTCTAGAGGTCCTTGCCCATTCCACCATATAGGCCTCATTCTCCATTGACGCCCAGCTAGTCCTGTCCGGTGTCAGGTAATCTCACCCTTCTAACACTTTCGTTCTGCATGAACCAATGGTCTACCACCATTAGATCTTTTCCCCCCGTGAATGTCGAGAGATGATGCGCCTAAACCTCCCGAAGGTTACTAGGATCTTCACATTACTGCTATACCGGCACATTGCTATAGCATTATTTATGTACCTACAACCTGGCAAGTGTGCGATTAAACGCGGTGGTGCGCGGTACCGGAAGTGGACGTCCTCCATGTCCTCATCACTCTACTAGCCATTTACACAATTAACATGGCTTATGAGAATCGTTAACTTTCATTCGATCCTAACTAGTAATGCGAGATCACGTTACTAGTAGACTTGACAACCATGAGCCGGTAGTTCCATTTTCTAAGTGGTGCTAAATTCCAACCACTTAATTCATTTAATTCTATAAAATTCTAGGCTCTTGTTCGTTTGTTCCGTCTAAGGTCATAATTCGACATAGCATTCACCCATTTCCTATACGCATCACACCATACATATACCTTATAATTTCGTACGCAACTACGCGCAATCACCATTTCAAATGGTAGTTAAATCAATACAGTATCTCTAAAGAGCATAACCACGACCACGAGACACTAATCATACACATAACTCGGTGTATACGCAATCAATTTCGCGTTTAAATATTGTTTTCAACAAAATTTTATTTTCAAAAAATTTTATTTTTGAAATTTATTCGAAAATTTATCAAAATTTATTTGATTTTATTTGATTTTATTTGAATTTAATAAATATTTTTTGAAAAAATTTTATTTTACAATGAACGGTGTTCATTTGGTGACTCAGGAAAAAAAAATAAAATAAAAAAAAAAAAAAAAAAACGAGTCAAAATGGATCGAAAATGGGCCGAGTGCGCAGGAGTGCCTTTGCTGGCTGCCGACCAGGGCGCCCGAGGCCACTCAGGCGCGCGCCCACGCTGTGCGCCTGCGCGGCGTCTTCACCTTTCGTCACTTGCGCCGCGCGTCTGCGCTTTCTTTACTTTGCCGCTGGCTGTAGCGCGCTCCATTTGCGCTCCGTGGCGCCTATGGCGCCACGCCCGCTCACGCCCGCTGGCTGCGCGCCCGGCCGCGCCCGGCTACGCCGCGCCCAGCCCTGGCGCGCTTTGTGCCGGCGCGCCCTGCCCGGCGCTGTTGCCTAGCCCGGCGCGGGTATTCTTCGATTCGTTGTATTGCAATACGACCTTGCCCGACCTCTACCTGTCTGACCCATTGTATTGCAATACAATTGCCCTGACCAACCTCACCCCGCCTCCCACTATCTTGCAATACACCTGGGTGTCTGCAATACAATTTTCGACATTCTTCTTTGCAATACAACTCTCTTGTCTGAAAACATAAATCCTGCAATACAATTTTTCAATATTGCAATACAAAATTTCATTTTTTCACAATATAATTGGGCAGTAGCCCAAAAAAACGATTTCCTGCTCAAAAAAAAATATTTTTTTTTTCTTTATAAATGTTTTTATTTATTTATTTCCAGAAATTGAAAAATTCTCTAAAAATCACTAAAAATCATTTTTTTTTTCCACACTCTTTAATACTCAAATAAATTTATAAAAATTTATTTTAACCCCATTTTCTTAAATTTTACACCCCATAAAACCTTAGGAAATTATTTTCTCACTTCATAACCAAATAAATTTACAAATTTATTTCCTTTCGATTTTCCATGAAAAAATTTTCTCGCTCAAATAAATTTATAAAAATTTATTTTCTTCTATTACTAACCAATTCCCATCAATAAATTTATTAAAATTTATTTTCCTTCATTTTTATTCCCGGTTTTGTACACTATACCACTCCAAACATTTTCTAAAATCTTTCCTTAACTCATCAATGTGCTAATCACCAAGCACACAACATTATAACACATTACAAATATGTGCTACACAATCACCAATTAATTCACAAAATCACACAAAACACATCAACACACGTGCATGTAGTGTTCTAGTTTTGTCCCGTGATTTTCCTAGGTAATCTCATACCTACACTTATCATCAAACCACACCTAGTGGTGATGGATACCCAAACCCGAGCTCTAGGTAGTGGTATACCTGGCTCGATGCAGTGTGAGCCCCAAAACCCCGGTCCGTTTGACTTACCCGTCAACCGGAATACAGTGAAGTCGGGTTACGACGCCACTTGGCAATCAGGCGAGTCTCCTTTGTGGGGAGCTCTACCCAAATACATCACTGCATAAACCACATCCCCATGGTCAGTGCCCATCTGTTCTGTACTTGGCCCATGCTTGATTACTCAATATGCATGTCAGCTATCAATAGTTTCAGAGTTAATAAACTACTCTTATACAATACATATTAAACTTAGGAGTTCTAATACATGTAAGCATCAACAAAGCCACACTCAGGCTTTCTTCTAGGCTCGACCTCTAGAATGAAGCGTCTCCTCATACATCCTGTACTGTAAGGGGATCACGACGGGAGTGAGCTAAAGCTCGATGGGAGGAGGTCGCCCTAAGTGGGCTACTCACCACCTAAGTCTTGATTTCCAATGTTGAGTAAACACACACATTCAAGCAAATGCATGATCCTACTTGAATGTCTACGACCAACTCATATCAGAGTCTCATATTCTCTCAGCTCATGCAAGCGTATGAGAATTATTATTTTATTAGTGGGCGCCTCGATGAATATATATCAATTGGGCCGCTCCGGCCGATTGATATATATTATTTCTATTATTTGTGGACTACCCTCAGATGTGAATATCAATTGGCACTCGGCGTTGATATTGTTGTTTGTCAGGCTACCCTCAGTTAGATGTATATCAACTGGGCCGCTCCGACGGTTGATATATTATTTAGTTTGGACTACCCTCCGATCATTTAATATTTAATTACCCTCGAATCACTTTACATTGTTAGACAGCCCTCCGAACCTTTTCTCAGACTTGTCTCATGCACTCCTGCAAATCCTAAGTGTCCCAGTGCATATGAGGAATGCATATATGCTAGTTCAATCTGATCCTATTCTGGCTGAAATATATATACATGAATATATTTACATAAAAATTATATCATACAACATGTTATGAAATTAGCATTTCAACATCAAAATTAGCTCACTTGGGCTAATATTCAAACACAAGCAATTCGATTCGAATTACTCAACTAAACACATATTTTCACAAAAATATATTTTAGAATATTGTTTCGGGAATAGTGAAACCCTCGGTTACTATTCCCGAGAAATATCTAAATCAGTTCATAAGTGAATGAATTCTGACACATTCCCGGCCCAAATTTAATCAATACACCCATCAACACACAAATACATGGTTTTACTGAAAATCGGTCGTGGAGCGACCACGGGCTGCTCCATTTTCTTTCAAAAATTTTATAAATTGGTCCCGAGTTTTTGGGACGATCAAGCAACCCCTTGCGGCCTCAAGCAGCTTGAAACATTGACAAAACACTTAAAATAGGAATAAAATCCAAGTAGGAGAAATCCTACCTCCAAGGAGTTTGAAGAAACTCCTAAATACGGGTACCGCAGAAGCCCTCTCCCGCGTGAAACATTTCTCCTTCTTGTCTCGAAGCTGCAAATGGTGGATCGTCAGGTATTTTTAGAGAGGGTCTCTCTCTCTCTAAAGAAGAATCGCCATTGAAGCCCACTGTCAAAAATTTCTGCATCTCCCGTTTTTTTTCTCTCCTTTTAGTCAATTTGAGAAGATGAACTGTAGCCATTTTGTTTTATTAACATTTAAAATTTTAAAATGACCACTATGTCCCTTCTTTTCCCAGTTTTGTCATTCGGCACTATCTCGGCCGTCCATTTTCATAATTTCTCTACTCATACCACTTATGACACATGAGTACATACTATATGTGCCTTTCGTCGCATCGAAAATCGATTTACGGCACCCGAAATGCGATGCCTCGAAAAACGTGCCGACTCCGACTGTCTCAGAATATTACGAAATTTTACGTGCTAACTAGATATTTCGAGACGATTCCAACGGTACAATCCGTTTCGTCATCCGAGGTCTAGAGAATTAATTATGGACTTTTAACCGTAATTATAATTTTATAATGAAATTACGATTTTGCCGCGGTAGGAAATTGGAATTTACCAAGATTAACTGCGATCGAGAATGGGAGAAGGGCATTATGGAGTGCAGTCTCAGATGCAAACTCATGGTCTTCCATCACTGCATTTCTTGCTTTAGACAAACGATTTGGTGGATCTTTTCAACTCTCTTAATTGCGGAAGCCATCAGAGAAGTTGCATGTAGAGCTCTCCGAACCGAGCAAAGAGTGCGGATTTTGACTTCGGTCTTTCACTCTTTCACTCTTTCACAAGTGTTTGGAGAGAAAAAAAGACAGCAAATGGAAAAGAATTCGGAGAAAGTGTAGTGCAAAGTTGACCTGTGCTATACAGCGGTAAGATACTATTAATATTTAATATTATATTATATTATTGATTAATTAAAAATTATTATTACATTGGGAAAGCAACCCGTGTTTTTCTAAAACTCCTTCCTAATTGTCTACAGTTCCTTGGCTTTTACTTTTTCTTTATTTTCCTAATACCCTTTCCATATTCTAATAAAAATAGAACTCAAATTATTTAAAATTTCCTACATACATTTCGACATTTAATTAAATTCTACAATTGGGAAGATATGATATGACCAAATATTATGATATTCTAGAAATGGAAATTTAAAGGATTTTGTGGATTTTTAGAGAGATGGAAATAGGTCCGTTAATCCTCTAAGCTAGGATGCAAATTCATATGAATTTGAAAATTTATATGGTGATTATAAAACAATAAATAAATAAATAAAGTTCTCTTAAAATTAAAGAGAATAATTAATATGTTTGTTAATAAAATGAGAATTAAAAAAAATGATGATTATTGATGTTCGGGTTAGCTTGTGCACACCTTAACTAATCCTCTATTAATCCCACATGAACCTCTCTCATACCATATTAAGTCATTTTAACGTTGAAAATGGATTCCATAATAATTCATTTTTTAAAAAAAGGAGAGACATGATATGAGACTGGAAAAACATGAATTATTTATCTATTGCACTATATTAATTGAGAATTTGAAAAACACGCATATAGAACAGTGAATTAAGATAATATATATTTAATAACCAAAATCCATGGGGAGATGATTGATTATGGTATGAGATTCTAAAATCCAAGGCAATATTTTGACTTGTCAAAAGGAGCATACAATTAGCCCAAATTTAAGCTCATAGACATCTTCGTCACATGGTTAAACTTTAAAAGCACAGTTTTTTTTTTTTTGGGATTTATTTAATTATTTGGCCTTCATCTTCACTGTGAGACCCCGGAAAATCCAGATTTCCTAAGGAAGGATAAAATAGTAATTTTAGGTTGAAAATCGGGATTTTAGATTCGGATGTGAAGCGAGACTTCTCAGTTGAACTTCGTCTCGCGAAGTCGGCTACCGCGTCGAATTTCGTTAGATTAGGGGTGGTCGGGATTTCCATAGCTTTGAGGCGTGGGGTGTCGGATGACACCGCCTGATAAGGGGATGCCACATGGCACCTAAGTGTGTGACACTTGGCATCAAAAAGGAGTGGCTCACAATTAAGCCATGTGTGGGAAATGGATTATGGCTCGCATTGGTATGTAAATGATGATGTCGTAAAGTGAAATTATGAAATAAAAGAAAATGCATGAAGGAGGCCACACCTTGGTTTGAGGAAGGAGGAGGAAATTTCACTCCCACGTGGCCGTATGATAGATTCTCAAAAGGGTGAGAAAATGGTAATAAGGAAGAAAATGGAGAGAAATGAGGAGAAAATGAAAGGAAAATGAGAAAGAAAAAGAAAAGAAAAGCAGTAAAGAATAAAGCAAAAGGAAAGGCAAGCGTGGGGAGGAAGAAGGAAAAAGGGATGCGGTTTAATTCTCACATTTTAGTGAGAGAGTCTTCCTTCTCTCTATGAGTTAGTAGGAGATCAGGCCGTCGATTCTTCGAGATAAGAAGGAAGTGTTCTATAAGGGAGAGGACAACGTGAATTTCCGGTTTTGGAAGTTTATTGACTTTCCAAGAGTAGGATATTTTCTGTGGTTTACTTTTAGCCTAAGGCTTTATAATGGTAGGGGTTGCTTATGGGAGGCCATGAGAGGCCATGTGAATTAGTTCCAAGCCTTGGGACTAAGGGTATGGATTTCATGACCGGTTGCATGGCTATGGAAGTTAGGGTTTCTTAGGCGAAAGTTTCTAGATGTTGTGATTTGTTGATGAGATGACAATTATTGGAACCAATATGGTTCATGTTTGTGAAGGGGCCGTGTGGTACCCTGTTGAATGGTCCTAATTTTGAGACCTTGTTGTGTGTTATGGCTTGCTTGAATAACATGCTAAGTGTGAAATTGTGATATTGATGCATGCTTTTTGATGTATTAATATGTTTTGAATGGAGGTAGATTATATGTATAAATTATAATTTTCCATGGATTGTAAATGTGTCATGTAGTGCTCATTCATGCATGTAACATGAGGAAAATGCATTGGCATCATGCATTTCATATGCACGGTCACATCGCGTCAGGTCGGGTGTGGAGTGCAGGGTAAGGACTATTCATCGGTGTTGGTGAGTAGGTCGTGAACTTCGGGAAAAAATGGAATGAAGTCAGTAGAGATTCGAAGAGTGTGTAAATGATCTAAATGATAAATTACATGTTTTGGGGAGAGCAAGTTGGGGTAGATCCCCCCCCAAGGTGAAAGTCCCACCGGTTTATTCACGGTTAGACATGAATCCCGAGCATGTAAATTCGTGAAAATGTTGAAAAAGGCGTGCGGCGTCCTACGGTGTAAACAAAATCCGTTGCCCACAAGTAAGGAAAAGAATCCAAAATCGATTTTGATAAGCCTAAATTGGAGGGTGTCCAATGGCTTAGTCATGGTGTGTGATAGGTTTTAGTCACGTTTGGAATTCCAAGTGTGAGGGAGTCGGTTGGGACTTGGGTCATAAGCATGAGGGGTCGCATCTCATGCATGTTATAGACATTTCATATAGAGAATAATTGTATGGAATGTGATTGATTGTTTATATATGCCATTGCATATGCATTTTAGGTGGGGAGTAACCCTTGTAGGAGACTTTTCTGCGAGCTTTGCTCACTTGTCGTTGCTTCGGTACCCGAGACTGTCGGGGCAGCTTTCGGTAGAGGTAGTTTTTGAGAGAAAGCCGAAATGTGGCTTTAAGAAAGTAAATATTTTGTAAATATGTATAAAGCTTTTGTAGAACAAACGTGAATAGAATATAGTTGAGATATTTGTTTTTATGAGTATGGATGTATAGATTTATGTGGCTATTTTACTGGAACATCAGTCTGTGATCACAGAGATATATAGAATTTCAGCAGAGTTGACGGGTAGTCAGCAGTTTTGATTGGCGTCACATTCATAACAAAGGCCCATGATTGTATGAAGGCAATATAAGTATATTATTTCAGAAATATTTGATTAAAAAACATCAAATTAACCCTAAATGTGTGATTGCTGTTTTGGTACTTTATTTTCTTGAAAGTAACTATTTTGGACAAAAATGATCTTCTCTGCTTCATGTATTTAATGTATTTATAGTGTTTTTTTTTAAATAATTGGTTATTTTTGTAAGAAAACAAATACATTTTTAACAAAATCTGATAAAAAATTGATGAATTGACAAATTTCCAAAATTGGGTATTTAAAAGGTCTTTTAATCAAATCACCCTATTTCAATTTTTTGGTAATTGATTACCGAAAACTTCTTATTTAAGTAGAAATGGGGATGAGGTGTAGATAGAGGTGACAATTTAAACCCGATCCACCCTGAATTAGGGTCGGGTTAGATTGTTAATTTATTGGCCTGAAAAAATCGTGCCAAATTTGGCCTAGCACAGTGTGGTGGCAGTTGAGTACGGACTCTTATATTTTTTACTCAAAAAAAAAAAAAAAAAAGGCTAAATATTGGTCCGACTTAATGTTGGCTCGGCCCAGCCCAATTCGTTTGTCCGAATTATCACCTCTAAATGCAAAGTTTTTTTAGGGCGTCTTCATAAATGTCTTTATTTGAAGAATGTTTAAGTGATATGCTTTTACTAAATATCCATTTAAATAAAAAAGATGAATCAAACACTCTACCCGTGTTTGGAAATATTTCTAATGGGTATTTGTAGAAAATCAAATTCTCTATTGTTTTAGAAAACACTTCAAGTTTATTCCAAAAAAAAGAAAAAAGAAAACACTTCAAGTTATTTTTTAAGACTATAAATAATTTATCGTCTTAAAAGAAGAGATTAATTTTACAAGAAAACAAGAATAGCTTTTTTTGTTTTATCAAAATCAAGTAAAAAAAATTAATAAAAAGTCAAATTTCCAAAATTTGATTTTCCTTATATCAATAACTTATGAAATTTGTTCGCGTAAAACTTTTCCACTAAGATATTGTTATTTAAGTAGAAATGGGGATGAGATGTAGAGCTGTTTTAGGGTGTTTTCGAAAATGTTTATATTTGACGAATGTTTAAGTGATAAGATTTTACTAAATATGTATTTAAATATAAATAAATATAATCAAATACACTAATTTTTAAGAATATAAATAATTTTGTCGTTGACATAGCTCAAATGGTAAAATGGTGGGATGAGTTTATGGGAGTATATTCAAAAGAAGGAGTCACGACAATAATATAATGGAAAGTGAATTGAAGCAAGAAAAAAAAAACTATAAATAATTTTTTAGATTTTAAAAATATTTTTTGAATATTTTCCAATAATTTTATTCAATTTTAAATTTACTTTTTATGCTAAAAAACCGGCTTTTAGAGTTAGGGGGCATCTCTTTTTGACTTTTTGTTGAAAACAATTTGCTTGTAGTATTTAATATGTTTGTTTTATAAATTTTTTTTATGACTTATTATTAAATTTTTGAAAGTTTTGACCCAATAGAAAAAATCGAAATATTTGGTTTCTTTTTTTTATTTTTCTTAAAGAATATTATATATTATATATGAAAATACAAATTAAAATATTTAGAGAGTAAAAGTAGGTAATTAAGGAGAATAAATTAATTGCAAAGAGAGATAAATTAATATGGTAAGCTAATTAGGTAACATATATTTGCTTAGGTAAGTATTGGTTTAAATTTGAGGTCTTCTTATTTTTATTTTTTTATTTCATTTTTATTTGATTGGATTTTATTAGTTTTTTTATTTGGAAAGGAGCATTGGAATTTCCTAATATATTTTAGCTATCACGATCTATACTAATAGATGTATTGATGTTAAGCTGTTTTATTGTTCATTCTTGTCAAACTGATATGAAATGGATTCTCGATAAGAAAAGAAATGATATAAAGTTGATTTGGATGTGGTCATTATTGATCCTTAATAAGGGCGTGTTTGGTTTTATGGATATTAATAAAACAAATAATAACGTTTCTATATTTTTCACAATAAATCAAACAAGTGTTTTTTGTGTCTTTGCTATTCCTCTTGTTTTTCAAAAGAAAAAAAACGCTTTTCAAACATCATAAACAAACAAACCCGAAGAAACTCTACAAGCTAAAAGAATGGAGGCAACAATATGTTAGGCTGATATTATTTTCATTACACAAGTCTGTTAGAAAGCAAAGATTATAACAATTAGTGAATCAATCCCTGAGAATAAGAATTCTTGCAGTAGAGAATCAATGCTTTTAGTTTCTCTTCATGTTTCTTCCCAGAGTTCCTCACTCTGCAGTACCAAACAATATTCCCTCCAGGTTTATCAGCGGAGGCCCTTTTGAGCGTCCTTTGGCCTTCACACCTCTGCAGCTTCTTTACATTTAAGAGCGCAATGACTTCCAAAAGCTTGAACCATTAAACCTACCCGAACCTCGGGGGCAAGGTTGATCTCCGATGGATCGTCTATTACTATCAAGTGACAAGGATGAAGATCCTTTAGCCTCCATAATCTTCCAGCTTTAGTTGGCTGAGCGACTCTCCTCCTGGAGTTCGGAATCGGCAAGAGAGAAGAGGGACGTATTTAACAGCAAGGAAGTGGAATCAATCCCGTTTGCTACAGGATTCTTTCGATCTGGAAAACCCCTTTTTACTATAAAGTAAAATCTAAGTTTTAAACCCAAATACTTGCTACTTCATAATAATATGACTTAAAATTTTTCCATCAAGTCATAAACGAAACATGGGCATATTTCTAATATATTACCTATACCCATCTCGAGGGTTGGTCTCCTTTACCTTAAAGTAAGAGGTATGGACTGTAAAGAATAACAAGATAGACATGAGAAAGGAATTGTTCCCAAAATGTGGGTGAGATTCATAACATTTTCCATTGCCTATGCTCTTCCTATTTTCCCTAATAGGAATGTCTTTCATTAAATTTGTGTACAATCCGGTAACAAATTAAGGGAAGGCGATGGGTAAGGTTGATTGGTTTCCATAATGGATAGTTCCTTGTCCTAGCACGGAAAGCTATTATAATCAAAGACAAAAAATCAGGGTATGAAAGGGGCATTGGAATTTCCTAATACATTGCCTATGCCATCTAGGGTTGGTCTCCTTTAGCAAGTATGAGGTATGAATTTGTAAGAATGAAAAGATAGACATGATAAATGAATGGTTCCCACAATGTAGGTGAGAATCATAACATTTTCCATTGCCTATGCTCTCCCTGTTTTCCCTAATAGGAATGCCTTTCATTAGCTATGTACAACAGCTAATCCAGGAGCAAATTAAGAGAGCGATGATGGGTTGATTAGTTTCCGTAATGGATAGTTCCTTGTTCTGGCACATAAAAGTTTATCGTTCCATAATCTTCAAAGTAAGATACATTAGCAGGGCCCACCCTCTAAGGAAACCATGATTTGGCATGTGAAAATTTTCCCACAAGATTGTAACAGTCCCCATCACCAAACTAGCCTAAAGTAGTATAGGTGTAACTGCAAGATATGCAGGGTCACTTGCTTCCATTTGTAAGATTCAAATTTGAAGTCTCCTATGTGACAAAGAATTTCCAAATAAAGACCTCCATGATTCTACAGAATATCACAGATCAGGCATCAATATGAATACAAATTTCTCGATCAGGAATTTGACATGGATTATTGTTCAAAAGTGAGCCTAAGGTTTATACAACAGAGCCCAAATCCTCAACTAACACCAACTAGAGATTTTGAAATAAGTCATGAGCTATCCTTATGGAGTTTTACCTTTATGTGATCCTTCAGTGCACATATCTACTTGATGATTTCTGTGAAGATAGAAGTCATGTGATATGCAACCAATTACGGAACCATCCATGTTTAGCATCTCACAGAATTTAATCAATTCAAGTTTAGCATCTCACACAAAATTTGACACCATGATCACCAGAAAAGAGAGGGAAAAAGCATTATTGATAGAAATTCCATATAGCAAAAGATGATTGTCTTCATAATTCATTATAAAGCAGTCCATTCTGCTAGAAACGGCTGTATGATACTCGATTCAAATGAGGAAAGAAACAAATATGCTGAGATACATATTCACATTCACACACAGATACGGACACATGTACAAGCTAACTTTAACGTTCCAAATTAGTCTTCTCAAGCACCTAAGTTGCAAGGTGAGGATAATTAAGTTTAAATGTAAAATACCTTAAGATCCGCAAATGATATTTCAGGCTCCATCATCCAGAATTCTGCCAAATGCCTTGAGGTGTGAGAGTGTTCAGCTCAGAAAGTTGGTCCAAAGGTATAGACACTGCAAACAGCACATGCATAAGTCTCAACTTGCAGCTGGCCAGAAACAGTCAAAAAGGCTTGATGGGCAAAAATATCCTGGGAACAATGAATCTTCCCATCTTTTTGAAGGATACCAGGCTTAAGCTTAGTTCGCTCTTCCAGCCTCGAGAGATTCTCCTTAGCCTTGTTAAGTTCAGCCACAGATGCAGTAATTTCTGCCTTACCAGCTTTAGCAGATTTTAGTTGGGCAACAGCCTCTCCTTTCTCCTTAACAAGTGCCTTGGCAGCTTCTATATCAGCTTCTGATGGAGGAGGGTTCTTAATAAGTTCCTTTTCCACCTTCTCTGCATCACCAATCAAGGTTGTAACTTGAAACATTTCACCAGCACCCTCACAATCATTGGTGGTGACAATTGGAGTGTGTATATAAAGAAAGCTGTGCTTCTGGAAGAACGTGTGGGTAGCGCATAGGCCAACGCATTACGGATTCTAGCAACCGCAGATCGTAATGAGGAATGGAGTTCTAACTAAATTAAACAAATACCCACTAAATGTCACATCCATGTAGGAATTTGAAGTCAGAAAGTGTTGCATTTCAGACCATAGTGCATCCCTAAAAATGACTGATACAGGAAAAAGGGATGATAACTATTCAACTAAAAGGTTGGCTTTAAAGGAATTGTGAGCATTTAGGTGCCCAATCACTGGTGTGAATTGATCTCAAATTAAGAATCTTCTAGATTAAAGTAAAAGTGTGTGATTATATTACTTTTCCTTCTTTGCTCGGTAACCATTATGATTCAAAAGTAAATAAAAATTAGCTCTTGACATTTCACTATAAAACTCAGGGATTTGACATTGGAAAAACACAAAAGACCTTAAATAACAACAAAATTGGGACTGTGTCATAAATGTTTATCCTTTTTACTGACACGAAGTACATATTTATTCTAAAAATTCTTTATTTCTTTTTCCCCTTTTTGGTTGAGGATGTAGAATTAGTGAATTCCGGCATGTTGGCTTCTCAATATTCATTCATGCAGATTTAACCCATCAATCCTTGATAATTTGGCATAGCATGATCCCTCCATGCAGATTCAACCCATAATCCACCAAATTCAGTATCATGTCACTAGATCAAGAAAAGTAAACGGATGTTTCAAATGATAAATCCTCTTTCTTGGAAAAAAATCTGAAGTGACTTTAAAAATGAGTTTCATTTTCCCAATCCAAAATAGCACTAAGTCCAATTCAAATCCCATATTTCTCCCCTTTTCCTCAAATTTTTAAACATCCCTAAAGACCACAACTTCAAATCAGATTCATTCCTGGGAAGAAACTGAAAACCTTTCTTAAAAAAAAATCACTATCACTAAACAAATCAACAGAAACATAAAAAGAGAGTACCGTGTTGGTTCTCGGTCGAAAGTGAACAATATCTCTGAGAAACTCAAGGGTTAGCCTGGTCTTGGGCAACGGATGCTTGGCTGGATCCACCGGACCAACATGATGGACATTCTCAACCCTGAGCTCCACCCTCTGCTTCGTCCCCTCCACGATAACCTGAAGGTTCACCGGGCAGAACCCGTCGTTGAGTTCAAGAAAAGCAAATGAACCACCGGCCGGTCTTATTTAACCCCGGACATGATGGTCTGACCGGCTCTGCCATTGGACTGCTCTGGTGCTGTGATGCCTCTGTTGAGTGTTGGCTGATCACTTTTTTTTTTTTTTTGAAAACAATAAATTAAGAGAAAAATAATTTTTTTTAAAGAACAACAAAAATGGTATTTTCTATGTTTAAAAAAACGGTTCTAAAAATCCTTAGTTTAAAAAAAATCATGAAAAATACTAAATTCAAATTATAAGAACAATTTAAAAAAATAGAGGGCTAGTTTGACTGAAAAATGTTTTTGAGAACCCTTTTTAACACCAATTTGGTGATCCCTAAAAACTATTATAGTTTTTTGAATTTAATATTTTGTATGTTCTGTGTATTTTTAAGAAAAAAAGAAAAATTAAATGTGTTTTCATATGTTCCTTATTCTTTAAAACAAAAAAACAATTTTCAAAAATTGTAACCAAACAAACCTTTACATTTTTTATTGTCAAAAAATCCTTCTTTTTTTTCCTTTTGAAAATATATTTGCTTAGAAAAAACGAAAATGTTTTATTTATTTGATAACTAAATACTTTAGTTATAATGTCGAATGTCTGGTGAAACTCGAATCCGAGACACTTTTCCTCACTATGACCTGTCCGATTTGAAACATTGAAAGCTCTACCACATGAGGATGGGCAAAAGTGAAAATGTTTTTAAAAATTAAAATAATGTTGTAAATAAAGGATTTATTCATGTGGTGAATGACCACATACATGAACCTAATAACCTATTGAATAGTAATGAATGACCAAATGAATAAAGCCAATTCATGAGGCTTTCATGAATTCCCTTTATGAACCTCATTTATTTGGTTCATGTATAAGGGAATTAGGTAAGTCTATAAAAGGCTCTCCCCTCTTTGTATAATAGCATCCTTTTCAAGAAAGGAAGAAAGGAAGAAAGAAAGCTCTCCACTCAATTTATCTCTCTTTCTTGCTCATTTCTAAGTTCCTTTCTTTTCCTCTTTTTTTCTTGATTTGTGTACAAAGGAATAGTATACTTCTCTTTAACTTTGCACTTTATAATAATTTCACAATACGTTATCGGCAAGATTCTGCTCTAGAAAAGGTAACGTTATTTTATTTTGTGCAAAAATCATTTTCAATTTATCATATAGTGTTTACCAAAAATGTCAAAAATTTCATATCTCAGTTTTATTGCACTTGACATTTCTGGTAAAAACTATTTATCTTGGGTCCTAGATGCTGAGATAAATTGAAATTTGAAAATCTTGAAAACGACAAGAAGAAATCAAAAGGTCCTGCGGGACGTTGCAAGCACTAATTTTCCTTAGACACCATCTCCGCTGAGGATCTTAAAATTGAGTATTTAGCGTAAAAGATCCTTATTTTATCAATTTGAATTGAAGAAGAGATTTGAAGCCACCAAAGCGTGATTTTAAGAAGCTCGCTGAAATGGATGCTTTTTGAGGTTTGCAAGACTTTCGCGGTTAGCGAATATAACTCCGCCTTATTTAAAATAAGCTCTCAGTTGAAGCTTTGCGGAGAAAATATCACAGAAGAAGACAAGTTAGAAAAAACGTTTACAACGTTTCACGCCTTGAATGTGCTCTTGCAGCAGCAATATCGAGAGCGTAGATTTACAGAATATTCTCAATTAATATCATGTCTTCTAGTAGCTGAACAAAATAATGAGCTACTAATGAAAAATCATCAGTCCCGTCCCACTGGATCTGAAGCATTCCCAGAAGTGAATGCAATATCATCCCAAAATTATGGGCGTGGACGAGGACGTGGTCGTGGTCGAAGTCGAGGGCGGAATTCCCGACAATATAACAATTCTTCTTCTTATCAGAAAAGAAAAGCTCCGTTTCACCACCAGAAGTGGAATAATAATGAGCTTAGACAAGAAAATGGAGAAAGTGCAAAGAAAAAATCCAAGGCTCCTCAAGACACATGTTATAGATGTGGTATGGAAGGACACTGGTCTCGTACCTATCGTACGGCCAAGCATCTAGTAGATCTATATCAAGAATTTCATAGACAGTAATGGAATGGACCTATCATATTTTGATAATGATTTCCTTATAGGTCCAAGTGAGAATTTCGATTATTTAATAGATGATGTAAATGACAATGTTAAATAAGTATATGTATTTATTTTGGGGTGTATCTTATTTGATGTAATTTATTTTGGTGTGTTTAAATGTAATTTTGTATTTTTCTCTAAATATAAGTGCTTGAATTTCAAGATGAATGAGAGTGATGTATGTCTTGTTGATTCTTGTGACCACACATACAATGCCGAGAAAAATATATTTCTTCAATTTAATAACAACCCAGAGCACCGGTGTTAGTACAATATCTGGTACATCAAATTTAATTGAAGGCTCCGGAAGAGTAAACATAGTACTACCAAATGGAACCAGATTTCATATAAATGATGCATTATATTCTAGCAAATCTAGAAGAAATTTGCTGAGTTTTAAAGATATCCGTAAATGGATATCATATCGAAACTATGAATGAAGGTAATAAGAATGTTATATAGCCACCTCTATAATTCTGAAAAAAGATTGTTCTTGAAAGCTTTTAGCATTCTCCTCTAGGTTATATCATACGACCATAAAGTCTATTGAATCAAATGTTGTCGTGAACCAGAAGTTCAATGACCCAAAGATTTTTAATCTTTAGCGTAGTGAACTGGTCATCCTGGATCTTGATGATCACGAATCATAGAACACTCAAATGGGCATCCATTAAAGAACGAAAGATTCTTTTGCCAAATGGAGCTTTCTTGTGAAGCTTGTTCACATGGTAAGTTAGTCATCCGACCATCTATTAATAAAATCATGTCTGAGTCACCGGTCTTTTTAGAAAGAATACATGAGGATATATGTGGACTTATTCATCCACCATGTGGACCTTTTCGTTATTTTATGGTCCTAATAGATGCCTCCACTAGATGGTCACATGTGTGTCTTCTTTCTGCATAATCGTACTTTGGAGCTCCTTGCTGAAATAATTAATTAAGGCACATTTTGAGACTATCGATTAAGAGCAATTAGACTTGATAATCTTTGGTGAATTTACATCCCAGCTTTCAATAATTTTTGTATGTCGAATTGGGATAAATGTTGAACATTCTATTTATACATATTCATACCCAAATCAGTTTAAGCGAATCATTGATTCGCGTCTTCAATTAATAATGGAGACATTATTGAACAAACCATTACGGCATCTACATGGACACGCTGTTTGTATATTCTGCAGTCTATAAAGTGACGACATCTTACCATAAGTACTCCCTTCACAACTTGTACTTGTTTTGTAAAATCATTCTATGTTCTGAATTTTGGTTGTGCGAGTCTTCTGATGCACCTACACAGCGCTTGCAGATGGGTCCCAGCGTAGAATTGGGATTTATGTAGGTTTTTGATTCGTCGTCTATCATATTTAATATATTTGGAACCCTTGTGAAATGTGTTTTAGAGCCATTTCTTGTGTCATTTTAATGAAGCAGTGTTCCCACGGGGTGGGGGGGGCGGGGGGCGGAAGGGAGTCGATCCCAGAAGGACGACATGAGATCACTTGGAATGCATCTACATTATCTCATCTTGATCAACGTACTAATCAATGTGAACTGGAAGTTCAAATGATCATTCATTTAAAATCTTTTCAAATCAATTACCGAATGCATTTGTTGATATAAAGAAAGTGGCGAGTCACATATCATTTGCAAATGTTCGGCTGGGTTGATATCGCGAAGGACAAAAAAGCATTTGAGTTTAAAACACGCTCGAAGAGTGGGAGACCCATTGGGTTAAAAGACATAACTCCCCGGAAGCGGAGAACAAATGGAAAGCAAAATGACCATGAATAGTCAAATATTGAAAACCAAATCCCTGAAGAGATATAAAATGAACAAATAGCGAAGGAACAAGTACACGAAAATAATGAATCTCAATAAGTTATGTGCCTGAAGGTGAAAAATGGGTTAAATCATTTTGATGTGGAACAATATTTTTACTTCCAGTATTTTGGTGTATACAAAATGATGATGAGTGAGCTACAAAAATCTGAATGAATGTGAATAAAGTGATTCTTTAAATGGAGAAGGCGTGGCGAGTACATTCATTGATGCGTGATATGTTTGTTTTTATGGTCAACACCATGATATCAAAACACAATAGAACAAATGGGTATTTGTGGCATAATGAGAATCAATGATGTCATGGTGGCAGATTAGTAGCACAAGGTTTCTCACAGTACGGCATTGACTATGAGGAAACATATTCTGATGTGGGCAATCACATTTCGCTTTTTGATAAGTTTAGCAGTATCGGAAGAACTTGATATGCGTCTCATGGATATTATCCTTTGCATATTTATATGGATCCATAGGCAGTGATATACGCGAAAAATCACTGAAGGATTTAAATTGCACAGGCAGTTAGTACAAAACTGTATGTTAATCGTTCATTCTTACAAAGATCTTTGTATGGATTAAACAATCAAGATATATAACGTGACTTAGTGAATATTTACTAAAAAGAAGAGGTATGTGAACCTTTTCTATATACATGCGTTTTCATTAAGAAATCGGCTAGTTTGCAATTATTCTTTACATTTATGTTGATGATTTAAATCTTGTTGGAACTCTGACTCACAAAACAACGAATATTTAAAGAAATAATTTGAAATGAAAGATCTTGGAAAAACAAAATTTTGCATCGGCACAACGGTCGAGCATTTTCCAAATGGGTGTTGGTTCATCAATCAACATATATTAGAAATGTGGCGTTTTAATATGGATAAAGCACATCCATTAAGCTCACCTATGGTTGTTAGATCACTTGATGTGAAAAATGACCCATTTCGTCCTTGTGAAAAGGGTGAGGAATTACTTGGTCCTGAAGTACCATATCTTAGTGCCATTGGTGCACTTATGTATCTTGCTAATTATCTGAAGACCAGAATGTGCTTTACGTTAATTTATTAGCAGTCTGATTCAGCTCCAACGAAGACATTGGAAAGGTATCAACATATATTGCGCTATCTCGGCGGAACTACGGATATGGGCTTATTCTATTCAAATAGTCGAGAAGAAAAACTACTCGGATATGCGGATGCGGGATGTCTTTGGATCCGCGTAAAATTTAGATCACAAGCCGGGTATGTTTTTAACTACAATGGAACTGCTATCTCATGGAGATCTGTCAAGCAAACAATGGTGGCTACATCATCAAATCATTCAGAAATTCTTGCAATTCACGAAGCTAGTCATGAATGCATATGGCTTAGATCGATGATCCACCATATTCAAGAATCATGTGGGCTCTCCTCTGTCAGACAAATGACAATATTATTTGAAGACAATCTTTGCATGCATTACAAATCAAGGAGGTTACATCCAAGGAGATAGAACCAAACACATTTCACCAAAAATTTTTCTATACATGAGCTTGAGGAAAAATGGGTGAAATTGATGTCAATAATACGATCAAGTGATAATCTAGCGAGATCTATTCACAAAGGCGTGCAGGCTTCAGCGTTCAAGAATTAATTTACAAAGGTTGGAATCACGAAAAGTAAGGATGTTGACATGAGGGAGCATGACGGAAAATTAGTGTCTTGCACTCTTTTTCCTTCGTCCGGGTTTTGTCGATGGGTTTCTTGGCAAGGTTTTTATGGCCGTTCTGTAAGGTTGTGTAATGGTGGTCATTGAGGGCGTGTTGTAAATAAAGTTTATTCATGTGGTGAATGACCACATACATGAACCCTAATAACCTATTGAATAGTAATGAATGACCAAATGAATAAAGCAATTCATGAAGGCTTCATGAATTCCCTTTATGAACCTCGTTTATTTGGTTCATGTATAAGAGAGGAATTAGGTAAGTCTATAAAGAGCTCTCCCCCTCTTTGTACAATGGCATCCCTTTTCAAGAAAGGAAGAAAGGAAGAAAGGCTCTCTCCCTCAATTTATCTGTCTTTCTTGCTCATTTCTAAGTTCCCTTTCTTTTCCTCTTTTTTCTTGTTGTGTACAAAAAGGGAATAGTATACTTCTCTTTAACTTTGCACTTTATAATAATTTCACAACAAATAAGACACCTTATTTGATACATAATTTTGTTTTTTCATTAATAATCTTTACTTCAAAAATAAATGTGAAGAATGAATCACAAGAAAGTAACCGGGCTAGCGAGCCGGTAGCAAATATTGGGCTTGTCGGGTTGGATCAATTATAAAAGTTGTCGTTAGCCATCTCAGCCCACACACCTTCCCGGTCACATCGCATATTCATGTCCCCAGAAAACCCTCAATCCTAACCCTACAATTCCATTGTTTGGAGCCAAAAGCCAGGAAAATGGTTGGAGGATTGTCGTCGAGGAGCTGGAGGCCTATGACAAGAACTGAGAAGGAGAAGAGCTCAAGGTTTTGCAAATAGTCCAAAACAAAAAGGAAAATAGGGTTTGGGAATTGGAATGTTTGGATAACAGGATAAGTTTGGCAAACTGAGTCTACTCGATCCGGTAATGATTTGCCCATCTGGCCAATTTGGTCGAGCCAAATTTGGTCCCTTTTTTTTTTGGGTCAATAAAATTAGAGCCTAGCACGACCTTAATTTCAAGTTGGTCTAGCTAGCAACCAGACGACCTCAAGTACGAAATTGTAAATATTATAGAACTAATTTTAACTTTGTTAAAAACGCAAATAATGATGTTTCAAAATTTAATAATTAACCCCATTGTATTTTAGCGAGCACCAAAATAAAAACATAATACATCTACGAAAGTATATTGATTTTGAATTGCTAATTTGGAAAAATATAAGGGAAGATTTATAAAATCAATTTATTATTTTTTACATTTAATGGCTTTCTATTTGGTTCCTAAAAATTGTGTGAAGTTTTGAAATACCAAAATAGTGATATTCTCTAGAAACTTTTCTTCTTAATTTAGTATTTTCTGTGTTATTCGTGTTTTTCACAATAAATCAAACGTAATTTTTGTGTTTTTTTTATTCCTCTTGTTTTTCAGGAAAAAAAACGCTGTTCAAAAATCATAAACATATAGACCCGAAGAAACTCCGTAAGCTAAATAAATGGAGGCATTGTATATTGAACGATAGAGGTTTGTTTATTTTTAATTACATAAGACCCATAAACCCACCATGATCACCAAAAACAAATCTGTTAGAAAGCAAAGAAGATTATAAAAATTAGTGAATCAATCCCTTATGATTATTGCAATAGAGAATCAATGCTTTTAGTTTCTCTTCATGTTCTTAAGAGTTCCTCACACTACAACACCTTGCAACCTTCCTTGTCGGTTTTATCGGCAAGGCCCTTCTGGCGTCCTTTGGCCTTCCTACAACCATGTAAAACCCGAGAAAAAAATTCAATTTTTCTAAGAAAGGGCAAAACAAAATTTGCCATTATAGTACAGGTGGAAAATATGGAAAAATTTCTATATCTCAGATGACGAAACAAACTTCACCGTTGAATTCGTCTCGCGAAATCTAGTTACCCAGTCAAATTTCGTTGAATTATGAGATTGTCAGAAATTCACGTTTTTCGAGGTACCGAGTGTCGGATGACACATGGGGTGGTGCCACATAGGAGAAGGACACATGGCATGAGAGCCATGTGATGTGGAGAGTACCACTTAAAACATGTGTCCATGTGACACATGGACCATGGAAAAGGTGACACATGGCAAGACTAATAGTAGAGTGAGAGAAAGCTTCCTCTCACTTGAAGGAAATCAAACAATTTAGTGGGGAAGGGGAGAGGAAAGAAAAAGGGAAAAGGAAATAAAAAAAAAAAAAAAGGAAGGAGAGGCTTGGGTGTGATCCCCATAAACACAGGGGGCCCCGTTGACTGCAGTCGACCCCCCTTGGAATACAAGTGGATGTCGGGTTGCAGAGCGCCATAGAAAATCGAGCGAGTCTCCTTTGTACGGGGAGCTCTACCCAAATACAGAATACCTGTATAAACCCTGTCCCAAGCAGTTCAATATATCATCACATGAGTAAAGCGGCCACTTGGGCCCGTAAACGATCACTCATAACAATATCGCCAAACATACCAACTATGTCCAATAGTTCTAGAGTTAATAATTTACTCTTATACAACACATATATCAAAATTAGAATTCTAATACATGTATAAAATCATCAAAGCCATGACCAGCTTTCTTCACAACCTCCGGTCTCTCTAGGGCCAGGCACCGTCCCCTACATGCTCCTGTACCTGTAAAATAATATCCCTCGACAGGGTGAGCTAATGCTCAGTAGTGGAATCGCCCTAAGTGGGCTACTCTCTACCTAAGTGCAGTGCAATGTTCAAAAATAAACACATTCAAGCAAATGCATGATCCTACTTGAATGTCTAACTCACATCATCTCATGCAGGGTCTCACAGACTCCCTCACACTGCTGGCCTCATATGAGAATTATTATTTTGTTTGTTTGTGGACAACCCTCCGATGTGTATATATCAATTGGCCCGTCTCCGATGATTGGTATTATTTGTGGACTACCCTCCGATGTATATCAATTGGGCCGTCTCTGACGATTGATATTTTTAGTTTGGACTACCCTCCGATAATTAACATTTTAGACAACCCTCCGAACCATTTCTCTAGACTCATCTCATGCACTCACTCCTATAGTCCTAGGGTGTTCCAGTGCATATGGAATGCATGTATGCCAATTCCAATACAGTCTAATTCACATGTAAATATATAAACATGCATATATTTACAAAACATTCAATTCACACAATCATGTCATGTAAATTCTCATTTCATACATCAAAATTAACTCACTTGGGCTAATGATCAAACAGTAAATTCTATGGATACTGGGTTAACCATTCATAAAAATATATTTTGAGAACACTGTTTCGGGAATAGTGAAACCCTCGGTTACTATTCCCAAAAATCACAAATCATCGGTTCACTTAGTGAACCCGGGTTTCACGGCCATTCCCGGCCTCATCCAAACCAATACATGATTTAATACAATATTTCCAAATTTTAAAAAAACCAATCAGCCGTGGCAGTCACGGCTGCTCCAATGGGTGTTCAAAAATTCATATTAATTCGGTCCCAAGGTTTGGGACCGATCAGACGGCCCCTCATGGCCTCACTCGACTCAAACATTCATAAAGTACTTAAAGAAGGAATAAAACCCAAGTAGGAGAAACCCTACCTCAGGGAGTTTGTCTAAACTCGCCAAATCCGGTGAGTACTGCAGAAGCCCTCTCCTCGTGGCGGCTTTCCTTCTTGTCACGAGAAGGCTGAAGCGGTCGGATCATGCGATATTTTACTCTCTCTAAAGAAATTCTCCCAAAATCAAGTCTGCATCTCAACGCATCATCCTCTCCCATTCACGTTTTTTTGCCTTATGTTAAGTGGAGAGAAGACAAACACTATGCAAATTTTGTCTTTTTGTGACAAACTTTTCCAAAAATGGCGGTTTATGTCCTATTTTCCCAGTTTGACATTGTTCTATCTCGGCCATCCATTTTTATCGTGCTAAATCTGAAGCATGGCACATGAGTACGTGTTATATGTGACTTTCGTTGACATACCCCCACCCCCTTCCAGGGCGGGTGTGCCGACCACTCCATAAATCCCGATCAGATTTTCTGCGACTAGAAATCCTGTGAAGTGGCCGTATTGCTTACTTAAACCTCCTATAAAAAATTTTCTTTTATTTTTGACTTAGGATTTGGTAAAATCTTGTGACGAGGAAAAAATTTGGCTGACATGACATTTGCATACAGTGTAATTCAAATCCACATACATCAATTTATACTATATCCAAATATGGCAACCAACCTTCCTTACATTCTCACAAAACTACTATGTACATACATATGTTTCAATATATATTCAAAGTCTTTTCCTTACATAATATTTTAATTTCTGACACTTGTACAATGTCAGGACAAATCCTATTGTGCTCCAGCGTCTTGCGTACTGTACCTGGAAAATAGTTTTAAAATACAAAATAATGAGCTAAACAAGCTCAGTGAGTGTATGCTTTTATAAAAGGTTTTGCTTTTCCGGAAAACATCTCAAAATGTAAAACTCTCTTTTACAATTATTTTCCAGAAGCTTCACTTTGCTTTGAAAGTTTCTAAAACTTTTCTTAGCTTGCTTGCTTTAACACTTGCTTGCTTTTTTTTTTTTAAGTTATAAAACTTTACTACTTGCTTGTGCTTTATTTTGCTTTTCTTTAAAAGCTTGTAAAACTCTTATTTCTTGCTTGCTTAGAAGTTTATAAAACTTCTCATAATTTTTTCTTGCTTGCTTGCTTTATCTTGCTTGAAAATTTTCTTAAAACCTTTCACAAACATTTGCTTTAAAAGTTTCTCAAAAAATTTTCATAAAAGTGTTAGCCTGGGCTCAACCGTATGCTTTGAAAATAAAACCCCACGGGAGCTTAGCTCCAGCCGTCGTTTGAAATCTAAGCGGGAGCCTTTGGGCTCGGCCGTTTGCTAAAACCCTCCAGGAAGCACAGGCGATAGGAACCAATAATTGATTTTTTTCAAAGCCCCGTATATGTCTTATGAAACATCAACCACTGGAGGCCTATTTTTTCTTGTTGTACCTAGTGAACACGGGGCACATGCTGCATCGGCGGAGTGCGATTGGAAGGACCTTTGTCAGAGTCACCTTTTGATTGAATATGGTGGAATTGACCTGCGTGTCGCCATCACCATATTTAGTTAGAGCTCATAACCTTATATACTCACATCGTGCCACGGTCTCCTTTAAATGCATGATGTGTCTAAGTTTGGAGCCAAAGCAAAACTATAATGCATGTATAAGATCCTAACTCCACCGTGCACGTACGGAATACCTCTGACCGGTTGCTTGCTTAGAAGCTAGGGAGAGCTGTTTCATAAAAATTTTCTTTGCTTGCTTGAAAAATGGTTTAACTTTTCAAAACCATTTGCTTACTTGCTTCTTTGCTTGAAAAATGGTTTAATTATTCAAAACCATTTACTATCTTGCTTGCTTTTCAAAAATGGTTTAACTCAAAACCATTTGCTTGCTAACTCATTACTTGCTTCTTGAAAATGGTTTTGCATTCAAAACCATGAAATACCCGTGTAAGCGGTTATAATAATAATAATAATAAACTAGTATTTGGAAAATGAGTTTAGAACACTCACCTCTTGCTTAACGAGTACAGTTCCACACTTTTCCCGCCTTTGCTCTTAACCTACACACTTTCGACCCGAATAAATGAATATTAATTGCCTACTTAATCGCATAACCTTATACTCCTGGGCCAATCACACTCAGCAGATAAACACCGCCGGCGACGGTATCTTACGATTTTCGTCGAGTCCCAATCTTATTAGAACCTATCTTAATCATTTAATAAGGTTCCTAAACTATCGATGTGCAATTTCGGGCTTAAATACACAAAAAACATAGCATTACGGGCATTTGGGCACATGTGCAGAGTACACTGGTTTTGTCTTAGGTACACATTACGTCTGTTGGGGTGTGCAAATTTACCCATGTACATATCTTAGAGTACACCTTGCCTTTGTTGGGTGTCTTGGGGTACACGTACATCTTAGGTACACCTTAGAAATTTGCCCAGATTTTGCTATTTTCCCACTTTTGATACCAATTCACTTCATACAACTTCTATAATTCATAACACCTCAAGAATTATCATGGAATTCATCTTAAAACAACTCCTCAACACTTGAATTGGTGCTATGGAACCTCAAACCACAAAACCCTAGGTGAAAATCCAAGAACTCTACCTAAGGTCCACCAATTCTCTATAAAATAACCTAAATGTGATGATTCCATGTTTGTTTCTCCCAGGTGGGGTTTGCTCTCATAAGTCTGCTTGACAATTCAGGTTCATGTGAGCTTTGCGCAAAACTGGAGCAGACATCTGTCGCCCCATACGAAGTCCTAGGAATCCAATACACTTGATTCTAAGACAACAACATACCTGATTTTTGGGCTTCTCCTCCTCCTCCTCCTTCCTCTTCTTCCTTCTCTTCCTCCTCTTGGCTCTCTCCTTCTCCTCCTACGGGTTTGCTAGGGCAAACTTTTGAGACCAAATGAATTTTGGCTTTTGTTTCCCTTTTTTTTTAATATTTTCAACTTTTCACTAATTGCAACTAGCCCTCATCTCTTTAATATTGCAATTGTCACTTGTTTTATTTGTATTGTAGCCCATCTCTAACTTAATTATGCCTTTCATATCCTATTTTCTTAATGACAAATTTACCCTTGGTTTAGTACCACAAATCCGGGTTCCATAAACTTCCATTTCCTACTTTAGTCTCCAAAAATACTACTATGTGACACTTGGTACTCTTATACACCCCTACAGTATCATGTACTGTACACTCTCCCGGGACGGGGTGTTACATTCGTCGCATCGAAAATAGTTTTACGGCACCCGAACCACGATGCCTCGAAAAATGTGTAAATTCCGACCGTCTCGGAATTCGACGAAATTCGACGTGCTAGCTAGATTTTGCGAGACGATTCCAAAGGTGCAATCCGTTTCGTCATCCGAGATCTAGAGAATAAATTTGGTTACAGCAGAAATTACAATTTTGTAACCGAAATTACGATTTTGCCCTTTTTCCAGAAATTGAAATTTCTTGGGTCTAACATTCTCCTCTCCTTAAAAGGAATTTCGTCCTGAAATTCAGGACAATCTAACCGCAACCGCAAACATGCATATACAAGTGCATTCTGTGTAAACTTCGTCATTAATTATTAAACGATTGAACTACGTACCTTCATCCTAAACAAAGGGGATGTCGCGACCGCATCGTGTCCTCGCTCCCAGTAAGACTCCTCCACTCCCATGAATTGCGCCATAGCACCAACACTAGCCTCACGGTCTTGCGTGTAAACACGATCAGATTATCTAAAATGCTGCTTGGTCACGAAGGTCCCATTACGTGTCAACCTCTATCTCAATCCACCACATGAGCTGGATCTGGGTATATACCGGAGCATGGAGACGTCGCCACCTCGTGGACACGACATCTTTGGGCGGTAAAGCCAGCCGTGCCTTCGCCTATCCTCTTGAGTATCTCGAAAGGCCCTATGAATCTTAGCGATAGCTTCCGCTTGCAAGCGACGCTCGCTAATAGGCATCACCTTCAGAGAGGCGCAGTGATCCCGACCTCGAACTCTAAGGGTTGGCGACCGAACATGCATAGCTCTTACTTGACTACGGTAGTGAGAAGATCTTGTCGTATCAAACACCTTCTTGGAGTGTCTCTAATCAGATCAAGACCGATGAGCTCTCTCCCACCTGGTTCAACATAACGGTGACCTACATGGCCTCCCGCCTGACCTCATACGGTTGCCATCTGTATATCTCGCGATACTTGTGGTGTGACAAGTTGCCAGAAGAAATTGCTGTCTGCCCAAGAACAAGACATGCTCGTATGTCTTCCCAACACACAGTATATAATCCACACCACGTGTAACCCTACACAGCCATACTTTGTGTAAACGCCCAAGGTCACAATCACTGACAATCCAATAGACCGTCAACCTAGTTCATGTCACGTATGACATCCATATCAGAGCCTTCTGGCTCTTAACACTAATCGCGATTTCCAAGGTATCCAAATCTGAGTCACTCCGACTCTGTCGCTCAACTCTATAAGTCACATTGATAACGGCGAGTGTGTTTCTGTCTGAGTCCGCCGCTCTTCGGTTTACACTTGAGCCTCACCCATTCACCACGGGAATTTAGGGATATCTCCCCGGGTCTCTTACACTACGCTCGGGATTCTCACCTTGGGGATAAAACCCCATATTTGCTTTGCCCATACACTCTAATTACTCTTCGATGGATGTAGTCCTGGCCAAACTACGACCCACACTCACGAGTGGTGAATATGCGTATCGATGCACTCACACGACTGTGCGCGATATTTACCTGCAATTCACCACTCTGAGCCATAATAATGTCACTCTTGTGACACCCTATCCCGGGGTCCACCATGAGCAGAATCTCGGAGATCTCTCACTCATAATCCCGACCTATCGAGGTCTCAACTCTCGTCACATCCCTAGGGAAGAACATCTACAGGCTTCTCTAGGCCTTAACCTCTAAGCCCCGAATCCAAGGCGTGTGGGTATGACAACCCGGCTAAAGTCCCAGTGCCGACAACCCGATGGTATCAGCTCATCCATGTCAAGCGACGAAATCTCAACAGCAATAGGTCTACCACCCCCAAGGTCCGCCGGCTCCCGACTGCGTAACTACGATCTATCGACTTGACCACTGCAGCTGTATATCGTGTTGGAGGGTGGCAGCGTAACAACAAAGTCAGGCGGTTCCTGCGCCTCGTCTTAGGGTGTGGAGGAATGAGCGTATACTCTCTGTTCTATAGCTAGCGGGGCTACGCTGTCCGAGATCTGGATCCCTTTGTCTTTAGAGGCGATCGAGTCTGCGCATGTGCCCCGGTCTGGCTGGATTGCGAGAGCTGGGTGTGATGAAGTCTTCTACCTCTTCCACGAGACAAGAAAGAAGGTTGATCCTCCTTCTTTGCTACCAGCACCGCACATCTGAGGTGCTCAGGGCATCCTCGATCTCTCTCTATGGTCGGGGTCGGTCGACCGTGAGTCCTTGTCGTGGCGGGGGTCTCTTTGCGATCACACTGATGAACCTTAACTTCAGCCCATTCTCGAATCTCCTGTGATACCCAGCCAATCCCAGAAACTACTGTGAAGGTGACGTTGGTCTCTCGACTCTGTCTGACCTGGACCTTCTCTGGGTCGGCGCTCTTGATGCTAACACCCACATGTCTAAAAATCTGTAGTATGCCAAAACTCTCACTTCACCCCGAACTTGGCGTATAAAGCTGATGGTGTCTCTCTAACACAAATGTAACACAATCGTTAAGTGATACTCATGCTCCCACTCTGTTCACAATCGTTAAGTGATACTCATTGCTCCCACGCTCGTGGATGGTCGAATGTGTCCGAATATAAACAGTGATCTAAATGAGTTTGAATATCCTGTGTAAAGATCCATGAATCTTTGGCGGCGCGTGTCGATCAAAGGGCATCATATGGCAGTGCCCATAGCAAAAAAATTACTAAGCATTGTCTTAGGGTTATCACATTGCCCTATTTTATTCAATGATGGTAGCAGGTCTTTGAGCTATCTAGGAGTAGACTGCGCTCTCTCATGATCAGTAATCATCAATCCTCGGTAATAGTAGATTCTTGATCATAACTACATTCTTACTATAGTAAGTACATAGTCGAAGGGTCTTGCCTTCTTCCGTAAATAAGAGCCTGGGGTACCCAGCGGGTGAAGTGCTCGGGTCTAGCCGATTTGCTGTCCAGTAATAACATGGCCCGGACTCACGAGTTCCTGACTCAATGGGTACTCCATCTATCTCGAGTCATAGAGATGGGTGAAGTACCGAGGTGTAACTTCGATACCAAAGTCTCGACCCTTTGTGGAGGTAGTCGAATTATCATACGGAAAAACATCCTTTATACTCGCACACTACTCGGTAGATTTAAGTCCGGTCTCTCCCTCGTCCTCTAGAGTAAGGCTCGCTGTAACCTGCTAATTGTCCTTGACACGGACTCATTATCGCTATGCGGAGCAAATGTCATGCTTGTCCTCTGAAATACCACACGGTCTAGTTGCAGCGTGTAAGCCCGGTAACCCTCCCTACGCTCTGTCGATACTTGACTACATGGTATCAGCAATCCATCCCGGGATGACGTAGGAACTCGACATGTCCGCGATCCGCCGGGTCCACTTTGTGGTAGAGTCCCCGAGATCTCGACTCGCAACCTCGACATATCATCCCATATCCTCGCCTAATCCCTGAGGAGAACTCACATCCTGAGAACTCCTCTAAGGTCTTTAGGAGTCCTTGCCCACATTCCATCATATTTGGGCCTCCTCTCTAGGCTGGAACCACGGCTAGTCTAATCCTGATGAGTGTCGGAGGTAATCTCGCAGCCTGCAACACCTTCTCAAATCTGTATGAACCAATGGTGCCACCATGGATCTCCTCCCCACAGTGAATGTAGGGATGTTGCGCCTAACCTCTGGAGGTTACTAAGACCTCCCTAACTGCACACTATACCGGCTGTGCTATAGGCTCTTTGTCATAATACCTCTGGCCTCGGTAAAAACTCACCGTCGAGCAACGGTGGTGCACGGCCCGATTACCTGCACGTGGACGCCCTCTACGTCCTCTCCCTCGACTAGCCATCCACATAAGTCAAATATGGCAGTTATTTAATTTTTTTCATTCGGTCCTAACTTCTTAATGCACATGCCAATTACTAAGTAGACTTGACAGCCACATGGCCCACGACCGTTCATTTCCTAAGTCGCGTATCACGACCTGACACGGCCGTGACCAGGCACTGGGGGAATGGGAAAATAAGGCCATGAGCCCGTATGACCTTATTGAAATATTCATGCGGAAACTATCATACGATCCTTTGACTATATATCAACATACATATATAATATGTGCTCGGATACCCAAACATCGATAGGGAGGAATAAAGTCTCGATCCCACATACAGATCATCATACACAAAATGAACGAAATTGCTCACGAGATTACAAAACATACTAATATTCGAAATGCTACTTGATGACACTGAATTAAATAGACAAGATTAATAACATCATAATAGTACATGTAACCGCCGTGAAGGAAGAAAGAATTATTTGGATTATCAAAATACGGAGAAGGAGGGCAGCGGGACTGAAAAATAAATTGAAATTTGTCGGTCGGGAGTGAGATTAATATCGCATAATTTATCTGCATCTCTGACCCAAAAATGTTATACATACTTATAGTAATTCATAATATAAGCATGGTAATGAAAATCATATTAATAAAGAGAAATTCACATAATTTATGTATCGCACCCACCATAGTTCATGTCATAGCGAACATCACATCAATCAGAGAACAGCGGGACCACATACTCGATGCGCTATAAGCGCGGCTCTCTCTCAATCCAGTGGTGGCGTAGAAGATGCTACGACGGGGTCCTTAACTCGTTGACCGCCAATCCAGATAACTATATAATGGCGCCGAGAGAAATGCCTGACCGGGGGTCCTTACCTCGACATCTAATATCATAATCCATAGCGGCGCCCAGAGTAACCTTCGACCGGGACCTTACCTCCCGGCATCTCGACCTTCATTGAGGGCTCATATACATAAACATAATCTGTATCATAGTCGATTATTACAGTGCGCCGCAGCGATCTACGATGTAACCCATCAGATGGTATGTCTTGCTATCGTTCCCATTACACACATTACAATACAATGCAAAGCAATATCACATCCGGCGATTTTCGCCCATCCATCATACGACGATCATATGCAAATATAATATTAATAATAGTAATAATGATATCGGGTACCGAGGTGACAAAATACAGTCTGATGCCATGAATATTGCTATACATCATGACGATGTTATAAACTATATAGTATCAACTCCACGGAATATATAGGATCTGGAGAATGCGCTCTCCTGGCAACCTCAGTGTCACGGCGAAGGCATCGGACAATCTAGAATGGAAAACATAATTATGTAGATTAAGATTTAAATATACTCTAGACTACCGACGAGACAACTCCACCAGTTCGCGAATCATAAAGCGTACTTATATATCACAGAAATTTGGAAGAACCTCCCTAATAGCGGACTTAACTACATTAAGCGGTGAGAACACGATAAATACACTTGACCATCACAATTTATCGATATACGTAGGGCCACAGCTTCTGGAAATAAATCCACGGCTCAGACGATCGACACAAAGGCCCGACAAATCACGTGCTCTGATTAATTACAATTTATAGCTTCGGATAAATAATTATATTCATACATTAATAACTCCAGATATAAATAAAAATACGTTTAATCAAAAAAATCTGCTTGTTGCGAGTTCGAATTATACGAGATACAATTAAACCTGACATAGGCAGGCGTATATATATAAGTTACATCTTCTCAAAACCTACGAACATGAGCAATTAAACAACCAAACAAGGCATTCTCAATACTAAAATAACATTTACGAACAATTAAAAAATGCGAATATAGAACAATTATACAATTGGGGTTTCTACCGCGTTTTGTTTTATAGAATCTTTCTGGGTTTGATTTGAAGCGGTGCCGTCGAACCCTGAGCGGACGGACGTTACATCGTTCCGGCTTCGAGTCGCGCGCGATGGTGTCAAAAATTTGAAGTCGTGGAAATTGGATTGAAGCGCACCGCGAGCCTTGCTTCGGAGTTGAATGTGTGTCGGTTCTTCCAGGATCGCCGGAATGGCCGAAATGCCCAAATCAGGGTTTCGACTAGAATCCTGCTCCGTTCATAGGTAAAAAGAACTCAAATGGGGTGTCCTCCGAGGGTGGATCTTTATGTTTTTGGGGGTGAGGAGTTCAGATATGGTGTCAGTTTGGGCGGAGGTGGCGGGAAGAGCGCGAGCAGGGTGGCCAATTTAGAGAGAGAAAGGCGAGCGGGTTGGTGTGATTATCCCTCGGCGAATGGGGCGGTTCCGGCCGAATCAAGGGTGGTGAAGGGTCGCCGATGTCAGCGAGTCTTTTGAAGTGTGGCGGGCTTGGAGGTGGCGGGAAATGGCCGAGCCGGTCGGTGGCGGCAGGCGGAGAGAGGGAGCCTTGTGGGCGTGGTCCAGAGCCCAGGCGACTTGTGTGAGACCAAAGCAAGACAAGGGTTGGTAGGTGATGGGGTTACCTTTTCAGGTGTCGGACCAGGGAGGAGGAGGGAGGAGAGGAGAGGGCGCGGCTTGTCAGTCATTGAATGGTGACAGTGGCCAGTGGCCTGGCGCCGTGGAAGGAAGAGGGAGAAGGGTTTGGTTGGTAGTTTTCCCCACTAACACTAAGCCCAATTCCAGCCCTTCATCTGTAATTAAGGCATGATTGTACAATTTAAACTTTGATTAAGAAAAAATTAGTATTTAAATAAATAATAACTTTTAAAATTAACCTTTTGATAAATCAAAATAAATATTAAAACAAGTATATAGAAAGAAAATAATTTAAATGGCAAAATAGTAGTATGACCCAAATAAACACTTAAGGTTAAAATAATTATATAATTAGGAAAAATTAAATTAATAATCCAAATTAAAACGCGCTAAAATTACGGGTATTACATTGTTACCCCCTTAAGAAAATTAGTCCTCGAATTTAAGAATAAAAACATACCTCATTGGAACAAGTATGGGTATGGCTTGTCGCATCTCACCTTTCCAGTTCCCAGTGCACTCTTGATTGAATGAAAGATTACGCCATAGGACTTTGACCATTAGAATGACTTTTGATCGGAGTTAAGCGAACACAGTATCTGTGCCTTAGCTGCGGTCGGCTCCTCATGATAAATCTTCACTGATCTCTACTTCTTGGGCTTGTAGCACATGTGAAGGATCTGCGCGTGCCCGCCGGCTTGTATGAAGGCCAGGATGAACATTAGAAGTGGGTGCCCAGCTCCGGTGGTGGGCTCATCCCCAACTCTATCCACAATCTCAAATGGTCCGTGGCGAGGTGCTAACGCTTCTTACCAAATCTCATCACGCCTGCGCGTCGGAAACCTTGAAGCACGCCACCTACACCCAGGAGCTCCACATGTTTCCTCTTGGGAGTGCGCATAGCTCTTATGTGGCCGGTCCTCAACCAATCTCGAATGATAGGAATCTTTTCAGAAGTGATTTGGACCAATTCAGGACCTGCTAATTTCCTTTCACCATCTTCTTCATATGGCGCGATCTACACTTCACATTACAATGCCTGAAGTAAGGCGCCATCGATACTAGCATGATAAGCTGACATTTATCTGCGAACCACCAAAGGTAAATGCCAATCCCATTGGCTTCAAAATCCATTACACATCCTCGGCATGTCCTCCAGCGTCTGAATAGTCCTCTCGGTATCCATCCGTCTGAGGTGAAAAGGTATGCTAAAGTCAATCGAATTACCAAGCTCCTCGTGAAACTTCATAGAAACCTAAAAGTGAAGCGGGACCCTCTGTCGGACACAATCAGGCTGAATCCCATGAAGACTATGATCCTCAATATACACTCTGGCATACAGCTGCGGAAAAGGTTGTCTTAGCGGTAAAAAGTGTCTTGGAGACTTTAGTCATTGATTATTATCGCAAGCAAGGAATCATACCTGTAAAAGTTCTACCATTAACCCGGTGCAGTCCATGGAAATATTCTCCGTTTCAGCTCTGGAATCAAATTATTTTACCGCAACAACCAGACGACCGATGCTTTCGAGTTTGACTGGCGGCGAAGTCGAACGCGGATCTGAGCTTCATTTGTCCTTAACGTACCGCCACTTTTGATAGTTACCCTTAAGATCGCCGGTATCTTAGTGGAGCCAGGGATGAATCTTGTAAGATTTGTGTGTTGGAGCCTCTTCCACCAATCTCTTTTCTAAGTCCCGACATCGGGGACGCACAACCTAATACCAATCTCAGCATTACCGTCATCCCGATCACGAATCATGTGCGACCCTGCTTTGAACCCACCGTCATGTCTTCATCAGCGTGGGTCCTACGCCTTTGTTTGTCTTAATTCTGTCCCATCAGGCCCGGTTGACTACGAAATGGGCTAAAGGCCTCCAGGACTCAACACCTCTGGGCGCAAACCTGATCATACAATTCATCTGACTCATGTAGTCAATTGTACCGGCTTCTGCATCAATGTGGTGAGGCCCTTTGATGATTTCTACTCGAAGCATCACGCCTACATTAACCTTGCTGGGTGATATTGAATCGTACAATCATAGTCTTAAGCAACTCCTGACCATCTTCTCTTGTCTCAAATTTGGCTCCCTCTGCTTCGAAAAATATATTTAAACTTTTTGTGATCCATAGAAAATCTCACCGTCTCTGCTCACAGTGTGCTCTCCGGATCTTCAATGCAAAGATATTTAGCCATCTCTCAAGTCATGAGTGGGAGTAGTGCTCGTGCCTCTTCGAAATTTGCTTAGACGCAAAGCGATGCTACGTCTTTGCGTAATGCGCCCGATCAGGCTCTACGGGCATCGATACAACTGTATAACCTCTGTACGGTAATACGACAACTGGAAGCGGAAGGTCAAACAGTACTTGACTTCTGGCTTCGCCTCACAAATCTACGTACTTTGAAACCTCACCATTCTTACGGTTAAAGTGTCAAGATGCGTGATCCTCGAAAAATCACGCACACGAAGCGGCGATAATAGCGATTGAAACCCGAAGGAAACTTCGAACCTCAGTCACCATGGTTGGTCTCTGCCAATCCATCACCGCCTCTATCTTCTTGGGATCCACTTGAATACCTTCCCTCGATACTACATGTCCCAGCTACATTATCGACGAATTCACACTTGGAGAATTTGGCATATAGTTGTCTTTCCCTCAAAGTGCGCAATACTATCCTTAAATGCTCTACGTGCTCCTCCTTACTCAGAGAATATACTAAGATATCATCGATGAACACAATCCACAAGAAAGCGATCCGGAAGGGTTTGAACACCTGTTCATCAAATCCATAAAAAATTTCTTAGTGCATTAGTGGAGTCAGACATCATTAGGAACTCATGTAATGGCCGTGCACACAATCCAGGAATGCTGTCTTGAATATCCTCATGTCTTATTCTCGGTGATGATATCTGTAGTAAATCAATCTTAGAAAAACATGATGCACCTGGAAGGCAGTCAAAGCGGCTATTCGGGGAGCGGATATTGTCTGAATGGTCACTTATTCGATTGGCATCGTAATCTATACATGGCCAAAAGTAGTGAACCATCTTTCTTCTTTACAAATGAATGCAAGGGCACCGGGGGAAGTACTGGGCCTGACGAAACCTTTGTAACAAATCCACATATGGCGCTCTTGGCTCGGCTTCCAGCTGGGGTGCCATCACGTAAGGTGGCAAGGAGATAGAATGTGCGGTCTGACATCAATACAAAATTCTATCTCACATCCGATTTGGCGCTCCCCAGCATCTGCAGGGGAAAACGCTGGCGGAAATTCCGCGAGCAATAGGGACATTATCGACCTTACCTCACATCATTTCGCGGTGTCCCTCGAGAGCCGGATAACCACTGGCACCGTAGTAACATCAGCGGTATGTGGTGAAATTAAATTAGAAGAATTTGAGTGTCTGATGCTCTGAGACGAACTCTGAATCCCACGGAATCAGGAAAATCCTTTTGATTTTCTCGGCGATCCCGGGATGGCATAATAGTCTTTGTGACGATCCATACCCGAAATAACCTCAAATCCATCACATTGATAAAATAAGATCGCCGTAAGGTCTACGCTTCTGATGGACAATATGGAAGGTAAATATCTTGCCTCGCTCTTTTTTTGGAAAGCATCCTCTGAGGTTGTGATGACAGAGGTCTTAAGTGCGGCTAGTTGAACACGAAGCCTCGATCGTAGAACCTGAAGAAGTGTGTGGCACGGTCTAATAACGCTAACCTCGACATAACGACCAGAATAATTGCACAGTAGCGGCATTTGACGCCCTAGCGTCACGGGGAAGTGGTGTAAAACTCGGCTGACCGATCGGTTGGTAGGGCTTCGAGCGACCCTGGCCCCATTTAGATGCCTCGAGACTCTGCCTCCCATTATCCGCGACCACTGTTGGCAGCTATCACTGCGCACCCGCTGAGGAAGAACCGGTACGTCCAATGGTAGTGTGGGGCAACACTGGCAGCGAACCGAGAAGGGGCTGTGGTGGAAATCTAGGACATCGGTTGTGTTATATTGACTCTCACACTAAACAAGCTCCTTCATGCCAAATCTGAATACGATCATCTTCCACCTTGTGGGCCACATATTCAGATCTGAACCAGTATTCTTTGTGCCATTTGAACTCTGTCCCCTTGAACTATAGCCCCCTTGGGCACAAGCCCTGTCGTCAGGAAGCCTCTATAACCTGCAGTTCAAATCTACCCTTCTTGTGACCCCTTGGTCTCTATTTGCACTTTCTGTCGCCTTTGTGCTGCCAAGTACCACATACCACCATAATGTCTTTGGCTGACGTGTACTAGTTGCTCCTCTATCTGGGTCTTCTTCTTACTTTTCATCCACTAAGATACCATGAAGAGTGGTCCATCATCTCATCAAATCGGTGACCTCCAGCTATTCTCGTAGTACAAGGATATGAAATGGTCGAGCCGGTGATGTACTTACTCGTCTTATGACCTCACGCTGTGCTCGAACAAATTTACTAAGATACATGAACTGCGGGTGTACTCCACTCTGGGGCGTATCATGCTCTTGAATTTGCTGTTGTCTCCGTGCCTCTTTACCTCATGGCAAAGAAATGTAGTTATATTCAAATCCGCCACTGATGACCCATGTCATACCCTCGAAAGCTTGACGATGTAATCCTTGTACCCTTTGCAATGCCTAAGCCAGCGAGGAGAAACACGCCATCTCAATGGTCAGTCATCGGATGCTCTCTCAAATGTCTCTCTTCTCCGCCGTCCGGAAAATCATTGGGTCACGAGATACCCCATCAAATACAACCTCATTAGCTGGTGTCTTTGGAACAAAGGAATGTGATCTGGGGTCAAATCCACGGTCACGGTGAACTATATCGACTATACTGCGTTGATGCTCCATAAGGATTCTTTGGTATGCACCCAGGTCATACACTTAGTATCATGTAGTAGGCTGCGGCCACGAGCACCAGCATTACTGAAACTATGCAGGGCATATTAACTGTGGCTCCTCGAGCTGTGGCTCATCGGTACAGTACACAATCTAGTTCTTTGTCACGGGCCCTACCAGTCTCCTTCGCCCTCTCCTAGGATCTGGTGGATCGGGCTGAAGGGATACCTCATCTTGGGCCTCCTGGGCCTCATCATAGAATTGTGCAGTCTCGCGGTACGGCTGCTTGGCATCTATGCATTCTGAGTGCAGTCAACCCTCGACCTCCGTCTCATGCTAGAAAAGTAAACACAAGACCTTCTTCCCGGATAACAACCGGGCGTCTTGGTGAGGAAGCGAAACTAGATGCGTGGTGACCAGGACAGGGCGAACTCAATCCTAGTCCAGCGATCTTTGAGCTTAGACTCTAGGCCAGGAAATGAACCTATGGCGCTCGATACCAACTTGTCCTGACCTTTGGGGGCCGTGACCGGCACTAGGGAATGGGATGGCATAAGGTCACCGAAACCCGTAGCAAGCCTTATTGAAATATTCATGCCGACTATCATACGATCACCTGACTATATATCAACATACATATATATAATATGCTGAGGATGCGAACATGATAGGGAGAGATAAAATTTCAAGTCCACATACCGTCATCATACACAAAATGAGCAATTATACGAGATTACAAACATACTAATATTCCAAAATGCTGCGGTGACACTAGATTAAATAGACAAGATTAATAACATCATAATAATGCATTAGCCGCTAGTGAAGGAAAGGTCGACGGGTTATCAGAATCATGGAGAAGGAGGAGGCGCGGACTGAAAATAAGTGAAATTGTCGGTCTACAAGTGAAGGATTAATATCTTATAATTTATACCCATCTACAACCAAAATGTTATATACATACTTATAGTAATTCATAATATAAGCATAGTAATGAAAATCATATTAATAAAAATTCACATAATTATGTATCGCACCCACCATAGTTCATGTCATAACCCAACATCACATCAATCGAGAACACTGGCAGGACCCTATGCTCCAATCTTTATAAGCCTTACGGCTCTCTGCCGATCCAGTAGGAGTAGGCGCCCAGAGATATGACGAGGTCCTTGCTCGGTCGACATAATCCGATAACTTTATGGCCAGTACAGGAAATGCTCGACCCCGGGGTCGCCTCAGAGCATCTAATATATCATAATCCATAGCGAGCTTCAGGAGTAGCGCTCAACCCAGGGACCTTACCTCCCAGAGCATCCGAGAGCCTTCGACCCGGGGGCTCATATACATAAACATAAATCTGTATCATAGTATGATTATTACCGGTGCGCACGCGGTCCTGATGTAACCCATCAGATGGTATGTCTGCTATCGTTCCCATTACACACATTACAATACAATGCAAAGCAATATCACATCCAGCAGTACACGCCCACATCCATCATCACGACAATCTCATATGCAAATATAATATTAATAATAGTAATAATGATATCAGATAGGGTGACAAATACGGTCCCAGTGCCATGAATCATAACATACATTCTGACGATGTATTCCCCACTCAGCTATCTGGTATCAACTCCGCGAGAATATCGGATTTGGAATCGCTCACTGCTGCGCCTCTCGGTATCTGAAGCGGGCATCGGATAATCTATAATGAAATACATAATTAATAATAAGATTAAGATTTAAATATACTCTAGACTCATTGACCAGAACTGACTCCTGAGACTAAACCGTCATAAAAGCGCTGCTTATGCTCTCTGAGAAAATTCGTGAACCTCCCTAATAAGCTGGACTTAACTCCTGTAAAGCGGGTCAGGAACACGATAAAAAATACACTTCTAATATCCTGATTTATCGATGCCGGTAGGGCCACAGCTCTGAGAATAAATCCCACTGACTCGGCCCAATCCAACACAAAGACTGACAAATCCAAATAACCACAGTGTGATACAAATTGCCAAGCCGGATAAATAATTATATTCATACATTAATAACTCGGATATAAATAAAAATCGTTTAATCAAAAAAATCAGCGAGTTCGAATTATCACGGGATACAATTAAACCTGACATATGAGCCGCGTATATATAATTTAAGTTATCTTCTCAAAGCACGAACATGAAGCGATTAAACAATAAACAAGGCATTCTCAATACTAAAATAACATTCTGAACTATAATTAAAATCTGAATATCGAACAATTATACAATTGGGGTTTCACCGTTTAAGGTATAGAATCTTTCTAGGGTTTGATTTAGAAACCGATTACACCGTCGAACCGCAGGCAGGAATGGGCGATTACGTCGAAGGCACGCTTCTCGAGTCGCCTTGGCCGTCGGCAGATGGCCGGAAAATTTGAGTCGTCGGAAATTGGATTCGAGCACACCGCGAAGGCCTTGCTTCGGGGAGTTCAAATATGCGACATTTTCTTCCGAGATCAAGGAATGGCGAAATGCCCAAATCCCGAGTTTCAGCTAGAGATCCTGCTCCGTTCATTAAGGAGCTCGTCGGTGTCTATGAGGTGGATCTTTAGGTTTTTGGGGTGAGGTTGGATCTGGTGTGTCGGTTTGGGCGAGGTGGCCCGAAGCGGCTTGGGTGGCGATTAGAGAGAAAGTAGTAGTGCGGGTGATTATCAGGCGAATGGGCGGTTTGAAGCCGAATCAAGGGTCGAAAGATCGCCCGATGTCAGCGAGTCTTTTGAAAATGCTTGCGAGCTTGAAGTGGCCCGAATGGTAGAACGGTCGGTGTAGGCGGGAGAGGAGCGCGGGCATGATTACGTGAACGGGCGGCCGATGAGCCATGAGCGGTGGCCGTTGATGGGGTTCTACTTTTCCGATTGTCGGACGACGTCGGTCTTGAGCGGTGACGCCGGCGATGTGGCGATGGAAAGAAGGACGGTTGGCGTAGTTTCCTTTTCTTTCACTTCAATTTAGCCGCCATCTACTTAATTAAAAGGCATGATTGTGCAATTTAAGCTTTGATTAAGAAAAATTAGTATTTAAATAAAATAATAACTTTAAATTAACCTTTTGATAAATCAAAATAAATATTAAAACAAGTATGTAAATAATTTAAATGGCCAAAATAATTATTATGACCCAAAATAAACACTTAAGGTTAAAATAATTTATATAATTAGGAAAAATTAAATTAATAATCCAGAATTAAGCAGCTAAAGTGCGGGTAATACAGCTACCTTCAATACTCAGTCATTTTTTATTTCAATAAAATTCAAGCTTTCTGTTCATTTCATTAATCCCTAGGTCATGATTCACAACCTTGGCGATCACCCTTTCTCTCGCGATACACCATGCATATAATTTCCCTACGCAACAATGGCGCAATCATGAAATTCTCATATACATCTCTTAGTGTATATTATGTGTCGCTCCTTGTAATTTGAAACACAAAATCACGTAATAAAAACACAGAAACGGTAATAGCGTATCGATGGTGCCATCGGCCCAGAGACACTATTCACACCTTTGAAAAAACATTTTATATACTATATCTTACATTTATAGGCAATGCAAGACAATTTATTCAATATATCAAATCATATTTCAACAAAAATTTTATTTTTGAAAATTTCATTTTGAAAAATTTTGTCCTGGATTTTATTTGATTTTTTTTTTTTCAAATTTTTCCCAAACTATATATATATATATATATATATATATATATATATATATATATATATATATATATATATATATATATATTTTATTCCGACCCCTCTTGGAAAATAAAATATACACCTATATATATATACACCTATATGCCTCGAGCGTGTCCAATTCCATTTGTCTCGAATTTGAAAGCGAAATTAAACGTCTTCTTCGAATTTAAGCGAGAGGCGATTCCAACTTAGTGCGATCCGTTTTGTTATCCGAGATATAGAGAATAAATTTTGGATTTTAACGAAATTACAATTTTATGTGTAACGAAATTACGATTTTCCATTTTCGAAGTGAAATTTCTAAGTCTTCTAGTAGTGTGTAGAGGAGAAAAAAATAGTATCGATTCACAATTATTCAGACGGTGAAAGTCGTTAGTCGAAATTAAAATTTGGTATACTCAGCCAGCTAAGTAGGTGCCAAAAACAAAGAGGTAGGGTTTTCTCCTACATTGGTTCCCTCTTAGTGGAATAGTAAATGGCCATGTAGTTCGACGAACCATGAGGCCCGAGTTTCGGACGTTAAGACTGTTTTTGGGACAATTTTTGGGTGATCGAGGACTACTTCATGGCCCGAATTTATAATTAGTTATTGTGATCTTGAGATTGTTAAAAAATTGATTTATTGGGGAATTGTTTTATAGGCATTGCTTATGTGAATGATGCCTGAGGCTTGAAGTCGGGTGTGCCCGTTGACAGCCCGAATCAACTGCGAAAACGTAATGTCTCATCCTTGAGACCCGTACATGAGTAAAATGACCAATCGAGCCCTTACATCATACTAGCCAAAATGTATATTTTATACAAAGGAGTTTATTTACAATTTTATTTAGCGTTATAATTTACAATAAAAGCTGGATCTTATTGATTTTCCTAAAATCGAGAAAGGGCAAATCTACAGCCATTCGCCGCCTCTGACCATGAATCTTTTTGTCCACATCCTCAGGTGCACCTTCGATTACCTAAAATAATTTTCCCTCCACGGGACAGAAGCAATGTCAGTGGTAGAATTTTCTACTTGGGTTACCTCCCTTCGTCTCATGCGAGGCACACTAAACATTCAGAGTAAAACATCTGAGTCCTACTCAAATGTTTACATGTGTTATGGATGAGAATGTGACTCACCTCACATCTCGAGCCCTCATGACTCCTCACGCATTCTAAGCCAAGTGTGAAAACAGCATTTCAAAACAAAGATTTTGTTCTTGAAAACATAATACCAATTTTCGATAAAATCTGTTGGACACTTCCCTCTCCAAAGGTAGATTAGGTAACTCTCAAAGCAGTCATCGTCTTCCTCGCAAGAGATAAGGCAGGTTGAATAACTCTCCAAGGCAATTCTTCGGAAAATCTTCCCTTGAAATTCATTTAACCACCATGTTTTTTATATCATGCAATCACACCTACTATTCTAGAGTTGTCCCGGTGCATATGAAATGCATTATGCCAATTCCATACAATACATGTTAACATATTAAGCACGCCATATAATAACAACACATGTTATTCATTCATAGCACACATATAATTAGCTCACATGGGCTATCAACAAACTGGGCAAACACCTTGGAATTGCCCAAAGAATCACACAAAGAGCACACAACAACACACAAGATCGCATGAACAGTCCAACCTACGGTCTCGGACCGTCATGGACAACCCTAGGGATTTCACCACTCGATCCCAATCTTTGGAACTGAATACACCCGCCATCCGTGCCTTAACATCCCTCATTCATCTCGAATGGCTCTGTACCAAGGGAATAACAAATGTTGTGAGAAAACCCTACCTCCCGGAGTTGTCAAAACTCCATAATACCTGTACCCACGCGTAGCTTTTGTACTGAGGATCGACTTTGCCTCTTGTCTTGTTGGGATTCGACGGACCGATCATCGGGAAATCTAGAGAGAAGTGAGAGCCTCTCTCTCTAGAATTTCTCCTCTCTCTTTCTCTCTTTCATTTTTCTCTCTTTATTTTCCCTCTCTTTTCCCCTATCCAATCGGTTAGGTCAATTTGGTCAAGTGGGATGTCCTCTCACTTGCCACTTGTCCAATTCTCATTGGCTCATGGGATTTCACCTCATCCCTTATCCATCTACCATGGATTTTCCTCCAATGGCATGATGCCATGTGTCTCATGTGAGCCCCACTTGGCTCATTGTTTGACTCCTTATCCACTTGACACGTGGCAAGTGCTAAGTGCCAAGTGCCCGCACCGCTCTCGGTGCCTCGAAAAACATGAAATTCCGACTTTCTCGGAATTCGACGAAATTAGACGTGGTAGCTAGATTTCGCGAGACGATTCCAACAGTGAAGTCCGTTTCGTCATCCGAGATCTAGAAAAATTCCAGATTTTGACCGAAATTACCCTTTTCCCTTTTTTCAAAAATTAGGATTTTCTCAAGATCAAAGGTGGTCCAAGTTATCCTTGCCTCATGATTAATACTGTGCTGATATATACTGAAAAATAAAGTGAATAACATGTTTATTGTATTGTGGAGCATGTTGAGATATATGTGTTAGACATATGAAAATTAAATAGGGATAATTATATGTATTAGATATGATTATCCATGATACTTGGCATGAAATATGATTTTGAATTGTTGCACATGGCATTCATTGTGTTTGTGATGTGCCTTAGGGCAATAGTGTAATTGTTATTACTTTCATATTTCAATAATAAAGAGGCATTTTTATTATCATCTTACATTTCTAGTTTTGTGATTTACTCCATGAATAGTTGATTCCACTTATGGTCATCAAGTGTGTGACTTGATAGTAAAACCCTAGACTTCAAATGGAATACTATTTTAAATTATCCATGGTCGTTCATTATTGGTGGAGCAATAGTGAATTAAGACTAGTATGGAGTTTGATTGATGATCATGTTCTACTGATCATGCATATATGATATTAAGTCAGCTCATAAGTACATGCTGGTGAACATTGTACTGGATCGACCCACCATGAGAATACTACATAGATTATAAGTCACAAGTATTTCTCATCATAATAATGTCTTCTTTTTATCCATCGACTGTATATACCCACCATAGTCCCTTACATGAGGAGCTTATGTTTTTAATAATTCAACATCATTTGTAATAGGGTGGTAATACTGCATCAGAGTTTGGATATATAAATCATGTAGGGATGTGAGCATTAAAGGGATTGACCCTCATTTTAGAGAGATATTCGTGGGCCCCTCGACATATGAGATTGGAAATTGCATGGCCATGCTCAAATGAATTAATGATGGTTATTAATGTCATTTGTATTATCAATTTACATGGAGGTCGAGAAAATTGCATGATTGAACTTTACAAGAGAGACATAGTCCATGCCTTGTGTTCAATTAGGATATCATGAGACAAAGGGACAACAACATTTATTATGGATTAGATTATGTCGGGGTATTGAAATCCACATAATTTGGGTGGTCATAATGTCTTGCTAGAGGCCGCTTATGATCTGTGGGCTTGAAACAGGCTTTTGAGCCCATTGCCAACATTATGTGGACCTACAGGGTCACACACATAGAATGGGTTGAATCAACCCCTAAATGTCTAAATTGGTATTTAAACCCAAGGAATCCCTATACATATTGATTCATTCATTCATTTTTCACAATTGAGAGAGGCGGCTAGGATTTTCGCGTGAGACTAACCCATGCTAACACACTCTGCTTCTCTCGCTCTCAAGAAGGCCTGCTCGTGTGGATAACTGTAGAAGGTGGAGCAATCTGCTGCGCCTTTCAGTTTGACAAGGAGGGTTTGACGCACAGACGACGCTACGGAACAAGGATCTTCTAGTGAGAATAAGGTATTATTCTATCCTTGAATCATCTGATTGGATCACATGGATCCTTAGTCGGGTTTGAAAAAGGTGAAATTTTTAAATTTTTCTGCTATTTATGTATGCTTAATCACCAGTAGAAACCTAACACATTGTGCATGTAGCACGAGATACATGCAATGTCATTGCATTGCATTTATGCACAAGACCTTGTATGACATGGGTGTGAGTGCGTGGTAGAGATCAACACTGTGTTTGGTATTCAATAGTAAGCTCGGTAAGATGGGACAACGTCCAAAATGAGTCTCAAGGTCGCATAAAAGAAAAAGGAAATCTATCATAGCCCTAAGCCCTCATCGTCCTTCTCACTACACCCCTCTTTGTTCTTCTCTTTAAACCCTAAGTCACAGTTGCATTTGAAATACAAATTGAATGAGAAGTAAGAACAGTGTTCCAAGGTATCAAGAAAGCTCGAGAATGGAAATTAGGAAATGTGAAGCCATCATTCCCTGATTTTGTTTGACAATGGGATGCGAAACCATCATTCCCTAATTTCGTTTGACAATGCGATGCGAAACCATCATTCCTAGACAAGTCTTATATTGGTTTTTGCCCAAATTTCGTTTGATCATGGTGATTAAGAGTGCTCTGTTATATATCTCATTGAATTGAGGAACCATCTTATAGGTTAGATATCAATATTTGTTTTGTATGATTCATGAGAAAATAAATGTGTATAAATTTTTTTATTTATTTTGCATATTTTGTTATTCAAATTCTAAATTACTATTAGAAACAACCTTAGTGAATATGAGGTATGATCTTAGTGAATCTAAGGTATGATCTTAGTGAAGTTGAGATACGACCTTAGTGAATTTGAGGTACGGTTTTAGTGAACCTGAGGTACGATATTAGTGAGCTTTAAGAACGATATTAGTGAGCTTTAAGAACAATATTAGTGAAGTCAAGATATGATCTCAGGGAATTTCATGTACGAATTTAGTGAACTTTAGGTACAATCTTAGTGAAGTTGAGGTACAAACTTAGTTAGGCTGAGGTACGAGGTGGATCTACAAAAGGGTATCTTTGTCAAAGAAAAAACATTCAACACATAATGTACTATTCTATAATATTTTCTAAAATTGACATATTGTTATTGGGTTATAAAAAACTTAATTCTTAAACTCATAGTATTTTGAAATTGATAACCATAACCTACTTTTCCCAATAAAATTTAACTTTTTTCCCACAATAAAAGTGCAAACTAAACAACTTCAAAAATTGAATGTTCCTCGCAACTTGAAGAGGCTACCAATCACCATTACAATCAAGATGGATTGCCATTCTTATTTGCTAGTCAAGCAAGATAAAACCAAAAAACTTAATTTAAAAATTTTAATCATTGCATATGTTGAAAATTTATAGGACGATGATAATTTTTCCTAGTTATTTGAGGAAGTTGACTAATTCTTTGCTAATATCTTATTTTCTAAGAAAAATCTTTCATAAACTTTTTCCATAAAATTTATGAGTAACAGCGTGTAGAATCAGCCAATAAAAAAGACCTATGAATTCTTGGTTTCCATGAAAAGATGGGTGTAATTGTTGAAAATAATCTTTAAGAAAGGTATCAACAAGAAAAAATAAATATTGTGGGGTAGTTGATATTATAAGCATAGAAAAGCTTGACTAATTCCTTTCCATGGAAAAATAGCTCGGAAAAAAAGTCTTATTTCCTATCATGAGAAAATGAGTGCTACTGTTTTCAAAAGAGTTATTATGTAGGACATATCCGAATGGCATCAATGTAAAAATATTAAACATTGTGAGATGGTTGATGTATGAAAGGATTAAATGAGGTACATGGAGAAGCTTGACTAATGGTTAGATAATTTCCTATCTTTCATGGAAAAATTGGCTTTGAAATTTCTCTGTAGAAATTAGGAGAAGGATAATGTCTCAGAATAGGTCCTAAATAAAAACATGAAATATTGTAAGATAATTTCTATTATTAGACTCTTAACCAAATTCATATCATGTTTGACTAATTCTTTAATTGATGATTTTTTTCATGTGGAAGTACAGTTCTTATTTAAACACAAAGTGAAGATACTCTTACTGGGTTTGTTTTTACAATTCAAGATGACTTATTCTTTATGTTTGTGAAGTGTAAAATCGGGTTCAACTTGATAATGAGTTCTAAAACTATGTGGCTCCATAATTAACGTGGGAGACACACTTCATATGCCAAGTCTTCCGTTCTCTTTTTTGCGTAGGCATGGGCATTTGTAGAATTTCTACATACTAATGAGTTGAACTTAAATCATAAAATCAAAGACCACAATTAATGGATGAACATATATCCCTCCATCTAACTACTTGTAGAAAATATCACATGGTCCCTCAGAATGATATCTATCTAGATCTTGTCATTTTTCATGAGCAAACCCAATCTACACTCCAAGGACTTATAGTGTGTGGACATACGTCAACCAAGCACATCAAGGACTTTGCATGCAATGTGGATGACATTGCTGTCAACCAAGCATTTCCAAAAAAACGAGTGGCAAGTTTTAAGAATTAAGACCAGATTACAATGAGATTTGTGAATGTTAGCCCATAATTTTATAAAAAAATAAAATAAAAAAACCATGAAATATGTCTAATCGTGTCTGAAACCTTTAACTTCTTATCTAGTCAACAACACACCACGTGGTGTGTTCGACACATATCTTACACATGTTCACGTGTCCTACACGTGGACACTCCACCATTTAGTCGTGTCCATGCTTCATGGTTAAAGTCTAGTAGCCTGTCAGAACCTCTTAGAATTGGGTCTTTCAAATAACAACCTCAATGGTTTCATCCTAAAGAATTCTTGAGTCTTCTCTCCTTAATTTAATAAATTGCATTCAACTTAAATATTATGATTGAAACTCATAATGTGCCTACTTAATATACTTTGTCTCTTTTATGCTCTACTATTTGGTGTTTGTTTAATGTACCTTCCATGCTCTTAAAGGAAAAATGAAAGGGAAAGAAAATAGAGGAAAATGTAAGAAGAAAAGAAAAGAAATAAAATGATGGAAATAAAGTATTCACTTAAAATTAATACAAAGTAGTATCTTTATTTACTACCTCAAAGTTTTATTTATTTTAATTCATCAATACATAAATAATTTAAGAATATATAATTTTCGACATAATTTTATTAATATTTGATTTTCTTTGAAAATTTTAATTCAATAACAAAATATAAGAAAATGTTTTTGGGAACCAAATACAAGGTCATTTGTGGACAAGATATCATGGAATCTTAAGTAGTCCTTGGATGTGGCAGGTGATATATGTATTGTATCCTAGCATAGCAGCACACATGTTGGATTCTCTTCCAAAACAATACTAAAGGTAGTAAATGAAGAACAATTTATTATTTTGTTTTGAAATGAAAAGAAATAATTCTTAGCATATATATATATATATATGTCTGTATGTATTTATATAATACAGTGGCATGGATGATTGAAAGAGTGTCTTAAATGTTCTTATGGTCTATTGCAAATCTTTAATATTTTCTTAAATGGATAATACTTCATAGGTTTTCATTTGTCATAATGATTCTTTATATAATATCTGTCAAAGTCACATGAGAACATTGACATAAATTTTTTCAATATTATTTTTTTGGTTTATTTAAGGTGATATCTTTAGTAAATTTATGCACATTACCCTAATATCTTTGCTTTTTGAAAGTACCTTCTTTTATTGTGATAAGAAATTGTTCTTTTCAAAATCAACTCTACCAAACAATCACAGCATAACTTGTAATTAATTAGTATTAATTTTGAGGAGAGTTTAACTACAATCTATGATAATGTAATGCTAGAGTTAATGCTTTTTAGTTAAATAAATTTACGGACTCTGGACATCCTTAAATTTAAAAGATCACGCCTTTACGATGAATTACAAGTTCGTGAGGAGATTTGTGTTGACTCAAATGTTATTCCAAGAGATCCTTATTCTTATTCGTACAATAATCACATAACCTAAATTTATGCTAAGAAATTTATTTAACCTTGAAAACTGAATTGATCACAACCTTTCCATCTTGAGTGTGATAGAAGCAAACATGGCACTTGGTTTTTGGTTTAGCGAGGAAAGGAAACTTCAAACTTGATAGACCATAGAAAAATGAAAAATGAAGAGTGAGAAGGGATGCTTGACATATAGAGGAAATACATAACTCTAGGTTAATACCCTTACGCCATTATAGATATGTATGATGCGTGTTAACTTCTATTGTATCCGCCTCCTACATTCCTCAAAGACCTATAAAACAGAGGTTCTTAATGGCATATTAATTGTTGCCTCCACGTATCTTTATTTAGTCTTTTGGTGATTCCATGATTATGTAATCTAGATTTCTAAAATCTTTATATTGATGCATTCCACGATCAATTACCATTTTCATCGACTTTAAAAAAGCAAATCTTTTTGATCTATGACCTTCATGACTTGCTCAGGCAAAGACATTTTCACATAGTTATGAAGAGTATGGCCATCTTAGAACTCACTATCAGTTGGTCTTTTTCCGGTAAACATCTCCAGTATAAGGATTCCATAACTATACATATCTCCATCTGTCGACACATGACCACTTACACCATATTTTGCATAATAATCATTACTAAGTATATGTAAAAAGAAATGGAATTGTTATATCCATGGAAAATACTACTAAATGTAAAATGAATAAGATATTAGACTACTTATAGTGGAAATTGGTACTGGAGCAATTTAATAAGATCAACTAAATCATTAGTTGAAATTTATTTTGTCTATGCAGTTACTGTAGCAATCGTAGTACTACAATGTGTGATCTTTGAAATACGAGTATGATATAATGATCCATATCATCGTTAAGAAGAACATTATTATGTCACACCAAATTCCAGAGTTGATTTATGTTACTATTTACCACGATTTTTTTTTCACAGCAGGTCTAAACTCCACTTTGAGGTAATCACGATATAAATAAAACACTACTCCAAGTCTCCAAACATACACACATATCTGATGCAGAGTTAATTCCTCGTCTTTGAAAACTATATACACTTACACTTGATCAAAACATTTACACAAAGTTCCAAAACTAGTGGCTACATGAGGCCAGAATATACAATGTGTCAGCAAAAAAGATACCATTGTCGAAAATATAGTGTGAATATCCACATAACACTAAATAGTCATCAAGATGTATGTAAACCGCAACAAGCTAAGGTTGGCATACAAGCTTCCCATCCTAAAAAAACCTACAGGTCAGCTATATACGCGGTGGTCTCGTACATGGGAAATAATGGGGTGGGTTCGACAACTCAGTAGTGAATCCCATAACAAGCCATGCTCCTTTCAATTTATACATAATTCAAAATATCTCAAAACGTGAGCATTTTACAAATAATAGGTTGGAGATGGAAACACATGAATCTGATACTACCTACCATCTCAACCCCTCATCAATGATGACTCTTTGGGCTTCCACCACGGGGCTAGCCGATCATCCGAACAACGAAAAGTGCGGTTACCACGAGGATATACATCATTATATCTGTGACCTTTGGGACCTCGACCGGTTGAAAGTCATGATCCGTGTCCATACATCAATCTGGGACTCTACAGATCTCTTGTGTCATACTTTAAAACAATTTCACAAAGCATTCAGCCACATGGATATTTAAAAACATCATGTACCAGTTAATTCAAGATTTCCATATATATAAAAAATATACATTTATATATCAGCAGAAAATCCTGATCAAAGCACGGAATGTACAAAATTCCCTGGCATCAAACCACAGTACAGCGAGGAGAAAGGTTATAAGATCCCACCACCTTCCTTGGATTCAAAAATCCATAAGTCTCCAAAGTCAAACCGAGACTCTCGAAGGATCTGCAAATAACAAGTCATAAGATTCCTTGGCCTCTCCTGTCCGTGTCAATAAAAATTACTTAAGTGGTTTATTACTTTATCACCCTTTCGACTCACATATATTCTTATACCTTCCAACATAAACCTTGATCCCAGTGCTCTCTTGCCTTACACTTTACTAGGATCAACATTTAACACCCCTTATTAGGGTTACACAAACAACACACTCCAACACTTGTACCCACACTTTTTTTTTAACCTATCTCAAGACCCCTTTTTTCTCAACTACAAATTTTGACCAGCCATACATGCTTTTTGTTCATTGTGGTCTTCTGACCAAAAGTTCCCCTATCTCTTAGCTTTCCACAGCCTCTTAAATCAGGTCATTCGGACCTCCAAAATTCAAGTTATGGTTTTTACTCTGACCTCCGAGGACTATTTCCTAGGGACAGAATATGTGCCTCTCTTCACCTACTTTGACGAAATTATGGGAACAAATGAGCCATAATTTGGCCATACTTTACACTCATGAAGTTACTCCCCTATGTGGCTACTTTGAAGGATTTTGAATCACTCCAGATTTGGATCAATCCCAACCCTGACTTATGACTCATAAACAGGAACTGCTCCAGAACAGGGGACAGAATCTGTATCTGACTTTCAACCTGAAATTCAAGGGTCTTATGGTAGGATTTAGTTCTTGGTTGCTTCTAGACATTCGAAGGGCTAGGTCTTGGGCTTCTTCTCAACTGGAATCACCCAAATTGGATAAGAAATGAGCATGTTATGACAGAAATACTAACACTGGTCAAAGCAGAAAATTCAGCCCATGAAAATGCCCCGGAATCTATGATTTTCCCATTTTTTGCTTAAGTTTCCAAGCTCAATCAGCTCCAACACTCAGCAGCATCAAGCGGCTGTTATTGACCGTCTTCCAAAACACATCTTAAACAAGAATCTAGGGTTTGCCAAACCCCATCGCTCAGCGATCTAAGGTTAGGATGAAGCCTAACTTCCGAAAAAGAAGTTCGTGAATCATCTTACATACAAATCCTCAGTCTTACACAAATAACCAAGGATTAGGGTTTACCACCCCATATCCCCTTCAAATCTAGGGTTAGGAGAAGTTCCAAACCCTAGAAAAGAACCATCTTACAAGAATCAAACCAAAAACCCTTACCTTTTGGCTCGATCTCTTTTCATACTCTTCCTTTCTGCCTTTCTTCTTCTTCTTCTTCTCCCTCTTTCTCACTTTTTACCTCTCTTCTTCACGTTTTTCCTAACTCCTATTTGAGCAAAAATGAAAACTAACCTTTTACTAGACTAGTTTTGTCTTATACCAACTTTTGACTTTTAAGTTTTACTAATGCTTTAAGCCATTAACTCTTTCTATTTGCCTATCACATTCCACGATCTTATATATTGACCCTTCCAGACTTTCTCATTAATGTTGTGAGGTCCTCAAGTGAGTAAATTTGCTCCGATTTACTTAGGCTCTAGTATTAAACCAGGTTCTATTGTTTTATTTTTTGGAAAAATAATATTTAGCTATTGTAATAATTAGGGTGTTACATTGCTCCACTTAAGGAATTTAGGTCACGAAATTAATAGTACTAACTGTGAAGAGTTAGGAATTACCTCTTTAACACATCCCAAACCCAAGTTCCCATGTAGCTTCTTCCGCCATTGGTGTTCCCATAACACCTTTATAGAGGAATAACTTTGTTCATAACCGCAGCGTTCTTATCTAGAATCTTCATGGCGCTCTTCATATTTCATCTTCTCACCAGTTGGTTCTTTTAAATCTGTTATGTGACATCGTCGCCTTCATGTAAGTGGATCAGTGATGGTATTATTAGCTGTGATGATAACATAATACATCTGTAGATCTGGCGGACGATGCCTGGGCAGTTCGCACACAACGAAACATCACCGAGCGACATGGCTGTTCTAACACGAAACTCTAAGGGTCTCCTCCTATGGTCGGCCTGCTACACTGCTTTGTCTTAACGGCCTGTCACGAATCACCTTATCGCTATACGTTTCTCTGTCGTTTCTGTACCAACTGGACGTCGTGACTCTCCCGATTCAGGTCCGGCATATAAGCGATCTACATGGCCTTCATAAAGAGCTTCATATGGTGCCATCTCAATCTTTGCTACGAAGCCCCATTATTATCACGCAAACTCAATCGAGGCAAATGTTCCGCAACTCCCTGAAGTCTAACACCGTACTCTAAGCATATCTTGAAGAATGCGAATCACTCTCTCGGATTGTCGGAGTCGGTCGGGTGAAACGGCAGTACTCAACCTCAACTACATTCCCAAAGGCATGCGCAAAGACTTCCCAGAACCGGAATGTCAGCCTCGCGTCCTATCTGGAAACAATGGAGAGGTACACCATGCAACCTCACAATCTCCTCACATATAACTTGCTCAAAGTAGAGCAGGAGTCGTGGTCATATTGCCCGAAAAATGTCTTGATTTAGTCAACATCAACTACCACCCCCACACACACCATCTTTCTGGTGAGTCTTGGGAAAACCCGATCCAGTCCATCGTCACATGATCCATTTCCGTGCGTGCGGCACACCGCTTGACCTCTTTGGTCTGCGGTGCTCGACTTTCACTTGTTAGCACGTCAGGCAGAGGCAAGCGAGCTCGCTCGTCTCTCTTCTGCATCAATGCCGCAAAATTGGCGCCTCAAGTCATGGTACATCTTCGTCTCCCCAGGATGTACCGTGAACCGAGAGTGATGAGCTTCCCTCATCACTTTCCCTCTCATTTAATGCATCGTCAGGCAAGCGATGCGTTGAGGGAAATATAGATTCCTCCATTTGCATGAATGGTCCGCCCTTCCGGGTGCATCTGGCTACCACTTGTGACGTGCACCTCGCCAGCTGCCATAAATACTGGGGCTTTTTCGGGTGATACTTGAAGCCGGCGTGGCTGAGCTACCGTACTCAAAAAAACATGCGCCAGGCTGCCATCAGCTTGGGGTGAACTCGGCGGTCTCAAATCATATCTTTCGCTCTGCGAGCATCGACTTTAGAAACGAACATCGCTCCAGGTTTTCTGCTAGAATAAACAACCACATTGTTGCCGGGTTATTGCGAGAAAGAGCGTAAATTCTCGACTCGCTTTGCTCACTCTTCTACGCGAAAAATTGACTCTACGGTAAAGGTACTGCATTTCGAAGCTTCGTGGGCCGGGAGGCGCTTCCGAGCTTTCAAAAATACAGGCAGGTACTCGGCGTTTGAGCCAAACACCGCTGCGCTGAAAGCTTCCCAAATCGCTGCTGCCAGGAACAAGACCTGCCTGCGCTCGGCTGTTCCGTTTCGAAACGCCAGGCAACCACTCGATGTCTCTTTGCACCAAGTACACACCTGACTGACTCTCGAGGCATCACGGCGGAGTGTACTTTTCCGCTCCTGGGAGTAATCAACACGTGGCCTTAGTCAATCTCTTTTTCCGACTCTTTGGAAAGACTCCTCACACTTGTCATTCCAGGTCAAAGCTCACTCCCTTTAGCGTGTCGGCGCCTAGTCGTGGGACAGTGCAATCAGGAGAAGTTCTCGATAAGCCAGAAGCGTTGTAACCGGTGACGAGAAAGCTACGTATCTCAAAGACACTCTTGGGTCGCTCCCATTGCATCACGACCTCAACCTTTTCCGGATCCACTTAAATACCTTCCTTGGAGCTTTCCATATTGCCCTAGGGCCCGGATTTCTTGTAACCATAATCACACTTTCGACGGCATACAGGCGTGCTCTGCCATTACTGTGGCATGTTGTAAATGTTGCTCATGCTAGGCTCAGGCGCGGAATATGTCGGGATGTCGTCCACAAACAACGCAACAAGCCCAGTCAAATCACGGACGATATATCCTATTCATCCCTTATCCATAAAGGCAAATTTGGGCATTAGTCAATCAAAAGGCATGACAGCGAAGCACCGAGTAATCGTACCTGCGTCTGCAGCGATCTTAGGGATGTCTAAGTCCGTACTCTTTCGCTGATGATACCGGATCTTAAATCAATTTTTCGAGTAACAAGCCTCGTTCAATGATCAAACAAACAAAATCTCGATATCTTGCGGAAGTGGGTACTTGTTCTTCACCGTTACTCTATTGACTTCGGTAATCCACACACAACCGTAGCATTCCGTCTTTCTTTTTCACGAACAATACTGGAGCACCCCAAGGCGAGGTACTCGGTCGGATGAACCCTTTGCAATTCTGCAGTTATGAGTTCAACTCCTTAAAGCTCAGCGGAGCCATCGGAATGGAGCTCACGCGAAATAGGATCGATGCAGGGATACAAATACGTGGAGAAATCCGCATCTCTCTATGGGAGAGTAATCCACGGCAACTCATTCACACGGGAAATCATTGACAAAATCACACACTTGTGGAATACGATCCATCGTCACCTTCCTTTTACTCTCCCAGGCATGGTAAAAGGAAGTCTTCCCCATTCTTTTTCTCAACCACTTTTTCCCGTCTGCATCAGCGTCCCGGGTCGATGCCCATTACAAGAATAAAGCGGAAGGACATGACACAGACAATACGGAAGGTCACCTTCTTTACAGAAAAGCAGTCTAGAGGCGCATGATGTGGGGCTAACCGATCATTCACGATGCGTCGACCATGTCAGCATAAAGTGGACCTTCCGTGAGCGTCTGAAACGTGGCTCACTAACATTCAGCATGGCCGCTGCTCCCGTTATGGCGCTGTCATACCAGTGGGTATTCTCTTAAACAAGGACAAAGAGGTGGTTGCCGTCTCCGTCAAAATGAGACAAAGTAGACATATAAGACGGATTTTGTGAGATCAGAGCGACTTGTATTTGATTGCCTAACGTGCGCACGTTCACTAACTGTGGCTGGATGACTCTCGGCGCCGCTGGCAAGCTGTCGCTCTGAGACCGCCAGCTGATAGATGTGGTCTTCCGCCTCGTGGATCACCCCATAACTATGGATGTCTCCTTGACTCTGTGAATGGTTTCTGGGTGACGCCCTTGAGGAAATTTGGGTGTTACGCTATTAACAAGACTCCCTCTCGTGTCACACCTTCCCCCTCATAACATGTCAAGGGGCCAGTGGTCTAGCCCCAGTGCTCCCAGCTTGGCCTTTGTTGCATGGGCAGCGCCGTGGACCGTTCATCATGGGCGCAACCCTCTTATCACTTGACACGAGTCTCAGGCACGGAATTCTTGTTTCAACTCCTTTGTACCTCAGCTTTGCTCCTTTCAATAATCGGGGCTGTTGCCACCACCTCACCTTGTGGTCTGGCATAAAGAGACCACACCGAGCCGAATGTTCGACCTCGAGACCCTCTTTGGCGTTGGCTCTCATCTTGCTCCTTTGCCACCATATGTTGTGCATACCAGATGTAGTAAATTGGGAGCGTACTGGAGTTCACAGATCCTTACCCCTAGCTGGATGCCTCAGACTCCGATCTCTTACGTCTCCCTCATGGCCTCGAAATACTTGGCGGGAGTAACTCCTCTCGGGCGAGTCCACCATGTGTGGCACATCATGGGTGCTCTTAACTCATATCCCACCAGGCGTCGGCCTCGTCCCTCGACATAAGGAGATTAGAGATGCTCTACTGCTCCTCGGGGACTTCCGAGGAACATCAAAATCTTCTTCACTTTACCTTTAGCCAATGCTCGGCCTCAAAGGAAGTTGATACACGCTGGCTGCTTGGGAACAAGTGACTTGAAATCCTTAATCAATTGCCGTCCATCTTCTTGAGGATGACCACTCGAAGGTAACCTTCTCTCTCCCGGCCCCCATCTCTACACTTGCTTGGTGAAGAGGATCTCAGTTGTCGACCCTTGATGTCCGCTCCTTATTCCTCCCCAATCATTGTCTATAAATATGGAAAAGACAATTAGTTATCACAATGTCATGGTACAAGAGCAATAATAACTCGAAAAGGTTTCTCAACATCAATTTTCCATAGATATCTGCGATCTTCTGAAGCGACGTATCTTACCTTGTCGGGATGATTGCACATGGTATAAGAATCATTACACACTAGCAACACTATGGAAAAATCCATACAAGCATTATAATATCTAAATACAGTATATCTGTGCTTACAATCACCAACATGTTATCACAAGAGTCTCTTAGCCTTAAAGCACTTATTTATCTTTAGCATCCTACTTCAATAGCTATCATGTAGGAGCACTTATCACCTATGAAATGTATCATCTCTCGGCTATTTGAAACCACAACACTAAAATCTAGCTTTCCCTTGATCATAGCTTAAAGTGTGCCTAGGAATCCTTTATTATCCTATTGAACCACACCCTTTCATCTCCAAGTTATCCATAGCTCTTATACCAACTTGTCACACCGAATTCCAGGTGTGATTTATGTTACTATTTTTGTTTTTTTTTCTGCAGAGTGAAACTCCACTGAGTAATCACTGGAAATACTCTAAAATGAAACACTACTCCAAGTCTCCAAACATACACATATCGGTACATAGTTAATTCCTCAATGTACCCAAAACTATACTACTTACACTTGATCAAAACAACATTTACACAAGGTTTCCGAAACTAGTGGCTACCATGAAGCGAATATCTATGATGATCCACAAAAGATACAAGTTGTCCCGAAAATATGGTGTGAATATCCACATAACGCTAAATAATTAAAGTAAGATGTATGCTCGACCACCAACAAGCTAAGGTTGGCATACAAACTTCCATCTAAAAAAAACCTACGGGTCCGACTTCCGTATCATGGTTGGTCTGTACACGCATCTAAGGTGGAGGGAAATAATGGGGGAGTGATTACGACCTTCGATGGTGAATCCATAACAAGCCAGCCTCATAAAAACATTTCAATTTATACATAATTCAAAAATATCTCAAAACGTGAGCATTTTACAAATAATAGGTTGGTGATGGAAACACATGAATGCAATACTACCACCATCTCAACCCCTCATCAGTGACTCTTTTGGGCTTCCACCCAGGGACTAGCCGATCATCCCAGAACAACGACAAGTGGCTGGACCGCTGAGGATATGCCCACATCCGTATATACGTGACCTTTTGGGACTACAACCCAGGGACCAGTCATGCGTCCGTGTCCACTTCATCAATCGGGACTCTCTCACACAGGTCTAATACCCGTGTCATGCTTTAAACGATTTCTGAAAGCATTCAACCACATGGATATTTAAAAACATCATGTACCCGGTTAATTGAATTTCCATATATATAAAAAATATGCATTTATATATCACTGAAAATCACACGGTCAAAGTATGCCGGAATGGTACAAAATTCACAACATCAAACCTGAGTACAAACGAGAGAGAAGGTTATAAGATCCCCTACCTTCCTTGGATTCAAAAATCATGAAGTCCCGAGGAAGTCGAGAAACCCGAGGCTTCTCACGAAAGGATACGCAAATAACAAGTCATAAGATTCCTTAGCCTCTCTACAATCCGTGTCAATAAAGTATGAGTGGTTTGTGCTTTATCTTGCTGGAAGCTCACATATATTCTTATACCTTCAACATAAACACTTGATCCCGAGTGCACTCTCTCTTTACACTTACTAGGATCAACATTTTACTTTTACTTATTAGATTTACAGACAACACACTTTCAAACACTTATACACTTTTTTTAACCTATCTCAAGACCCACTTTTTTTCTCAACTACAAATTTTGACCAGCCACTTGTGTTTTTGTTCATTGTGGTCTTCTGACCAAAAAGTTCCCTATCTCTTAGCTGGCTCTTAAATCAGATCGATTCGGACCTCCAAAATCAGAGTTATGGTTTTACACTCTGACCTCCCGAGACTATTTCTAGGGACAAGAATATGTGCCCACTCTCTTCACCCTTGCTGAGCAGAAATTGTGGGAACAAATGAGCCATAATTTGGCCATACTTTTCATGAAGTTACTCCCCCTATGTGGCTACTTTGAGGAAGGATTGCAGATCCATTTCAGTTTGGATCAATCTAACCCAACTTATGACTCAAAAACAGGAACTGCTCCAGAACAGGGGACAGAATCTGTATCTGACTTTCAATCTCATATTCAAGGGTCTTATGGTAGGATTTAGTTCTTGGTTGCTTCTAGACATTCGAAGGACTAGGTCTTGGGCTTCTTCTCCAACTGGAATCACCCAAATTGGATAAGAAATGAGCATGTTATGGCCAAAATACTAACACTGAGGTCAAAACAGAAAAATTTTGGCCACAAGAAAATGCAGAATTTATGATTTTCCCCATTTTTTTCATAAGTTTCCAACTCAATCAACTCCAACACTCAAACACACATCAAAGCCACTCTATTCAACCCAACATCTTCCAAAACACAACTTAGAAACAAGAATCTAGGGTTTTGCCAACCCATCGGCTTTCAACGATCACAGAGTTAGGATGAAACCTAACTTTCAAAAAAAGAAGTTCATGAATCATACCCCTCTATGCAAAATCCCCTCAAATCCTTACACCAAATAACCAAGAGTTGGGGTTTTACCACCCATATCTTCAAATCTAGGGTTAGGAGAAGTTACTTTGACAAATACTAGAAAAAGAACCATCTTACAAGAATCAAACCAAAAACCCTTACCTTTTTGGCTCAATCTCTTTTCCTTCTCTTCCTTTCTCCTTCTTCTCTTCTTCTTCTTCTTCTCCCTCTTTCTCCTCTCTTCTTCACGTTTTTTCCTAACTCTATTTGAAGGAGCAAGGAAATGAGAACTAACCCTTTTGCTAGACTAGTTTTTTGTCTTATGTGATTTTTTGACTTTTAAGTTTCACTAATAGCACTTTAAGCCATTAACTCTTTCTATTTGCATATCACATTCCCAATCTTATATATTGACCACTAGACTTTCTCATTAATGACCCAAGGGTCCTCAAGTGGTAAATTTACCAATTTACCCTTGGCTCTAGTAAATTAAACCAGGTTGTAGTTTTATTTTGGAAAAATAATATTTAGCGCTATTGTAATAATTAAGATTGTTACATGTTTAGGCTTAAGGTCATTATGTGAACAACAATGACATCACATCGAGTGTGAAGATGCTCTCTAGTGCGGAAACGCGTCAATAAGCGATATTCGGTCTTTGTAGAAGAGTAAGCCTTTTTGGGGTTCATCCTACATTGCATCTGGATGTAACCATGCATCGAGAGTTCACTTTAGACATCTGACTCAAACACCAAAACGCCCAAAATCATTACCCTTAAAGTCTAAGCTAGAGCAAGCACTTAAGACTTTGACAAGATTCCTATGCCGGATTTTTCTCAAGGCCTTGCATTCTGACATAAAGCTCTTGGAAGCTCCTCTTCTAGGAAGATTGAACACCTTTACCACAATGGCTATTCCATCTTCATCAAGGATTCCTTTGTACACAGAGCCGTAGTTCCCGACACCAATCTTATTGGACTCTGAGAAGCCTTCAATAGCATTATGGAGTTCTACAAATGAAATTCTCAGGAATTGCTCATTGGAAGATTGTGCAGAAGAGGCATTATTCCTCATTTTCTTCCTCCTAAAACAGATAATGAAAAACAAGGCCAACAAACTCAATAATGAAGTTCCAATGATTACTGGAACGAGTAGTTTGGCATAGGGACGCTTTCTCTTTTTGCCAGAAGAGGAGGTGACACTGACACATGTGGGAAGATGAAGTTTGGGGAAGCCTCCACATAGATTGTGTTTCCTTCAGCGAAATGGTGACATTGGCCTCAATTGAGGGTACTTCCCCTTCAAGTTCATTGAAAGACAAGTTCAAATAGGTCAAGAACGGAAGATCCCCAAGAAACATTGGGATCCTATCAAAAAATTTGTTGCGAGAAAGATCCAAGTATTCTAAACCTCAAAGATTTTGCAGCCATGTTGGAATCTCACCTTCAAAGACATTACCACCAAATCAAAGATCCCGCATTTCCAAACAATTACCCAAAGCATTTGGGAAGGCACACGATAATACATTTATTAGAGACATCTAATTATAGATTAATCAATGGCCCAGCTTCCGGTGGCGACACCGATAAAGGCGTTGCCACCTAATTGAAGGGCACAAGCGAGGAGAAAGACCTATAACATTGTTAGGAATTGAACCATTAAGGTTGTTGTTAGAAAGATCCAAATATGCTATATTTTGACAAAATTTGCTAGTGGAAGGTACATCCCCCGCAAAAGTTGTTCTTTGCTTAAATCAAAGATTGAATAACAAGGTCAGGATTCTTACGATTGAGGACGGTATTCCTCCAGAGAGTTTGTTTCCAAGCAAACCTAATGCTTGTATTTTATAAAGCTTGCCGATGTTAGGAGGAATGCTACCGGTGAGGTGATTCATAACCAAGTTAAGGTATGTTAGATTTACAAGATTCTCTATGCTCGAAGGAATTGTTCCATGAATCTGGTTGACTCCCAGACCTATCCTTGAAATTTGGGTCGAGAAATTAGCAATTGTGCTGACTAAAGGACCTTTGAGAAAATTGTGACTAAAAATAATTTTTTGTAGCCGAGTAAAGTTTGCTAGAGAATCAATGAAACTCAAATCATCTCCTATGGAGGAACCCAACTGATTCATGGCCATGTTTATGGCTCGAAGGTTTTGCAGCCTTCCCAAATTTGGTGGTACTAGCCTAGTGAAACTGTTATCAAGGAGAAAGAAAAACTCAAGCATTGAAGCATTAGATAATGAAACGGGAGGCGAGGCCATGTGGTCGATTTACGCAAGAGTTAGCCCCGAGGATGAGGAAAGACAACACCAGCATCGACTAAGACTTCCCTCAGTGGTTAGCTCCAAATAGGAAGTGGCCGCATGTTTGAGAGATTGTACGAGGAAGGAATCATACCTTTTAAGCTGATGAAACCTAATTGAATATAGTCTATACTTGTTCTACCAAGCTCACCCGGGAATACTTCCTTCAGGTTGTTTTGCGTATTTGACAATCTAGTGAGAGATGAGGAAGTTCAGTGAAAGTGGGATCTTTCCTATGAGATTACATTTACTACGAGACCAGGTGTCAATTTTGAGGAGGAGCTTGAAGTTCTTACGGGATTTGCCTTCAAGCTTGCTGTCGATTAGATTAAGTTCCCTATTTCGGAGCAATTTGTGAGATTGGTAGGATCTTTCCTTGAAAAGAATTGTTGCTAAGACGACAACTTCGTAGCGGAATAAACCACCCATCTCAAAGGGCACTTTGCCAAGAAAGTCGTTGTTTTGGAGGATAATTGTTCTAAGAAAGGTGAGGTTCCCAATATGGGGTGAGAGGGATCCCACCAGTCCATAAGAAAATAGATTTAATCCGACGACTCGGTTGACGTGTCGGCCCGGCGCAATACACACATTGCTTGGCAAGGTGGAAGTGTCATTCCAAGAACTCGGCATCCCAAAGTGGATCTTTGGGTGATTCCGGTAGCAGAAAGCAATCAACTGAAGTCAGTCTGTTTCATTTCTTTGCCCGGCATGCTATTTAGCGATGGCGGGACGCCATAGATGGATGTGACACGACTATGTACAACAAAAAGAAAAGCCTTGAAGGCCTTCATACTCCTTTGAAACATTATTTCAGAAGCCTCTTATATGTTTCCAACGAGCATTAGAACATTAATTATTAAGAGATGCGAGTTCTTGTTATCTGGAAAGTGATTAGTACTTCTTCTTTGGTTTATTTCACAATTCAAGATGACTTAGACTTTATGTCCATGAAGCGAGATATGAACTTCAGTACTGAATAATGGAATCTAAAATTTTGTGGCTCTCTATAATTAATGTGGGACACACTTCATATACCAAGTCTCTCTGGTTTCATTTTGCGTAAGGCATGTCTAGATCTTGTCATTTTCATGAGCAAACCTAATATATATGCCCAAAAGTCAAGAAGATAATAACTTATAGTGCGTGGATGTCCACGTCCACATCCACGTCCAATGAATTTGCATGTAGTGTGGATGATCCGGCATTCACAAAAGTACTAGCTCCTACTCATTATCTGGGCATTGAATCTTCTCCTTTAATTATAAAGCATTGACACACTTTGTTATTTGTGTGAAATGTCTTGTTGTTACTCTCTTAGGAAGAAGACCATCTTCACTTGGCAACCCTGTTAAACTATATGTCCACTATTAAATTACAACTTAATTGTCTGGGGAAATCCCTCAAATTAAGTCTAGCAATCTGTCACAAATTCTTAGAATTGGGTCTTTTAGAACAATAACCTCAATGGTTCTATCCCCTAAAGAATTCTTGGGTCTTCTTTTCTTAATGTAATAAACTGCACTCAACTTAAATATTATGATTGAAACTCATCATGTGCTCAATTTGGGCTTATACTTTGTCTCTTTTATGTAGGCTTATTTGGTGTTTTTTGCATTTTAATGTAAGCTTCCATCTTTGTTGAGTAAAAATGCAAGGGGAAGAAGATAGAAGTGAAATGTAGAATAAAAAAAAAAAATGAAGAAAAAATTAAAATCGAGTTAAATTAATCTAATATATTATTTTTATTTATTACTTCAAATCTATTTTATTTATTTTTATTCATCGATATATAAACAATTTAAGAATGTATTTCTTTGAAATTTTTAATTAAATAACCAAATATAAGAAGTCATTGTTTAGGAACCAAATACGACTTGAAGGATTTGGGGTCGAATTTTGTGGTCAGGATATCACTTGGAATCTCAATGCAATCCACTACTTCACCACATGTGAGGAGTTTGATAACTTCCACACACAAGTAGCCGACCTTTGATGTGAATATTGTTTGGTATATACGCCATTTGTATTCTAATTATTTATTTATTTTTATTATTATTTATGAAGTTATAAACTCTATGGAATAATATCATATATACGTATACATAACATGCATAATGAATGAAAATTTACATTATAATTGGTACCCTTAAACAATTTTTCTGATTTATTAGCCCTTACTAGCTAGAATTAGGCATTAATGTACAACTTTGATGTACATAATGGTTCATTTTGATGGCTATCAGTAAAAGATGAATCTTCCTTACCCCTTGAAAAGAATTAAAATACACCAAATAACTAAATGTAGATGGTTAAACCCATTTTTCCTATGAATGTGTTCGTAGGAAAGACATTGCTCCAGCCATTAGATTTCTTAGGAGGTTAGAAATTGAACCATTGAGGTGGTTGTTGAAAGAGTCAAAATATTTTTAGATTTTGGCCAATGATTTGCTAGGCCCCAGTACATCCCACAAGTTATTCTTCCTTAAATCAAGATTGAATAACAAAGGTAATTAAGTTACAGGACTGAGGACGGTATTCCTCGAAGGAAGTTTGTTTCCAAAAGCAAACCTAATGCTTGCATTTTTATGAAGCTTGCGATGTTAGGAGGAATGATACCGGTGAGGTGATTCATAGTCAAGGTATTAGATTTACGAGATTCTCTATGCGAGAAGGTGTTCCATGAATGGTTTATTCCCGGATCTATCCATGAAGAGATTGGAGTCGTGAGAAATTAGCAATTGAGAAAATTATGGCTAAAAGCCATTCTTTGTAATTGAGTGCAATTTACTAGAGAATTGTCAAAGTTCAAAATCATGCTCTCCTAAGCGATTGATACCATGTTTATGGCTCGAAGGTTTTGCAGCCTTCCCAAATTCGGTGGTACTAACCCAGTGAAACTGTTTTTGGGGAGAAAGGTACCTTCAAACATTGAAGCATTAGATAATGAACTATGAACAGGCCCTGTGTATCGGTTTTTTACGCAAGGGCTAGTGACTAAGATGAGGAAGGCAAGCGATATCCAGGACTAAGACTTTCACTCGAGTTGGTTGAAGCTCAAGTTTTGATAACATAGCATGTTTGAAAGATTGAACAGAGAAGAAGGAATGGTACTTGTTAATCTATTGATACCTAGTTGAATCCTTTCTATAGTTGTTCTACCAAGCTCCTCAGGAATGCTCCCTTCGAGGTTGTTGTCGCCTACTGACAATAGAGTGAAAGATGAAAGGTTCCCAGTAGTTTGGGATCCCTTCCAGTGGTGTTATTAGCAAGACCCGGAAGCTCTCAATTTCGAGAGGGAACCAAGTTCTTCTGAATTTTGTCTTCGACTTGTTGTCGGCTAATTAAAGAGTTTCACTGAGCTCACGACGATGTGTGAATTGGTAGGGACCATTCCTTGAAAGGAATTGTTGCTAAGAAAAGAACTGCTGGCCCGGAATAAACGATCGATCTCGGAGTACTTGCCCAAGGAAGAATTTGTTGTTTCTTGTTTGTCGTTCTAAGAAAGGTGAGGTTCCCAATGTGGGGTGAGAGGGATCCTGATCCATAAGAAGATTTAATCCGATATTTCGGTTGACATGGCCAGCTGGCTACTGTCCTTTTGGGCCAGAAGCGAAAGTGAATGTGTCATTCTAGAACTTCGGCATCCCGAGTGGATCTAGGTGATTCAGACTAGAAAGCAATCAACGCAAGTCAGAGTGTCATTCAGGAGCTTCGACATCCAGTGGATCTGGATGATTCCGACCTTGAAAGCAATCAAAAGGAAAGTCGATAACAATTTCTTTGCTTGATATGAAATCTGCTGGCGGTGGCAGGGGCGCCATAGATGGATGCACAACACATTTGTGTACAACAAAAGAAAGATGTAGAGGCATTCGTACTCCTTTGGATCAGTAATTTCGGAAGCCTCTTATATAGGTTTCCTGTGAACCTAGAACATTAATTATTAAGTGTAGTTCTTATTTATTTCACAATTCAAGATGACTTGAATTTATGTTCATGAACCGTGTAGACCGGGTTCAACTTGATAATGGGTTCTAAAACTTTGTGGCTCTCCATAGTTAATGTGGGACACATGCACTTCAAATGCCAAGTCTCTCTAGTTTCACTACAAGGAAGAAATCCTTTAGCCATAGTCATCGATCGTGGCTAAAAGTAGCATATAATGCAGCTATAAAATATAGTTGTGGATAAAGACAACCACGGCATGACATGACTATAAGTGGTGTGGAGAAATCCAATAGAAGCGGCTCAATCATAAACTACGGCCATAGGCTCTTCAATTGCTTAACAATTAGGTATAGTTTATAGCCGCGATTTTTGGTTGACCCCGGTCATAGGTATGATTTATAGCCCTGGTTCTTGGTTGCTCCCAGGTCATAGGGATGGTTTATAGCCGCAGTTTGTGGTTGACCCCGGCCATAGAGATGGTTGATAACTGCGGTCTATGAATGACCACGGTTCTTGGTTATTATGGGTCAGTTAGGTGTGGGTCCAAAGTGGCCCAAGCCCTAGGTATTCGTATACCTACGCTCGATGCCAGTGTGACGCCCCCAAAACCCGAGGTCGGGTTGACAACCGTCGGCCGTAGGAGATACTCGTGGACGTCGGAATTGGCGACACAGCTCCATGAAAATCGGGTAGAGTTTCCTTTATACGAGGAGCTCTACCAAAACATAACCTATCCCAATAATTTTACAACGACCACTCCGAGTCCACATACGAATAAAATGAGTAAAAATGGCCATTTTGGCCCATACATAAATACTCACCAAAATAAATCAGCCAACTATGTCCCAATAGCTCAAGAGTTATTACATTACTCTTAATACAAACACTGTGACGCCCAGACTTTCAGTCCGTTGTGACCCGTTAACACAACGGGTACTCGTGGATGTCGAGTAACCCGACACCACTCACGAAAATCGGGCATAGTCTCTTTTGTATGGGGAGCTCTACCCAAGGTACACAACCTGTCCCAAACAGTTCACAACGACCACACCGGGTCCATATACAATTAAAATGAGTAAAAATGGCCACTTGGGCCCATGCATCAATACTCACAAAATTACATCAACTATATACCAATAGTTCAAGAGTTATTACAATACTCTTAACCAAAACAAATATCAAGGTACAATTTTAATACATGTTCTAAAAATGAATACGAAAGCCACAACGGAAGCTTCGCTTCTAAAATCACGATACTCTAGTAGTGTATGTCGTCCTCTTATACACTCCCTGTACAAGAAATAGTGATCCTTCGATAGGGTGAGCGAGAAACCCGGTGATAATTTCCTACTTGGGTTACTCCTGCACAAGATGCTGCATGCAATGATTCAACATAAACATACACTCAAGCAAATACATGATCCTACTTGAATGTCTACATACCCAATCCCGTGTCTCGAGTCCTCACCGACTCCCTCACGCATGCCTAAACCAACGCAAGAAAAACATCATTTTTATTTCTTTCATGCCATGCACTCACACCTAATTTTCTTAGGCTCCCCCGGTGCATATGAAATGCATTATGCCATTCTCAAACCACACATGCCAATATATATGTGAAACCCCAGAAAATCCATGATTTTGGAAAAAGGTTAAAATCGTAATTTCGATTGAAAATCCGGAATTTTTCTAGATCTCGGATGACGCGGACTTTTAGTTGAGTCGTCTCGTGAAATCCCAGCTGCTTGCGTCGAATTGCTGGATTTGAGGTGGTCAGGATTTCACGTTTTTCGAGGCGTGGGGTGTCGGAGGACACATGGCAAGGTTAGGGGATGCCACATGGCACCTTAAGAGTGTGACACTTGGCATTAAAGGAATGGCTCACAATTAGCCATGTGTGGGAAATGAATCCCATGGCTCATATTGAGCCATGTAGTGGATGATGTCATAAAGAGGAATAAAGAAATAAGGAATAAGGATAGAGTATGATAGCCAGCCCACATTTGGATTGAGGAAGGGAAAAGGGAATTTCCTTCTCTTAAACCATACGGCAATGCCATCCAAATGGGGAGAAAATGGGGAGAAAATGAAAAATGAGATGAAATGAGAAAAAGAAAAGAAAAGCAAAAAGGAAAGAAAAGAAGGAAAGGAGAAAAAGAAAACAAAGAGAAAAAAAAAAAAAAGTTCATAGAGAGAAAGGAAGGGAAAAGGAGAAAGAAGAAAAAGGGAAAGGGAAAATTTCCCGGCTTTCAGGCGGTCGAAGTTCGACAGTTCGAGGACTAAAGTTGGTGCACGCAGCGCACTCAACGGTGGACACCAAAAAGTTGGAGTTTCGACAACTTCCACAAGGTAGGATATTTTCCTACTTGGTTTACTTTTAGCCTACAGGCTTTATAATGGTAGGGGTTGCTTATGGGAGGCCATGAGAGGCCATGTAAATTGGATTACGAGCCTTAGGTGTAGCGCTAAATCGGTCCATTGACTACCGTCGGCCGGTAGGAATACTCGTGAATGTCGGGCGACTGGGCATTTTCCGCAATCGACGAGTTTCCTTTTGTCTGCGAGGGCTACACCCCGAATAAAAAACCTACATATACCTGTCCCCAAGCGGTCTTGATAGATCAATATATCCAATATATCCGTCACACACATGAGTAATGTCAGGCCACTTGGGCCTGAAGCGATACTCATAATACATACTAACTATGAATCCAACTATACCTAATAGTTACAAGAGTTACAATATTATTTTCTCTTATCTGATACATATATTAAAATTAGACATTTCAATACATGTATATATCATCAGCCAAAACCACAACCCGGCTTTCTTCTAATCCTCAATCCCTAGGACGAGCCGTCCCCTCGCCGCGCTCCACTGTACACAGCCAAATAATATCCTACGACGGGGTGAGCTGTAACCCGGTAGATGGAATCGCCCTAAGTGGGCTACTCTCCGCTAAGTGCGGTGCAATGTTCTAAAATAAACATACATTCAAGCAAATGCATGATCTACTTGAATGTCTACATGACTTCCCAACTCGGATCAGAGTCCTGAGACTCTCTCACACTCGCCTAAGCCTCGTATGAGAATTATTGTTTTGTTTGTTTGTGGGCCAAATGACCTCCGATGTCGTGTATCATCGATCGGGCAACTCGGCGATTGATATTATTTGTCGGACGCTACCCTCCGATGTATATCAGTTGAACATCTCAGCGATTGATATTTTTAATTTGGACTATCTCCCGATAATTAACATTTTTAGACAGCGCCCTCCGAACCATTTTCTCTAGACTAAATCTCATGCACTCACTCCTGAATCTGGGTGTTCAGTCATAATATAAGGAGATACATGTATGGATTCAATCTGATCCAATTCACGTGTAAATATATAAACATGCATATATTTACAAAAATTCGAATTCACACAATCATGTCATGTAAAAATTCTCATTTCATACATCAAAATTAGCTCACTTGGGCTAATGATGAAAGCTTGTGAAAGCGATTTTACTTGAATTACTCGACGAACATATTAATTTGAAAAAGGAATTGTTTTGAGAACCTTTGTTTGAAATAGTGAAACCCTCGGTTACTATTCAGAAAATTCTGGAATTATCGATTCACTTAGTGAACAGGTTTCGCGACCATTTCGACCCCTATGCATATCCGCGATGCAATTCATTTCATAATTTATGAATTTAGCACCTCACTAACAGCCCAAGCAGTCATGGTGTAAAATTTCTAAGCAATTTCCAACAATTCGATCCCAGAGTTTTGGGAGCGATCAAGCGGCCCCTCACTGACCTCATTCGGCTCAGAAACATCGACAAAGTACTTAAAGAAGGAATAAAAATCCAAGTAGGGAGGAAACCCCTCTTATCTCGAGTTGAGAAACTCCACTAAATCCAGATGCCACGCGAGTACTAAAGTGAAGCGGGTTCTCCTTCTTGTCTCAGAGAATCTTAGGCGGTCGAATTTGTCGTAAATCTAGAGAGAAGTCAGAGACCTTCTATACAAGAACCACCAGATTTTCGACCACTAGATCTATTTTTTGTTCAATTCACGTTTTACTTCTTTTGACCCAGGAGAGACTGAGGCGCAATAATCTTTTCTTTATATTTGTGGGCTTAGAATCATTCAAGTACAAACTAACCACTAAAGTTTCTAATTTTTGTTTGTTGGTATATCTCGACCGTCTTATTTTTCATTATTCTCTGCTGTCTACTTATGGCACATGAGTACATGTTATATGTGAGCTTTCGTGCATATGTCGAAAATGCGATTTTACGACACCAGAACCTCGTGCCTCGAAAAATGTGTGTAAATTCCAAGCGTCTCGGAATTAGACGAATTTTGATGCTAGCTAGACACTGCGAGACAGATTCAACCAGGTGAAATACGTTTAGTCATCCGAGATCTAGAGAAGAAATTCTGAATTTTTTAACCAAAATTACAATTTTGTAATCGGGTCTTACATTCTCCCCTCCTTAAAAGGAATTTCGTCCCGAAATTCTGGACAATCACAATCACTCACATGCATATGCAACGTGCACTCTACCATGCATGTAAACAGTCATTTAAATCTTAAACGACTAAACCACGTACCTTCATCCCTAAACAAGAAGGGATAGGTGGCCCGCATCGTGTCCTCGCTCCCACGTGAACTCCTCTCCATAGTGATGCCATAGCACCAACACTAGCCTCACGGTCTTCGATGCAAAACCTGATCCATGACTATCAACGATACTACTTTAGTCCCTCCTCGAAGGTCCCATCTGTGTCAACCTCAATCTGTCCCCAATCCACCATATGAGCTGGATCTGGAGTATATTTCCGGAGCATGGAGACGTGAAATACCTCGTGCACACCTATCATGCTGGGGCGTAGCCAACAGTGCAGCTCACGGTGCCTATCCTCTGGGTATCTCGAAAGGTCAGTGAATCTCGGCGATAGCTTCCTTGCACTTTCAAACTGACCACTCCTACTCTTAGGCATCACGCTTCAAGAAGAGCGTGATCCTCAACCTCTAACTCTAGGGACGGCGTCGCACATCGACATAGCTCTTACGCCGGCTCACGAGATGTGAGAAGAGCGTTGCCATATCAGCTCACCTTCTCGAGGTGTCTCCTAATCGGTCGAGGACCGGTGATGGAGCTCTCTCCCGCCTTGGTCAGCATAGCAGTGATCTACATGGCCTCCCATACAATGCCTTATGGTGCCATTTGTATACTCGCACGATAAGCTGTGTTGTAGGCGGAATTCCACCTGGGAGCAAATGCTCCTCCCAACTGCCCTTATGATCCAGGACGCATGCTCGTAGCATGTCTTCTAATACCTGTATAGTTTTCTAAGACTGACCATCTGTCTGAGAGTGGAACGCTGTACTCATCGTCAGCTGTGTGCCCATAGCCTTTTGGAAACTCTTCCAAAAGTGTGTCGTAAACCTCGGGTCCTTATCCGACACTATGAATGCGGTACTCCATGTGGGACTATCTCTCGAATATATAGTAGGCGAGAATCTCTCGAGGCGAAGGTCATCCTTTTGGTAAGAAAATGTGCCGACATCGTAGCAGGCGATCCACTATCACCCTTGCGCGTCGTAAGCGCTTCAGCTGCGTCCGTAGCAGAAAAGTGGATCACAAAGTCCCATCGTGGCGTGCTCCCACTTCCACTTTCGGCCACCTCGATGGCTGAGTAGCCTGGCAGCCAAATTGCTTTCGGCCTTAACTTTGCTAACATGTGAGACATCGTCGCCGCAAGTCCCCTATATGTCTCTTCATCTGCTCCGGTAATGCTTGCGGCGACGAATCTGGCAGTACATCTTCGGTGCCACACGGATGCACAGCGAATCGAGCTTGGTGAAACTCCACGAGAGCTCCTCTCTCAAATCGGTCAACGGGAGAATTTTCACGTCCCTATCGAAGACCACCATCTATGTGAGCGGTCGACCCTCGTCACGTGCACGGTGTACTCGATCGCGTGGACACTATCTCGTCCACGCGGCTGGGACTCAATCACTCTGCTCACTTGAGAGACGATTAGCCACTAAACTCCCAAGTACCACGAGTGCCTTTCGATCTTGTAGCCCAACATCCACGATCTCGAGCATCCGCCACTCAGAAGCTATACTAGCCAACGCTCCTCGTGGCTTCCGGTAGTGCATCGGCCACCACATTTGTACCGGGATGGTAATGCAAAGTGAAGTGCAATCCTCTAGGAACTCCATCCATCTGGGTTTCCTCATATTGAGGAATCGCTGCGTAATATACGCCAGGACTTTTATGGTAAGTACACCTCAACTCCTCGCCGTATAAATATTAGCGCCAATCTTCAAGGCGGGCTCGCCCGCCAACTCCATATGTCGTGTGTGAGTAATTCTGCTCGTGATTCTTCAACTACGAGAATCATAGCTACCCTCCGGTTTGCATCAAAACACATCCCAATCCCCGGCCCCTTGAGGCATCACAATACCTTGTGTGCCCGTCCCCTGTCGAGAGGAACTATCGAGATGGGTGAAGTAAGTCTCTCTCTTCAACTCTGGAATGCCGCCACTCTCATCGGTCATCCCACTCAAACTTGACCTCCTTCCAGGTCAACCTAGTCATAGGTGCTACTATTATGGAGAAATCCTCAATGAATCTCTGCTAATGCGTGTCCCGAGCTCGTGTCTCGAAGGCGAGCATTTTCTCTAATCATCCTTTGCCTCGACCTTCTGGAGTCGTGACACTTCACGATGCGACACCCGCGTGTCCCAAAATCTCACCTCGTGTTAAGCGAACTCGCACTTACTAAACTTGGCGTCACCGAGTTGATGGTCTCTGATAAGCGTAAAAGCGATCCTCGAAAGTGATACTGTGCTCCCACTCACGGTAGGGTAGATCAATGTCATCCTGAAGCCCGGCGACAATGATCTAAATAGGGTTGGAATACCCTATGCATGAGATCCATAAATGCCACTGGCACATTCGTTAATCCAAAAGGCATCACCGTAAACTCGAATTGACCATATCGCGTCCTAAACACTGTCTTAGGGATATCTTGTCTCCACAACTCGGTGAAGGGCCTTTAACAAGTCGCAGTGCATCTTGGGGTAGACTCGCGTTCCTCTCAAGCCCGATCAAACAAATGCGTCGATCCTCGGTAATGGTACCGATTCTTGATCGTAACCTGTTCAAGCGTACGTAATCAATACAGTCGAAGGGTCTTGTCCTTCTTTTTGCAAGCGAGCGGAGCGCCTCGTAGTGAGGTGCTCGATGCAATAAACCTTGTCAATAACTCCACATGGCGGACTGCGAGTTCACCTTAACTCAATAGTACCATCCTATGTGGAGTCATAGAGATGGGTGAAATACCGGGTGTGACTTTCGTGCGGGGGTCACGACCCTCTCTGTAGAGGTAGTCGGGTAACAAATGCCGGAAAAACATCCACATACTACTTAAAAGTACTCGAGGTAGATCTAAGATTCACAGTCTCTCCTCGTCCTCTAGGAGTAAGGCTCACTAGCCAGCCCGCTGCCACGTCACGACACACGGACTCGTATACTGTCTGGGGCAAAATGTCATGCTTGTCTCCACGAATACCACATGAGTGCGGGTCACGCATGTGGCGGTAACCTCTGCAGCTCACGTCGATAACGACCACACGTAAAGTTGTCGACGATCCATCCCGGGATGACATCGAACTCGACATGTCATGATCCTCGGATCCTTGTAAGTAGAGTCCCGAGATCTCATTTCGCAGCACTTGACATATCATCCTATTCTTGCTTTAATCCCTAGGGAGAACTCACGTACTAAGGCTCCTCTAAGGTCTCAAGAGGTCCTTGCCCATTTCCACCATATTTGGGCCTCACTCTCTAGCTGGAACACAGCTAGTCTAATCCTAGTAGTGTTAGAGGTAATTTCCATAGCCTCCAGTACGTTCTCGATCTGCATAAACTAATGGTTTGCCACCATCGGGTCTCCTCCCCCTGTGAATGTCGGGGGGTGGTGCGCTCTAAATCTCTGGAGGTTACTAGGTCCTCCCTGACTACCTGCTATGCTAGCCTATGCAATAGCGGCCGGCCCACCAGCACCTGCCTACGACCTCGGCAAGGCACAGCGATCAAATGCCCCGGGTGGGCGGTCAAATGTCGGTGGTGCTGACCGGTGCCCGGAGTGAATGTCCTCTACGTCCTGGGTCCTGCCATCTACACGATTAACATGGCGGTTAAATTTCAATACAGTATCTGCAAGGCATAAACCGGCCAGAGACACTAATCATACACATAAATCGGTGTATACACCACATTGTCTTTGCATTTACGAGGGTAATGCAAACAATCAATTTGCATTTAAAATATTGTTTTCAACAAACATTTTATTTTTAGAAAATTTCATTTTTGAAAATTTTTATTTTCAAAAATTTTTGTCTAATTTTATTTGATTTGATTTTTTCAAAAATACTTATTTACTCCATTTTCTTCAATTTTTACAACTTGTAAAACCTTAGAAAATTATTTTTTTCACCTCATAACCCGAATAAATTTGCAAGAATTTATTTTCTTCACTTTATCGTCATTTTTTCTTTTTTTTCATTTATTTGCTCACGGAACACAAAAAAATACTTATCCATATATATATATATATATATATATATATATATATATATATATATATATATATATATATATATATATATATATATATATATATATTTTTTTTTTTTTTTTTCATTCTCAGTGCACCTAAATAAATTTATTAAATTTATTTTATCTGAATTTTCTTGATTTATACCTTGTAAAAGCGAAAACCAAAATTTTTTTCTCTCCTCATTTTTTTTTCGTTCTCCATGTTAGCCTTCCTTGCTGCCTCTACATCAGAGTAACTTAAATCTCTTTAATCCGCCTGACTCGAAAACTTTTATGAGTTCAACTATAAAATCTATTAACATTTTATTTCCTCTTCCCAAATAACTTTCTTATAATTTATTTCATTTATTTTCAAATCATCAAATCACACAAAACACACCAACACATGCATGCGTTGTCCTAGTTTTGTCCCGTGATTTCCTAGGTAATCTCATACCTACGCTCAACATCGAACCACACCTAGTGGTGATCATTCTTATATACCTCAAAGACTATGGCTAAGCCCAAAATCCCCTCAAGCCCTAGTATGTATACTAAGCTCTGATACCAGGTGCAGTGACCGCCCCAAATCACGAAGTCCGTTGACTACCCGTCGACCCGCGAATACTCGTGAATGTCGGGCGGCAGGCATTTTTCACAATCGGATGGGAGTCTCCTTTGTCAAGGAGCTCTGCACCAAATACAAAACACTGCATATACACATTCCCAAACGGTGCAATAGATCAATATATCAATATGTCAATCACATGAGTAATACGGCCCTCGGGCCTAAGCGATACTCATAATACATACTAACTATGAATCAGCTATATACCCAATAGTTACAAGTGTTCTGATATTTTTCACTCTTATACAATACATATATTAAAATTAGACATTTCAATACATGTATATATCATCAACCAAAGCCATAACCCAGCTTTCTTCTAATCCTCAATCCCTAGGACGAGTCGTCCCCTCGCACGCTCCTTGTACCTGTAAAATAATATCCCTCGACGGGGTGAGCTAATGCTCAGTAGTGGAATCGCCCTAAGTGGGCTACTGCTCGCCCCTAAGTGCGCGGTGCAATGTTTCTAAAATAAACATACATTCAAGCAAATGCATGATCCTACTTGAATGTCTACGTGACCAACTCGGATCAGGAGTCCTCAGACTCTCTCACACTAAGCTAAGCCTCGTATGAAGTATTGTTTTTGTTTGTTTGTGGACAACCCTGGAGTAATGTGTATATCGATTGGGCAACTCCGGCCCGATTGATATTATTTGTGGACTACCCTCCGTGTATCAATTGTGCCATCTCCGACGATTGATATTTTTAATTTGGACTATCCTCGATAATTAACATTTTTTAGACAACCCTGCGAACCCCATTTTCTGCAGAGCTCATCTCATGCGCTCCTCCGATAGTCCTAGTGTGTTCCGATTGCATATGGAATGCATGTATGCCAATTCAATCTGATCTAATTCACATGTAAATATATAAACATGCATATATTTACAAAAGATTCAATTCACACAATCATGTCATATAAGTTCTCATTTCATCCATCAAAATTAGCTCACTTGAAATTTAATGATCAAATACGAGCAATTTTACTTGGTGCTCGACCCGAACATATTAATTCGAAAATTATTTTGAGGAACAACATTTAGAGAATAGTGAAACTCACATTTACTATTTGAAATTCACAAATCATCGGTTCATAGTGAACGGCGGGTTTCATAAACCATTTTGGCCCTAATACCGTCACAATACAATTCATTTCAAAAGTATGAATTTAGCACCCATACAGCCCCAGATAGTCATGATTTGTAAAAAATTTCTAAAAAATTTCCAACAGTCCAAATCCCAAGTTTTGGGGCCGTCAACTGACCCTTACGACCTCATTCGGCTCAAACATCGACAAAGTACTTAAGAAGGAATAAAACCAAGTGAGAAACCCTACCTCGAGTTTGAAGAAACTCCTAAATCAGGTACCCGCAGCGAAGCCCTGTTGGCGTGGAGGCGGTCTCTTTCTTGTCTGAAAGGCGCTTGACGGTCGGTTGTCGTAAATCTAGAGAGAAGTCAGAGATATTCTCTCTAAAAACCACCATTACCGACCCAGCTGGATCTATTTTTGAATTCAATTCAGTTTTTGCTTCTTTTAGTTGGAGAAGACAAGGCATGTACCTTATTTTTGTCGTTTTGTGACTTAATCCAAATTCAAAATGACCATTATGTCCCTCGATTTCCAGTTTGACATTGGCACTATCTCGGCCGTCCATTTTTCATTATTTCTCTGCTCTTACTTATGGAACGCTGAGTACATGTTATAACTTTCTTGACTTTTGTCGCATCGAAAATCGTTTTCACGGCGCGACAGTGATGCGCCGAAACGTGTAAATTAGACTATCTCTGAATTAGAAGCGAAATTTTAAGTGCTAGCCCCAGATTTGTGAGGCGATTGCGGTGAAATCTGTTTCATCATCCGAGATCATAGAGAATAAATTCCGGACTTTAACCTAAATTACAATTTTATGTCAGTACGATTTGCCATTTTCGAGAAATTGGAATTTCTCGAGTCTTGATAGGACTAAGGGAGTATGGATTTCATGACGGTTTTATGGTATTTGTGGGAATTAGGGTTTTAACTTCGGCGAAAGTTTCTAGATGTTGTGGTTGTTGTGGTGATGGCTGTGATGATTGGAACGAATTGGTTCATGTTTGTGAAGGGAGCCCGATAGTGACATGTTGAATGGTCTAATTTTGAAACCTAGTTGTGTGTTGTAGACGCTTGAATAACGTGCGGTGTGTGGAAATGATATTGATGCATGCTATTTGATGTATTAACATGGTTTTGCATGGAGTAGATTATATGTATAAATTATAATTGTCCATGGTTTTGTAAATGTTTCATGTAGTGCTCATTCATGCATGTAACATAAGGAAAATACGTGGCATCATGCATTTCATATGCAACGTAAGCGCCTCAAACGGGGTCGTTGACTGCAGTCGGCCGCGGAAACGCTCGTGAATGTCGGATGACCAGGCATTTCTCAAAATCGGGCAAAGTCTCCTTTGTGCGGGGGGAGCTACCAAATACAAAACACTGCATATACATCCCCAAACGATTACAATATATCAATATATCCAAATATATCCAATCACATGAGTAGCTACAGCCACTTGGGCTAAATGATACTCATAATACATACTAACTATGAATTCAACTATATATACCAAAATAGTTACAAAGATTTACAATATTTTACTCTTAAACAATACATATATTAAAAATTAGACATTTCAATACATGTATATATCACCAACCAAAGAAACCCACGGCAGGCTTTCTTCTAATCCTCAATCCCTAGAGACGAGTAGTCCCTCGCACGCTCCTGTGCACATAAATAATATCCCTCGGCGGGGGTGAGCTAATGCTCGATGAGTGGAATCATGTTTAATTAGATACTCTCCACCTAAGTGTAGTGCAATGTTCCAAAATAAACATACATTCAAGCAAATGCATGATCCTACTTGAATGTCTACATGACCAACTCAGATCCCGAGTCCTCACCGACTCCATCACACTAGCCTAAGCCTCGTATGAAAATTATTATTTTGTTAGTGGACAACCCTCCGATGTATATATATCAATTGGGCCGCTCCGATGATTGATATATTATTTGTTTGTTTGTGGACAACCCTCCGATGTGTATATATCAATTGGGCCGCTCCGACGATTGATATATTATTTGTTTGTGGACTACCCTCCGATGAATATCAATTGGGCGCTCAGACGATTGATATTTTTAATTTAATTTACCCTCGATAGTGTATTTTAGACAACCCTCCGAACCATTTTCTCTAGTCTCGTCTCATGCACTAACTCCTATAATCCTAGGATGATCCAGTGCATATGGAATGCATGTATGTAAATTCCAATACAGTCTAATTCACATGTAAATATATAAACATGCATATATTTACAAAAATTTAATTCACACAATCATGTCATGTAAATTAATTAATTCATACATCAAAATTAGCTCACTTGGGCTAATGATCAAACACGAAACAATTTAATTTAAATCGCTCGACCAAAGCACATATTTTCAAAAATATATTTTGAGAACTTTGTTTGAGAACGATAAAACCCTCGATTCTTGATGCATCCGAGACCTGAAATTTTTAGATTCAAGCCCGAGTGAACCGTATTTCTCGGCTGATCTCGGCCTCACACACATCACAACATGATTTAATATATAAATCATGACACAAACAACCCACACAGTCCACGCACACAGTCCATGAATTGTAAAAATGGCTCCAAAAATTATAACAATTTGGTCCCAAGGTTTGGGACCGTCAAAACGACCTCACGTGGCCTCCGACCAACTCAAGCATCAACATAGTTTGCTTAAGCAAGACTGGCTTAAGTAGGGAGAAGCCCTACCTCTCGGAGTTTGAGGAAACTCCTTAAATTTGGTACCCACGCGAAGCCCTCTCCGCGTAGAACAACTTTCCTTCTTGTCCCGAAGACTGCCGACGGTTGGATCGTTCAGAAAACTAGAGAGAAGGAAGACACTCTCTCTCTAAAAATGAGATCCAAGCTTCTAGTGCAAGACTCCCCTTTTTCCTCCCTCTCCACGTTTTCCTTTTTCCTTTTTCAATGTGGGAGACAACACTATTCACTTTTGTCTTTAGTGTCATTTAAACTTTTCCATTAATACCAACTATGTCCTTCTTTTCCCAGTTTTGACATTCGGCATTATCTCGACCATCCATTTTCATCTGTCTCATTCGTTGCCACTTATGGCATTTGAGTACGTGTTATATGTGACTTTCGTCGCATCGAAAAACATTCTGACACCCAAACCGTGATGCTACAAATGCAAACGTGTAGCACTCATTGTATCGAGAATTCTCTGAAATTTTAAATGCTAGCTAGATTTGCGAGGCGATTCAGCTAGGTGCAAATCCGTTTTGTCATCGAATCTAGAGAATAAAGTGCGGATTTTTAACGAAATTAACAATTTTGTAATCAAGTGGGATTTTACCCGCTTTTTCCCGAGAAATTGTTCTCGGGTCTTACATTCTCCCCTCTGTGAGAAAGGAATTTCGTCACGAAGTGCGGACAATCCTGATAACTCACATGCATATGCAACGTGCCTTTATTCCATGCATGTGCTTGATCATTTAAATCTTAAGAAGCTAAACCACGTACCTTCATCCCACTGAACAGAAGGGATAGGTGGCCCGTACGTGTCCTCACGCTCCCACGTGGACCCTCCATTCCATAGTGCCTCGCAGTGCCCTCACTAGCCTCACGATCTTGTAGCGAAACACGATCACTTCAGCATAACTTATTGCCTTGGTCACTCGAAGGTCCCGTCCGTGTCAACCTCAATCTTTCCCCGATCCGCCCACATGAGCTCGATCCCGGAGTATATTTCGAGCATGGAGGCGTGAAACACCTCGTGGACACGACATGCGGGGCGGTAATGCCGATGCCTTGATAGTTACTGCCTCTCGAGTATCTCTAAGGGTCCAGTGAACCCCTCGATAGCTTCAAGCAATGAACGACCCTCCCTGCTTAGGCATCACCTTCAGAAGGCGTGATCCCCGACCTCGAACTCTAAGAATTAGGCGTCGCACATCCGCATAACTCTTAGGCTGGCCGTGAAAAAACATTTGTTATGTCGAGAAGCTCACCTTCTCGGAGGTGTCTCTAATCAAATCAGGACCAGTGATGGAGCTCTCTCCCACCTCAGTCCAACATAATGGTGACCTGCATGGCCTCCCATATAGTACCTCATACGGTGCCATCTGTATACTCGCCTGATAATTGTTGTTGTAGGAAAATTCCACTAAGGGCAAATGCTCCTCCCAGCTGCCCTTATGATCCAGGACGCATGCTCGTAGCATGTCCTCTAATACATATAGTCTCTGGGGTGACCATCACATCTGAGGTGGAGCCGTTAATACTCCATAGTCGGTAGGTATTTAACGCAGCCTTTTGGAAACTCTTCCAAAAGTGCGCCGTAAACCTCGGTCCCCTATCCGTACTATGGATCTTTGGTACTCCATGTGGCGGGATTATCTCTGAGATATCTGGCCGGCCGGGGGCTCTCTCGGCGAAGAGTCATCCTCACGGCTAGAAAATGTGGGACTTAGTGAGCCGGTCCACTATCACCCATACCACGTCATGCTTCTGTTGTGGTAGCTTGAGTAGATCACAAAGTCCATCGTGGCGATGCTCACACTTCCACTGCGGCCACCTCGTGTTTGGCCGCCTCGCGGCCACGGTGCTGCAGCCTTAACTTTCTTTGGCAAATGAGGACATCATCGAACAAAGTCCCCTCGTGTCTCTTCATCCCTCAAATAGTATTGGCAATGAAGATCTGGTACATCTTCGGTACCACACGGATGCACATAGTAAGTAAAGGCAGTGAAACTCCACCCGAGGAAATCTCCTCTCCAATCAGTCATTGGAGAACCAGCATCAGTCCCTATCTTAAAGAAGACTACCATTTTACGTGAGAGCGGTCCGACCCTCATCACCGTGCACGACTATCTTCGATCCCGATGGATACTATCTCTGCGCTGCGGTGGGACTCAATCCGCTCCCGATCCCGCACTTGAAGCCCGGTGTAACCGCTAAACTCCCCAACGTGCGAGTGCGCTTTCGTTTGTGCGTAGCCAAAAACTATCCCACCGGTCTCGAGCATCGCCACTCCAGAAAGCTGTACTAGCTAACGCTCCTCGTGAACTTCGATTGAGTGCATCAGCCACCACATTTTTCTTATCAGTATGGTAATGCAAGTGAAATCATAATCACTAGGAACTCCGAATCCATCCGTTGCTCATATTGAGGTCCCGGCGCATGAAAATACTTAGGACTTTGTAGTGGGTGCACCTCGAACTCCTCGCCGTATAAGTAGTGGCGCCAAATCTTCAGGCGAGAACTACGCCCGCCAACTCCATGTCGGTGTGTGGAATTGAATTTTGCTCGTGATTCTTCAGGCGGCGAGAACCATAAGCTACATACCTCCCGGATTGCATCAAAACACATCCCGATCAGGCCCTCGAGACATCCTGATACCTTTGTGTATTTTATCCCCTGTCAGAACTATCAAGATGGGAGCTGATGATCTCCTCTTCAACTCACCGGAATGCCTCCTCGCCGGTCATCCCAATCAAACTTGACCTCGCCCAGGGTCGAGCTAGTCATAGGTCTTTGCTATCCTGGAGAAATCCTCGTAAGATCTCTGTAATACCCGGTAATCCCCGAGAGAAACTCGTATCTCGAAGATGACTTAGGCCTCTCCCAACTCATCCTTTGCCTCGACCTTCTGCGGGTCGGCCGAGCATACGATGCGACACCACGTGTCCAAAAATCACCTCAATAAGCTAGAACTTCGCACTTACTGAACTTGGCTGTCTGGTGATGGTCTCTGAACAAGCGTAAAATGATGCACTCCAAGTGATACTCATGTGCTCCGCACTCATTGGGGAGTAGATCAAGATGTCATCCACGAGGGCTTCACGATAAGCCCAGTCTAAATAGGGTTGAATATCTATGCATGAATCCGCGAATCTTTGGCGGCGCGTCGTCGATCGGGCATCCGCGTAAAGCTGCCAGTGCCTGCTTGGCGTCCTGTATTTGTCTTAGGGATATCTGTATCCTAACTCTCGAAGTGATGGTAACGGTCTGAAAGTTATCTTGATTAGACTGCGCTCCTCTCGTTGATCAAACAAATCGTCAATCCTCGGTAATGGGTACCGGTTCTTGATCGTAACCTGTTGTGTCGATAGTCAATACAATCAAAGGGTCTTGTCACTTCTTCTTCGCTAATAGAAACCGGAGCGCCCCATGAGTGAAGTGCTTTCGGTCTAATGAACCCCTTGTCCCGGTGGCTCCTGTGGCCCCGGATACGAGTTCACAACTCAGGCTGGTGCCATCTGTGCGAGGTCATGAGGATGGGTGAAGTACTAGGGTGTAACTCAATGCGAAGCCTGCGTCCGATGTGGAGGTAGTCCGGTGGCTCATGCGGAAAAACTCACATCCCTTGATGCAAGCCTCGGGAGTAGATAAGAGTGCGGTCTCACCTCGTCCTCGATCACCTCTGGGGGTAGGCTCGCTGGCCAACCAGCTAAGCGTCACGACACGGACTCGTATGCAGCTACAGAGGCCCGAAATGTCATGCTTGTCCCCACAACGAAATACCACGAAATGCAGATCTTCTGGCGTGTGGCGGTAACCCTCCTACACTCTGTCGATAACGACCACATGTAATTTGTCGGCCGTGCATCCCTTGGATGACATCGAACTCTGACATATCCATGATCCTCAGGTCCAGCTGTAGAAGTAGAGTTCTCGAGATCTCCATTCATGACCTCGACATATTATCCACCATTCTCGCCCACAATCACACAGGGGAGAACTCACATATAAAGGCTCCTCTAAGGTCTCAACCTTTAAGCCCAGCAGAATCCTGGCCCGATGAAGCAGCCTGAATGAATACGAAGCACCACTTAATCAAATAACCTCTGCTTTATGGTGAGATAAGCAGTACCACTATATAACTAGTGATCTGGCGGCTATTTGCGATTGTGGCAGTGTTTGCTTTTGGGCCACTGCAGATGTCACTGTTGGGCCCTCGTCTCTGCCTCTACCCATACTACGGCCTCGGGCACACTGTGAAAATGTGGGTGCTCGTGTAGCTCCACACAGCTGAGCCCAGCCTGGCATCTTGCGTGTCTTGTGGAAGGAAGAATCTTGTGTATCCTCTCTTTGTCTCTTCTTGTTGGGGCCTGACAGTATCCCAAAACACGGGATCTGTCTTTGGGGCAATCCGTCCTCATGTATCAAGGCTGGCCCATTGATGGTAGCGCTGTCTGTTACACGGCGGCAGCTCTCATCCCATCTGTCTGGCCGGCGATCTCATACGTCACGGCCCGGGATGGCAGTGACTCACGAGATCCTCCGCGAACGAGGCCCTACCCACGCCTCTTCCACTGACTGAAGGAAGACCAAGCGTGCCATAGCTGCCGCTAACGCACTCGCGTCTGGTGCTCCGAGCAGCCACTCTGTCCTCTCTATGGTACGGTGTCCCTGACCATGGAATCCGCTATCCGCGTGGCGAAGTCCTACAATCTGGCCCAGAATGGACAGCGATCCATTCTCGAATCTCTCACCTTGGCCGGATCGGGGTGGCTGCGTAATCATCATCCGTCGGGCTAACTGCGCGAATCTAGCCACGCAATTCATCACGATCATCGCCTCTGCTTTAGCTCTAGGAACTCACGGGCGCTACACATGCCTCATGATCTACGGGAAAATACTTACCCATGAAACTGACTCTGACTCTTGCCCCATGTCATAACCTCCTAAGAAGTCTCTAGAAGTCCTAACCCATCTCCACCATACTCGAGCCCTGCCCTCTGATTTGGAATCACTGACTAGCGATCTGGTAGTATGGATTGATCTCCACGACCTCCCGATGCGTTCTCGATCTGCATAAACCAATGGTCTGCCACCATCGGGTCTCCTCCCCCTGTGAATGTCGGAGGGTGGTGCGCTCTAAATCTCTGGAGGTTACTAGGTCCTCCCTGACTACCTGCTATGCTAGCCTGTGCGATAGTAGCCATTTTACCCAACACCTACGACCTCAACAAGGCTGTGATCCGATACGGGTGGGCGGTCGAATGTCGGTGGTGCTTGACCCGGTGCCGGGTGAGGGCGTCCTCGTCCTGGAGTCCTCTACTAGCTAGCCATCTACACAATTATGTATGGAAGTTAAATCTGTCTGATATCTCTGAGCATATGCGCCCAGGGGACACTAATCATACCCGCCATCGGTGTATACACACATTGTCCTTGCATTTTGTTTTTTAGGTGATGCAAGGCAATCAATTTTGCATTTAAAATATTGTTTTCAACAAAAATTTATTTGCGAAAATTTCATTTTTTTTTTTTCGAAAATTTTATATAATTGCAAGTTTAAAACTTAATGAAGTATCTCTGAGACATAAGCTGACCTCGAGAGATACTATTCCTGCACGAGGAAAAAAAAAATTTCACATACTACGTCAATGCATTTATAGTAAATGCAATATGAATATCTCATATATTAAATCACCCCCAAGAAAATTTTTAAAATTTTTGTCTTTTTTTTTATTTATTTTTATTTTTATTTTTTTTTATTTTTATTTTTTACCTATGAACAGTGTTCATGAAAAGTGTTCATGAGCGTGTTCAAGCGGTGACCTAAGCGATTACCTTTGTCACAAAGCGATGCGTACACGCGATCGCACACACCGAAAGCAAGGTCGGCGCACCTTTGCCAGCGCCCGGTGCCCGGTCGGTGGCGACGCTGCGCGCCGCGCCAACCCACGACGGTCGCGTAGCGCCTTTAGCGCCGCGGCCAGTAGCGCTCGGCGTGCGCGGTCGCGAGCATGGCGCGCGCCCGGTAAATGGCGTATCGCGACGCTCTTCCATCGTCCATCCCCCGGGCCGGAGTCGGCGACATCGTTCCCAAGTCGCGGCCTCTTGAGCGACAGCGGTCGAGGCGTCAATCCATGTCGCGACCTCCCGCCCGCTTAACCAAACTAATCAAGTGATCGGCGACCTCGAAAATGGGGTCGGCGACTTGGCCCAATAGGCGAATTAAGCGGCGTCAATTCCGTAGGCGACCTCCTTTCGACTAACAACGACCTGACTAGATTGGCGACTTCATTTCTAGGTCGCGACCTCTTGGAACAACACATGTAGCACAGAATTTTATGTCGCGACCTGGACTACGCCCGGTACGGGATTTCGGTCGCTGACGTGACATCCGGTCGACCTCCCACACTTGCTACCCGTAATCGCGGCGACCCCGAAAATGATGTCAGCGACCTCAAATCAGCTGCTAAAATCAGTCGTCCGGCTGAGACCTGCAACCCGGCTAGTCGCGACGCCACTTCACGATCGCAACCTCCGTCGACCAAACCCGGTCGCGACCCCTCAGGCCGATCATCGCGACCTCGGCCCAGTCTTTAACCCAGCGAACTCCCTTTTTTTTTTTTTCAAAGTCCTCCAGTAGCCTTCCATGCTACACCTAAAGATGCAGTAGCCTAACTCACTGCTATTTTCCTCTCACAATATAATTTGGGCAGTAGCCCATCCAGTTTGCACCAATTTTTTTTTTTCATTTCTTCATATCTGCTACTAGAAAAATACCAAAAAAAATTATATTCATTTTTTTTTTCATTTTCCATAACACCCTATTAAATTAATAAAAATCTATTTTATTCACTTTTCTTCAATTTTACAACTTGTAAAACCTTAGAAAATTATTTCCTTCACCCCTAAACCAAATAAATTTATGAAATTTATTTTCATTTCTTCTCTTTGTTCCAGTTTTATACATTGTAAAAATTCCAAAACTTTCCACACTTCATCCTATGCTATTAACCAAGCATATATGCACACAACAATTTATCAAATCACACCAAACACACCAAACATATGCATGCAGTGTCCTAGTTTTGTTCTGTGATTTCCTAGGTAATCTCATACCTAAACTCGACATCGAACTACACCTAGTGGTGATGTTCTTACACCTCAAAGACTATGGCCTAAGCCTAACTTCAAGCCCTAGGTGTACTGGATACCTAGTTTCATACTGCCGTGATGACCTAAACGGGGGGGTCCGTTGACTACCAACTCATGAATACTCGTGAATGCTCCATGACCAAGATTACGTAAAATCGGCGTAGTCTCCCGAAAATGGGAGCTACCCAAATACAAAACGACATGTTCGTCCCAAAATATTTAATATATCCAATATATCCAATATAACTAATCACATGAGAAGCCACTGGGGCCCACAAACGATAACACTATAATACATACTAACTATGACCAACTATAGGCCAATAGTTACAAGAGTTACAATATTTTCTAATTTAAACAATACATATATTAAAAATTAGACATTTCAATACATGTATATATCACCAACCAAAGCCACAACCCGGCTTTTCTAATCCTAATCCCTAGGACGAGCCGCCCCCCGCACGAGCCCCGCACCCATAAAATAATATCCTCGACGAGCTAATGCTCAATAGTGAATCGCCCGCGGCTACTCTCCACCTGGGCGCGCGTGCAATGTTCCAAATAAACATACATTCAAGCAAATGCATGATCCTACTCAATGTCTGGCGCGATCAACTCGTGATCCCGAGTCCTCACCGACTTCCATCACACTCTAAGCCTCGTGTATGAAAATTATTGTTTTGCTAGTGGACAACCCTCCGATGTATATATATCACTCGGGCCGCCGACGATTGATATATTATTTGTTTGACGGTGGACAACCCGATGTGGTTATATCAACTGGGCGTCCGCCACGACGATATTTTTAATTTGTGACTACCCTCCGATACCACATTTTTAGACAACCCTCCGAACCATTCTAGACTCCTGCCTCATGCACTCCAACTCCTATAATCCTAGGATGATCCAAAGGTATATGGAATGCATGTATGCCAATTCCATTACAATGACCCATATGTAAATATATAAACATGCATATATTCACAAAAAATTTAATTCACAATCATGTCATGTAAATTAATTAATTCATAACAAAATTAGCTCACTTCTAATGTGGATCAACACGAGCAATTTAATTTAAATCGCTTACCAAACACACATATTTTCACAAAATATATTTTGAGAACACGCTTCGGGGAATGCAGAAAACCTCTTGCCATCGTCTATCAAACTCAAATTTTCGTTCACTTGTGAACTCAGATTGCTCGGGCCGATCTCGGCCTCACACATCACAAACACGATTTATTATATAAATCATGACACAAACAGCCCATTAATACCACGCACACACCGTGAATTGCAAAATGGCCCCAAAATTATAACACCCGGCCCCAAGGTTTGATCGACCAAACGGCCCTCACTACTCAACCAACTCTACATCAACATAGTTCTTAAACAAAGACTAAACCCAAGTAGGAGAAACTCCTTACCCTCGAAGCCTGAGTGAACCCTTGCCCAGGTACGCCCACGCTAAGCTCCCTTCTCCACAGAGAACAAACTTTCCTTCTTGTCCCGAAGACTCCGCCTTCACTGCCGATCATTCGTAAAACTAGAGAGAGAAGGAAGACACTCTCTCTCTAAAAATGAGATCCAAGCTTCCAGTGCAAGACTCCCCTTTTTCCTCACTCTCCACTTTTTCCTTTTTCCTTTTTCAAGGTGGGAGACAACACTATTCACTTTTGTCTTTAGTGTCATTTAAACTTTTCCATTAATACCAACTATGTCCTTCTTTCCCTGCCTTTGACATTCGGCACTATCTCGCCATCCATTTCATCCTTTCTTACCCCACTACTGCGCACATGAGTACGTGTGTTATATGTGATCGCCGCATTGAAAACGCGCTTTATGGCACCCGAACCGCGGATGCCTCATAATAACGTGGCCAACTCCGATCGTCTCGAAATTTACTAAATTTTACGTATGAAGTAAGATTTCTTGTGAGACGATTCCAACGGTGCAACCTGTTTTGTGATTATCCAAGATCTAGAGAATAAATTACTTGATTTTTAACCTAAATTAACAATTTGTAATCTAAATTACAATTTTTCCCTTTTTCAGAATCGTAATTCTCTTTCTAAAGTCTTACATGCACAACACATCACGTCGCTCGGGTGTGGGTGCAGGTTTATTCACAAGTTATAAATGGGTCGTGAACTGGAAAAATGGGACAAAGTCCAAGCGTAGATATTCACGAGTGTAAAATGATCAAATGATAAATTACATGTTTTGCAGCAGTTTCAGGTAGATCCGCCCCCCCCCTCCCTCCCCCCCAAGGTAAAGTCCAAATGTTATTCATGCTAGGGACATGAATCCCGCGATGTAAGTTCGTGAAGATGTTGAAAAGGCGTATGCTGGCGCCTTGTTGTAAACCCGAAATTCGTGGGCCCACAAAAAAAAGAAAAAGAGAGGTAGAAAATCAGGTTTTGATAAATAAAATTGGTGGTCTCCACGCTTTACCATGGTGTCAAACACTTCATGACTGGGAGTTTTATTCACACTTGGCATTCCAAGTGTAGGAGTCAGGACTCAAGTCATGAGCATGAGGGGTTGCATCTCATGTATGATATACATTTCACATAATAGTAAATAATTGTGTGGAATGTGATTAATTGTTTATATGCTACTGCATATGCATTTAGGAGTAACCCTCGTAGGGAAAACTTTCTAATGGCTTTGCTCACCCCACGTGGGACCCTTTCAAAGTAATGGTATCTGTTCAGAGACGACACTACTAGAGGCCACTTTTGGAGAAGAAAGCCAAAATGTGGCTCGAAAATATTTTTGTAAATATGTATAAATCTCGTAAAAGGCATGAAACTATAAGAATATAGTTGATTATTTTCACGAGTACGGGATGGGCCAAGCCCCATGGCCATTTTATCATGCGGTGTCTCGTGATACGAGACGTATAGATTTTCCGTAGGTTGACGGAGTAGTCAAATGCACACCTGTCAGGGATACGCCAATATCATTTACTATTAACAAAATTTACATACATGCCACATGTTATTTAATTCACATCAATAATGATCAAAATTAGTCTACTTGAGCATCATAAATTCATGTCCAATGGCTATACAACATATAATTATTTATAGATATATAGCATCCACATCATGTTAACAATATATTTCATTACATGCATTAACATATTCACTCTCACAACCCAACAATTCATGCTAATATATAAAACATTTATATACTCAACATAATTAACTCACATAAACTCATGTTATTCAAATCAAACCAATAACACCAAAATTACTCACATGGGCTAATTAACCAATCAAGTAATTCATTTTGAATCACCCAAACACAATAAAATCACACGAATATTATATCGGGAATGCAAGAAACCTCAGTTGGCATCACACGTCACATCTAGTGATCTTCTTCTGCCTCAAGTATTTTGAGACTCAAACATGGCTAATTCAAGTTTCCCCGTAAAGATCCCTAACCATTCATACGCCCAAATTAAAGAATAACACAAGTAGGAGAAGACCCCTACCTCTTGAAGGTTTGAACTCCACAAAATCTGTCCACCTGTCCCACGCTGGTGGTAGAATGCCTGCTCTGGCCCGGCGTTTTTCAACCAATGGTCCGAACGACGGAAATCTAAAGATATATTCTTTCTCTCTAAAACCCCAAATCTAGCCCACCCGCCGCTTTGCTTTGTTTGGCTTTTCAAATGGAGAAGATAACTATTTGCTCTTTTGTCTTATACTCATTTAAACATTTCATTAATTCCACCCTTGTCCCTTCATCTTGATTTTTGACACATGGCTTAATCTAAGCCATTCATCTCCATCCTCTCTCTAATAATGTAACATGTGTCACATGAATACATATAATAGGTGACTTTTGTCACATCACATGTCTCTCAAAAGCCATTTTACTTCAAGACCCACTCAAAGGCTCCTCAAAAACGGAAATTATGGCCGTTTCAGAATTGACGTAATGGATCGTAGTGCCGAGAATCTCACTGCGATCACTTACGGGTACCCTTCAGTGGAGCCACCAGGATACACCACTTTTCACCTAGCCTTCCCCCACATCCCGGCACCTGGAAGAGAATGGGAAGAGTCTGCACCAACCGAGCTACTAGCTCATGGTACCCAGATGCTTCCATCGACCTCAAAGACCCCAGTCCCGGTTCGACCCTAGGGAGGCGAAAGGAACTCGTGGGAATGAGTGATATCCCCAGAGTGGGACCCACCCGAAGGGTACCCATGAGGTGGTCACGAAGGGTGGGGTCTCACACAAGTTCTCAGATAAATCAGAATAAATACAATTGTAAATTAACTATATTTGTGTATAAAATTTATACTGCTGTATGGATGTGCGGCCCTACCGGGCCGCTTTTTACATACGTACGTGCAGCTTCGCCGACGTGAGACACGTGATCGCTGGTTAGGTAGTCAACCCGACCCCGGTTTCGGGCGCCACAAGGTGGTAGATCCGACACGTGTCGGGCTTCTCAAAGAATGCGTCGCAAATCTCTCTTGGATTTTTCCAAATTTCACATGCTTTCATAGCTCAATTCTCCTAATTGATTCGACATTTTCTCGCACGAGAAATGCGGACCACTCATGCAAGAAGAGTCATCTTGGCCCATCTTATACAAAGGCCCAGATGTTAAGGGTTTAAAATAAAGTCCTATCCCGCCTTCATTTCTCCAAGCTCAACCCGCCCGACCGACATATTAAAAACCTCTATATATGACTTTAAAAACATTTTATATGTGTATGGGCTCATGAGACATTTAGAAAAAAAAGTATTATCATGGATTAAGATTGTGCACCATTGTTCTAAGTACTTGAACATAAAAATATAATCGAACTATCACACCTGCTTTAATTTATTAAGACCAAAACCGATAATTTAAAATATGTAAAATCAATAAAATAGGTTCAATTCCATTTATAGATAATAACCTAATGAATAATTTAACTTGATTGGACTCACATTCGTTTGAAAAACGAATAAAAATTAAAATTGCAATATAAAATATAAAAAATATAAAAATAAAACTAATATATATTTAATGTTGCAAAACCGCAATTTTCACTAACCTTATTAATAAAATTATAAAATATAATATAAAACTAATAACGGATATATTGGAAAAAGAAGCTATAATTATTATTTTTTTTAAAAACAATTATAAGTCTAATTAATTTAAATGAAATATAAGATTTATCATAATGTTTAAAAAACTTTTAAAAATATATAATTCTTCTAAATATTTATGAAGCTAAAAATCAAAATAAATATTTTTAAAATAGCTAAAGAAAAACAAATATTCCAAAATTACGTATTAAATTATCAAAAATAAACATTTAAAAAACATAATATTAATAAAAGACTTAAACACTTCCTTAAAATTATCTAAATTAATTTTTTTTTGAATAAATTATCCAAATTTGATCCTTCAAATTTTAAAAATTATCCACAAATTTATAAAAAATTAATTTTATCCCGTTCCAAAATCCAATCATAAAATAGAAAACTTTAAAACATAAATATTTATTCTCGAAGTTTTTGGTTTGCTATTTTTAAATTTTGAAAGTAAAATCGACAATCGAAACCTATTTCCTCGGTTTTAAAATTTTAAAATAATAATTTAAAATATTTCAATATATATTTGTAACTGGAGAGAAAAAGTTTGAGAGTATAAAAGGACTGATCCCCACATCTATCATCTGTCTGTCTCTTTGAAACAAATAACATAACCCATAATATAATATCTTTTACCCCTTTTTTTTTTCTTTTCTTTTCTCTAACACCTTCCTTTCGGTCAAAACCAAAGTCTGACCCAGATCTATCAAATCACAACAAAAACTCTTCCAATCAAAAAATTTTTTTGAAGTAATAAATGGGCTGATTCGAGTAATCCACCTGTTTTATCTTTTAAGTAAAAGATCTACAATATATTGATATAATAAAAATTTAATTCCTAAAAAATATATATATATAATAAGCCTCCTTCTTGACCACCGACTTTCCGGGTGTCCTAAGTTCCATATTAAATAAAAAAAAAAAAAGGAATTGGTTTAAAGGGATAAAAATAAAAAGTTATTTATGAAACTAACTTCTTATTTTTATAACTTTAAAATATCTTCATTTTAGATAAAATTATCTTTAAATATATTAAACCAAAAAAAAATATTTACAAATATAATCCCATTATATATCTGGGATGAATCCATCACTAAATTAACATTTGAACAAACTTGAAGAGTTAAATCTAAATTGTAATGTATTAATAATAACTATTTTAATTTTGACTTAACATGATTAAGAGATGGAACAAATGTTAAATGGGGTTAATATGCAAAATAACTTCCAATTTCAAGGTTTTATTTTATGTTATGTTATTTTCCCTTTTAAAATGAATTAAAATAAATGTAATAGTTCTTTAAATAATAAATATAAATACTAGATTTAACTCATTTTTTTTTCCTTTATTTTCTTTTCCTTTCCATTTTTCCCAAAATTTTCAACCAAACACGTATAAAGCATCTAGATTAGTGCAAGTAGCATCTATTATCTAAGTTGAATGTGATGTACATTATTTCTACAGAGTCTATTAGCCTCATTGTACAATAATATATTCTTTCTATCTTTATCGGATCTCCTCAATAATACATGCATGGTATATTTGGATTTTGGATGGCATTGTCCTTCTAATCTACTTGTTATCATTTTCTTTCTTTCTTTCTTAAGTGTCCTTTTTCCCTCAAAAACAAACAGAAGGAGACACACATGGGGCAAGGAAATAGCACCATCCTTTGGGACTATCTTCAACTAATAGGAGAGACTTTATATATAATTCAAAGGAGAAATATTCATCATTGACCAAATTTAGTAACAAGGCACTACAAGAGACGTATGTTGATGTCGTCTAAAAAGTCACTACTACAAAAACAATTTGTTATGGCATGTAACTCATATTAAGAGTAAAAGGGGGTAAATACCGGAGCGGGGCTAAGCCCTGTAGTATGATATGATATATTCAGGTTATAGGGGTATTTTTGTAATTTGATAATATCTAGAGTTACTATAAATACGAGGTGTAATCCTATTTTAATGATAGTAAAATTTTGAGCCAACGTTTCCGTGGATATAGGTACATTATTGAACCACGTAAAATCATGTATTGTGTTCTTTTTTAAATGACATCGTATGACTTAAAGTTTATAAAGGTAATACATCGTATAAAAAAATATTTAATAAGGAATGTTAGTTTTAGGTTTATGATGTCATTTTATGAAAAGTGAAACCATATGAAATTAAAACAAAAATTGTGTTGGAGTAGTTAGATGGCACTAATTTTATATTATGGTGTCATTTTTTGAAAATTGTTATCATATTCAATATATATATATATTTTTTAAAGATTTATGGTGTCATTTTTTAAATTTTATAAATCAATGGTCATTTTATTATATATGCTAATTAGGAACATAATGTAAAAAGTTATTTATTTTTGCATATCACTGATAAATGAAAATTTATTGTATAACCCGAACAATCACCTTCTTCCATCTTTTCTTGCATCTATAAACCCATGAAAGTTTTTTTATAAAGTATAATCACAAAAAAATAATATAAAAGAGGATTTCTTTGATATTTCTAATAAAGAAATTTAATTTATCCAATAAATAAGTTCATTTTTATCTAAAAAATAAAGTAAAATTTTTTATGTATAATAATAAAATTTATATCTTAGTCATTTCTATATAAGTAATTATAGAGAATAACGTTTTAATATATTTTGTTTAGATAATTTTGGAATAGAGTGATTTATTATATTTTTTTTTCTTTTAAATAATAATTCTTTTTCATCTTTAATTGTTCAATTGTTTAAGAAAATAAAGTTTTTAGGTAACTTTGAAATAATTGGAAATAATAATTCATAGAGTAATATTTATAAACAATTGAAAATTTCCTAAAATCTTTCCAAATAAATTATAGAGAAGAATATTTTAATATATTTTGTTTAGATAATTTTGGAATAAATTAATTTATTATTTTTTAAATAAAAATATTATAGTTAATTTTTATATAAGTAATTATAGCTAGAAGCATATTTTAATATATTTCTTGAGCTGATAATTTTGGAATAAAGTATTTACTTTATTTTTTAAAATGGATAGGAGTTTTTGTTTAATTGCTCAATTATTTTAGAAATAAATTTTTTAGGTTGTAATATTTATAAATACTTAAAAAAACTTGTCCAAAATAAATGATAGAGAATAATATTTTAATATATTTTGTTTAGATAATTTTATAATAAATAATTTATTATTATAATTTTGGATAATTTATGGGTTAATCTGTGATGCCCCAAAACTAAACCGTGACTACCCGTCACCCGCTGAATACAAGTGGAGGTCGGGTTACCCACGCTACTCAAAAATCCCACAGAGTCTCCTTTGTACTGGGAGTCTACCCAATTAAAATACTCAGACAAACCCTGTCCCAAGCAATCCAATATATTCAATATATCCAAGAGATCAAATCACATGAGTAATACGCCACTTGGGCCCACAACGATACTCATAATACATACTAACTATGAATTCAACCATATACCTAATAGTTACAGAGTTCAAATGTTTTACTTCTTTATACAACATATATTAAAATTTGGGAAAAAATTCTAATACATGTAGATATCGCTGCCGTGCCACAATCCGGCTTTTCTTCTTAATCCACGGTCTCTAGAATGAGCCTTCTCCTCGGTACCCCCGTACCCGTGAAAAGGGGGATCCCACTTGTGAGCTAAAGCTCAATAGAGAATCGCCCCAACGGCTACTTCACCACCTAAGTGCAAAGGCAATGTTCCAATTTAAACAAACATTCAAGCAAATGCATGATCCACGGAATGTCTACATGACCAACTCCGTATCCTGAGTCTCACTTGTTCTCTCATACCGCTAAGCCTCAGGAGTGAGAATTATCATTTTATTAGTGGGCAACCCTCCTATGAATATATCAATCGCAAAGCCTTCCACTACCAGACAGTACGCCACCAACAGTGATCTCCGGCGTCACATTGGTCGCCGCCCCACGCTGATGAGAATGAAGTTTGATCGCCCGGCTATTATATATCAACCGTCGCCCATCGCCAGATATACTATCAGTTGGCTACCTCCTGATACTAATACATTTTGCACAACCTCTGAACCATTAATATTTGTGGACTTATTCTCAACCTTTTCTTCTAGATCTGTCTATGCACTTAACTCTATAATCCAAAGATAAAATCTGTGGAAGGTATATGGGACGCATGTGCTAATTCCAATACAAGCCTAATTCACATGTAAATATATAAAACATTCATATATTTACAAAACAACCAATTCACACAATCATGTTACAAATTAATTACACACATCAAAGCAGCCTCACTGGGCTAATGATCATACACGAGTAATTTAATTTAAATCACTTCGACTCAACACATATTTTCACAAAATATACATTTTTAGAACACTATTCCGTGGGGGAATAGTGAAATCTCAAGTATCGTCCCGGAAAATCACAAAAACACTCCGCTCACTTAGTGAACCCGAAGTAATCCACGCCATTCCCGCCCAATGCATGTACCAAGCAAACATTTAATGCACAAGATAACACTAATCACACCCAACAGCTCCCTAACATCGCAAGGAGCAGTCACGCCGGCCTCCATTTTTCTCTTTCAAAATTCCACGCCTCGGGTCTCATGTTTCAGATCATCATGTGGCCCGTTCCCTAGCTTTTCATATCTTAATACATGATTTAAATCATAAATTTTTAGAATTAAAACACCCAACAGCCCCTTTAACAGCCACTGCTTTAAATATTGGGTTTCACAATTCAACTCTCCGGGTCCCAAGCCAGGACCGACCAAACGGCTCTCACGCCTCAAACCAACCGAAACATGGAAAAACCCTTAAAATGGGAATAAAACGCAAAGTAGGAGGTAAATCCTACCTCTTGAGTTGTCAAAAACTCGCAAACCCGGGTCCACGCTGCAGCCCGCTCTCGCATAGAACGCTTCCTTCGCCCGCCTCTAAACTAACTGAACCGATCGCTAAGTATTTCCTAGAGAGAAGTCGAGACTCTCTCTCTAGAATCACCATTTTCGCCTCTCACGCCTACCATCTCCACCGACCCTTACTGCCCCTTGCCTTTTTGAAGAAGATGAGTCATGTTTGCTATTTTGTCATTTAGTCACTTAAGATTTAGTTAATGACCTTTATGTCCTTCTTACTGTAATCGATATTCGCACTACCGCCGTCCATTTTTCACTTTACTTACCATACCACTTGTGCCATGAGTACATGCTGGCGGCGCTTTCGTCATCGAACCGACACTTGACCAAACGCCGATGCCTCGAAAAACATGCCAACTCCGACTGTCTCAACAAATTGCGAAATTTTACGTGCTAGCTAGATTTCTCGAGATGATTCCAATGGTGCAATCCGTTTTGTCATCTGAGATCTAGAGAATTAATTACGGACTTTTAACCGTAATTATAATTTTGTAATCAAAATTACGATTTTGCTCCTTATTCCAAATTGAATTTCGGGTCTCATATAATCAAATCTGCTATCTTTCTACAAAGGTTAAAAAGACATGATATTCATATTGCCAACATAAATCCGCGTTTGCAGGTGAGTTGGTAGTTTAATATGATATTAGAGCTTGATTTAGTATGAGGTCTGGGTTCAAACTTTTATTTGCAATTTGAATCCTCATTTGAATATTTGAAAGTTCAGGACTTTGTTTGGTCTGTTTGACTCATCATGTACGGGTGTGGGGTCACACGTGAGTGTGGGTGTTAAAAGATATAATATTCATATTAATTTGAATAATGTATCACCAACACTTCCAAATGGACCCTGTATGGTGTAAGTAGATACGGTGAAGCTATGTTGTTCTGAAACCTTCTATTTATAGTGACTTATTATAACGTTTCCATTTTTCTCAGAGGGGTTTTCTTTATACTGGGGGAGAGAACAACAACAACCGCAAATCACTCTAATCGGCTTTAAGAACTATAAATTCAGTAGCAATCTTCTTTATGGTCATTTACCGTATCTAATAACTATCTCCAACTGTAGAATCATCGCGGTCAAACGCTTCAGAACTTCCAGAATGCGGTTCACCCCTTTCATTCCTTTTCGTGTTGTCAGCTAAAGTAACGCTAGCTTTCGCTTTATCGAGCACATATATCGATTTACGAACCTCTCAGATAGTTCCTTGAAGGAGGTGACAGGAGAAGACAAGCCATGAAACCATGACAATGCTGGTCCTCCCAAGCTGGAGGGAAAAACCTTACACAACAATGAGAACTTACCATTTTGCAAGGTCATAACTTGATGGGAATGAATTCAAAATGAGTGATTCTGTCTAGGGTTTCCTAATATATATATATATATATATATATATATATATATATATATATATATATATATATATATATATATATATGTCTCCATACCGCTGTTAAAATATCTATTTCCGACTGATATTATATCAAGATTTCAGATTTTAATGGATTATAACGGAGATATATCAGAGATACTTTTTTACATGAATACTCCATGTATCAAAATTAATAAAAATACTTGAAATTCATGGAAATACTTTATATAAAAGTGTAAGAATGACATTAATAATGAAATATAGACATTAATATTATCATGCAGTGGTCTTTTCACCACCAAATGAAGATCGATGTGGCTCTTTTGCAACATTTGACGAAGGGATTTTATCTTAGTGAAGATAATATTCATACCAAGACATAGTGTTCCGATAATATTGATTATAGGATCGAACATGTCATACTAAATGTATTGACTTCAGACTCCACAACCTTCCATGGATAGGAAATTCAAGATTCAATTCACATACTTAATTGAAATCCCACGTATTTGATATGGAGTTTGGAATAGCATTTCAGTAAAATCGCTTGAGAGATAATGAATAAGTTTGATATGAAAAACAAATGATTTTAAGGGTTATTTATAGATTTTCGGAGTCAAACTAGCAGTTTTTTGGTCAAAAACCCTTTAAAAATGAATTTTTGCCGTTGGATTTGATTTTGAATCAAATATGACCGTTAGATCTTGATCTAACATTTATAAATCAATTATGACCGTTAGATCAAGTCAAAGATTCAAAATCCACCGTTAGATAAAAATACAGTCAAAGTGAAATCAAAGGGGGATTGAAACAATTTTTTTATTTTCATTAAAGCAACAATTCGACTTTATGAAATAATAATCTTATTTAATTTGTATATCCTCTTAATTTTTAATATATAATTATCTCTTATTATTTTTTAAAATAAAATTGTAAATTTCAGAAATTAATTAATTAAAAATAAACATTTTTGTATTTATTACAAGACGTAGTATAAAATTATTCACAATTTGTTGGTTAATCATTTAGTACACTTACTATAACCCCTTCAAGTGACCTAAGTCAAGCACGGCATAAAGAGGGGCCTCATGGGTATCCTTACACTCTCATGAGAGAATCCTAATGGAAGCAAGGCAATGCTAAGGACTGAACGTGGATCAGAAGGCAAAGCAAATGGGGTTTAGAAGCACTAATGACAATGTATACACTATATAGATCGATTGTCAGAATGGGGCACACAAAGCCCTGTGGGTACATCAATGGGGATCATGGGCGAATGCCATGGTCTAACAAGCGCTTTGACAATGTATGGTAATGCAAGGTGAGTGGTATGGCAGAGTCCCATAGTACAGTCCAATGATAATGGCTGTAGTGCATGATCCGGCTGAGCTACGGCTGATGCATGACAATGTATGGCATGACGTCATGGAATGACTGAAGTAAAACCGTGGGCTTCGACCGAAGGAACACTGCTACCGTGGGCATGCACCAGTTCCTAATAGGTGGAGTTTGAATAAAGAGGTACAAGTGAGAGCCATGATTTGAAATGGGAGCGCATCTGGGGTTTAAACCATAATTCAAATCGTAAAGCCGTAAATTCAAAAAAGAGAGCCGGACTTCGAATTCAAATTTAAAAGGGAAGAGGCACTCATTAGGAAGAGATACCTTAGTCTATAAAAGGGCAATGTCTCTAATGTATGAAGGTTAGAAAATTCAAGGGGAATCCTTTGTATTTGTAATTGTGGTTGTAAAAGTCTTGTATTTGGCAAGCTGCTTTGCACGCTGTGCTGAGTTTCAGAAGGCGTTGGATATTATTATACGAAGTTGGGATTGGTGTCTCAAAAAAGAAAAGTCCTATATAGTTTGCTTAGTGAGACATTGTTTAGAATGTTGGCTGAGTTCGAAAACTTAGCACCGCATTAATATGAGAAAACATGATTAGTTTTGGTGTGGATGAACTACTATAGTGCAATAGGAATTAAGTACAGTTTAATAATTTATATAAAAGCCAATAAATGTTGTTTCTTTGTGAATATATTTAATTATAAAAACAATTTTAAAGAATAACAATAAAATATTATTAAAATATTGAAAATAAAATATTAAAAATAATTTCTCGAGTCCATCAGATAATTATACACAATTTAAAAATTTTAAATTATTTGGTAAATGAGACTTGATTCAAGAAAAAGGTATTAGCTAGTTTCATAAGAATATAATATTGGTAATTTTTGTAATGTAAATGAATGATATAACAAAAGTTTTAAAATTATTTTATTATTAGTCTAGGCTTAAATTATTTTACAAAAATAAATAAAAATTAGATTGAAGGGCTGCCATAAGGTTGTCCTCGATGTCCTCATACTGAAAGCTTATTAAAAGGACCACAAGACAAGAAATTCTATCACCTTAACATGCTTGGCATTCTCAGCTTCTAGTCGAACTCTGAGACCATTAGTTAAGATATGAGACACTCCCAAATCCATCTCACCATATATCTGATGGTTTTAAAGACATATCTAAACCCTATAATGTCATCTCCATTATATAAAACAATTTTGATAAATCCATGGGTGGCTAATTTGAGCACAACTTCAACTAATTCTTATGGACCGTGAAGTTAATAACGAGGTAAATCCACTAATGGTCCTAAACGAGCTCAAATTGATGACTATCGAGAGCAAAACACAAAGATCTAATTTAACCGATATACCAAAATAATTGCAATTCATTTTTATTTTTAATATATAAAAATAAAATAATAAAACATTTTATAAATCATATAAGTTTATAAAATTATTATATTTTTTGAAGTATCTATGAAATAAAAATAATAATTGATTTAATGTAATTACAAAATTATATGAAAATTATTTTTAAAATTACAAAATAGTTAATGGGATAGGAAAACATGAGTCCAGAACCCGCCCAATCCGGACCCTTTTTTTATGGACTGACTTTTTTAATGGGATGAAGATGAAAAATTATTTTAAATAAACAAAATCTTCAACAGACATGTCTTTTTTTTTTTTTTTTTTTGTGCCATGCTATAAACATTGTTTTTAAAAAACACATTATTTTTGTAAAAAAATTTCAATTAAGTTAGATTATATTTTTAAAAATAGAAAATTGTTTTTGAATTTCCAATAATGGTTTGGATGGTTTTATTAAAAGACCTTTTGAAAGCTTAATATAATAATTTTACCCTCCATCAAAGTTTGATATGATTTTGATAAAAATATCATTTTTATTATATTGCAAAAATAACCTATCAAGATAATGTAAATATATAAATAAAAAAGGTATTTTTGTCCAAAACAAATTATTTTAAAAATAAAAGGGAAAAGTAACAAATATTGAATTATTTGATATATTTCAACCAAATATTTCTAATAGTTTCTGAAAAGGGCTTAACTTGCCAAAAAAACTTAAAAGTTTCGTAATTTTTGATTTTCGCTAATATCAGTCAGGTTTTTGTTTTATCTTTTTTGTTGGGTTTTACTTAGTTTCAGACGTAACAATGCACATGAAATAAAAATTATGGAAGTTAGTCGGCAGTCAAACTATTAACCAAAGTAGGTGCTTAATGCCGATGAAACCGCGGACAATGGCAAATTGTTCGCCGGAAATGCCGCTAACGCCAAAGAGCGCAATGGACGGAAAGAGGTCAGCAATGGTTAGCGCAAAGTGGAGCAAACTGAAAGCAAACGACACTTGAAAATAATTAGTTAATGGATAGGAAAGCATGAGTCCAGGAACCCGCCCAATCCGGACCCTTTTTTTATGGAATGATTTTTTTAATGGAATAAAGATGAAAATTATTTTAAATAAACAAAATCTTCTACCCTTTTTTTGTTTGAAACATGCTATAAACATTGTTTTTAAAAAGCACATTATTTTTGTAAAAAAATTTCAATTAACTTAGATTATATTTTTAAAAATAGAAAATTGGTTTTGAATTTCCACAATAGTTTGGATGACTTGCCATGCTTAATATCACAAACCCACCCTCCATCAAAGTTTGGTATGATTGATAAAATATTTTTATTATATTGCAAAAAATAACTCTATCAAGATAATGTAAATATATAACAAAAAAGTATTTTTGTCCAAAAAATTGTATTATTTAAAAACAGAAAAGTCACAAATATTGAATTATTTGATATATTTCAACAAAATGTTTCTAATAGTTTCTGAAAAGGGCTTAATTTCCCAAAAACACTTAAAAGTTTCCACTTTTGATTTTCACACATTAGGTTATTTTTGTTTTATTTTTTGTTGGGTTTTACGAGTTTTAGACGGGAATAATGCGTATGAAATAAAAAATTATGAAGTTAGTTTGCAGGCCAAACTATTAACCGCTTACCGTTGCCGCTCAGGATAACGAAAATTGTTCGCCGGAATGCCGCTAACGCGCAGCTTGCAAAATGGAATTTTGAAAGGCCGCTAATGTGGTTACAAGTGCGGAGCAGCGCCGCTACCCAATGCAAATGCTAAATGGCGGTAAGCAAAGGCCACTCCTATGGTTAGCGGTAATTGGCCCTCCAAAAGCCATTACGCAGCGGCTTCTTCAGAACCATTTTGTGGTGAGTTGCATATTGGAAAGGTCAAGGTTAGAGGATGATCCGTGCAAAGATTTCGATTAGGCCTAAGAATTGGAAAAGGAAGAAGTAATTGTTGACAGCCATTAGAAGAAAATAAAGGTTTGAAGGCTGGTCTCAAACAGAGGAAGAAGTGATCCTCCCGCTTTAATACCATAAAACACATTAAAGAATAATAACCCTGCTTATTGTCCGAGGATATATATTTATACTAAGATCAATAATAGTTACCCATTTCAAAATCACCCAAGTATGGGCAGTTTTCTACAATCAAGAGATGTATACAATTCTCACTAAATATAAGAAAAGGAAACTAAATGAATGATATTTTCCCTCTAATAATAATAATAATTTAAAACATGTTTCTAGTTAGAAAACCCTTCAACAACTCATCAGTTCAGTATAGCCTTCAATCAATTCCAAAGACTTGCATTTCCAAAGGATTTTGTAAGTTCAAGGACTACGGTCGCCTCCCATCGAGGCTGCAGATTATACTGCATGTATAAGTATAACATCCGGATAACACACTTCTAAGAAGATAACCCCAAAAAAATGGCTTCATAATCATCCATGCATAGTACTCAGATCTGTTCTAATATGAAAAAGAGAAGTTCATGAGAATGGAAGATATCAATTATATTAATAATTCAGAGTAATCGACATGCAAAGTGCTACAAATCCTTCAAATCTCCTGTTTTTTTTTTTCTCGTTTAATGAACTGAACCATGCCATACAACATTTCCTTCCCAATCCCATTTTTACATGCTTGGCATGCTAAATTTGGGAACAAAATAGTAGTCTGTGCTTGAGGTGAAGCACTGCCTAAACATATTGCATGCTCCATGGAACTTGGCATGCAGTGAGCTCAAAATTGCAAACCAAGAACCGCAACCCGAGGAACATCTTGAGAGCTTGTGTTCGGGGAGATTGAATCACAACATATTATACAAATAAAAGAATGGATATTCGTGATAAGATGATACTTTATGTTCTTTTCTTGTTTTTTCCTCATTTTCAAGGTAAATCAAGTTTGCATTTGCAATCCTGTGGGGAACTCCTAACTTTCAAAAACCGAAATATGAAGATATAGTTTAGAAGAGAAAGGAAAGGAAAAGAGGGGAAAGGAACCTGGAAATTGAGAGAAAACTGAAAAAAAAAAAAAAGACAACATCAATTCTATCAACTCAGACGACTGAAATGGTGAACAAGCTCACTAAAGGTGTTTAGGACATCGGTTAAAGCCGAGAAACCCAACCCTCATCAAATCAACTTTTTCCCTCAACATGGTCACAAAAGAGTTTCTTGAAATGGATTTCCAAACATTGATTTTGGCTTTTCTTCTCTTGGGTTTGCTCTGCTCTTAATCTGATCTTTACTCCAAAGAAACCCGAGCTCATTTAGCATTCTCGCCTATTATGACTTTAATTTGCAAATGGAGTAAACACTAACAATATAAATCCACATTGGCATGCTCTCATTGATGTCTTCCGGTGATCATTGTAATTAAAATTGGTACATCACGATGCTTAATCAGAATCCATCACATACTTCGATTTCACAACTCCGTCTCCAAGCCGCAAGATTGTCTCGTTTCTTTCTCCTCAAACAAACTAACCCGAAATTAGCCTTTCCACAATGTAAAGATGAGTCTAAGCTCAAGCACCTTTTTTTTTTTTTTTTTTGACAAGTATGAATGTCACAATCTTATGAGCAGAACAACCCGAAATCAAGATCATATAAATAAAAAAGTTTATCATAATTTTATCTTAACGACGAAGCTTTATTCACCGTCATGGCTTTTCTCCTCTATGTGCATTGAGATTCCTGACTAATAGAATGAAATCGCATAATTTTAGTGCGTAAAAGTTTACAAGAGACTCAAAGTAAGTCGGAAGTTCTTCACCTAGCTTTGAATTCTAAGTCCCGCCCTTCCTTTTTCTCCGACATTCAAACTCATACCGGCTTGAAACTCAAACAAGCAACAAAAACAAAGTGAAAGATAGAAACGCAAAAAGTCCTAACATTCCGCCCCTCATTTATTCGTGAAGAAGTACTCCACCTCATACTTACACTATTATAATGAGGAACCCTTGGAGAATAGCCGGTGAACTTTGTCCTTACTTCCCGGGCCTTGTACACCCATTAATATGTGATGTATCTGCAGAGAAAAAGAAGCTTGTTATTAAGTTATTGATCGCATAAAGAAAGCAACAATCGCATAAACGAATCGAACGTTTGCTACATTTTCTTAATGGAGTGAGAGAGCCAAATGTATCTAGTGTATGTTTGAGCTCACCTGAGTTGAGTTCTTTAGCTGTGCATCGACCGATGTTGGTATCCATGCATGTATGCTTCGTAACTTCACATGTCCGTGGTTATCAGGAGGCATGAATCTCGTAACAACAGGAATTAATTCAGCCACAAGTATACAACTTTTCGCGCGCTTTTAGAAGAGAGATTTCGCCACGCTATAACAACCAAAGTGGCTGACCCTTTAAGGCTGTGACTGTGTGAGTTCTGCATCAAACAAAGCACGTACCTAAATCAATGGTCAAAAGAAGAGGCGATATGTTTCATTTTATAGCTCTAAAAGGTGTAAGGAATTGGACCTGATCCCGTATGTGGTATTTTGAACTGAGGAGGTTGGCTATCACTATCCCAATGAAGCTATCATCCGAGTTGCATAATATCCCCTACCTACATCCTAGCCAAGCCAAAGAGTCCACTAAAGAATTCGTGTTATCAATACTACACAGATATGCCCAAGTCCACAAATTGATCAAGAAGTTAAATAAGAACATTTTAGTAAATACTACCCTTGGATAAGGACCTCAAGATTTCGAAAACGAAAAAATTCAATCTTATCAGATATGGCAAACTTAACCCAAAAAAAAACACAAATGGATTATTTCTGTGCAAATAATGAAAAATGAATAAATTTTCCGTAAAACAACTTGATAAAGGACTTCTATCCTGCAACCCGGGGCCTTGAGCTCACTTAAAAAACACCATTCTGCTAATACACAATATTAATATGCAATTTCAAATAACAAATCATGAGACTTGATGATTATTTTTTAATGATTTCAAGGATCTTACATTGGTGTATAGTGAATACAGAGCACCCCCATCCAACCCTTTTGGTAATTTTTCCTTCACAATAACACAGGTGCATCTACCTATGTCCAAAGGCAAAGGCCTACACAGCAAGGACCTGAAAAACACAAAATCCCCACATATCACAACCTCTTACAACACAAAAAAAAAAAAAAAAAAAAAAAAAAAAAAGGAAAAGAAAACCAAAACAGACCTATTTGGCGCCGCTGATCAAGAGGAAGCAGGGCCGCTCGGGACCGAAAAAGTCCCAAACTTGGGAGGAGGAGTTGAAGGGAATTGAGGATGGTGGCAACTGGGTGGAAGGAACTAACTTCCTCGCAAAAATTGAACACCCTTTGAATCATCATTATCATACCATTTTATTGTGAGCAACCAAAAGCAAAGAAGAGGGGGGTCGGGTCCCATAAGGACTAAGAAAATGCACTTCTTCTTCGCCTTGAGTTGAAATGCTGCCTGAGCCGCAAGGAGGACCAAATCCAAGATAATGGGAGCGCCAAGAGTGAGTCCTCGAGGTATTAAGAAAACACAATGGTACTCGCCCACCCATGAATATGAGTCTCCCATACTCATCCATGGCTCTCATATCTCCCATCTGTATGGCACACATACTCAATATCAACAACAACATCATACAAAATGCTAGTCCAAACTTAATCTGAATTGTAATAGAAGGAAATGGTAATATATGGTCATAGTATTGTAGTACCTGATGACCATAAATATTAGTCAAGAGGTCGCTGTGCTCATACAAATATCACGAAAAGATCAACATATATCAATGAGTCCATAAGATGGCCTTATATTTCTTTCTCTTAGGACGGCGCCTAGAATACGTACTGCTCGTGCCAATGTGGTCCCGTACAAGGAAAGAAGTGAGCCGTGGATCACAGGATTCAAGGACTATTCTTCCCCCGAGAGCTTCAAGATGAGTTATCTCACATGCAAGGTATCACAAAGCACAAGCAGAAATGATACATTCCGACACTGCAAAGTGAACCCCATCTCTTTGCATTGCCACTTTGTATCAAACTATCTCGTATTACGCTTAATTTGGGAGGCTTTTCTCATGAACTCGGAAAAATTTTTACCTCCTGCTGAAGTGTCATGCTTTATAGTCAAACAATTCTGAATTAACAACATGAACAAAGAAATACAGAACTTTCAATAGAAGATGTCTCCGAGCTAGACAAAATTCCGTACAAGTTGACAATAAATGGCTCTGATCAGCACTATTGAACTACCAACATGAAGGTAGTTCCCTTAATCCAAAGTGGGCAATATGAGACAAAGTATCTATAATTGATCTAGTTTCCGGGTGACAGCCTACAGGAAAACTTAAGAAGAAACTAAAGAACAACCATTGGTTAGCAACATGGAGTCGGCATGAGTGAAGAAAGAGTTTAGCCTCGAGTGAAACAACTTCTTTCCTCATAAAAATAGCTGCTCCTCGTTGTCTCGTGGAGAGCAATACATCAAAGAGTAAACATCAGTTTAAAAGGGAACGCCACCCGTGTAGACGGCCAATTATCGCTCCCCCATGGATCAATTATTACGAGTCTCCATAACTTTCCTTTATCATTATGCTTTCAGCTTAAAGAGCTATGACCAGAGTGCATTCAACATCATTCCCCACAAATGAAGGTAAAGCAAAGAAACGTGATAGCACACAGGATGAAACACCGTGAGTCAAACCCAAAGAAGATAGCGCCAAGAAAGAATATCCCCATAACATTAGATATTATGGAAAACTATTTCAACAGAGAAGTAGAATTATCCCTAAATGCAATAGTGCAAATAATTCGAACATGCATCGATCCATAACTTTACTACGGAACTTGAGAAGCAATCAAAATAAAACGAACCCTACAATCAGATCCTAAACTCGGAAAGGTGTTCAAGATGCACCTCTTCATGTGAAGATTGTTTTCTTGATAATGTAATGCAGTATGGCAACCGCTGTGGTTATTGTTAAAAAGAAAAAAAAAACATTTGCAAAGAGTTGAAAAGGAATCCCATACATAGCACCGAGTCTCAATTGCAATAGCACGAAGAAGAATTTCCCTGCAGGCTTCACTGCACCTGAAAGCCGCAGGCACCAATAACCCGCATGTCGGGAACCTCGCGGGCTTCATGTCAGGGGAACCTTAGCACTGAGCAAGCCCCGAATCTCAAATCATAGCAAACCGTTACACCCAAACGACCTATGGAGCTGTCTACCATGACAACTTCCTTCCCTAAAAACTTTACCGATTTAGAGTGCTCACACACAAAAGTACATGCCATTATAGTACATGATGATTGGAATAACCATATCCTCACCACCAAAAACAGATAAAGGATAAAAGAAGAACAAAGATGATACGGACCAAGTCTATTCGGTACGAGATAGATGACATGGAATTTAATCAACAGACATCTTATAATGCAGAATGACCAAATTTGCATTCATTCCTTCCTGTGATAAAACTCTAGAAAAGATCATTTAAAAACAATTAATCATGCGTGTGATGCGATACCAAAACTATAAGAGAGTTCAAGTACAACAAATGAGAAGTTTTGGTAAAGCCGGGAGAATATAATTTTAGATTTGCCAGCCGTACAATGTACAACAAGTGGAATAAATATGTGTGAACAATGTCAAAGAAAAACTTACCGCCTTCTAAGAAAAATCATACAGGCATTTACCTCTCTGAGTCGCTTTCTTTGTATACCGCTCCACCAGAACATCCTACATCAAACCTTTAAATATGAAGAACATTTCTTATAATGGCATATCCATCGAGGAAACATTATAATATCAACTCAAAACAGTTTAGTTTATGAGAACTCGTGATACAAATTAAGAGGTTTCAATGAAAGGAAATACCATCATATTTACCTACTAATGGATCCACATAATACATATAACTCATCATTCCAATACATTGACGAGTACCAATATAATGATGTAAATAGACATATCATGGTTCTCAATGTTCTAAAACCCGATAATGTATTGGTATGTTCCCTAATGTGTCGGCACCCTTAGACAAAAAAGATTCCTCTATAACTACTGTGTAAGCGTTTAACAGTGAATATGCTTCCTCACTCCCATTCCCACTAGCGCCCCGTCTCTGCTCTTGCTTTATGCTTCTAAGCTTGAAACCTCAACCACAGTGCATTCCCTTTCTTTACTAACAGAGGACAAGGATAAGATTCAAACAAGGGTTTCAATCGAATGATGTCCGGCTCATGGAAACCACACCTCTCCACCTAAAATGAGTTTGCTTTTTATTTTCAATCATTGAACAAAGCATTTATTTGTGGAAAATCTAATGTCCCCACCTTAACGAGGATGTTACTGAAGTCCGGAATTATGGTGACTAATTACCCTAGTATATTTTAGATTTAATAGAGGAGAAAAGGAAATTAGAATTTCTTTCTCCCTCACAAAAAAACCACGGTTCATTCTCTTTTTTCTCAAACCAATTTGTGAGTCAAAGACCCCAAAACCCGCTCTCCGTGCCTCCTTTGTAATAGGTTTCGTCCCACCACTATGGGCCTCTTCCTAGAATCAACTCTACAACAAGACTCGACACGATTAGCAAAACCAAAGATCGTACATCACCTCATTACAATCACCAAGATACCACCATCACCAGTATCAACATTATCCACATTGAAATTATAATCTGTATCATCATCTTCAGCAAAACAAGTCAACACCAGTGGATCCACCATCATCCATAAATGCCTCTGCTGCCTCTATATAAAATCCCACAATCACAACTGTTACCTCCTCTAATCCTGTCCACCTATTTTTATCTCCATCTACTTTTATCCTTGAGATTCGGGCTTTTCACAATCCACTGACATGAATCGATTCATGTTCATTAGAAATATAGTGTAAAACTTCAAAAAGAAAGAAAAACAATAAGTGGTCTATATTAGAGAGAGTTATCAAGAGAGAAGATCATCATATATAATTAATGTACAACTACAATGTCGTGTGATTCAATCCATTTGATATATCATTCTACTGTGAAGGCAAGGAGCTAGAGAGAAAGAGATCAGTAGTGGAGATAAAATAAAAAAATCAAATGAAACTGCAACAAAATCAGCAATCTACAAATGTGGTTTTTCATATTGTCAGAATAAGTTGCCAGTATCATCAATTAAAACATGTATTGGTAATGTTTAGAATCATCTTGTCCTTTCTCCCCGGAAGCCCCAAGTGAGATCCAAATTTTGGATTCGTAATTTAAGAAACTCCATGTTCAGAGAGAAATGAACAAGTAAGTTCTGAAAAGTCATAAACCAGTAAACCACCAAGAAAATGAAAGAGACATTGAAAGTACAACACTCTCTGATAACAAAGACCAAAAAAGTAATGCTAAAACCCATATTAGTAGACATGTAACTATGCTTTCTCAAATTCTAAAAATTAGATATTTCCTTCAAAGATGTAATAAATGAATCTAAACTCTGACAAATATCTTACCCAAAACTCAAAACAATAAATTTTCATGCCCAACAAAACATGGGAGAATTCACAATTATTTATTTTGCACATGTATTATGTGCAGGTGAACTGGGAAAAATTAAACAATGCTCTCTATATATGAATGCTAATGTATCAAAATTTCATAGATTTATTTGGGTCAGAAAATTAAGTCAAAACTTTAGAAAAAGTACTTGTAACGAAATCCGTTTGTAATCAAGCCGTGGAGCGTGTCGCTCATGTGGCTTTAAAATTGAAAAAGCTCCAAGATCGTAGGAATGTAAGGTCATGGCCCATTTCCCGAGATGATTTTGAAATAGATGAATGAGTTCAAGCAAGCCTATCACTAAGCTGAATTAACTCAATTCTTTAAATAGAACTTAGTTCAAAGTCTTAGCGTCGAATAATCTCCATGAAGAAGGTATCTCACCTCTTATCTCGTTTCCCATCAAACCAATATCAAGCTAGGTTCCGCAGGTTAATGTATTATATAGCCCTACCAGCCGATTAAGTTCACAATAAGAACATGAAATGCAATTAGATCTAACAATTAAGGATTTTTCACCTTTTCTGTTGCTAGAAAACCGTCGGATGAAAACGAAAAAGTGGTTCAAAAAAGGGGGGAAAAAACAAAGCATGTGCGGATTTTTCTGTGAGGGAAAGTTTAATTGCTGAGAAACCGTAGACAAAGAAATTAAATGATCAAGCAATCATCAACATATATGGATTTTTCTGAAACGGCGTTTGATTCTCGACAAAAACACATGGAAACTAACGAGCGAAAAATATCTTAAGACAAATGGATGTTGTGCCACGGCCGGTCCAAAGAAATCGAGAACCATGACAAATAATAAACGTATTTCTACAATTATCCGATTCAAAACTCTCTTATTTTTTACCGCGATTTCCTCACCAACCAAACACAGCATAAAGAATATATAACAATAAATAATCGAATGGAACGGTACTTTGCCGGGCGAACATAGCGGTTGGCGGCGATATCTGACTAAGTCATCCGAACGACGCGACTGCGACTAAGTCACATCGCTGAGTTCGCCGCACGACCGCCATCGACCGTGAACGGAATGTTTCAAACGAGGCGTCTCGCTTTGATCCAACCGACCGAGAGTCATGAGAACTAATAAAACGACATCGCTTTTGTTGGACTAAGAGTTACGATAGGTAATAAAATTGCTCTTTATTTCCACGCTGGGTCCTTTTATTTATCTTTATTTGTTTGGATTAGCCCTTGCGTTCTTCGTGATTCATGTAGCTGGTAGTCAAGCATAGTCCAAATTCCCCTAGCAAAATTTGGCATGACTCTGAGAGATCACGACACCGAACTCTGACATTTCTTACTTAGTTTGAGATTAGTATAATTATGTTTTGGTTAATTGACCCGTATAATCTATTTAATAAATATGTTATATTAGTGTCAATTTATATAACACAAATTTGATTCGTATTAATCCGTTTAATTATTATGTTAATTAATATTTAACTTATTTAATATGTTATTGTGTTAAATATTGATGAATTAATTATAATGTAGATTATTTTAAATTATCAAATTACTAAACGGGTTATGTATGTTGTATCATGTTACTTAATTACTAATTTGATCGTGTTTTTATTTTTTATTTTTATCCATTTATTATTTGTGTTGTATTTTGAGTTGACGAATGCAATAGAATACATGTTATTATCGATCCACAAAAACAATTACTGCCACCTAGGCCTAGTATACGCACATTTTAAACGATAATTTTTATCAAATAAATTTTTTTATTTCATTAAAGTTAAATAATTCGACTTTTATGAAATAATAATATTTATTTAATTTTTGTATCCTCTTAATTTTTAATATATAATTTATCTATTTTTAAAAAAATAATAATAATGTAAATTCCAAAAAAATTTTAAAAAAAAATATATATATATATATATATATATATATATATACTATATATATATATATATATATATTTTATTATTTAATGTAGCATGGAGTATAAAATCATTCACGATTTTTGGTTAATCATTTAGTGCACCTCTGTAACCGCCCGAGGACTAAGTTGAGCATCGAAGCATAGAGAGGGGCCTCATGGGTTGTATTATGCCCATGAGGGACCACTAACAAGCAAAGACAGCGAGGATAAAATGTGGGATCAAATCGATATGCGAGTCGGAGGAGGCGGCAAAACACAGAGCACTACGAGGATGAGTACGGTGCACAGCGTAGAGATCGATTGCTAGCATGGGGCACACAAAGCCTGTGCACATCGATGGGGGATCATGGGCACAATGTCATGCAACAAGCGCTTGACAACACATGGTGGTGCATGGTAGTGTATAGTGAGGCCTAATAATGCATGGTAGTGCATGGTCTGGATGAGTAACGGCTAGTGGTAGTGCATGATCCGGTGTGAAGCGATGCGATAGTGCATGACAATGCATGTGAGTTCATGGAATGGGTAGAAGCAACACAGGCTTCACGAAGGAGAACACTTGGTTCACGTGGACCTTTGGAGTTCTCAACGGTGGGAGTTTGAATAAAGGGCATGAGAGCGAGATTTGGAAATGGGAGCGGTTCCAGTGGGCCAGGAATTGAAGTTTGAACGAATTCAAATTGGGAGCGAATGAAGGATCAGGCCGGATTAACCTCATGAACCCAGGGGACCCAGGCACTCCAATGGATATAGAAACTTTTTCTCAAAACTATCAAATAAAATCCATGGAGGCGAACCCTTTACAATCAACTTTGCATATCTTTGAAAATAATGCGAGCCCAGTGGTAAAATTTTTCTTTTTTTTTTCAAACACTTAGATTTTAGAAAAATCGGCAGGAGTTTCTACATTTTGGACATTCCCAAATTTACAAATACTGCATAAGCATTTAAAAACACTTCTAATCTTTCAAATTTTCAACTTAGTTTTAGGACTCGTCCACAACTCGATCAAACCTGATATATATACATATACATTTATTCGCTCAATCATCAAAACATTCAAAACTTCTTGATTCCATGCACGGTTTTATAAAAGGGGTGGGGCTTGGCCCAGGACTTAAGCGGAGCCACCTAAGTAGTTCCTTTTCAAAATATATCCATATATGCATATATACATGACAAACTATTTGACATATAAAATATGCAAACTATTTATACAATACAGTTCACATCCGTCGTCTCCTCGATGGCTCGACTCCTTGCTGTGCGGGAGGTACTCTAGGTGCACTGTCTTGGAGTCACGAAAATGTTTTTGGAAACATATGGAAAGAATGAGCTAAGAGCCCGGTGAGTGTACATTGTCATTAAGATAACATTTCAATTATATATCAAAATAACCACATACTTACTCTGATTAAATCAATTTATACCTTAAACATTTATACCTTAAACTTTCTTTCTTCGATAATAAATACTTATATTAAATCCATTTATGCCTTAAACATTTATACCTCAAACTTCTTTTCTTTTCTTTTCTTTGCTCTTTGCTGCTGCAGTGGAACCGGAGGGAATAAACACCGCCATTGAGTTTAGGAATGCTTGACGGTGAGAACTGATCACATTCAGTCCATAACCCGCTACGCTGCGGAGAAACTCACGCTTTGCATAGGAGTTCAGTCATAACACCTTATCACGTGTAAGGATATTACTCTAGGCGCTAATTCCTACCTCGATTAGTAACCTATACTTTACCCTCTAATCCTTACGCTTAAGGTACCTCTCGGTAGATACTCAGTCATAACAGTCATATGGGGTTAGGGTAACCATCGGTAAAACATTGCTCCAAAATACATTTATAAATCCATTTAAATCCTTTACTTTATCTGAAAACTCATATATATATATGCAAATATACATATGCATTATTTACACATTTTTAAACTTTCATAATGCCTTAATATATGCATACATATATAATTTAATATAAATATATATCTATTGATGCAAGATAAATATGTACATTAAAATTTTCATTTACATCAAAACTTTTCATTTAGGCAATATAAACATTTACATTAAACTTTTCATTTTAGCAGTAAATACATTCGGCTTTTTAAAACTCAATTCTGAAACATCCATTTTACACTCACGGTTCAGCTCGAACTTGCTTGCTTCGTCGAATTCGTTCCAGGTCAGTAGTCCTTTTCACCTTTTTCAAGAAACCCGACTAACCATTAACCATACTTCCATTTAATCCATCGTACATTCATTTCACCAACCACATCACATTCACTTAAATCATGTAACCATACTTAAAAAAAAACATAATCAAGAAACGAGACCAAATTACCTTTTCTTTACAAAATGACCTTAAGGCCATCGATTCAAATCCTTTTCTTGTTCCTCTATGAATCTACTTTACTTAGAAATTGGAATCATTCCAGTGACTCTTCAATTCAAGTGATGGCATTTTCATGTCAAATTAGTCATTTCAGATTTTACACTAAAATTGTTGACATATCCATTTTTCCTGAGGGGTCTTAACTTCATATTGTATTATCTCTTTGTACTATTTAAAAGTTAAGGTGCTAAGGGGTTCTTTTCAAATTGGAATCCACCCAATCGAGCAAAACTCACTTTACGATCAATAGCAAGAGACTAATCTATGTTCAGCGAACGGAATTTGGCTTGCACATGGTCTACTTTGAGTGAATTTTTAGGCCACTTATAATCAAATTTGGCGATGCCTATTTCTATATGTATGATTTTCCTTGAAGTCTATTTTAACCAGCGGCTGAATCACTCAAATAGAGATCGGAAATGAGCAAGTTATGGTCAAAATCTACGAAAGTGGTCGAAGCAACGGGGGACTCTGTGCGAGGCTACTTTGCCAAAATGGCCCGGAATGTGGGCTTTTACGCATTTTTTCCATATTTTCCCATCCAATTCAACTCTATAATCCATATACACTTCAAAACCATTTCATTTTCATCTTGACATCTCTATTTTACACCATTCATCTTTCATTACATGTGTATCTTCAAAAACTTTTCCTGAATTATTTCCAAACAACTCAAATATGGGTTATAACCCATACACATAGATTTGTTAGGGTTTGTTCTAAACCTTAACTCAATTTCCTTCCATTTAACCATGAATCCAACAACAAATGGAGGATTCCATAATTATCTTGTTCCTTGTGGGTTTAACCAACCTTAATTTCAAGAAATCTAAGGTTAGGATACCATTATAAAAACCTAGATTTAGAGATAAGATAATCATCATACAAACCTTGAATCCATGCCAAATCTCCCCGCAGAACCCATAATCAAGAGTTAGTTTCCATACCTTGGCGATCTCCCTCCTTCTCTTCTTCTCTTCTTCTTCTTCTTCTTCCTCTTCCTCTTCTCTGCTTTTTCCCCTTTCACGTTTGTTCTCCTCCCCAGAAATGGAGACCCAATTTTGGTCTTTAAATCCCATGTTTTGCTAAGGCCTTGTTTGGCCTTCCAAAAACTCATTTTTGGGTTGATTTTCTCTAATTGCATCTTGGTCCCCCATTTCTCTTCTATTTCTATTCCAACTTTCTCTAATTGCCTTGAATCCCACCTTCTTCTATTACATTTCCTTTTAAACATTTGTATATTAACCCCTAGTCTTTTCCTTTTATGACCACTAGTTCCTCAAGTGGTAAATTACACTTACCCTTGGCTATTATAAATTAGGGTCTCTCGTTTATAATTTCTAATTTCATCTCGAAGATATTCTGATGTAACACTTAGTGCTCGTATACGCCTACGGTATCATGTCGCTGTACACTCTCTCGGAATGGCGTTACACGAGTGAAAAGGAGTCAGAGGTCGGGTGAAATTCAAGAGGGAAGAGGCATTCGTTGGGAAGAGATACCTTAGTCTATAAAAGGGCATTGTCTCTAATGTATGGAGGTTAGCGAATTCAAGGGGAATCCTTTGTATCACATGTTAATGATTTGTAAAGACTTGTACTTGGCAAGTGTCACACACTAGAAAAGAGTTTGTAATATGTTGATATTCAGTTGGGATTGGTGTCTTGTAAAAAAAAAAGTCTCATTTAAGTTAGTGAGATATTATCGAAAAATATTAGTGAGTTCGAAAACTTAGCCTGCCCTGCTTGTAAGAAAAAATCGATGCTTTAGTTTTTGGGGGGTGTAGTGACTACCATAGTGCAATATAATTAATATTTGTTAAACACCCACCCACATTGACCCGCCATATATATATAGGGTTTGATATAAAGCCAATAAAATATTATTGTTTTTGTAATATTAATAATTAAAGATGCAACAATTTTTAAAGAATAATGATAAAAAATACTATTGGAAATATTGAAAATAAAATATTAAAAATAATTCCATGAGTCCATTCTTTCATTATATACAATTTAAAAAATTTAAATTGTTGCAAATGAACTTAGTTAAGATACATAAAGGTATTAGCGAGTCTCTATGAGAATATAAGATTATAACATTGTAATGCAAAGTGAATAGATATCCACAAAAAAAAAAGTTTTAAAATTATTTTAATATTTTCAACTATGGCTTAAATTATTTTACAAAAAATAATTAAAAATTAGATTAGCGGTCGTATCTCTTTTTTTTTTTTTTTTTTTGTCGAATCATAAGGTTGTCCTCAACGTCCTCATACCAAAAGTGTATTTAAGTTGTACTACGCGCATTTAAGTCGTACCACACAGATTAATCTCATATAAGTCCGAAGGGACCACAAAGATAGTAAAACTCTATCACCTACACAGTTACATTTTCATGAGTCGAACTTGAGACTACTTGTTAAGTTATGAGATACCCCAACCATCTCACCTACATGTTCGATGGTTTTAAGGTCATATCTAAACCCTATAATGTCATAACAAATTTTAGTAAAAATTATTAAAATATTTTAAAGCTTATCCTTCGTCTCAAAATTTGAAGCAGTGTGGTCACTGGTTTGGGAAATGATTTATGAGCTTAATGCTTTAGCAAATTTTTTATTTATTTTTTAATATGTAAATGTTTGTAGAATTCAAGATATATTAGCAGTAGATTTTTTTAGAAAAGATTTTATATAAAAATGGTTGAAAGATTAAAAGAAAGGAAAAGATAATCATTCCATAAAGGAATATTTTTTGTATAGAAAATATTATCGTATATAATGTTTTCGTTTTCATATATATATATATATATAAAATGAAGGCTATTTGAAAAGGACAATTAGTTTTTTTAGATTATATATTTTAACTTAAGGTTCAAAGTTAAAAAATGCAAAACATATAGGGAGTAAGGGATTTCAAGTGAGTCTTAATTGAGACAGTTTACTAGCTTATAACAAAGTGCTTATTTATAAAAAAAAAATTTTAATTTTTTATTTTATAACAGTTGGTTAGAGATATTACATTGCTAACAAAATATGATTTAGAATATTTCAAACAATCTTCAAAACAAAAAGCTCACTGTCAAAGAAACAAAAGCAAAAGTTGTATCTAAGGGCTTTTTCAGTCACAATTTTTAAAAATTGTTTTTTCACTCAAAAACATATAAAACAAGTGTGGTTCCCAATTTGCTTTGTTATAAAAAACACAAATAACAATAAATTCAAATAATAAGAACAATTTTTAGAGAAAACTATTTTGGTATTCTTTATGTTTTCATAAAATGCTCTTAATAAGTACAGTTTTAAAAAACAAGAACCAAACAATTCATTTCTTAATTGTGTTGACTCATCCCATATTTTTTTTTATACTGTTCTTTTCATCTTTGATGACACTCCTATCCACTGGAATATCCTATGTTTTACAGCAACCTGCTTATGGCTTTGCAATAATACATTATCACTGCAGATCTATGTTGATCTAGGTTAATAGTTTGTTTTATGCATATCTTGAATCGACTTATTTCTATCTGACGATCAAATGAGTTTTCTATTTTTTTTATTTTTTATATCCTTTTAAGGATCCTATTACTTCTTTTTTTTTTAATTTCCACTTTAATTATGATTGCCTCTTAATAATCAATCTTATACCATGCACACATGCAGGATTGCTAGGTGTTAGAAAATATTAGAGGTTTTTTTTGGTGAAAAAACACTCATATGAAGCATCGACATAATCTATTAAAAGAAGAATCATAATAATCATCAAAACTAAATTTTAAAACATCTTTAAGAAAATTTGATCACCAAATATTACAATATAAGCTAAACAAACACATTGTTTATTAGAGTTAAACCTAAACAAACACATTGTTTATTTATTTATTATAAAAGTAGACTATAAGCTTAATTTATTAATTATTGAATTGTTTTTATCATTAAATATGGGTGCACGAATAATCATTTATGCTAATTAGTAACTAATAATTTTTTACTCTATCATTTTGAGATAATTAAATTGAGATATCTAAATATTATCTTTCAAAATACTTGTCGACATGCATATCCTTCTTTCATTTTAGCAATTTTGTTAAAAAAATTTAAGGACTTTTTAAAAATTTTAATTATTTTTTTTATCAATATTTTAAAAAATATGTATTCATTGATATTTCCATAAAATCGAAATACCACCGATAGTTTCAGGCATGGATTTTATAAAGATATCTCACTTTTTTATTTTCTACAAATCCGATGATTTGAAAAGAACATGTCTCTTTACGGTGGGGCTTCCTCTCATCAAGACGAATACAATAGAATGAAATTGCATCTTTTTTCAAGGATGTGAAGGTCATATATGAACTTTCCATCTCCGGCGAGCTGACGGCCGGGGAAGGTTCTCCGGCACAATAGTCTCCAATGAGTTGAGCTGCCATGGCCCATGGTGGGCACATCCTCTTGTCGCTCCACCTTGTTACCTCTTTTCTTTCACCAATTAATTGGAAATCTTTTACAATGGCTAGGCCTTCACCATTCATTAAATTTGACATTTCTAAGCTTAGTAGTATCATGCATGTTAATCGCACTACACATTGGCCTTTCCATGATTTTTCCTTCCTTCCTTGAAGCTAATGGCTATCGTTCCCAATAGGGTTAATCAAAATTTTAATATTTGATAATATAACTTAATTTAAATCAATATAAATAATACTAATAAAACTTAACTCAAGTTATTAAGAATTCATACTGATATAAGAAAACGAAGGGATTCAATGTTAAGTTTTGGCTAATTTGAGCACATCTTGACTAATTTTATGAGACTGTGAAGTTAATAACGATGTAAATTCTCTAATGGTTCTAAATGAGCTCAAATTGATGACTATTGAGAGCAAACCCAAAGAAGACCAACTCATATATCAAAATAATTACAATTAATTTTTATTTTTAATATATATAAAATAAAATACTAAAACATTTTATTCTCACTTGAAGGATACGTCAGACTTGGGCCTCACCTTGAGAGGAACTCTCATACTAAGCGCTATGGGCAGAGTAGAGTGCGAGGAGGTCGAGGGGAAAAACACACGGCACCAAGCGGCCCTAGGCTGCGCTGGGGCATTCGAAGTGTAACGTTCGGGAAGGAATGCAATTGCATCGATCGGTTTGGTTTCATTTCCTACCACTCTATCTCCTCGTCTCTCTGTAATTTGCGTTATTCAGCTAGAGATCTCTCTCTCTCTCTCGGAGCCCTTGCAGATGGTGTGTGGTGACGATGGTAGCCGGAACCATTAATCTTCGAGACGATCTCCTCTCCGATAAAGCGCGGGAACAGGACGACAAAGGTATTTTAGGGATTTGAATTCTTATATTGCTTTTCTTTGGGCATGGTTTCGATGAGCTCTTGATTTTGTGGTAGATGTCTTTGCCTTAGGAAAAGGAATAGATCCTCGGTAAAAACCCCCATCTGAAGTTGACACGGGCGATGCGCTCGTGTAAGGTGGCTTTCACTCATTCTTCTTTATGCAGAAGCGAATCCTCGGGGATCACATCCGAGGCGGGAGTGGGGGAGAAGACTAAGATTCGAGAGGAGTGACCATGGCGAGTGCCAATCATTCTCGAAAGATCAAAGGAGAGATCTCAACGTAGTAATAACATTAATCAACCTCATTCATCTCGGTAAGACATGATTAAGGACATTTATAATTTTTATTTTCTAATTTTATTTTCCACGTATTTTATTGGTTAAGATTTGCTTAGTGAGGCTAATCCTTCATTGGTTTGTGTTTTGTTCTAGTCGCCGTACACCTACCGCCACGAAGGCAATCCAGGGAAAACAATTTGAAGCGAAGCCATGAGGAATGCTCATGGATTGGAAGTTTAGTTAATTTAGTTGCTTCCGCGACACATTGATAGAGAAATTTCTTGCGAGAGATGAAGCGAGACGAAGCAGTTATTCTCAAAAGAACCATGTTGGAAAGCGGAAATGGTAGTGAGAGGCTGCGCGAGCTGCATGTTTTGCACAAAACAAGGTCGACGGATTATGATCACGATATTCCAGCTTTCTGTGAAGATATCTATGGTGGTTCCTTGAATGGATCTTACTGGTCGAAGTGATTGGACATTCAAGCTTGAGAAATATCGATCTGGAGGCTTAGTGAGCGGGTATGGGAGCTTGCGGAGCCGAGAATGTTTCACTTCAAGAGAAGTATCTTCCTTTCATGAGAGAAGCGAAGACGAGAAAATTTGAACTTAAAGCAAAAAACTTTGCTAACAAATTTTATTACTTGAAAGCTAAATTCTATGGAGTCGAGTTGAGCAACTCGAGTTGAGCTTGCAGCGGTGTGAGAGAGTAATGACATCCCTCGGAAGAGCTGAAGTTCAAAACACACGAAATGAACCTCTCCTACTCCAACACACAAATTGAAGGATCTTGAGCTTCGGGTAATCCTCATCACGATTATAGCCACCAATAGTTGACTCTAATGCTTAATTTCTTTGCATCTATGCATATATAAATGTACAGTGCTTAGTTTTATTTTTATTTCTATATAATTACGATTACTTGGTTTTATGGGAGTCATGAGAACTAGTTTACAATCTTCAAAAGTCATTGTTTTAGTTGTTTTCTATTTTTTTTTTTCAGGTTTTTATTTTGTTTGATTGTTCATCCATATTGAGTTGAAGGCGAGTGGGTTTTTCATAAGCATGAAGCGGCGATGTGCTTTTCATACCCCATTATGAAAAGTGGCGTGCTGTGAGATGAGAGCGTAAACGCAATAAGAAGAGAATGAGGCGATAGATGAGCAGTCATAACAATTGAACAAAGAAATGATTGCATCTTTTGGGAAGTGAAGTGTTACAAATTAGAAGTTCATAAGATGAGAATTGAAATCAATGACCACTAGTAATTCGAGCATAAAAAGAACATGGGCGAGGAGCTTGATTATTTTATCTACATTGCTTTGTCTTTGATTCTTGAAATGGATTTGTTTTGTGCACGACTCGCATTTTCAATCCACAGCCCGGTCGTTGTTCCTTTATTACGAATCTTGAAAGGATGAGAATATAAATTGCCTTCAAATCGGCTTAGAAGAATCTACAAAGCAATTGACCATCATGAAGGGAATGCTCCCCTGAAAGTCTGCAGGGATAGAGATATCTTTGTGGGAGGCCAGTCGAAATAATACGTGAGAACAAGCTACTAAAGAGAGAATGAGGCCACTGAAGATTTACTTTTTTAGAAAGAAGGTCGGACCATTCTTAAAGACCTTCAGTATCAAACTTTTGACCCTTTCTTGGTCTTGATTGACCACAAACAGTTCATACGGAGTAATTAAGCGAGATTAGGGGCTTTTTCTGTGGGTTAAGTGAATTTAACGTTCATAGCCTTATACTTTGGGTTAAGTGTTTCTAAGGGTTTGCTTTTTCTCTTACAAATGTATTTATTGTTGCTTCTAATGTTGCAGCATCATCGATTAAAACATGTGTATTGCACAGTTATTACTTCATTTTGTCCCTTTTCTGAAGCCTCAATTGACATCAAATTTTGGATTCTCTGCAATTTAAGAAACTCCATGGTTCGAGAGAAATGAACAAATGCAAGTTGAAGAAGCCATAAACCAGTAAACCACCAAGAAAATGAAATAGACATTGAAAGTCGGCCTCTCTGGTAGCAAAGACCAAAAAGTAATGCTAAAACCCATGAGTAGTAGACATGTAAGCCATGCTCCAAACCTTCTTGAGAACTTTGTCCATCCTTTGCACCAACGAATGAGAAATTTTCGAAGGCAATGAACTTTACTTGAGAATCATGCTTAGCTTTGAAAATAAATTCTAAAATTAGATATTTCCTTCAAAGATGTAATAAATGAATCTAAAAATGACAAAATATCTTACCCACAACTCAAAACAATAAATTTTCATGCCCGACAAAGCAGGGATGAATTCATAGTTCTTTATTTGCACATGTATTATGTGTTTCTTTATAACATAATTGATTTGTATTATTTCTTTTAATTATTATATTAATTAATATTTAACTTATTTAATATGTTATTGTGTTAAAGATTGATTAATTAATTAAAATGTATATTATTTTAAATTATCAAATTACTAAACGAGTTATGTGTGTTGTATCATGTTATTCAATTACTAATTGGGTCATGTTTAAATTTTTTATTTTTGATCCATTTATTATTCATGTCAGTATTTTGAGTTGATAAATGCAATAGAATACATGTTATTGACGCGATCCACAAAAACAAATTGTCACCCGTAAGCCCTAGTCTAGACCTTACATTTAAGCAATAATTTTTTTATTTCATTAAAGTTAAATAGTCGACTTTTATAAATAATAATATTTTATTTATTTGTATATCCTCTTAATTTTTAATATATAATTATCTCTTATTATTTTTAAAATAATATTGTAAATTCGAGAAAATTAATTAATTAAAAATACACATTTTTGTATTTATTAGCATCGGAGTATAGGTATTCACAATTTGTTGGTTAATCATTTTAGTACACTATATATTATGAGACTTAAGTAGAGCATCGGCATAGAGGGCCTCATGGGTATCACTTCGCCCCGTGAGAGGATCCTAATGGAAGCAGAGCCTGAGCGAGGATCAAATGTGGGATCATAAGGCAAGCGTGAAGCTAAGGCACTACGAATGATCTGATACACCTTTGTAAGAGATCGATTCTTTGGCCTTAGGGCGCAAGCACATGCATCGTGGGGGGATCATGGGCGCGATGCCGTAGTGCAACAAGCGACAGCGCATGGTGGTGCATGGTAGTGTATGGTGAGGGCATTAATGCCGTGTCATGGTGCGAATGAGTAATGGCTTGTGGTAGTGCATGATCAGAGATGAGCGATGACGATGATGCATGACAATGCCGTAGCATGACGGTTCATGGAATGGCCCGGAGGTAAAACGGGCTTGGCCAGAGAAGGGGAACACTTGGCTACTGTGGGCATGCACCAGTTCCCAATAGGTGGGAGTTTGAATAAAGAGGTATGAGCGCCAAGATTTGAAATGGGAGCCAGAATTCAAGTTTGAACCATAATTCAAATTGGAAGCCATAAATTGAAAAGAGAGTCGGACTTCGAATTCAAATTTAAAAGGGAAGAGGCACTCGTTAGGAGGAGATACCTTAGTCTATAAAAGGGCATTGTCTCTAATGTATGGAGGTTAGAGAATTCAAGGGGAATTCTTTGTATTTGTAATTAATGGTTGTAAGAATCTTATGTTGGCAAGTGTTTGCAGCTTGAAGAGTTTATGTCTGTTGATATTATTATATGAGTTGGGATTGGTGTCTTATGTAAAAGAAAAAAGTCTCATATAAGTTTGTAGTGAGATCTTGTATCGAAATGTGTGAGTTCGGAAACTTAGCATCGCACATTATGAGAAAAATCAGTGACTGGTTTTTGGGGGTGTGACAACTACTATAGTGCAATATAATTAAGGTTGTTAATAATTTATATGAAAGCCAATAAAATATTGTTGTTTTTGTAATATTAATGATTAAGATGCAACAATTTTTAAAATGATAAAAAAACTATTGGAAATATTGAAAATAAAATATTAAAAATAATTCCACGAGTCCATTGTATAATTATATACAATTTAAATTTTTTTTAATTATTTGCAAATGAGACTTGGTTCATGTAAATTATTTGCAAATGAGACTTGGTTCAGTGAAAAAAGGTATTAGCGAGTTTCTATAAGAATATAATATTATAACGTTGTAATGTAAAGTGAATAGAAATCAACAAAAAAGTTTAAAAAATTATTTTTAATATTTTCTCACCATGGCTGTAAATTATTTTACAAAAATAATTAAAATTAGATGAAGAAGGCTATAGGTTGTCCTCAATGTCCTCATACTGAAAGCGCATTAAAAGGATCACAAAGACAGTAAAATTCTATCACCTAACGCAGTTGCATTCTCATAAGTCAAACTCGAGACCATTAGTTAAGATATGAAATACCCCAACCATCTCACCTACATGTTCGATGGTTTTAAGGTTATATCAAAACCCTATAATGTCATCTCCATTATATACAAAAATAATTTTTTTGATAACCATGGGTAGTTTGGCTAATTTACACACCTCAACCAATGGTGAACCTAGTTAATAATTGGTGTAACTTCTCTAATGGTCCTAAATGAGCTCAAATTGATGACTATTGAGAAAGCAAACACAAAAGATCTACCAACGATATATCAAAATATCACTCATTTTTATTTTTAATATATATAAAATAAAATAATAAAACATTTTATAACAAATATAAGTTATAAAATTATTATATTTTGAATATTTCCATGAAATAAAATAATAAATTGATTTAATGTAATACAAAATTATAGAAAATTATTTTAAAATTACAAAATAGTTAATGGATAGGAGCATGAGTCCGTAGAACTACCAATTCGGACCCTTTATGGAATGATTTTTTAATGGAATGAAGATGAAAATTATTTTAAATAAACAAAATCTTCTCAAAACAGACATGCCTTTTTTTTTTTTTTTTAGTAAAGAAACAGATGCTATAAACATTGCTTTTAAAACACATTATTTTTGCAAAAAAATTCAAATTAAGTTAGATTATATTTTAAAAATAGAAATTGTTTTTGAATTCTCCACAATGGTTTGGATGGTTTTATTAAAAGACCTTTGAAAGCTTAATATAATAATTTTACCCTTCCATCAAAGTTTGATATGATTTTTGATAAAAATATCATTTTATTATATTGCAAAATAACTATCAAGATAATGCAACATATAAATAAAAAAATGTATTTTTGTCCAACACAAATTATTTTTAAAAAAAAGGGAAAAGTCACAAATATTAAATTATTTGATATATTTCAACCAAATGTTTCTAATAGTTTCCGGTAAGTGGTTTAACCGCTAAAAAAAACTTAAAAGTTTCCACTTTTTGATTTTCACACATTGGATTATTTTTTGTTTTATTTTTGTCGGTTTTACCAGTTTTAGACGGTCAATGCATATGAAATAAAATTATGAAGTTAGTCGGCAAGTCAAACCATTAACCAAAGTAGTGCTAATGCCGCCGTTCTGGTGATGTCAAGAAATTGTTCGCGAAATGCCTAACGCCAACAAAGGACAAATGGATTTTTGGAAAGGTTGCTAATGTGGTTAGCGGCAAGTGGAGCAAACGGAGCAAACGCCACTTGAAAATAATTAGTTAATGGGATAGGAAAGCATGAGTCCAGGAACACGCCCAATCCGGACCCTTTTTTTTATGGAATGATTTTTTTAATGGAATAAAGATGAAAAATTATTTAACAAACAAAACTTTTCAAAATGCATCTTTTTTTATTATAAAACATTCTATAAAATATTACTTAAAAAGCACATTATTTTTGTAAACAAATTTCAATTAAGTTAGATTATATTTTTAAAAATAGAAAATTGGTTTTGAATTTCCAATAATAGTTTGGATGGTGTTATTATGCTTAATATCATAAATTTTACCCTCCATCAAAGTTTGGTATGATTTTGATAAAAATATAATTTTTCTTATATTGCAAAAATAACATATCAAGATAATGTAAATATATAAATAAAAAAAAAGTATTTTTGTCAAAAATGTATTATTTAAAAAAAAAGGAAAAGTTCAAATATTGAATTATTTGATATATTTCAACCAAATGTTTCTAATAGTTTCGAAATGGCTTAATTTGCCAAAAACTTAAAAGTTTCCACTTTGATTTTCACACATTGCTGGCTTTGGTCAGGGTTTACTCTAGTTTTAATTTTAATACGCGATGAAATAAAATCCGAAGTTAGTTTGCAGGCCAAACTATTAACCGAAGCTTAATGCCGCTGTCTGTGACAACGGAATTGTTCACATTTGAATGCCGCTTAACGCCAAGAGCCGCAAATGATTTTTGAAAGGCCACTAAATGGTTAGCGACAAGGAAGGAAGGTCGCACCCGTGGCAATGCAATGGCGGTAGGCAAAGGCCAATTCCTATGGTTACGTAAGTAATCGATTCTTCAAAAGTCGCAACAAAGAATAACTAGCTTCAAGAACTTATTTGTGGTGAGGTTGGTGATATTGGAAAGGTTGACAGTAAGTAGAGGATGATTCCAGGGTAGTGTTTTGGATCAGGGCCTAAGAATTGGAAAAGGAAGAAGCAATTGTTGACAGCTATTAGAAGAAAATAAAGGTTTGAAGGATGGTCTAAAACAGAGGAAGAAGTGATCCTCCCTCACGCTTTAATACCATAAAACACATTAAAGAATAATAGCCTATCTTTGTATTGTCTGAGGATATATTTATGCGTAAGATTAACACAGTTACCATTTCAAAATCACCAAGTATGGGCAAGCACATCAAGAGATGTATACACTACTAAATATAAGAAAAGGAAATCAATGAATGATATTTTCCCCTCTAATAATAATAATTTAGTAAAACATGTTTCTAGTTAGAAAACCCTTCAACAACTCACACGGGCCAAGATAGCTTCAATCAATTCCAAAGACTTGCATTTCAAAGGATTTTTGTAAGTCTCGACTATGGTTGTTCCCATCAAGATGGCCAAAGATTATATCGTATGTATAACATCCTATTACCACACTTCTAAGAAGATAACCTCAAAAAAAAATGGTTTACAATCATCCACAAGACTCAGATATGTTCTAATATGAAAAAGAGAAGTTCATGAGAATGGAAGATATCAATTATATTAATAATGCAGAGTACTGATTACAAGCAGTGCTACAAATCCTTCAAATCTCCTTTTTTTTTTTTAATGAACCAACCATGCCATACAACATTTCCTTCCCAATCCCATTTTTACATGCTTGGCATGCTAAATTTGGGCACAAAATAGTAGTCTGTGCTTGAGGTGAAGCACTGCCTAAACATATTGCATGCTCCATGGAACTTGGCATGCAGTGAGCTCAAAATTGCAAACCAAGAACCGCAACCCGAGGAACATCTTGAGAGCTTGTGTTCAGAGATTGAATCACAAATAATATTATACAGTGCAGCAGAGCTTTGAATCTATAGAAGCCAGACATATGCACGCCATAACCCGCAATGGATATCCGTGACAAGATGATAGTCTTCTTAGTGTTCTTCTTGCTTTTTTCCTCATTTTCAAGGTAAATCAAGCTCAGATTTGCAATCCTCGTGGGGAACTCCCAACTTTCAAACCGAAATACGTAAGATATAGCTTAGAAGAGAAAGGAAGGAAAAGAGGGGAAAGGAACCCGAAATTGAGAGAGAGGGAAACTGGAAAAACATCAACATCAATTCATCAACTCAGATCTGTACTGGTGGAATGAAGTCAGCCTTAAAGGTGTTTAGACATCGAAAGCAAAGCCAAGAAACCTAACCCTTACTCCAAACTTTTCCCCAACATGGTCACAAAAGAGTTTTGAAATGGGATTTCCAAACATTGATTTTGGCTTTTCTCTTTTGGGTTTGCCTTGCTCTTAATCTGATCTTACTCCAAAGAAACCCGAGCTCATTTAGCATTCTCAGCTATTATGACTTAATTAGCAATGGAGTAAACACTTGAGAATAGTTGGTGAACTTTGTCCTTTGCCTCCCAGTCCCTAAATAGTGTACCCATTAACATGATGTATCCGCAGAGAGCAAGTTGCTATTGTTATCATCGTATTAAGAAAGTAAAACAACTTAATAAACGAATCGAACGCTTGCTACATTTTCTTAATGGAAGCGAGAGCCAAAGGTATTCCTCGTGTATGTTTGAGCTCAATTGAAGCCGAAGTTCTTTAACCGCACGACTGATGCTTTGGTATCCATGCACGTATAAGCCGGTGAATCCCATGTCCAGTGGTTATCAGAGGGCATGAATCGTTAAACAACAACAGGAATTAATTCAGCACACAAGTATACAACTTTTCGTGTTTAGAAGAGAGATTTCGCGACGCTACGTTGTACTAAAAGTGGCTTAGACCGCCATACTGTGACTGAGGTGAGTTCCCGTAATCAAACAGCCATCACCTAACCGAATGACAAAGAAGAGATGATATGTTTCATTTTATAAATTCTAAAGGTGTAACGACCGAATTCGATCCCGTATGTGGTATTTCTTGAACCGAGGATGCTCGGGCCACTATCCCAAATAGCTTAACATCCGAGTCGCATAATATCCCCTACCTACATCCTAGCCAAGTCAAGGAGTCCACTAAAGAATTCGTGTTATCAATACTCACAATGATACGCCCAAGTCCACAACCATCAAGAAGTTAAATAAGAACATTTTAGTAAATACTACCCTTGGATAAGGACCTCAAGATTACGAAAATGAAAAAATGCAATCTTATAAAATATGGCAAACTTAACCACAAAAAAAAAAAAAAACACAAATGGATTATTTCAGGCAACACAATGAAAAAATGCCCTAAATTTTCTAGAAACTATAAAGGGATCATCTGGTAACCCAACAGCTAGCTTAAAAAACACCCATTCTAAGGTAAAACACAATATTTGACATGTACTTCAACAAATAAATCATGAGACCCGATGATTATTTTTTAATGATTTCAAGGATTCATATCGTGTATGAGTGGAACATGAGCACCCCATCCAACCCTTTTGGTAATTTTTCCTCTGCAATAACACAAGTGCATCTACTCAAGTCCAAAGGCAGCGCCTGTCAAGAAGGACCTCGAAAAACAATGCATCTCTACATATCACAACCTCTTACAACACAAACACAAAAAAAAAAAAAAAAAAGGAAAAAAAAAACCAAAACAAACCTATTTGGCAAGGACCGTGAGGAAGCAAGGGCCGCCGACTAGAAAAAAGTCCCAAAAACACGGGAGGAGGAGTTGAAGGGAATCGAGGATGGTGGCAATCGGGTGGAAGGAACTAACTTCGCAGAAAATCGGTAACACCTTTGAATCATCATTATCATGCCCATTTGGACAGATGAATCCAAAGACAGGGGGTTTCAGTCCATAAGGACTAAGAAAAACACTTCCTTCACTTTGAGTTGAATGCGGTTCCAGCTTAGCAAGTGAGGACCAAATCTAAGATAATGTGGGAGTGTACCAAGAGTCCCCAGTATCAGGCAACACAATGGTATCGCCTAATCTATGAATATTTCTAAGTATACTCATCCATGGCCTCGCTTATCTCCCATGGCACATACTTCAATATCAACAAATAACATCATACAACAAAGCAATTCAAAACCGTAATGTGAATTGTATGGTTGAAACAGAATACATGGGTCATAAAGATCAGCACTGACGACTGCCCACACACGGGTCGAGGTCGCCTGTGCTCATACAAATATCAATATATAAAAAGACTGGCCATATATCAATGAGTCTCACAAGATGTACGCCTTTTATATTTCTTAGATCTACGCTTTAATACACACTGTCAGGGCTCAGGTCCCAAAGCGACTATAAAACTGAGTCGATGAGTCGACGGAGCCAGGGAGCTAATGGATGAAGTACTCGACATACACATGGAGCATGGGGTCATCACGGAAGTGAATCTAACTCATGGCTGGGCGTGGAAGGATGGTGTCATCGATGGAGGCAATGTGGGATGATAAAGGGGGTGACAGAAGGTGATATCTACTACTTATGGACGCTCAAGCTCCTCGCGACACCGGAGCATGGTAAAGACGGTGGCGTCTGGGGTGGGTATGGAATGTGATGTGGCGTGTGGGGGTATGGAAGGTGATGTGTAAGTGTGTGGGGGTACGGGAGGTGATGTAAGTGTGCGGGGTATGGAAGGTGAGGGGTGGGCATGAGGGGGTATCGGCAGTAAAATCTACCAGGTACCACGACTGCTCTCACCATCTGGACCATGACCTCGCCCACCATCTTAACCACGACCTCGGCGATCAACTCTCCCTCTCCCTCTCCCTCCACCTCGAATGGGCTGCATACGTACTGCAGTGGATGACACCGGAGGTCTAATGGATGGTCCATGTGATGTAGATGCCTCCGCCGTAGCTTCGCGACGCGATGCTCTTCTCTGATCCGTGTAACACTGATCGAGTTAACTGATGTAATGTCGCACAATTAAACCGGTGGTAGCATAGCCCGAGCGAATTAGCTATGTCTCCGTCATTCCCACTAAATGGAAACTCACCTCTCCACCTAAAATGAGTTTGCTTTTTATTTTCAATCATTGAACAAAGCATTTATTTGTGGAAAATCTAATGTCCCCACCTTAACGAGGATGTTATTGAAGTTCGGAATTATGGTGACTAATTACCCTAGTATATTTTAATTTTACATGAGGAGAAAAAGGAAAATTAGAATTTCTTTCTCCTCACAAACCATGGTGGTTCATTCTTTCTCAACCAATTTGTGAGTCGGGACCTCAAACCCGCTTGCGGCCTCCAAAGTACAGTTTCAAATTCCCACCGGGCCTTTCCGAATCAACTCTACAACAAGACTCGACACGATTAGCAAACTAGCATTAGGCATTGCCCTCATTACAATCACCAAAAGAGCCACCATCACCAGTATCAACATTATCCACATTGAAATTATAATTTGTATCATCATCTTCAGCAAAACCAGTCAACACCAGTGGATCCACCATCATCCATAAATGCCTCTACTGCCTCTATATAAAATCCCACAATCACAATTGTTACCTCCTCTAATCCTGTCCACCTATTTTTATCTCCATCTAGTTGTTATCCTTCCTTCAGTTTTCACAATCCACAATCGCAAAATTGATTTTATGTTCATTAGAAATATGGGGTAAACTTCAAAAGAAAGAAAACAATAAGTGGTCTATATTAGAGTTATCATGATAGAAGATCACATATAATTAATGTAATAAACTACAATGGTTGGTGTGTGATTCAATCCATTTGATATATCATTCTACCTGTAAGGGGCATGAGCTAGAGAGAGAAAGAGATCAATAAGGGAGAGATAAAATAAAATCAAATGAAACCGCAACAAAATCAGCAATCTTGACAAATGCATTTTTCGATATTTGCATCTAATGCCGCGTGATCAATTAAAACATGTGTATTGCAATTTTCGCCTGTGCATCATCTTGTCCTTTTTCCCGGAAGCCTCCAAGTGACATCCAAATTCTGATTCTCTGCAATTTAAGGAAACTCCATGGTTCGTAGAAATGAACAAGTCTGCTCGAAAAAGTCATAAACCAAGAACCACCAAGAAAATGAAAGAGACATTGAAAGTACAAAGACTCTCCGGTAGCAAAGACCAAAAGTAAATGCTAAACCCATATTAGTAGACATGTAACTATGCTTTCTCAAATTTCAAGCATAAAGAGGTCCGACTCTTGCAAGAGAACAAGATCTCAAGATGATTGTCCATCCAAAGGTTCAAAGAATCAGAGACTCTCCCCATCCTTTGTACCGAAGAATGAGAAATTTTTCAGAAAGGCAAATGAACTTTGCCCCAACAAATAATCGGTCTTTCAAAAATAGAAATTAGATATTTCCTTCAAAGATGTAATAAATGAATCTAAACCTGACAAACATCTTACCCAAAACTCAAAATAAATTTTCATGCCCAACAAAACATCGGAGAATTCATAGTTATTTATTTTGCACATGTTGCCTCCCCAAGGGGACTTCCTAAGATCCTGGATCTGCGCTCTGGGGCCCTTCCCGAAGCTCATAATGACAAGGTCAGTTTGTCTGGGGTCCTATGGTTTTTAAAGATTCGGGGTGAAGTCGAGGGTGGGCCATGGAAAAGGAAATGTCGTGATTGTTCGGGTCTAGGTGGACGTCAAATTAGAGTTCCAGGAGGAAGCCTTCGGGTCACCAAAGCAATGCAAATTGCTCCAGAAATATCCCCCTCGTAAAACTCTCTAGTCTCCCTACATCTCCGTTGGGTCGCCTACTTTCCTGGGGCTCTTTCATAGTGGCTGGGGGTTTTCCATGGGAAGGATGCTTGGTGACATGGAACCGCCGAGGATGGTTTCAGCCGACAGAGAGACTGGGAGAAAATCGGGCTTCTGCCCTTGTTAAGTAGAGCAAGAGGTAGTGAGTAACTAAGTGCCGTAACAAGAAGCTCCCTGGGCCTGCAGTGGTCAGTACAAAATTTGGGAAGATAGCTGCCTTATCAAATTCAATGAATTTCTTGGGGTTCCAACAATGGGTTTTGAAAAAGAGATTTTAGAGCTAATGCAAAATATGGTGCCTTAGCAGCTAAAAGAACAAAGGAAGGGGAACATGATAGAGTCCAAACGTGAGAGGGAGTTAAGAAAATTGGAATGCACCATCAATTACAATGAGAAGGGCCATGGTTGTAGGCTTAAGAGATTGGGGAATTTGTTGTTAAAGTTAAAATGAAGCTAAAGCTTTTCTCTTGGAATGTTAGAGGAGCGAATAATCCGATTAAAAGGAATGTCATTAGAAATTTTATTAGGTCTTAGAGGGTGGATTTGGTTTGTCTGCAAGAAACCAAGATTCGTGAGATGCTCACGACCGTGGCTCGTAGCTCTGGGGTGGGTAGGATTTTTTTGACCTGGAAGGCTATGAGGCAAGAGGGAGCTACGGGATATTCTTCGCTCTTTGGGATAAAAGGAAATTGAACTCGGTGGGAGGCTGAAATAAGCCTTTTCTATTACTGGTTTAAAAATGGGATGGGTTTCTGGCCTTCACATGTGCTCCATGGCCCTGATCAAGATGAGCACAGGGAATGCTTGGGAAGAGTCGGGTCGCTAAAGGCTTGTGGGAGGGGCCTTAGTGCATAGGCAGCGACTTTAACATGGTCCTCTCCCCAAATGAGAGGAACAGAGCAGGTAGGATGTCCCATCCGATGAGGCGTTTCATGAAGTTCTAATGAGTTAGGCTAGACATCCTCTTCAAGGGGCTCCTTCACTTGAGGAGGGGGTGTGGGGACATTGGCAACCATTCTATGTCCCGCCTTGACAGATTCTTGATAACGGTTGACTGGGAGTGTCGATTTAACAATGTGGTTCAGAGCATTCTCCCGAGACCGCGTTTTTTCTGATAATCGGGCCATTTTGCTAGACAAGGAAGGGGATAAGATCTAAGCCTCTACCTTTCCCGCTTTGAAATTATGTGGCTGAAGTTTCGCTAGCTTCATGACCTCCTCGTAAATCGGGTGGCAAGGCCTTCACTTTGTCGGGTCCTTCAACTTTGTTTCGCTTCCAAATTAAGTTCGAAATGAATTTTTGAAGGTGTGGAACAAAGAGGTGTTTGGTAGAGTTGAGACCAAAAAGGAGGCTTTAAGTAGGGTCTCCTTCTGGGATGACCTAGAAAAGGATAAGGAGCTTATCTTGGAAGAAGTCGAGAGAGGGAAAAGGCGAGAGACAATTATAAGGGCGGCATGAAATGGAAGAGGTCTGAGACAGAATCCAAGAAATTGCTGAAGAAGGGAAAGAAACACAGGGTTTTTTTCATAGAATGGATAATTCTCACAGGAGGAGGAATTCTATAATGAGTATATGTATTCATGGCAGGAGGTTGGTAAAGGAGCCTAAGATTAAAGCAGGTCTAGTCGATGCGTTCCAAACCCTCCTCTCCTCGAATTCGAACAACAGGCCCGCTTTTCCCTAATCTCCGCTCAATTCGACAGCATAAGTCATGCTTGAAGAAATGTCTCACGCAGGAGGAAATCCGGCAACGGCCTGGCTCACTGATAAAGCCCCAGTCCCGATGAGCCCCGTCTTCCGGTCTTTCACTGGACTTCATGTATGAGGAGGTCTCCTGGTTTTTAAGGAACTCTTCAGCAGTAGCCGGTTTGTGAAAAGCTTGAATGCTACATTCCTAGTTCTGGTTCCCAAGAGAAGAACGGTTGAGGATCTACAAGACCTAAGACCTATTAGTCTAGTGGGAGGCCTTTACAAAATCTTTTAACAAAAGCTAAGGCCAACGTAATTAAAGCATGCGCTTAATCATCTCACGGGCCTCAAAACGCTTTATGTAGGGGAGACAGATTCGACGCATGTTAATTGCTAATGAGGCAAAGGACCTATACTGCAAAGGAAAGAGAACGGTCTTCTTGTAAATTAGACATTAGTGCTACTTACGATCACATAAGATAGGATTTTTTGCACTAGATTGGAGAGAATGGGTTTCGGCTCGAAATGGATATGTTAGATTAATTGGTGCATTTCCATGGCTTTTTTCTCTATTTTATTTAATGGTTCTTCGACGGGTTTCTTCCGGAGCTCCAGAGGCCTAAGACAAGGAGATCCCCTCTCCCCCTATCTATTTGTGATCGATATGGAAGCCCTGAGTGGTATGCTAAAGCGCACATGCACTCTACTTCGTGGATGTGTTTGTAAGGAGACTAAGGGAGCTAGTCATCTCTCATCTGTATGTCGATGACACTATTCTTTTCTAATGGCCAATTCCCGAGTAGTCGATGTATTTGAAACTGAATTTGATGTGGTCAGCCTACCTGTGTTTAAAATTAACCCGAGTAAGAGGAAATCATCCTGAGCGGGCAGGCGACACATTGAGACGTTAGCTAGTGAGCTTGGTCAGGTGTAGGGTCCCTCCCCACTACGTATCCGCCTTCCTGGCCGGGGCCTCATGGGCGAAGGGGGTGTGGTATACCCGCCATCAAGAAAGATTTAGAAAGAGATCGACATCTCGGAAAGACAATATATCTCAAAGGGAGTGAGGCTCACGCTCATTCGAGGCACGTTGTCTAGCCTTCCTATTTACTTCCTCTCTCTGTTCAGAATGCCAAAGCTTGTGTGCTCTAGATTGGAAAATATTCAGAGGGGCTTTCTTTGGAAAGGTGGCAATCTAGAGTCAAAACCATACCTTGTCAACTGGAAGACAAGCCATTTCGAAAAACAAAGGGGTTTAGGGTCGAATCTTCCAAATTGAATCAGGCTTTGCTTTGTAAGTGATGTTGGTAGTTTTCTAATGAGAGGGATCCACTTTGGAGAATGGTGATTAGTATCAAATTTGAGAGGAAACGGGGCCGAACACCAACGACATTAGGGAGGCTACGAATCGGTTTACGGAAGGACATCAAAAGAATGTGACTCACCCTCGTTCCTCAAAATACTCTTTCCCTTAGGAAATGGTTAGACTAGATTTTGAGGGACTCTCGTGCGAGATAGCGCCAGGCAACACTTTCCACTTCGCTCAATTTAGCTCACAAAGAAGCCAAGGCGTAGTCGATAATTGGGATTCCTCGGGCGGAGGAAAAGCGGGACGGTCCCCGCCTTTCGAGGCCTTTTAACGACTGGAGGTAGGAGGTTGAAAGGTCTTACATTTTCTCCACGTGAGGGAAAATTAGCCCTTACAAGAGGATCGCTTGTTGGTTAGCCAGCCCACGCCCGATGGCCGCAAGACTTATGTATAGGAAGTCGGCGCATTCTACCCTCATCGACCCCCCCGCTGTCCATATGGAACCCAATTGTTCCCCCCAAGCTGGGTTTTTTCGCTTGGGAAGCATCCTAGGGCAAGGTGCTTACACTGGACCAAATAAATAGAAGAGGGATCCCGCTAGCAAACATGTGTTTTTTATGTGAACATGACGAAAACAATAGGTTCACCGCTTATCCACCGCTTCGAGCCAAGATGCTATGGGATCTTGTTTTGTCCATCGTTGACTCCAATTGGGTTTTCCCTCTAACAGTACGACAATCCCTTTTTGCTTGGCAAGGTGCAAAGGTTGGTAGAAAACGTAAGAGAGTATGGATGGCAACCCCCCTTTGTTTATTTTGGACGTTATGGAAGGAAAGGAACATAACGGCTTTTGAGAACAAGACCCTTCTCGTCTCACAAATAAATCTACTTTCAGGTGTACCTCAGGGTCGTGGGCTGTCGAATGTATTGATAATTTAGATTCTTTGATGGATTTTTTGACTTGGTTGGGGTATAGATGAGTAAATGGGTTTTTCGGGGTTTTTTATCTATATATATCAAGTACCGATAAAAAAAAATGTATTACGTGGTAATATGAATCTAGGAAAATAAACAATGCTCTCCATATACAAATGCTAATTACTCAAAAAGTTCATAGATTTATTTGGGTCGTGTAGAAAATTAAGTCAAAACTTTAGAAAAAGTAATTTATCGAAACTACCAGAATCGCCAAGGAGCAGGCCTGTCGGCTGGGCTTTAAAATCGAAAAGCCTATGACTGGAATGTCGGCCCATTTCCCGAGATGATTTTGAAATAGATGAATGAGTTCACAAGCCTATCACTAAGCCGACTAACTCAATTCTTTAACAGTCTTAGTTCAAAAGTCTTGTAGTGTTTAACACCTATGAAGAAGGTATCTCAATTCCTATATCTCAAGCTTCCATCAAACTAATATCAAGCTAGGGTTCCAAGAGGTTAGAATGGTATTATAAATTCTACCGTACCAATTAAGTTCACAATAAGAACATGAAATGCAATTAGATCGGCTAAATAAGGATTTTTTCGCCTTTTCTGCTAGAAAACCGCTTGATAAAAACGAAAAGTGGTTCAAAAAGCTGGGAAAACAAAGCATAAAGCGGATTTTTCTGTGAGGGAAAGTTTAATTGCTGAGAAACCGTAGACAAAGAAATTATATGATCAAGCAATCATCAACATATATGGATTTTTTTGAAATGGCGTTTTGGATTTCAGACTAACAGAAGGAAACATCTGATTTCTATAATTATCCGATTCGAAAACTCTCTTATTTTACTGCGGTTTCTCACCAACCAAACACAAGCATAAAGAACATATAACAACGAAATAATCGAAAAATCAAACTGCATTTCGACAAGGCGAACAGTGGCGGTTGGTGGCGATATCGTTGATCTGGAACATCCGAACGACGGCGACTCTCATCGAAGTCACATCGCTTGAGTTCCCGAAGACGCATCGAATCGCCACCGACCGTGAACGGGCGTTTCAAAACGAGGCGTTCCTCCATGGATCCAACCGACCGGAGAGTCAAGCTGAGTAGAGTGACCGACAAAACGACATCGCCGGGATCTGCCGCGTCGATATACCGGGTAATAAAATTGCCTTTACTCTTACTGCGGTCCTTGTGTTTATCTTTATTTGTTGATTAGCCCCTATGTTCTTCAGATTTGATGTAGTGGTAGCCGTTACTCCAACCTAGCAAAATTTGGCATGACTCGAGATCATGACACGAACTTGACATTTCTTTTACGGGTTTGATTAGTATAATTATGTTTTGGTTAATTAACCCGTATAACCCATTTAATAAATATGTTATATCAGTGTCAATCTATATAACACAATTTTGACTTGTATTAATCCGTTTAATTATTATGTTAATTAATATTTAACTTATTTAATATTTTATTGTGTTAAATATTAATGAATTAATTATAATGAAGATTAATTTAAATTATCAAATTACTAAACGGGTTATGCATGTTGTATCATGTTACTTAATTACTAATTTGATCGTGTTTTTATTTTTTATTTTTATTTATTTATTATTTGTGTCGTATTTTGAGTTGACGAATGCAATAGAATACATGTTATTAACACGATCCACAAAAACAAATTGCCACCCCTAGGCCCTAGTCTATACCTTACAATTAAGCAATAATTTTTTATCAAATAAATTTTTTATTTCATTAAAGTTAAATAATTCGACTTTTATGAAGTGCTAAATTTTTTATCAAATATATGTTAATCTACTCAAGCTTGATTGATGTGCTAAATAATAAATATTCTATTATCATTTTAATTCATATTTAAAAATTTAATAATATCTAAGTAACACTTTTGTATTATATTTTAAAATTAAATACTAAAATGATTATTACTATTTTTTGTTAAATAGTTCATATTTTTTATATATTATTTTTTTACTTAAAAATAGTTTAACTTGTGTTTTTTTAATTTTGGTTTACAAAAATTTAAAATATAAAAATATACAAATAAGATTATAATATGAAAATTATAGATATTTAAATATTATATAGCAAATATTATTATTTATATGTATATTTATTAAATTATTTATTAGGTAATGTTTTGTAAATACTAAAGTCAATTTACTTTAAATTATTTATTACACAAAACAAAAATCCAATAAAGAAAATAAAAGTAATGAATAAATACATTTAAAAAAATAAACTTTAGCTCTTAAGTAGAATTTGTAAATAAGTGAAAATAAGACATTATCTTTATAAATTTAATTAAAATAAATAATTAATTTTTTGACATTTATTCATTAAAATAAAGAAAATAAATAAATAAATAAATAACAATTTTATTAATTAAAATCAAATAATTGAAAATAAGATCTGATGTTATAGAATTAATTAAAATCATAAAAATCTAATTTATGAAAAACATTGAAGACAAAATGGAAAGAAAAAAGGAAAGGCTTAGGGAAGTTGGGGGCATGTGGAGTTGATGGTAAAAGATGATTTTTGTCCATCAAAATATATATTCTTATGCTTAATTTAGGTTATTTGATGGACTTTTTATTAAATATGAGTCTCGTCTAACCTTAAAACATAATTCTCCTAAAAATAAATCTCTTACTATAGATAGCTAATTAGATGCATAATTAGTTAAACTCGGTATGAATTTGGTTAAGAGTCTATCAATATAAATTGTCTTACAATATTTCATGTTCCTATTTAGGACCTTAATTCTGAGACATTATCCTTCTAATTTCTAGGGAGAAATTTCAAAGCCATTTTTTCCATGAAAGATAAGAAATTATCTAGCCATTAGTAAAGCTTCTCCATGTACACTCATTTCAATCCTTTCATACATCAACCATCTCACAATTTCTAGGGCCCTGTTTAGTAGGTAGAAAATTTTCTGTTTTCTCTATTCAAATTTTTTGAAACCAAGGAAAACGTTAAGCACATGCAGGGACAAGACGAAAAACAAATTTCAAAACAAAGAAAATGAATTCACTATTTTCAACATTTTATATAGCGAACTGAAACATGTAAAGCCGTTTTCTGTCGAATTAAATTCAACCAAATTCAACCAACGTGCTGAAAAACGAAACGTATTTTCAACCAAATTCATGTACTAAACGTATTTTCTCGAAAATAAAAACTCAGCATTAGAATACATTGAAAATTTCATATTCGAATTTGGATAGATGCTGAAAATTTTCGCGAACCAAACGTGCTTAATATTTTTACATTGATCTCCACTATGAGAGGTCCTACATGACACTCTTTGAAAACAAAATCACTCATTTTCTCATAGAAAATAAAAGACTTTTTTTCAGCCTATTTTATCCATGGAAAATAAGAAATTAGCAAAGGAATTAGTCAAGGTTTTCTATCCTTGCTATATCAATTACCCCACCATATTTAATCTTCTGTTGGTACCTTTCAAGATGACTTCAAGAACCCGCCTTCCATAAACCAATAATTATGAGGTCTTTTTTATTGGTAGATTCTACACGCTATTAGTGAAAAAATTTATGGAAAAAGTTTCTGAAAGATTTTTCATAGAAAATAAGATATTAACAAAGAATTGGTCAAACTTTTCTATCCTTAGATAAAATAGACAAAAAAAAAAAGATATTTCTTTCAATAATTTCAGCTAGATTGGCCTTGGTTTTGTTTTTCTTAATAAACAAAAATAATAATAATAATTTATGTTGATCAGAAGGTGCATCAAGTAACTTCCTCAAATAACCAAGAAAATTTATCATCTTCTTATAAAATTTCAACATATGCAATGATTAAATTTTTTAAATTAATTTTTTTGGTTTTATCTTTCTTGACTAGCAAATAAGAATAGCAAATCATCTTGATTCTAAATGTGTTTAGCTAAATTTTCAAGCTATTTATAACATTCAATTCTCAAGTTGTTTAATTTGCACTTTTAGTGTGGAAAAAAAGTTAAATTTTATTTCCTTAAGAATGTTAAACACATGCAAATGATGAAATTAATCTTTGAATATTGTGCAGGTGCCTTTGGCTGTCTCTTGAAATAGCCAAGAAAATATGTTTTTTTTTTTCATCAAAATATATATTTTTAAAACTAGACTTTCTTTCTTTTTTATTCAATGATTAACATGAGATTTTTTCTCATCCAAAATATATGTAAACTTTATTCTTTTTCCATACTATTGTTAAATTTGATATGATAAATAGAATTAATAGATTTAATATATATGATCTTAAAAGCATAGCATGGACCATTATTATTAAGAGAAATTTCATTAAAAAAAAAAAGAAAACATTGGACTCATGAAGAAATTAATAAAAAATAAAAATAGATTATGGAGACCTACATTATTTCATTACATAATATACTAAATAATAAATATTATAATATCGTTTTAATTCATATTTCAAAATTTTACAATATAGTTAACACTTTGCATTATATTTTTAAAATTAAATACTAAAATAATTATTACTTATTTTTATGTTAAATAGTTAATATTTTTATATTACTTTTTTTATTTAAAAAATAGTTTTAACTTGTGGTTTTTTTAATTTAGTTTACAAAAAATTTTAAAATATAAAAGTATAAAATAAGATTATAATATGTATATTATAGATATTTAAATATTTTATAGCAAATATTAGTATTTATTAGTATATTTACAAATTATTTATTGGGTAATGTTTCTATAAATACTGAAAGTCAATTTTACCTTAAATATATTTATTATAACAAAAACAAAAATTCAATAAAGAAATAAGTGCAATCAATAATAAAACTTAAAAAATAAACTTTTAGTTAAGTAGATTTTAAAAATAAGTAATAGAAAATAAGACATATCTTATAAATTTAATTAAAATAAAATAATTAATTTTGACATTTATTCATTAAAAATAAAGAAAAACAAAATATAATAAAGAAAATAATAAATAAATAAATAAAATTTAAAATAAAATTTTTATTAATTAAAAATCAAAATATTTGGAAAATAAGATATGATATTATAGAATTAATTAAAATCATAAAATATAATTTATTAAAAAAACTGGAAGTCAAATTGAAAAAAAAAGAAAAGAAAATTTAGTGCTTTAGTGGGAAGCTTGGGGGCATGTGGTGTTTGATTTGCAAAGACGACATTTTCATTCAATCAAAATATATATCCTTATGTTTAATTTAGGGTGATTCACTGACTATATTTATTAAATATTAGTCTCGTCTAACCCTAAAACATAATTTTTCTAAAATAAATCTCCTACTATAGGTAGCTAATTAGAAGCGTTGCGTCGGTGTCTGACTGTTACCATATAGCCCATAGATGACCTACCCCTAATTTTTCTTAGTTTAAAAAAAATTATAAAATAGTTTAAAAATAAAAATAATGCTTCAAATGGTACAAGATAAATCAGCACTTAAATCCCAATTTCCTTAATAAAGAAAATCGTAATTTTAATTATTAAAAAGCTGCAATTACTTTAAAAACTGTACTAATTTCTGCATCTCTACGACAAAACCTGGATTGGATCGCTGAACTCCGCTTCGCAAAATCTAGCTTTAAGACGCAAACTTCATACTGGAGACGGAAAGATCGCCGAGGCATCGTCGTAACAGAAATGATTTTCGATGCTGACGAAAATACATATAACACGTGACTACGCGCCTACAAGCACAGCAGAGAACGACGAAAAACCCGACACGCAGATAAATAACATCAAACTTGAGCGCCGACATACCGCATTATTGAAATTGATTTGTCACAAAAGGCCAAAACGAACAGTGTCGTCCCCTTAAATGCAAGGTGCTGGAGCAGACCTCAGATAGAGCAGCAGCTGGTCGAGGCTCTTCAAATCTTGCAGAGCCACTTCTGTAAATACGGCGATCGTGATCGTCATACTTTACGGTAGGAAAACGACGACGCTAATAAAGTACGCGCGTGACTTCGATTTTAGTGAGTTTATTCAAACTCCTCGGCGAGATTTCACGATTATTCCTATTTTGCTGATGTTGCAGCTGGCGCCAAAGGAAAAGAGCTGGACGGATTCCAAAACATGGGACCGAATTCGCGGGAATTTTCTCGATTCGTTGGCCGTGACTGCCCAGAACTGAAGTGTACTGTTTATGTAATTTGGCATTAAATTTACGCCGAGATGATAAAGGTCGGAACGGGTCGTATGGATCTGGCCCCAAATATGGGACCGACCGATGCAAGGTTTTTGAGCTGGCGTGTGCCAGAGTCGCTTTCATGGCCGCTTGGGTAGCGGCTCTGCTTAATTTGTGTAAATGTTTGCTTATATGAAGTTTGGGCCGTGAATGGCTTGATGTTCACTAAGTGAACCTGTTTTGCATTTTCCTAATGAACGAGGGTTTCACTATTCCCTAATGTTCTAAAATATATATTTTCGCGAAAATATCGTGTCAGTCGAAAGGATTTAAATTAAATTACTGTATTTAATTGGCCAAACAAGTTTAGCTAATTTTGACGTATGATGAAAGTTTTACAAATATATTCAGCGATATATTCGTGCTGATTAGAATTAATTTGGTCCCAGATAAGACGCATTCCATACGCACCTAACATCCCAGAACATGTGAAACGAAAGCTAATGGTAATGTACTTCGTAAAACAATGAGGGTAGTCTAAAATGTCAATTATCTATAAGAGTCTAAAATGTCAATTATCTGAGGGTAGTCCAAACTAAATAATATATCAACCGGTCTGAGTGCCCATTGGATATTTATTTATCGAGGGTAGTCCACAAACTAAATAACATATCAAACCATTTAGCACTTCAATTTCTGATATTTATTCATCTATAAGAATTCACAACAATTCATATATCAATCGCTCTGAGCGTTTCAATCTGATATATATTCACTCCGAGGGTTGCCCAATTAATAAAATAATAATCTCATACAAGGCTTAGGCGAGCGTGAGAGAGCCTAGTGAGGACTCGGATCTCGAGTCGGCCACAGACATTCGCAGGATCACGCATTCGCTGAATTGCCATTTCTGTGGAACATCAGACCGGCACTTGGGATTACGAAGAAATTCACTTGCGCGACCTCCACTGCTTTAACTCACCCTCACGCGATCCCCTTTCATGGTGCAATGTGGAGGGCCAGGAGAAGGCTCATCCTGGGGACCGTGGGATTTAAGAAAAGCTTCTGATTGTGGCTTTCGTTTAATTTTATATTCTGCGCATGTATTAGAATTTCTAATTTTAATATATGTCAGATAAGAGTAAAACATTTGAACTCTTGTAACTATTAGGTATATAGCTGAATTCATAGTTGCATGTATTACGAGTATCGCTGTGGGGCCCAAGTGGCCGTGACATGGCGCGACTTGATCTCGATATATTGAATATATCGACCGCTTTACGCGCTTTACGCAGTGCATTTTAATCGTAGAGCCCTCGCACAAAGGAGCATCGCTCGATTTTTCAACGGCCAGACCCACTCCACTTCAGATTCCGCGCCATCGGTAGCCAAACTAATTTCAAGCCGCGCCGCATAAATAGTACATTGTTATCAAAAGAATCGTGACATGAACTGAAAATGTTCAAAGATGAGCGCCGTGTAATCGAATACAACATTTATTTTTTTAAATGCTATAGTTACTGACTATAATATTACCATTCACACGTTAATTTAGACATTATTTTAATTTCAAAACTATTTTAATAATTTGTTTTAAAAAAAAAAAACTAAATACGTAGAAAACACAATCTTTCCCCTATTTCTTTTTCACGATATCTCAGATTTCCCCCTCCTTCTCAAATCTCTCCTCACACTTACTCTCCTTTCTCTGCAGGATCTCTCCTCTGCGGGAGCACCTCATTTTTTCTACTCTTTCCATCTGATAGAAGAAACTCGAAGCCACCCCGCCACCGGGTGGAGGTAATCTGGTTTGCTTTGCAATCCATTCCTCATTAGTAGCCCTAGCTTCTGGGCTTCACACGAAGTAGTTTTTTTCTTAGCTTTGATTAATGCAAACCATGCTATATTTTCTCAGACCCAATGTAAATGTCGAATGAGTTCGTGGTTAATTAGAATCTCAATTTAGGTTAACGTTTCGTATGCATGTTACATGTTTGACAAATGGTTTAACAAAAGAAATAGTAAACAAGTTTAATTTAAAGTGCATGACACGCAGCCAGTTCCCTTATGTATCAGGCTGCCTAGTAAGTGGTGCAGCTGGTTTGCTATATGTCGTTGTGGAGAAAGAAAGGTATGAGAAGAAAATTTGGCCCTCTCTGTTAATGTATAAATCTGAGCAAAACAAAGCAGTGGTCGCCCAACAAAGAAGATATAAAAGCTCCTGCTTGTTTCCCATTTCAAGAAGGTCCCAAATTTTTAAACATTTATAAATAACCTACGTATAAAATGTTTCAAGCCTCAATCAATTATTTTAGCCCATAATCCAATTTCAACATTAAATATCTAAAAAAATGAACAATAAAAAAACTCGGTGTCATATCAACACCAAAAATATCAAAGTCAAATCACCCCCTTAACACTCAACCCCTCTCTCTCAGAATCAATATGAGATTAGACTACTACCTAAATTTATTCTCTCTCTCTCTCTCTCTCTCTCTCTCTCTCTCTCTCTCTCTCTCTCTCTCTCTCTCTCAGAATCCAGAAACCAATAACACAAACATTTTTTTTCTTTCTCCCTCACTTATCAAACCTGGTAAACAAACTTACTCCTCGCTTCTTCCCTCCTGCCTTCTCACAAAGGCTCTGAGTCTCAAGAGAACTCAACTCACGTACCACTCACAATATCACGCATCATTTTTTTTTTTCACAAGCGCTCAGCTCAATCGACTCCTAAGATCCACACACTCCATCCTTCTTCAACTTGAGTTTATTGTTTCTGCCAGTTCTATTGTTTGCTAAATTTAAATTTTTGTTATATATTTTTATTTATACTCATATTGTCATCAGGTTTGCTCATGGTTTGTTTTTGGTTGTTATATTTTTGTTCAGGCTTATTTTGTTGTTATATAGTTATATTGTTATTAATAATAGATACCTAGAAGACAAACCAAGTGATACAAAAAATTAAAAAAAAAAATGAAAATAATAGATCAACTAATAGAATCTCAAAAAGGATCTTTGATAAATTTGTTACTAGTAAGAAAAATAATGTAACAAAAATTTAGATGAAAATTTTGTAAATAAACAAGTAGATAATGAAATAGAAGAGAATAAAATAAAAATATTGAAATAGAAAATATTGGAAATAAAAGATAATGAATAGAAGATAATGAAATAAAAATATTGAAGTAGAAAACATTGAAATAAAAGATAATAAAATAGAGGATAATGAAATAGAAAATATTGAAAAGAAAATAGTGAAATAAAGATAAATGAAATAGAAGACAATCAAAATCTTAATGAAACAAGTGATTATGGTCATATAAATATTTATGATCCAAGTCAATGGAAAAATATTTGTGAGACCCTCGAAAATCCGGGATTCCTAAAATGAGGGTCAAAATGGTAATTTCACAAACCGGAATTTTTCGGGACCGATGCACGAAATCCACTTCACCGCCGAATCGCCTCTGCGGAAATCTAGCGCTACCACGTCGACTTCAAGTGATTCGAGATGGCCTGGATTTAATGCTGAGGCGAGGTGTCTACGACAAACAGAAGGCGGCGGGACGCCACATGCCACACCAAGAGCGACACTGCATGCAGTTAATGGCTCACACCAACGCCATGTGCGAATGATCCTATGGCTCACATTGCCCATGGCAAGTACGCTACAGCAATAAATTGCGAAATAAAAGAAAAAGACTGAAAAGTGAGAGCCAATATGTTTACTGAAGGGCACAAAGATAGTACTCTCATTTCTCATTTCATACGTATACGATTCAAAATGAGGAGAAAGTCAAAGAGAAATAGATAATGAGGAAATGTAGAGAAAAGAAAGAGAAGAGAAAAGAAAGAAAAGCAAACTTAAACGAAATGTTATAATGAATAAAACAAAAGAAAAGGAACGAGGATAAGAAAGAAAGGATGTGTGGAGTGTCTGATCTCATTTTCTGTAGAGAGCCCCTTCCTTCTCTAGGATTGTAGGCGATCCGACCATTTGATTCTTCAAGACAAGAAGGAAGTTGTTCCCACACAAAGACACAACGTGACTGGCTTATGAAGCCGACAAACTCCGGAAAAGCAGGGTTTTTCTCCTACTCGCTTTACTTTCGCTTAAGGGTCATGTAATGGATAGGGATTTGTTGAGGCCCTGACGGGTCGTATCCTCGATTCCAAAGATTGCTGACCGAATCGAAATCCCTGTGAGTTGATCTCGACAGCCCCACCTGGCCGCTTCAGGTGATCAGGTGGTATCAGTGGTTATCATATGAGAAAATAACATGTTTGTGAGAACTTCAGGGGCTGTTCTAAGACCGAACCGTCGGATAGTGCCTAGCCCATGTGAGCTAAGTTTATGTTATTATTATAAATCGAATATGATGTATGGATTAAATTAATATATGCATGAGTGATATATTAGCATGTGTTGGATGCTCAGGTGCGCCAGACGCACTTAGGTGAGAGGAACCTAAGTAGGGAAATTCCACCACTGGCTTTGCCTACCCTGTCAGTGGGACTATTTTTTTAGGTACCAAGACGCATTGGGATGGGACGATCCGGACCTAGAGGCGAAGAACGCCAAGATGGCCTCTATCGTATTTTGTAAAATTCGGGCGAGACCCAAGTTTTGTATAAATTGTAATAAATACAATTATAAATGCAATCCTATTTGTGCTAAAATTATATCGGGCCAGATGGATGCTACGCCCTATCGTAATATTTACATGTACGTGCCTCTACGACTGAGACACGATTTCCGTTGGTCGACAAAGAATAACTGACACCCCAAGCCAAAGGCCACAATATTGATAATGAAATTAAGAGTATTTATTAGTAGAAAATGGGTCCAATTATATATTAATTTGTATTTTCCTGCCAGATTTAACACTTTACATTTTTCCACTACACATTATATTCGCAAATTAACAAAATGGGGAAACACTTGATAGAAGATGGCTAGTATATTCAAAAGATTTGATAAAGATTGTTTTAAGGTAAAGTTATTCAATAGTGAATTATTCTACAAGTAAACTAGCTAATGAAGGAAACAAAAAGATTGAGAAATATCGTGTTAGTTTAAAATCATGAAATAACTGTCATGAATATTTACTGAATTAGAAAACAAGATTGCAAACTAAATAAAACAATTGATCAGTATCCAAGAACAAATTAATAGAAAGAATATTAAAATGTATTAGTAAGAATTATTTGCCGTTGTAAAGAATCTTGTAAAATAATTTAGCTGGGAAAATGAAAAGATATATCAAGAAAATAGTTTGGTACTTTTAAGTTTAATTGAAATGATTGCAGAACGGATCCGAATAATGCAAGAACATCGCTCGTCAGATTCAACAAGATGTGAATTCATAACCATTATCTTGGACATAACATTCAAAATGAATTGATAAGTTTGTTAGGAAATGAAGTAAGCAAATAATATTATTAAAAAGTTAAAGAAGTAAAATATTATTCAACTATAATGACGTACCCTGATGCAAGTCATCAAGAACAAATGTCTCTCATATTACGATGTGATATTACACACAAGTCCAATAAAAATAGAAGAATATTTTTAGAGTTTATTAAAGTAGATGATACGAGTGGAAAGGTTTATTTGATAAACTTATAGATGTAATAAATAATCTTGAACTAGATATTAATGATGTACGGGGACAAGGATATGATAATGGGTCTATTATGAAAGGAAAACATCAAGGTGTACAAAAAAGGCTACTCAATATAAATCCTAGAGCATTTTACACACCATGTGGTTGTCATAATTTAAATCTAGTACTTTGTGATATGGCTAACTCTTGTCCTAAGGCTATATCATTTTTTGGAATAGTACAACGTATATATTCATTATTTTCATCTTCCACAAAACGATGGAAAATTTTACAAGATAATATTCAAGAACCCTTAAGCCATTATCACAAAACACGTTGGGAAAGTCGTAAGCCGGAAAGTGTTAAAGCAATAAGATTTCAAGCCCAAGAATAAGAGATGCATTATTGCAATTGAAGCAACTCAGTGAAGATCCTAAAACAAGGAAGAGTGAAGCTTAATGTTTAGCAACATATGAGATCGGGAGAATTTGAATTCTTATCAAGTATGACCACTCGTATGATATTTTATTCTCCGTCAACTTAGTTAGTAAATACTTACAATCAAAAGACATGCATATTGATATTGCTATAAATCAATTAAAAGGTCTCATTTCTTTTGAAAATATAGGAAAGTGGATTGCCAGAATGCTAAGGGATTTACCCAAAGAGATCGCATGTGAAATGGGTATAGAACCTATATTTCTGTGAAAAACGAGTTCAGAGAAAAACAAATTTGATGAAAATGTCGATGATGAGGTAACACAATCTATTGAAGAATCTTTTAGAATTGATTATTTACATATATAATTGATCAAGCTATTTCTTCTAATTAAAAAATAGATTTGAACAATTACAAAAGTATTTAAAATATTTTTTGGTTTTTTATTTAATTCTAGAAAATTTAAACTACCACCAATGATAGTTAAACAAATATTGTTTGATCTCTAATGTTTCTTAAAACACGAAAATTTTTCCACTATATTGATGGCTTAGATTTATTTTTAGAGTTCAAATGTTTTAAAAAGAAATTTTACAAACGAAAGAAAATACGCCAATTGAGATACTCAAATTATATGTATGCTTAGATTCTTTTCCAAATGCATGCATTGCTTATAGAATATTATTAACAACTGCAATGAAGCTGTTTCATGAAAGAAGCTTTCAAAATTAAAATTGATAAAATCTACTCTAAGATCGACTTTCATGTCACAAGAAAGATTAAACTGGATTAGCGATGACTATCAATTGAAAAGAAAATGGCAAAGAAACTTGAATATAAAACGTTAATTTACTTTCTTTGCAACTCAAAAGCAAGAAAATTAAATTTAAATAAAAAAATATTAACACTAAACATAGGAAGGCCCTTACGAAGATCTTTTAGGCCCCAAATTGTCTGAGCCACCCTCAAACAGCTTACTATGAGGTCAGATGCACAGGTTTGGTTGACTGTGGCTTTATTTTCTTTTTCTTTTGTTTGTTTGTTTATTTTTCTTTATTCCACATTTTGAGAGAATAAGTATAACAAGGTTCGTCTATTAGTGTTTGACATAGAGATATCTCGAATGTTGGTTTGTGCACTGGGTGTATATAAATCAATAAACTAAAAAAATTTGAGAATTGGTTCATTGACTTGTCTTTTTTAATACTTCATCATTTTTTACGATCCTTACAATTATTAGTCATTTTTTAGGATTGGCAGTCCAAGAATTATTCGGCACCACGCTTCTCAATATGCAGCCTAAATTTGATCTCATTTGAGAACCGTGAATCGCATAAGTGACCTGTAAGAGCCACAGAGTCACCGGTACAATTTATGTAAATCTAATGAAAGTATCCCACACCACCAAAGGTGCCAAATGTGTCCGATATCTTTGTTTTGATTTATGAATCAATTTTTCTTTTTGCTTTTCCTCGCATTCACTATATTTCATATGCATATTTCTTGCCGAGTGATGCCTCCCGCCAAAAAGATTTAAGTATTGAGAGAATTAATAAACCAGAGGTCGCTAACTACGGCTGGATGAGACATACGGTTTGGACATTTTTTCAAACATATACTAAATTGATATTTTTTTATTTTAAAAGTTATTATTGGGGACAAACTCTAATTATCTCTATCTTTTGAACACAAATGAGACAAGCTTAATAGCATGAAGACTTGCAAAGGAGCTTGTGGGGGTACATGATGGAGCAACAACATTAATTTCCTCGAGCCCCGACCTTCAAGAAAAAAAAAGGAAAATACCAAGTCGTATAAAGAGATGCATTGGGAAATAGTAGATGCATAGAAACCTTTAGTGCAAATTCAAAATTTTCAAAGATTTTCTTTCTCACATATTTCATATGCATATTTCTCACTGAGCGACAGCCTCCCGCTAAAAGATTTAAGTATTGAGAGAAATTACTAAACCGTAGTCACAACTACTAGCTTGACGAGACACATTAGTTTGGACATTTTTTTCAAACATATACTAAATTGATATTTTTTTTATTTTAAAAGTATTATTTTGGGACAAAACTCTAATTATCTCTTCTATCTTTGAACACAAACTCGAGACGAGGCACAGCATTGAAGACCTCAGCATTGTGGGCAAGGACAGCAACAACATTAATTTCCTTCGAGTCTTGACCTTTTCAAGAAAAAAGGAAAATACCAAGTCTTTGTATAAAGAGACATTTGGGAAATAGTAGATGGTTGTAAACCTTTAGTAAATTCAAATTTTCTTAATGTATGTCATATGATATAAAATTATGAAAGTAATTCAACACACGAACCCTTTTGAATGTAAATTAAAGTGCCACAAACTTAAAAATATATGGCTTTGTTAATGTATTGAACATAAAAATTAACTTTAAAATTTTGTACTTTATCAAAAACTCTAACCCCCACATGATAAATGACGGGCCAAAATTCTACAAAGAAGACAATGCTTTGCTTAACAAAGTAAAAATCTATCCTCAAGTCCAAATTATCTCTTGACTTAGATAGAACAATTTATATATATCCTAATTCCTAAGTTATTTAACCCGGGTTTTCGTGTCAACCCCACTCGTAAATTCCATATCTATAGAAACTGCTTTTTAAATCCAACTTGCCTCATCCATCACAGAAGATGGTATGTGGTATCATTGTTCGGTGTCTCGCTTATGTGATAAATCTTTATTACCGATTCCCATGAGCAACGGTGAGCAATTTGTCTGTCAAGTATAGTTTTTATGAGGCAACCCCTATCTCATTCCATTTTGATACTTTGAGATGATGAACACACATGTTAGGCTGGTTCCATGGTCAGTCATTGGCTCCATGTCAGCGTGGATCTTCTCAGTATGAAGCGTTGTTCTAGATTTTGTCTTGCAAATCAGATTTCACTTTCAGATTATCATCGATGGATCTTTCATTCGCTGTTCAGTTTGTCGTGTTAATGGCCAAGATAGATTCTTTTTCAAATTTTCCGATTTATAAAATTTACAATGGCATCATACATCTTCAAATATTCATATCCAGAGATGATAAAGAGGAACACTCTGATCAAGTACATGGTTCGTGGGAAGAAGAGTGTTAGCGATAAACATTTCCAGATTTCATATTACTACTTAGTATATATGTTCTCAGAGGTTGTGCAAGCAGGCAACTACTAAAAAATCCTACAGAATGTATTCTTGATTTTGCCATTATAGTTTACTTCAGGATCATACATGCTGGAAATTTCACCACTTTTTGCTGGTTCTATATGCGAGCATGTTTCATCAAGTGAAGAAAGTGGTTACACCTTTTCTGCACCACTTTTATCAAGTTTTGGTTGTATCACAAGCATGCACAGTTTGGTTGTTAACATATGATTTATCTTCACCTATGATGGTGCTTTTTTTTTTCCACAAACTGACTTTAGGTTTTCTTTTCTTATTGTTATTTCTTAGTATATTCCTCGAAAATGTTGTCCGCCAAATCGATGGTCAAGGCATCATTAGCATCTGACAAGGCTCCATTTCTTTGTGTATCCAACCTTTTATCCGAGAACTCAATGCGATGCTTTCAAGGTCATATCAGATTTTGCAAGTTTCTTCATCTGTAAGATCCTATGTTCAATTCCTTTTTTTTTCTTTTTTTTCTATTAATGAACGTTGTCTATTCTTGTTTCTTTTCTTTAAAGTTAATGTTCATGTATACTTTTGTTGGAACATGATTGATGAATGCTTTATTTCCATTTGGCTTTCCGCACAATTGCTGTTATAATTTAATAGTAGACATATAGTTTCAATGTAAGCTATGAAGATGGTGGTCTTCTTCCGAGAGAAACAAAAGACATTTGCCACAAATAAAGTGTCAGCTTATAATTATGAGCAGATTGCATGCCCAGATAATGAGTAGGAGCTAAGTACTTTCAGAGGCTGTCATCCACACTACATGCAAAAGTCACTGGACGGACATCCACACAATATAAGCACATCTTCTTGACTTTTCAAGGAGCATTGGGTTTGCTCATGAAAATGACAAGATCTAGATATTCATTTAACCAAGGATACTATGTGCAACAAAAGATCAAAATATCGATAAATACGGATATATCTGAAATTAGATTTTATGAATGTATTGAAAATATCTGTAAAATATCGATGGATATACCATGTGCAACAAAAGATCAAAATATCGATAAATACGAATATATCGAAAATTGGATTTTATGAATGTATTGGAAATATAGGTAAAATATCGATAGATATTTTTATAAAAATATAGGTTTCATTATAATTTATTTATTTTAAATTTTTTTGAATGTGAAAGGATTTTTATGAAAAATAAAATTAAGTTTACAATGTTAAAACAATAATAAAAATAATGTAAAGTAGTAAAAATAGTCATAAATAATAAGAGAATATAAAATATTTGTATTATATATATTGAGTGCAAAGCCGTCAAGGATGAAGTGCATTAATTTGGTTTTAAGTGTGTTCTAAAGCCCCCAACTACACATAGCTTTTGAAATTTTGTAGGTTTTAAACCATTATAGACTTAAAAGAATAAAAAAAATTACCGAAATATTGACAAAGATCCGAAATATTTATTCTAACCGACTAGCGGTAAAGGATATCCTATCGACCTTCACCGATAACCGAAATATAGACGATATTTTCAATATTTTGTTCCTTTTATGAAAAGTGACACATCATATAAAAAAAATATTTAATTGGGAATATTAGTTTTAGGTTTATGGTGTCATTTTATGAAAAGTGAAACCATATGAAACTAAAACAAATATTGTGTTGGAGTAGTTAGATGGTACTAATTTTTTATTATGGTGTCATTTTTTAAAAATTGTTATCATATTGAATTTTTATTTTTTTTAGATTTATGGTGTCATATTTAAAATTTTATAAATCAACGGTCATTTTATTATATATGCTAATTAGGAACATAAAAGAGTTATTTATTTTTTCTTATCATTGATATATGAAAATTTATAGCATAACCCGAGTTTTTTTATAAAGTATAATCACAAAAAAATAATATAAAAAGGGATTTCTTTGATATCTCCAATAAAGAAATTTAATTTATCCAATAAATAAGTTCATTTTTATCTAAAAATTAAAGAAATTTTTTTTATGTATAATAAAATAATTTATATCTTAGTCATTTCTATATAAGTAATTATAGAGAATAATGTTTTAATATATTTTCTTTAAATAATAATTCATTTTCATCTTTTAATTGTTCAATTGCTTAAAAATAAAGTTTTTAGGTAATTTTGAAATAATTGAAAATAATAATCTTATAGAGTAATATTTATAAATAATTGAAAACTTCTAAAAACTATTTCTAAATAAATTATAGAGAAGAATATTTTAATACATTTTGTTTAGATAATTTTGGAATAAATTAATTTATTATTATTTTTTAAATAATAATATTATAGTTAATTTCTTATATAAGTAATTATAAAAAAGCATATTTTTAATATATTTTGTTTGATAATTTGGAATAAAGTGATTTACTTTTTTTTTAAATGATAATTTTATTTCTTGTTTAATTGCTCAATTCTTTTAGAAATAAATTTTTTAGGTTGTAATATTTATAAATACTTAAAAAAATTTTAAAAAAAACTTTGTCCAAAATAAATGATAGAGAAGAATATTTTTATTATATTTTGTTTAGATAATTTTATAATAAATGATTTATTATTATAATTTTAGATAATTTATGAGTTAATCAACCATATCTTTCACAAGTGTTAAAAGAAATGATAATCATATTAAACCTAAATCCTACAAGCTTGATAAGGGGTTTCCTCGTTCACCTTCGACAGTGTACGGTCTCACCTCACAAAGTTATCTCTACACAGGCTGTCGCGAAGCCAACTCCTGGGACCATGAGCGAGATACCATTCGGTAAAGCCCCACTACCAACCCAAGCATTAACCACTGGTGTTTTAACCACCGAATGGGTATCTAAAGTTCTCATAGTCCTGTGCTCGAGCCCACCTGAGGCGAAAGAAACCCCGTGAGCTAGGGGGATAGCTCGGTGGAGTGGGACCACCCCCGGTCTGAGTGGGCCAGGCTGGGCTCACAAAAAAAGCGCGCCTCATATCACAAATCTCACTCCGCCCACTCCAACTGAGGGTTGGTGTCCACCACAAAGACCCAAAGTCACAGGCGTCAGGCCACTGGACCATGAGTTTTAGTACCATTCCAGTTCCACTCACCAACCCGGGCTACTAGCCCGCCTGGCGCGGAACCACCCTCGAATGGGCATTCTAAGCTCATGGTCCTGTGTCTCGAGCCCACTGAGGCGGCGAGCAAACCCCGCGAGCCTGCGACACCGTGAGTGGGACCACCCTCGGCCGGAGGGGCTGCGGGGTGGGGCCCTTACAAAAAAAGGCGCTTTGCCAGTACCACTCGGCTCGACGAGGTGGGTCCCACTCACAGTTATGTAAGAGCTGCGCCTTGCTCCTTTTCGCCTCTGGCCACCTACATCAAAGGAGATTGGCGTGAAAGAATTCCACTACCAACTGAGCTAGTAGCCCAGTTGGTGGCAGAGTGCCCCCATTTCCAATACGCCCTCGTCTCTGGTCCGAGCTCTACGAGGCGAAGAAAAGGCAAGTGGGACATGCCCCTATAGCCTGTGAGTGGGACCACCCCTCGTCGGAGTGGGCCAGGGGGTGGGGCCCTTACACTTGAGCTTTCAGGTGAGTTGGTAGTTTAATATAGTATTAGAACTTGATTTAGTATGAGGTCCTGGATTCAAACTTTCATTTGCAATTTGAATTCTCATTTGAATATTTGAAAGTTCAGGACTTTGTTTGGTTTGTTTGACTCATCATATGCAAATGCTGGTGTTAAAGGAATAATATCTTGGTTAATTTGAATAATGTATCACCAACACTTCCAAATGGGCCACCCATCGGTAGGTACCTTGTATGGTGTAAATAGATACGGTGAAGCTATAAATAGATACGGTGAAGCTATGTTGTAGTGAAACCTTCTATTTATAATGACTTATTATAACGTTACCATATGTTTTTTTTTTTTGTAGTAAGTCTTTTACTTGGGGAGAGAACAACAAATAACCATTAAATCACTCAATGGAAGTGAAGAACTATGAATTCAGTTGCATTGCTTCTTTGATGGCTGGCATTACTGCATCTATACTAACTATCTCCAACTGTAGAATCATCGTGTCAAAACGCTCATGAAATATATAATGGTTCACCGCACCCCGACGGTGTTAAACGGGATGGACCATGACGAAGCTAGAGGGAAAAACCTTACACAACAGGGAGTCGTTACCTGATGGGAATGAATTTAGAATGAGTGATTCTGTCTAGGGTTTCCTAATATATATATATATATATATATATATATATATATCTCCATACCCACGTGTCCGATGCCCATTTGTTTCACATATTCGATGCCTATTTGTTTTTACGCCACTATAGTGAGTGGGATCTTCATTCCGTTTTTTGGTACGAAGGTAAAAAATACGTGTCTTTGCAGCATTGGTTTAAATGGTGATTCGATGTCAGGAAGATCTGACACGTGTCAGTCAAAGAATGTGCTGCAAATCTCTTGGATTTTCCAGCCCATATGCTTTCATAGCTCACCTCCTAATTGATTCGATTTTCTCGGGCACGAGAAATGCGGACCAGACTCATTCAAGAAGAGCTGGTTCGGCCCATCTATACAAGGCACGTGGGATGGGTTAAGGGTTTCAAAAATGTAAAGCCCGGTCCGGGCTAACAACGGGTCTATAGGTTTGAGTTGGGCTATTGCCTTCATTTCTTCAAGCTGAATGGTCTGACCTGACATATTAAAAACCCTTATATATGACTTAAAAACATTTTATGTATGTGTATGGGTCTGTTTAGGACATCTAGAAAAAAAAAGTATTACTGTGATTAAGATTGTGCACGGTTTATTCTGTAAGACTCGAGAAATTCCAATTTCTGGAATAAGGGCAAAATCGTAATTTTGATTACAAAATTGTAATTACGGTTAAAAATCCGTAATTAATTCTCTAGATCTCAGATGACAAAACGGATCATACCGTTGGAATCGTCTCACGAAATCTAGTCAGCACGTAAAATTTCGTAATTTTCCGAGACAGTTGGAGTCGGCACGTTTTTCGAGGCATCGCGTTTCGAGTGTCGTAAAACGTTTTTCGATGCAACGAAAGGCACATATAACATATACTCATGTACCATAAGTGGTATGAGTAGAGAAATGATGAAAATAGACGGCGAGGGTATTCAGAATAATCAAATACAGTAAAGAGGGACATAATGGGCATTATGAGATTTGATTTTAAGTCACTAGATGCCAAATTAGAGAATAGTGCTTCATCTCTCCCATTTTAAACAAGCCAAAACGTGACTTTCAAACCAGGGAGGATGCAGTAGGCGTGAGAAGGCAAAAATGGTGATTCTAGAGAGAGAGTCTCTGACTTCTCTCTAGAAATACAACGATCGGACTAGTTAGTTCGGCGGAGCAGAAGGGAAGCGTTCTACGGAGCGAGCTCTGTAACGTGGACCAGGGTTTCACGAGTTTTTTGACAATCAAGAGGTAGGATTTTCTCCTACTTGTGTTTTATTCCATTTTTAAGGGTTTTTCGATGTTCGGTTAGTTTGAGCGTGAGAATTTGTTAGATCGGTCCCAAAACATGGGGCCGAATTGTGGAAATTTTCTTGGGATTTTTGGGTTGGCCGTGACTGCTCAGAACTGAAATGAGCTGTTGAGTGTGGAATTTGGCATTAAAATGCATGCTTGAGATGATAAAGGTCGGGGAATGGGCGCTTGATCGGCCCTAAAACATGAGACCCAGAAGTGTTAAATTTTTGAGGTAGATTTGGGCAATCTAGACATTATTCTGACATTATGGGTCTTTGTGATAATTTATTCAATAAATTATGCTTTAGTGTTTATGAGCCGGTAATGGGTAAGTCGGTTCCAAAAGTGAAAGCTAGAGATTAGACAGTGGAAATTTGCCAGTGGGCTGACCTTTAAGATTTGGGGATTGTTAAAAACAGTCTCGGGGTTGTGAGAAATGGGCCATAAATGTCGATGTGTTTTGGTATGGATTGGGCCGGGAATGGCCGTTAGTTGAGTTCACAAGAGATTGAAGCAGTTGATTTGCTGGGCACCGGAATATTAGCAGGGTTTCACTATTCCCAGAAATAGTGTTCTAGAATATATTTTCGTGAAATTATGTGTTTGGTTAAGTAATTCGAATCGAATTGCTTGTGTTTGAACATTAGCCCAAGAGAGCTAATTTTGATGTGTGAAATGATAATTACATAACATGTTTGTGTGATTTAATTTTTATGCGAGTATATTCATATTTATATATTTGCATGTGAGTAGACTGAATTGGAACTGGCATACATGCATTCCATATGCACTGGAACATCCTAGAATTATAGGAGTTAGTGCATGAGATGAGTCTAGAGGAAAGTGGTTCGGAGGGTAGTCTAAAATATTAAATGATCGGAGGGTAGTCCAAACTAAATAATATATCAACCGTCGGAGCGGCCCAGTTGATATTTATTCATCGGAGGGTAGTCCACAAACTAAATAATATATCAACCGTCGGAGCGGCCCAGTTGATATATATTCATCGGAGGGTAGTCCACAAACAATTAATATATATCAATCGTCGGAGCGGCCCAATTGATATATATTCATCGGAGGGTTGCCCACTAATAAAATGATAATTCTCATACGAGGCTTAGGCGAGTGTGAGAGAGTCGGTGAGGACTCGGGATCTGAGTTGGTCATGTAGACATTCAAGTAGGATCATGCATTTGCTTGAATGTTTGTTTAAGTGGAACATTGCACTGCACTTAGGTGGTGAGTAGCCCATTTAGGGCGATTCTCCTACTGAGCTTTAGCTCACCCCGTCGTGGGATCCCCCTTTTCACAGGTACAGGGAGCGTGCGAGGAGAAGGCTCATCCTAGAGACCGTGGATTAGAAGAAAAGCCGGATTGTGGCTTTGGCTTGACGATATCTACATGTATTAGAATTTTCCCTAATTTTAATATATGTTGTATAAGAGTAAAACATTTGAACTCTTGTAACTATTGGGTATATAGTTGAATTCATAGTTAGTATGCATTATGAGTATCGTTGTGGGCCCAAGTGGCCGTATTACTCATGTGATTTGATCTCTTGGATATATTGAATATATTGGACTGCTTGGGACAGGTTTCATGCAGGTATTTTAATTGAATTAGAGCTCAGGTACAAAGGAGACTGCGGGTTTTCCTAAAGTGGCGTCGGGTAACCCGGCCTCCACTTGTATTCCGCGGGTTGACGGGTAGTCAACGGACCCCCGGGTTTTTGGGTGTCACAGCTTGGTATCAGAGCTTAGGTATACGAATACCTAGGGAGCTCGGGTTGTGTATCCATCACCACTAGGTGTGGTTTGATGTTGAGTTAGGTATGGGATTACCTAGAAAATCACGGGACAAAAACTAAGGACCTCGTGCACGTGTGTTGATGTTTTGTGTGCCTTCTGAAAAGTGACTTATAGGGACATTACTTTAGTTGAGACTGAAAAATTTGCAACTAAAGCATATTTTTTGTTTCATATTTATTATTTGCAAAGCTAAGTGACTCTATAGTTGCGGATAGGATTATGTCTCAACTAAAAGTGACTCTATAGTTGCATTTAGGATTGAGTCTCAACTAAAAGTGACTCTATAGTTGCGGATAGGATTCCGTCTCAACTAAAAGTGATTCTATAGTTGCATTTAAGATTGAGTCTCAACTAAAGTGATTCTATAGTTCACGGATATGAGTTAATTTTCAACTAAAAAGTGACTTTATAGTTGCGCCAGGGTTGAGTCTCAGCTAAAAGTGACTCTATAGTTGCGGTAAAGAATTGAGTGTAACTAAAAATGACTATATTTGTAAGTTATATAGGCGCGACTAGAGTTGAATCGTAACTTCTGACTACAACTTCTTGTTTTTTGGGCAAACATGTTTTATTAAATTAAGGAATTTGGAGAGTCTTGTCATAAACTAATACAATTCTTTTTAAAAATTACCAAAATAATTTGAAAAACAAACTAATACTCAAAGTAGAGCGCCTGTACCATATTGAAATTTTTTTTAAGTTAATACCGTAGTCAATGAGTATGACAGCAACTTAAAAAAAAAATTTAATGCCATAGCTAAAGACTATGACATTAATGATGTGTATCCCGATGCGATTAAGAAAGAATTATTTTGGTTTTAGATTATGTTGTAATTATTATTATTTTTAAATAACCATTTTTTGTTCAAAACTTCGAATTAAGAGGCTGACTAAGCCGAGGAAAAGGGTCTATAAAAAGAAGCGGTAGGAAGCGTGGTGGGCAATCGGTGAAGTGATAGGGGCATCCCTTTCTCGTACTCTTCGCCATTTCTCTCTTAAGCACTTGAACTATGATTAGTACACCCATTGCTTTATCAAAAGTGCAAATTTGGCCAGTTTCATTAAACGGAGAAAAAAGCCTCTCCACCTACACCCAAAGCCCTTCGAGCCATCTTGACTCGGGCATGGAAATTGGCATTGAAAGGTTCCAGCGCTTTGCTTCCGAGAAGAAGAAGAAGAATGAGACCCGCGAGCAGCTGCGCTGACTCTTCCTCTTAAAAATGGCGGCAATTTGGCGCTCAGGTCATTCTCGAAAGTTCCTACGATCTTCTTAACCTCTCTCTCCTCTTCACTCTCTCTCTTTTACATTTTCAAACCTAGCCCCATTCCTAAACGACCCTAATCATCTAGGTTCTCTATCAAATCCTTGAGCATACTTACTTCGACTATCAATTTCCTCGAGAAAATTTGAAATTTTGGTTTCCCGGAAATTTCCAAATTGATCCAATGTGGCGCAATTTACCCAGGTCGATTGTCGGAATCTCTACATCCTCGTCCCGATGTTCTTGAGAAGGATGATGAGGATAGAAGAAGATGAGGTGGCGGAGAAAGGCCAAAGATTCAAGACTTGTCATGGATTGATTTATATCTCCCGAAGCAGGCGCGTCCCTACGCTCGTCTTGCTCGCTTGGATAAGCCGATTGGGACGTGGTTGCTTGCTTGGCCATGTATGTGGTAAGATTGTCTGTTTTTCTCTTAGCTCTGTTTGGTTGGTTACACAGCTGAAAAGATATTGAAATTTTCTTTTGAATAATCAAATAATTATATTATAACCTCTAATTGACTAAGTGTGGCACAGGTATGCCACGCCATGCTTTACGAGGCAACCTCAGCGAGTCGACATCCATTTTTATCCACCGCCCACAACTCCGCCCACATAGGTTAGGAATTTGCAATATTGTCATCCGTATCTTCTTGTGTTCGCATTCATCTTACATGGGTCGTGTTCAGGCGCCTGTTGTTCAAATCATTGAGTTCATTTTCCTGATATCCGATTTGTGCATGAGCTATATGGTTTCTTAATAGCTGATGAATTAAAGGTTGGTATGCTTTGGATTGCACATTCTTATACTTACCTAAGACTCATGCTTATTGCTCTAGGTGATCACATTGGTACACTTGACCATGGGCCAATTCACGATTTTAAGTTGTTGGCACTATTTGGTACTGGAGCTTTGCTATTAAGAGGTGCTGGATGTACCATAAATGACCTCCTTGATCAGGATATTGATCCTAAGGTACTTCTTAATGCATTTTGCTTCCTTGGGTAAAATAAGTTTTATTTGCCTTCTGTTACATGTCTTATGGTATTATTTTATTTACAGTAGATTTTGTTTTTGTAAGTGTTTGCTAAAATACATTTAGTGGATGGTTCTCCATAGAATGTTGATCCAGATATTATTTTATGCTTTCGTCTTCCTTTGGTCAATGCAATTATATTTGTATTTTATTTGGTGAACTACGATTCCCTTGGTGGGCTGTGATCAGATGACAAAGAACATGGTTTTTTTTTTTTTTTTTTTTGATGTATGTGTATTTAAACATTCTCAAAACCACTTGAGTTTAATTGCAGCTCCTTATTCTCGAAGTGTTCAGAGTACTTGCATTTGTATTTCGACAAGGCAGAGGCAAATTTCACTTTACTCTATGGTTATGTGAATGTATTTTTATCCTACAGGTGGAACGCACAAAATTGAGACGATTGCGAGTGGTGTTTTAACACCATTTCAAGGAGCTTTTCTTTTCTTCCCAGTTTAAGCGCTCCTGGGTCTTGGGATTCTCCTTCAAGCGAACAATTGCGGTGTGGTTGCTTGCACTTGTGTTTTTCGAGGTCATTTCATTAAATAACAAGATTTTTGCAATGATTTAAGCTTTTTTTTTTTTGGATCAGCGCTAGTGGTGTTTTTCGAGTGAGCAGTCGCTGTTATATGAACTTTGAAAAAAACAATGAATTGGATTAGTTCTATATTCATACCACCTATTGTTGTCACTTTTTTTAATAGATAAAAGGAAATTTAATAAAACAAGGCGCTAAGGATTCTTTAAGGAGAACAAGGAAGAGGACACTTTCTCTTACGACAACAAAAGCGAAATCACGCTATACAAAGCAACCCTCAATCACTTAAACCCTTTCCAATCATTAAAGCCAGCTAAGGTTGAAGGACCATTTTCTACGGACAGTGGCGACCATTTTCTATAGGTATCAATTGTTGTTGATTTGTGTGTACCAGATCAGAGAGAGTGTACGTACACATGATCTTGTAGGGGTGTATAAGAGTACCAAGTGTCACATTGTAGTATTTGGAACTAAAGTAGAGGAAATGAAAGTTTATGGAACCTGAGGAATTTGGTACTTAAAACAAGGGAATTTTAATTGTCATTTAGCAAAAGGATATGTAAAAATTTGCAGAAGTTAGAGATGGGCATGGTAGGAATTTCAAAAGTTGGATTTGCAATATTTAAATGCTTGTGGCACTTTGCAATTAAGAGGAAAGTTAAGGGGGTGAAAGTATAATTATGGAGATTTAAATAGTAAAATAATGTGAATTGCGGGAGTACTCGAATCCTCGAAAATTCTCTAGATCTCGGATGGCCAACGGACTGCGGCCAGTTAAGTTCTTCTCAGCGAAATCAGTGACCTAGAAGTTTCGTTTAATTCCGAGACAGTCGGAATATTTTACGAATTTCTAGGCGATGGGTTTAGAGTGAAACCTGAAACCGGGATTTTAGAAAAATCTCGAAAAATTGCAAGTATATAAAGAATATTCATTTAAGGTAAATAAAATTGAAGCTTAGGGACAAAATAAAGTATTTCGGGGCTTAAATGGTTAGAATGTATAAAGGGACATGTGGGTCCCATAAAAAAGAAAAAAAATCAAAACATTAAAACAACAAATGACGGACGGCAGAACCGTGCGAGAGAGAGAGCGGAGTGGCGATTTTGAGTTTTATTTTCTTTTTATCTTCTTTTGATTCTGAAAATCGGCCAGTTGGATTTTGTCGGGATAAACACGAAAAGTGCTCTACGCGACGAGGGCTACGCGTGAGTACCAGAAACACGAGGATTTCCGCAGAAATTCGAGGTAAATATCACAGCCAAATTTTTAGTTTTCTCGGATCTCTGCAGCTATTCTAGTGCTCTGCACTTTTCGGACCGATGGTAAAGTTACTCTGTGACGAGAGCTACGCGTGGGCACTTTAATCTTGGCTTTTGTTAAACTTGAAGAGGTGGGAAATTTTTCCTACTTGTATTATTTCGAGCCTAAAAGCCTATATAATGACTTGGAATATTCTTAGAGGCTATAAGTCGGTCCCAGAATTTTAGCGAGTTTAGGTACAGGAAATTTTGGAGATTTTGGGACTATTTCGGACGATCGGGCTGAATTCGGGACTGTTTTCGGACAGTTTTGGTTAAAATTTCAAGATTTTATTCAAACAGTCCGGACATAATTTTCAGAAATGTTTTCGGGTGTTTTTAGACTATATGGAAAGTCCCTTTAGTCTAGAATCTAGTCATATGCCTGTGAATGGCATTTGGAATTTATATTTCGAAAATTTTAATTGTAACGCAGTGTCTGAAATTGCTTGGTTGTCTTGGCGTGTGTGATCTAATACATCGAGGTGTGTAGGCTAAAAGCAAGGCGGAAAGTTGTGGGCGTGCCTCAAGTTTAGCAAGCAAAGGGTGAGTGTTAAAGCTTCGTTTAAAAATCTTAGTGTATTATTATTATTATTATAAATTGTTTCTTATTTGGTATTTAAATGGTTTTGAGTTAATAAATTTCGAAAAACAACAATGAATTAGAAATCAATCAAATGGGTTTTGAGTTAAACCATAATTGAAAGCAACCATTGGTTTTAAATTGTAAAACCATTTTCAAGCAACGAAAAGTAAGCAAATGGTTTTGAATAATTAAGCCATTTTCAAGCAAGCAAGCGAAGGAATGTTTGTGAAAACGGGCCTTCCTGGATTCTAAGCGAGGAAAACGATTCGAGGTATTCGTACGTGCACGATGGTGTTAGGATCTCATACATGCATTTAGTTTTGCACGGTCGGCAAACTTAGGACATACATCATGCATTTAAAGGAGCGTGGCTTGCGTCTGAGGGTATGGGTTATGAGCTCTAACTAAATTATGGTGATGGCGACCCGAGGTCGAATTCCACCATATTCACCAGGAAAAAAGGTGATGCGGACCACGAGGTCCTTCCAGGCACGGTCGCCAGAGCTCAGTGTTCACTAGGGTACAGTAAGTAAAAATAGGCCTCGGTGGTTGATGTTTTATGAGCATGATATACAGTTTTGAAAAATCAACCGTTTGGTTACGATCGCCGGGCTTCAGGAGAGTTTTTAAAGCAAGCGGTTGAGCGACTCTCGTTTAGATTTCAAAACGATCGGTTGAGCCAAGCTCCCGTGGGATTTTAAAGCAAACGATTGAGCCCAGGCTCCCGTTTTATTTTCAAAGAGTGCGGTTGAGCCCAGGCTCCCGTTTTTATGAAAAAGTTTTGAGAAACTTTTAAAGCAAAAGGTTTGTGAAAGGGTTTAAGAAACTTTACAAACAAGATAAAAAAAGCAAGCAAGAGAAGTTTTATAAACTTCTAAGCAAGCAAGAAATGAGAGTTTTATAAGCTTTTAAAGAAAAGCAAAGCAAAACAAGCAAGTAAGTATTAAAGGTTTTATAAACTTTTAAAAGCAAGCAAGTACAAAAGCAAGCAAGCAAGAAAAGTTTTAGAAACTTGAAAAGCAAGAAAAGCACGGAAAATAATTGTAAAAGAGAGTTTACATTTTTGGGAATGCTTTCGGAAAAGCAAAACGTTTTATAAAAGCATACACTCATTGAGCTCGTTTAGCTCATTATTTTCCATTTTAAAAACTATTTTCCAAGTACAAGTACGCAAGACGCTGGAGCATAATAGGGTTTGTCCTGACATTGTACAAGTGCTGTTAGTAAGAATATTATGTAAGGAAAATACTTTGATTATGTATAATGGGACATATGTATGTACATAGTGTAGTTTTGTGAGAATGTGTTGGGTTGCTGGTTGCCATATTTGGATATAGTGTAAATTGGATGTATACAGGATTTGGGACATGTCCTATATGCAGCTGTTATGCTGCCGAAATTTTATAAAATCATAAGTTTAGAAAAGAAAATTTTTTTATAGGAGGTTTAGCAAGCAATACGGCCGGCTTCACGGGAGTTTCTGGTCGTTGGGAAGTAGCGGTGGGGATTTCACACGTGAAATTAGTGACTCTTCCGCCAACGCTGGAAGGGTGGGGGTGTGTCAGGTGGTATCGAGCATAGTATTGGCAACCATGCATGTTCAACTTAAAGTACATACATATTAAGTGATTCAAAGTATTAAAAGTTGATTTTTGGTAATTACAGCATATGTCGGAGTAGAGGGCGGTCGTCTAGGAGAGTTATTCGAGCTCTGGCGTCCTACGATACGTGAGAGATGAGCACGTAGTTGGTTCCACTATCGCCTCTATGAATCGGCCTCCAGCAGCAGGTCAGGCTGGACCATCTGGGCCACCAGAGGGAGCTCAAGTGCCAGGATTATTTACGGCAGAGCAAGTGGCACAGATTGCACAGATAGTAGTCATAGCGACCCGTCAGCAGTCGCAGCCTCCACCACCACCTAGAGAGGTTATTGAAGAACCTGGGAGGTCGATAGAGAGAGTACAGAAGCTTGGCGCCAAGCCATATGTGGCTTGATGGTGATCCGAAGCAACTTTAGTTGTGGTTGAAGCTAGAGGTAAACAAGATTTATGGGTTATGGGGTACGCGGATGAGCGAGGTCTTGTTTTCAGTTTTACGATGGAAGGCGGGGCTAAGGTGTTGGTGGGATGCTGTAGAGAGGGAGGCATCGATGGCATATCATGGGACCCGAGTTCGGCGAATTCAGCGACATATTCTTTCTCGAGTCATCGGATTCGAAAATTGAGAAGCGATTCTTGGGGTTAGAACAAAGACATGTCGGTGTCGGAATAAGAGAAGAAGTTCTGGAATTAGTTAGATTGGTTCCCTATGTTAGCGGGTAAAAGTCTGAAGTGCAAGGTTTTTATCGGGACTACGGCACGGGATCGAGTGCATTTATCGATGGTTCCTCATAACAATAGATTTGGGGACTTAGTAGAGCCGCTCACGAGAGTTGTGATACCACGGCTATGCTATCGAGTAGAGCGGGAAAGTAAGAGTAAGAGGAGTGCACCGGGCACGTGCTCAGCTTCGGGACGATGCAGTAGAAAGAAAAGCGGGCGAGGTTATAGAGGCGAGGTGCGGTCGGGAGCTATCTCTAGTCGAGGATGATGAGGCCCCGGAGTTGCTAGCGGTGGCACCAGTGTTCCTCTGTATGTCACATGTGTGAACGCGACACCATGGAGGGAATGTAGGAGATTCGACCTGAGGTGTTTCCGCGTGGCCGGAAGGCCATTTTATTAGGGAGTGCCCTCAGCTAATTGGTGCGGAAACATCAATAGCTAGTCTAGCTACCCCAGTACCAGAGATGAGCACATAAAAGTCGACGGGGAGAGGTTTCCCAGGCAGAGGGGCCAGCACGGCCCGCGAGGTGTGGGTGGGTCGGTGGTGGGGTAGAGCGCGGTGCCCGGGGATCTGGGACAAAGCCTCGCACTCGAGGCGGTATATGCTATGACTCAGCAAGATGCGAGGATGCGGCTCCGGATGTGTGTGTTGGTATTATTTATCCTTGATCATGGCAGTCTGTATGTAGTGGACCCGGAGCTACAACGTTCATTTGCATCGAAGCCATTCTTAGATCATTTCTAGATAAAGACCCAGCCATTAGAGGGTCGGTATGGGGTTTCCTTCCCGGTTGGAGATCCGTTACTCGTGAAGCGGTAGTCGGAGATAGTAGAGTTCGATTGAGGGCAGGTTCCCGAGCGGATCTTGTCTTTTTGATATGAGGATTTTGATGTGGTTCTCGGTATGGATTGGTTGTCTCGCCATAGAGCCACGATGGGTGTTATAAAAAAGAAGTAAGCTAAGCAGAGGCCGAGAAATTTGAGGTAAAGTTCGAGGATTACGTAGAGGATTATCTTCTGTATGATCTACGCCATGGCAGCCTGAAAATCTTGCGTAAAGGTTGTCAGGGTTATCTAGCTTATGTGGTGGAGGCAGGGAAGGAGGGGACTCTAGTGGATGAGATTCCAGTTGTTAGAGAGTTCCCGGATGATATCGCAGGATTACCTCCAAAAAGAGAGGTGGAGTTCACCATTGATTTGATCCCGAGGGGTAGGCCCATTTCCATTCCTCCTTATAGGATGGCTCTGCGAGTTGAGAGCAAGGCTCGATTAGAAGAATTGTTAAGTAAGGGATTCATTCGGCCAGAGCATATCCCCATGCGGAGCTCCGGTTTCTCTTCGTGAAAAGAAAGATGGGAGTTTCTGGTTGTGTATAGATTCTGAGACGGTGAACAAAGTTACCATCCATAATCAGTATCCACTCCCTAGGATCGATGAGTTATTTGATCAACTCGAGGATCTCGGTATACTCAAGATAGACTTGAGGTCGGAGGTATGTCATCGGTTGGTGCGGGAGTGATGTTCCTAAAAGCTTGCGTCGAGGACACGCTACGGACATTATGAGTTTACGTGATGCCGTTTGGCTTGACTAATGCTCCGGCAGCGATTTATGGATTTGATGAACCGGGTATTCCAGCCGTATTTGGATAGGTTCGTTATAGTCTTTATTGATGATATCCTAGTGTATTCAGGTAGTTCAGAAGAACATTCAGAGCACTTGAGGATTGTGTTGCAGACCCTAAGGGAGCGACAGTTATATGCCAAGTTGAGCAAGTGTCAGTTTTGGCTCGACAAGGTGGCATTCCTTGGTCATCTTAATTTCGGAGGGGGTGAGTGGATCACAGGAAAATAGAAGCGATGGTAAATTGGAAACCACCAAAGAATGTGTCGGAGGGTCGAGAAGCTTCCTTGGTTTAGCGGTGTGCTGGAAGTTTGTTGAGGGGTTCTCGAATACTTGACGACAAGCTGACAAGGAAAGATGTTAAGTATGATTGGGTAGATGCTTGTCAGAAGTGTTTCGAGGAGTTGAAGAGTAGATTGACTTCAGCTCCAGTTCTAGCTTTACCCAATGGAAAAGATGGATTTGTGGTTTTCTGGTGATGCTTCTGGCAGGCTAGCGGATTTGTGTTTTGATGCAGAATGATAGGGTGATTGCATATGCCTCTGGAAACGGTGAGAAGAAGCATGAGGAGAATTACCACACACATGACTTAGAGCTTGCGGCCATTAGTGTTTGCTGCGAAAATATGGAGTTTGCCTCTGACAATAGCTATCAAGCCGGTATAGATGTATGGCTCCATTTGGCGGCGTTGTATGGTAGAAATGTAGAACTCCTTTGTCTTCGGGATGAGGTTGGTAAGAGAAGACTAGTAGGCCGAACTAGCAGTGCCGGATCACTTCAGAGAAAGTGAAAGTTGTTCGTGATAACTTGAAGATAGCAAGAGATAGACAGAAAAGTTATGCGGACAATCGTCGTAGAGACTTGCAATTCGAGATAGGTGACCGAGTCTTTTTGAAGATTTCACCTTGGAAAGGTGTGTTGAGATTTGGGAAGCGAGGCAAGCTTAGTCCGAGATATATAGGACCTTATGAGATTATGAGCAAAGTAGGGCGATGAAACACAAGTTGAAGTTACCGAGTTATCAAGGTTCATGATACATTCCATGTATCGATGTTGAGAAATATATCCCGAGATCCTTCAAATGTATTGAGAGGGCGGCCCGGTCAGGTTAAGGGAAATTTGACTATGAGGGAGATGCGTGCGAGATTGGAGCAGTGTTGAGAAACAAAGTGATTCGGTAGTTAAAGTCTTATGGAAGAATCGTAGAGGAGGCATTGCCCAGGAGCCGGAGGCTCAGATCTTTTGTCAGACCACCTCCTTATTTCAGAATGAGGTATTACCGTTTCCTTTTCTTTTTGGAGTTTAGTTTATTCATTTCGAGGACCGAAATGTTCCTAAAGAGGAGGATTTTGTAACACCAAAGATCCCGAGAGAGTGTACAGGTATGATGCAGTGGGGTGTATAAGAGTACCAAGTGTCATTGTAGTATTTTGGAGACTAAAGAGTAGGAAATGAAAGTTTATGGAACCGAATTTGGTACTTAAAACAAGGAATCTGATTGTCATTTAGCAAAAAGGATATGTAAGGCTAAGTTAGAGATGGGCCATAGTAGGAATTTCAAAAGTTGGATTTGCAATATTTAAATGCTTGTGGCACTTTTGCAATTAAGGAAAGTTAAGGGGGTGAAAGTATAATTATGGAAGTTTAAATAGTAAAATAATATTAATGGTGCGGAGGTACTCGGGGAAGTCTCCGAAAATTACGAATGGATGGCCAAACGGTGCGCCGTTAAGTTCTTCTCGCCGAGAAATCTAGTGACCTAGAAAAAGTTTCGTTTGGTCAGGAGCGGTCGAATATTTCGCAATTTCTAGGCGATGGGTTTAGAAGTGAAGAGCACAGCTTAGGGATTTTTAGAAAAATCTCGAAAAATTGCAAGTATATAAGAATATTCGTTTAAGGTAAATAAAAAATTGAAGGCAGGGACAAAATAAATTGTTTCGGGGCTTAAATGGACCAGAATGTATAAAGGACATGTGGGTCCCCACATAAAAAAAAGAAAAAAATAAAATCAAAACATTAAAACAACAAATGACGGACGGCGAGAAAGAACTTACGTGCGAGAGGCGTGCGATTTTTGAGTTTTATTTTCTTTTTATCTTCTTTTGATTCTGAAAATCGGCCAGTTTGGATTTGTCGGGATAAACACGAAAAGTGCTCTACGTGACGAGGGCTACGCGTGAGTACCAAAAACACGGGATTTCACCGAGAATTCAGGTAAATATTTCGAAAAATCCAAATTTTTTAGTTTTCTCGGATCTCACGCTATTCTAGTGCTCTGCGCTTTTCGGGCCAAGTAAGGTAAAGTGCTATAGCGGCTTGAGTACGGCGTGGGCCGCGAAAATCTTGGCTTTTGTTAAACTTGAAGAGGTGGGAAATTTTCCTACTTGTATTATTTCGAGCCTAAAGCCTATATATTTGGAATATTCTTAGAAGTATAAATTCGAGTCCGAAAATTTTTAAGCGAGTTTGGGAGGCACAGGAAATTTTAGGAAATTTTGGGACTATTTTCGAGACTGATCGGGCTGAATTTCGGATTTATTTTTCGGCAGTTTTGGTTAAAATTTGAATTTTATTGAAAGCTTGATCGGACGTAGATACCAGTGTTTTTCGGGTGTTTTTAAAGACTATATGGAAAGTCCCTTTAATTAAGTCTAGTCATATATGCCTGTGAATGGCGTTGGGGCCCACATATTTTAAAATTTTAATTCAGCCCAGCACCAAGTGTACAAATTGCTTGGTTGTGCTGACGTGTGTGTGATCTAATACATCGAGTGTGTGAGCTAAAAGCAAGGCGGGAAAGTTGTGAGTTGTGCCTCAAGTTTATGAAACAAAGAGAGGTGAGGAGTGTTTACAAACTCATTTTCCAAAAATACTAGTATTGTGTATTATTATAAATTGTTTTGCTGGTATTTCATGGTTTTGAGTTCAAACCATTTTCAAGAAATGGCTCAATGAATTAGAAATCAATCAAATGGGTTTGAGTTAAACCATAATTGAAAGCAAGCATTGGTTTTAAATTGTAAAACCATTTTCAAGCAAGCAAGAAAGTAAGCAAATGGTTTTGAATAATTAAACCATTTTTCAAGCAAGCAAGCAAAGAATGTTTGTGAAAAACAGGCCTTCCCTAGTTCTAGCGGGGCTTAGGTCGGAGGAATTGTTAAAGTCGTGCACCGGTGGTGTTAGGATCTCATACATGCATTTTTAGTTTTGCACGGTGAAACTTAGTAGGACATATCGTGCATTTAAGGAAGACAGTGGCTTGCGTACGGGAGTATATAAGGTTATGAGCTCTAACTAGAATTATGGTGATGGCGACCCAGTCGATTCCACCATATTCAGGAAAAAAAAAAAGGTGATGCGGACCGCAGTCCTTCCAGAGCACGGTCGCCAGACTTAGTGTTCACTAGGGTACAATAAGTAAATAGGCCTCCAGGTGGTTGATGTTTTATAGGCATGATATACGAGTTTTGAAAAATCAACCATTGGTTCCCGATTAGCGAGGCTTGGGAGAGTTTTTAAAGCAAGCGGTTGAGCCAAGCTCGTTTAGATTTCAAAAGCGATCGGTTGAGCGAACTCAGTGGGATTTTTAAAGCAAACGGTTGAGCCCGGGCTCCGTTTTATTTTCAAAGAGTCTTTATTGAGCCCGGGCTCAGTTTTTATGAAAAAGTTTTTGAGAAACTTTTTTAAAGCAAAGGTTTGTGAAAGGGTTTAAGAAACTTTACAAGTAAGATAAAAAAAGCGAAGCAAGAAGTTTTATAAACTTCTAAGCAAACAGAAATGAGAGTTTATAAGCTTTTAAAGAAAAGCAAAAGCAAACAAACAAGTAAGTATTAAGGTTTTATAAACTTTTAAAAAGCAAGCAAGTACAAAAACAAGCAAGCAAAGAAAAGTTTTAGAAACTTGAAAAGCAAAGAAAAACTTCGGAAAATAATTGTAAAAGAGAGTTTTACATTTTGAGATGCTTTCAGGAAAAATAGAAACGTTTTATAAAAGCATACGCTCGGCGAAGATTTCGTTTAGCTCATTGTTTTCTTTAAAAACTATTTTCCAGATACGAATGCGCAAGGCGGCTGGAGCATAATAGGGTTTATTTGACATTGTACAGAATCTTTGTTAGTAAGAATATTATGTAAGGAAAATACTTTGATTATGTATAATGGGACATATGTATGTACATAGTGTAGTTTTATTGTGAGAATGTGTTGGAGTTCTTCGGTTGCCATATTTGGATATAGTGTAAATTGGATATTATACGAGGATTTGGGACATGTCCTATATCTGTTTGTTATCTTTGCGAGAAATTTTTATAAAAAATCATAAGTTTAAGAAAGAAAATTTTTATAGGAGGTTTCAGCAAGCAATGGAAGCAGCTTCACAGGGGAGTTTCTAGTTAGAGGTAACGGTGAGGATTTGTGAGGGAAGTGGCCGACACCTCCGCCAGGAAGGGTGGGAGGTGTGTCATTTATTCATCAGAATTAATATATTTTCAATTTTAATAGGAATCTTCTATGATGTATGAAGGAATCTTGAAATTAATATATTTATTTAAACTAAAGTCAAAAGGACCATTTTCTACTTATACGACAACTTCGACCATTAAAGTGTTTTACGCAATCTTATATTTGACGTAAGTGATTGGCATAATGATTTTTCCCTCTCTTCTTATGGTAACCTTTGTGAGCCACTGAGCCCAGGAAAATTTTAACTGAAAAATATCTTTCACTATTATCATTTATAATTTCCATTATATCTGAAAGGAAAGGGAGACAAAAACAGAGTTTAGGTTGCCTTTGAAGCTTGGCTCAATTGGGAAAGGGTTGGGGTGGGATTGTGGGATTGTAGAAGGTTCTAGGTTCATGTCCCATAAAAATTAGCCTGTTTTGGGCTGGATGGATAAATATTGTATCCCCATTAAAGGTAAGTGAGAACAATCTGTTGTAGTCATGATTAGTTAAATAAGATAACTATATTTAAAATTTTCAAAGTTCTGCTTTTGTTTCTTCATTCTTCCTTAATTTTTGCTGATTTATTTTGTCAATCGATTACATCAACTTTAGATATGAGCATAGTGTGCTATTAATCCTTTGTTATTAATCTTTGCTTGGTAGTTTCGATTACACAAAGTCCCTCGTTATTTGATGAGAAGTTCCTTCTCTAATAACCGATTTCTAGGCACGTTATCGTGTTCGTGCGCCCTCAAGCCTATCTAGGTTTAACTTTAATCGGGGAGCTTTTATTAGATGGTCTCGCGCTAGAGGAAGTTTGATCCGCTATTGTCTTCCCACCGTAAGACTTCGAGTGTGTTGGACTCTTGTGTATGACACAATATATGCACATCGTATGGTGATTTATCTCAATATCGTAAGAACCACTTAATGTTTTGCTGCTATGCATTGTAGTTTCTTAATGTAATTAAAACCTTGCTCTTGGGAACCTTCCAATAACAGGGAACTTTCTGGGCTTCTAGTTTATATATATATATATACACACATAAATACATGTGAGGCACCAAACAACACTCTAGCTTACTGTTCTATTGTAGATTTTAGTGAAAGAAAATATAATTTTATGGATCGGTTACAAATAAATTATCACGATATTTAGAGTGTCCATCCTAATGCCCATGCTTTTCTTTCCAATGGTAGGCTTTGTGTTGATATGATTAAATTATATTGATAAGGGAGGAGATGTTAATACATGTGTGTTTTTCCAGTAATTTAGTAAGATGAAAGAAGTCAATTTTTCTTTCCTTATTTATTTATAGGTGTAAATTTTAACTTTCATTTAGACTTGAACTTCTGGCACCTCTTACAAACCCTCTCTCCATCTCAAGCACGCTTGAGCTAGACCCTCACGGATGAAATAATCCTCGACCTATTCTTGTGTATATCTTTCCTAAAGTATTTATTATTATTTTTATTATACTCCAGATATTTTTTATTTAAGTCGATGTTTCCAAAATTTATGTAATTTTCAATATAACTTTTCTAGTTGATGAAAGATTTTGATAAACATTAATTCAGATAAAGAAGATGATCTCGCAGGGGTGTTAAATCCACGTTCTGAGGTTTGGGAACTCAACAAAAGGAGTGGCTTTCTGTGGCCTGGAATCGCTTGATCGGGTAGTCTCGCCTCAAATGGATTTATCGATTCGCATTTACTCTGCTTTTTCTTCCTCTGCCTTAGCAACTAACAGCCACTATAGTGGGCCTATGGTAACTACTTCTCATATTTACTTTGTTTTTGAAAGCAGGATGGCCTTAGTTATGGGCTTTAATGGTCGCATCTAGGCATTTAACAAGATTCGACGCTTGACTTATCAATAAAATGATTGCAATAGGAAGTGTGTACTTAATTTGAAGAAAATTGTGATGTTATTCAATTAGTAGCTTGAAAGCGGCTTCTTTTGATCGACCACTTGTGTAGCCCACTCCGATGCATAAATAGTCATTGAGTATTTTATTTTATCACCATTTAGTTTACGCTGCCTTTGTGTTCGCTTTAGCTCCTCTTTCGATGGAATTACTTGTTTTATTATCTCGGGGTATGCTCGAAAGTATTTAGTTTTATTTTTCTTTCTTAGTTGTACAGAGCTTAATTGTTTCGTTGATGCACTTTATTTACTCTAAATCGCTTTGGTTTGACATTATGCAAGATCGTATGAAAAAAAGACGGGCGATTTGGTTTCACTCGCAACATCTGTCATGGATGCATCTCGCATACGACGCTGGGCCTCAAGTTTAGTGTAGCTCTGAGCTAAAAACAATATTTTCACTCCGCCAAGAGCTTGAATACTTTGTTTTCAATGCTATTCATTTCATATGATGTAGCTTGATATTTTGTAAATCCGATATTTTGCTGAATACTTTGTTTTCAATGCTATCTCACTCGCTTTGTCACTATGGGTCAACCAAATGAATTAATTTTAAAATAAAACAACGTTCTTGCTAAATCCATCTGTTTATCACGAACATCCTCTTATAGCTAGTAAAACTAAAAAAATATCTCTATCCATAGCCACTTTAGTTGCGCTAGAAAATAACCCCATCATCCAAAGCAAATCTTTAGCGCGCCAAAATCGCCTCATCCATAGCCACTTTAGTTGCGGCAAAAGTAACTCCCATCCATAGCTAAATTTTTAGTTGCGCCAAAAAATACCCCATCCATAGCCACTCTTTTAGTTGCGGCTAAAAAATAACCCCATCCAAAGCAACCCTTTTAGTTGCGGCCAAAAAATGCCCCCATCCAAAGCAACCCTTTTAGTTGCGCCAAAAAATAACCCCATCCAAAGCCACCCTTTTAGTTGCAACCAAAAAATGCTCAATCTATAGCCACTCTTTTAGTTGCGGCTAGAAAATAACCCCATCCAAAGCCACCCTTTTAGTTGCGGCCAAAAAATGCCCCCATCCATAGCCACTTTAGTCATACAAAAAATAACCCCATCCATAGTTTATCCTTTTAGTCGAGGCTTAAAATGCCTCCATCCATAGGCCAAACCACCTTTAGTAGCAGCAAAGACTAAAATCAGAATCATAACTTTAGTTACGCCCCCTATAGCCACGCCTAGTTGCAGGCCATTTTTTTCGCAACTATATCATATGGTTGCACTTGGTCTTACTTTTGGTTAGGGTCAGTGACCCCAACTAAAAGCTCACTTCCTTGTAGTGGTGATTGATGAATTGTTGTGTGAATGTTTGATGAATGGTATGTATACCATGTTATGTGTTTGGTTGTGTGCTTGGTGATTAGCACATAGATGAGTTAAAGAATATCTTAGAAAAATATTTGGAGTGTACCGTGGTACAAAAAACTAGAATAAAGTAGAATAAATGAAAATAAATTGGAAGAATTTATTTGGTTTAGAGGTATGGAAAAATTTACTTTAAGGTTTTAATCTGTAAAAACTCGAAGAAAATTAAATAAAATAAATTTTTCAAAATTTATTTGGGATGTTGGAAAGGAGAAGAAATTTTAGCAAAGAAAATAAATTTTTTCAAATTTATTTATTATATGGAGGAGAAAATAATTTTCTAAGATTTTACAAGTGGTGAAATTGAAGAAAATGGAAGAAAATAAATTTTTATAAATTTATTTGAGGGAGAAAATTTTTCTTCAAAGTGAAAAATCGAAAGGAAAATAAATTTTTATAAATTTATTTGGTTATGAAGTGAGAAAATACTTTTCTAAGGTTTTATATGGTATAAAATTTAAGAAAGGGGTTAAATAAATTTTTTATAAATTTATTTTGAGTATTAAAGAGTGTGGAAAAAATGATTTTAGTGATTTTTAGTGATTTTTCCACTTCTCGAAATAAATGAAAAATCATTTATAATGAAAACGAAAATTCTTTTTTGGTGCATAATTTCATACTAATGCATCATTTTGTATTGTGAGAGAGAAAGAAAAAAACTATATTGCAAGAATTTAATTGTATTACAACATGGCAAGGTTGTCGGGAGTAGTGTATTGCAATACACTATGTTGTATTGCAGTCGTGGAGTCGGGCTTGAGAGACAAACCGTATCACAATACAACAGTATTGTGGCCGGGAGGGTCAAGCAGAGGAATAATCGTGTCGCAATACAAAATTGTATGTACGTATACAGTAATCGGCCGACACGGCCAGGCCGCCGGGCGTGTGAAGCGTGGCGCCGCAGCGCCGCGCGGGCGCGCAGAACGGCGCGCGGCGCCGCAAGGGGCGCCGCAAAGAGAGCGCCGCACGACCGGGCGCCAGGCCTGGCGCAGCGTGATTCGGCACGCAGTGGCTCGCGGCCGCGGCGCACCTGCAGGCGCCGCCGCAGCGCGGAGACGCCAAGGCGCCCGGGCGTGGCCGGGCGCCGGGCGCCCGGGCCGCCGCTGGCCGATCGTGCACTCCTGGCACTCGACTTGTTTTCAAACCGGCTTTTCACCGGCATTTTCCCGAGTCAAGAATGAACACTGCCTATCAGAAAATAAAAAATTTTTCGAAAAAAAAATAATAATAATAATATTTATTAAATTCAAATAAAATCAAATGAATTTTGATAAAATTTTTGAAAAATAAAATTTTCAATATTTTAAACGCGAAATTGATTGCGTATACACTGAGTATGTGTATGATTAGTGTCTCTGGTCAGTGGGTTACGCCTGTAGATATTGTATCGATTTAACTACCATTTGAATGGTGATCGCGCCAGCCATGCATTTAAATTATATGCATGTGTAATGCGTATAGAAATGGTGAATGCTAAGGTTAGGATTACTTATCTTAGGATTTGGATAATGAATGAAACAAGAGCCTAAAATTTTATTTGAATAAAACTAATCGAAAGCGGTTGAAATTTAGCGCGCACTTAGAAAATGAACGGGTTAGTTCAAGGTTGTCAAGTCTATTAGTAATTGGCATCCGTGACGCGAAGTTAGACTAAATGAAAATTACATGAATCGTGCTGCCATTCACCCTCAATGTAAATGGCTAAGAGAGGTCGAGGACGAGCGCCCACGCAATCGGGTCGCACAATCGTTCGACAATGGATTCTGGCCGGAGGTCGTAGAGCCATACCGAATGCTATAAAGACGATCAGTATAGCATGTAGACAGAAGATCCTGAACCCTGCAGGTTTAGGGGCGCATCATCCTTCCCCGACATTCACAGAAAGGATCTCGATGGTGGTAGACCATTGTCTGGCGTGCAATCCAGAAAGTGTTGCCAGAGGCTATGGAGATTACCGACGCAATCAGAGATTAGGCTGGGGGCCGTTGCCTCTAGCTAGAGAATGAGGCCCAAATATGGTGGAAATGGGCAAGGACTCTAGAGGACCTTAGAGGAGCCATTGCATGCGACCTCCCTGGGTGGATTGTGGCGAGAATAGGTACAATATGTCGAGGTTGTGAGTTAGGAGATCTAGTGGGACTCTACTCACAAGGACTTGAGGATCTTGAACATGTCGTAGTTCGATGTCATCCTCGGGATGATCGTCGACGTTTACGTGGTTGTTATCATCAGGAAAGCAGAGAGTTACCGTCACATACGTGACAAGACTGTTGTATTTCCTCGTGGGGACAAACATGATATTTTTCCCCAGATGGTATGCGAGTCCAAGTGTCAGACAAGAATTGCCATACGAGCTCATTCAGAGGACGAGGTGAGACCAGACATAGATCTACCTCGAGTAGTTGCGATTTTGTGGATGTTTTTCCTGCAGGAGATACTCCGACTAATTTCCACATAGTGGCAGACTTGGTATCGAAGCTACACCCGGTATTCTTTACCTATCTCTACACTCCGCATAGATGGCACCATTGAGTCAGGTGGGACGTTAGTAGTCCAATTACGTGAGTTATTGACAAGGGTACGATCAAGAATCGATACCCATTGCTGAGGATTGTTTACGTACCAAGTAAGAGAATTCATCGGGCCACGCCAAGTTCGCATGCGAAGCTTCGCTATCGAGGTGACAACAGACACGTGGTGTCGCATCGGGAGGTCGCCGATCAGAAAAGGTTGGAGGCCAGATGCGTTAGAAGACCGAATATCAATCTTCGAGATACGTATTTAGGATTGGCCGGGCATTATGAGAGACATGAGAATGTAATGGGGTTCATTCGTGACAGATCGCAGATTCCCCACCTACAGATAAGTGACCACGGTCAGGACGGCCCCGACCATGAGAGAGAAATCGAGATTACTTGGAACACTCCTGATGGGGTGTTGGTAGCAAGAGGAGGATAGAGCCTTCTTCAGCCGGGAAAGTGTGCGAAGACTGCTTCACACTAGTTTCAAGACTAGGCCAGATCGAGCATGAGCGATTTTATTGCCCTGCAGGCAGGGATCCCAAGACTAGGGACAATGCGTACCTGGGCTACCAGGACATGAGAGTATACACCATTCCTTCACACCCCAAGATAGTCGAGGAACTAGTTTCGCCAGGTGCTATACAAGAATCTCAACAAGACAAATTGCCAAAGGGGCCGACAGGGTCAAGTCGTGACGTATCGTAGTCACAAGATCGGCTGCAGGACCCAGTCAGACCTATCACTGTTGATTGTCGTGTTTGACATGGATGAGCCGACAACCACTCCAAGTTGTCGCACTGAGACCCAGGCCGAGTTGTCATACTCGACACGGCATTGGATTTGGGCTAGGAGGTTAAGGCCTTTAGAGAAGCCAAGTATAGATGTTCTTCCTGTGTGGCGAGAGCTCGACCGATAGGCTCCGATTATGAGTGAGAGATCTCTCGAGATTCCGCTCATGGTGGATCGATCGCTGTCACAAAGGTGACATCGCGCTCGTGTGCACGTAACATCGCACGAGACGTATGTGGGTGCACGTATATCATCCACCACTACGCAGAGCAAAGCAATAAGTGGCTCGTGAATCCTCAGGAGAATCCCGGGAGTTAGTACAAGAGACCCTGGAGACATCCCGACTCGTGTAAATGCAGAGGCTCGAAGTGTCGAAGAGTTATGTGATCGAGATGAAAACACACCGGCCAGTTATCACGTAGACCGAGTTGAGTGATGTGAGCCTGGGTGACTCGAGGTTCGATACCCTTTCTGAAATTGCATCAAAAGGTTGAAATGGGCAAGGGCTCGTAAATGGATGTCATGCATATATGGATTGGAGTTGATACCATTGATTGTCGCATTTAGACTCGGGAGAGGTTAGCTGCTACACACCAAGTAAGGGTTGTAGGTCATGTGTTGTGCGTGATATAGATTGTCCCTGGAATTTGGATCAAATTCCTTTAAGGAGGGGAGAAGACCCGAGAAATTCCAATTTCGAATAGCAAAATCGTAATTTTGATTACAAAATTGTAATCCGTTAAAAATCCGTAATTAATTCTAGATCTCAGATGACGAAACGGATCATTCCGTTGGAATCATCTCGCAAAATCTAGTCAGCACGTAAATTTTTAATTTTCTGAGGACGAGTCGGCATCGTTTTTCGAGGCATCGCTTTACGCCGTGAAACGCTACGCAACGAAAGCGCATATATAACATATACCGGCAAAATTATAAGTGGTATGAGTAGAGAAATGATGAAAATGTGACGGCCGGTGCAGCCGAATATCAAATCTCGTGTTATGGACATAACGCATTATGGTATCTGACAGTCACTGTATGCCAAATTAGAGAATAATGTCATCTCTCCCATTTTAAACAAGCCAAAAACGTGACTTTCAAACCAGGAGGATGCAGTAGGGCGCGAGAAGGAAAAACGCGATTCTGTGAGATAGTCTCGACTTCTCTCTAGAAATACACGCGATCGACCGCCGATTTCCCCGACTTGAAAGAAGAAGGGAAAGCGCCGACGCTGAGCAAAGTACGCGTGGACCCCGGGTTTGCGAGTTTTTGACAACTCCAAGAGGTAGTATTTTCTCCTTACTTGTGTTTTATTCCCATTTGGGCGGCTGACAAGCTTCTGCTACTAAAGCGCCGTGAGGGGCAGGATCTGGCCCCAAAACATGGGACCGAATTGTGGGAATTTTCTTTGGGATTTTGGTTGGTCGTGATCGCCTTAACCCGAAGTGGGCTGCTTAGGTGGAATTTGGCATTAAAATGCATGCTTGAGATGATATGCCTGAATGGGCCGCTTGACTGGCCCTAAAACATGGGACCGAAGTGTTAGAATTCGGGAGCCGATTTGGGCAATCTAGACACTGGGTACGAACCGTTATATCTGGTGATAATTTTATTCAATAAATTATGCTTTTGGTGTTTATGAGCCCGTAATGGGTAAGAATCGGCCTCAAACAAAACTAGATTTACTAAAGGTTGCCCGTGACGCTCTAATCATTGGCTTCTGGATTGTTAAAAACAAATTCCTGGGTTGTAGAAATGGGCCACAAATGCGATATGTTTTTGGTATGGATTGGGCCTGAATGGTCAGATTATGGCTCACAAGCGCGAACTGCTGATTATGATTTTCAATATTAACTGAGTATGCCAATGACTCTAAATAGTGTTCTAATAATGATATTTCATAAATTATGTGTTTGGTTAAGAATTCGAATCGAATTGCTTTTATATTTGAACATTAGCCCAAGAGAGCTAATTTTGATGTGTGAAATGATAATACATAACATGTTTGTGTGATTTAATTTTTATGAGTATATTCATATTTATATATTTGTACGCGAAGTAGATCGAATTTAACTCCGCATACATGTATTCTCCCATATGCACCAACATCCTAGATTATAGAGTTAAAAGGAGATGAGTCTGTGAGGAAAGCGGCTTGGGAGGGTAGTTCAATATTAAATGATCGGAGGGTACACTACAAGAAAATAGACATTCAGTGATAAAAAAAATTTGTCACCGATAGTCTAAATTTTATCTGCAAAAATATTTCCTGACAAAAATAATTTCGTACCACATTCGTCACCCTAGACCCGTCGCTAAAAGTATAGTGACAAAATTTATATTTCGTCGCCATAAATTTTTCCTGATAAAATGAAAATGCTATCACAAAAGGTTTTTCTCAATGAAATATTTCGGTACTAAAAAATAAGAAATTTTGTCACAAAACATGCGATTGTCATCAATGTTGAATTGGGTGATGAATTTTTTTGTTCCCAATTATTTTTGTGATAAATTAATTTGTTTGTACATACTTATCATTCCTGACGAAAGTTATATTTTGTAATCAAAAGCTTTTGTGATAAAATGATATTTTGTCCCTAATGAATTTTTCTAAAATATTTTTAATTATAAAATAATAATATTTATTATCACGGTGACACCAGCTTGTTGCTAAATATTTTTGGTAACAAAATGATTTAATCCATAAAATGGATTTAAATAAATTATTATTTTGCTAAAAAGACCATTAATGACCAAAATAATTCATTGGGAAACATTTTTAGTGATAAAGATTTTTTTGTCAAAAAATGTATCGAGATTATATATATATAACATTAATTATAATGAAAATTTTAGTTATAAAACCTGCTTGCAAAAGTCATGTGTAGCCATAACATCTTGTCAAAATGTTGAATCTATAACAATAAATACATAACGAAATTAAATATTTGTTTAACAAAGTAGCTATCATCAAACAAACAAAAAAACAATAAACATTAATCATAAACACATCATAAAGTAAGCATCATGAGGATCTTTGACTTGATTGTAGATGACGATGATTTCTTCCAAATTGTTGTTGTTGTCGCGATTTTGGTTTCTGACTGAGGCCTCTAATTCATCAATTCGATCTTGTTGGGTCTTTGTTGTTGTCGTTGAGTCTCCACAGGTAGTTGAGTCTCAACAAGTTTATTCCCTAACTCTACCATGCTCGAAGATAAACATCTAGATTTATAAATAGATCCGGCTTAGCAATAAAACTAAGACTTAACATATCCAAGATCTTAAGCCCCAAACTTTCTCACAAATTTCAAATACCATGGGGATAGCTCCATCTGCTATTGGTTGGTGTTGAAGCTATAACATCTTTTCCTATGTATGCAAGAGAAAATATATATATAAAAATAGAACCAAACCAAAACTAATAAGTTAGTAAATTCAAAATTTTCTTCAATTTTCACATGAGTCTTATATTTTATAAATACCTTTGCATTATATCTACTATTAAAATCAAACAAATTGAACACAAAAAGCCAAAAATGACTCGCATCTCCAAGAATTAAAAAAAAACTATTAGAACAATCTTACATAGCAATATTTAGCCTCTTGATTTATCCATCCGTCTTGACTTTTCCAATGAACTAGTTTAAATAGTTCAATTTGGCCAACCATCTCCTAAGTCCGTTGACTGTCAACATAATGCATTAATACGAAGACAGTTAATTAAATAAATAAATTGAGAACATTAGTTTTATATTTTACCACTTGTAGGCCATGCTGGATAAATGAACGAGAGCCTCCTCGATGATGAAAAGGTACCTTTGATCTGTCTGTTGAATCAATTGTTAACGACGCTGTAATGGTCATGTCATTATGGCAAATATTATATATATTATAATTAGGAATATTCAATGAGAAGCATATTTGATGATTTATTCTATAAACAAACTATCTAAACTTCATCAGAGTATTCCATCACAAAGATATTCTCAATCTTTGATTTGATGACAGCTTTCAGTTAATTTTGTTTTAGCCTCCATGCCCAGAGGTCCTTTATGTATTATAAAGTCATCACTTTCTGAATCGACGATAATTGTTTTCTTTTTCTAAACTTTTTCTCACATGGTCTTGTGTCAAATCTAAAGCAAACTTTTCCTTTATTGTTGAACAAGAGAAAAACAAATATCAAACGAATTCAATTTCGAGGTAACTAACTACTAAATTGTGATTATAAGGTTAAAGAATATATTTAAAGTAGTTTTTTACTCTTTAATCGATCAAGCACATTAATCTCATGTTGAGGTGGTTGTTTCCATGTTTCAACTCTACTCAGAGCATGTTGTCTTTACCGCTGACCCGATCTCATTTGACAATTTCACAAATATTTTCCTCGCTTGTTTCGAGTATCCGGGATAGATTAAGTGTGATAGGAAGAGGGTTTCCATTAGCTTCAAGAACAGTCGATCAAGATTGATTCCTCTAGTTTTGCCTCTCTAACGTTTCTTTTGTTAACTGAATAAATTATTAATAAATACAACAGTTAACAAGAGTTAATAACAAGACTAACAAATAGATTACATTGAATTAGAATCTAAAATTCAATTAAAATATACGTTTTTTCTATCCCTTTATTTAAAAACATGAATGAAGTAACCATAAAACTTAATATTTAAAGAAAATTAATAAAATATAATAGAAAGTAATTAAAATAATGGTCATACGGAGAAGTGTCTTATTAGCTTGTTAATGGCCTCATTAGATGTGTGCCCTTCAATATCAACTATAGGTGGTCGAGTTACATGAGGTGACTCCTTCGTCCGGAGCCATCTCAGAATCAAAGAGTAATAAAAACAAATAATATCACAAAAGGAACATTAAATACACAACATGGAATTAAAGAAACATAACTCGCATTGTATTACATTATTCAAAAATAATAAAGTAAATGAAATATAACTTATATTCTTAATCATTTCGCTTTCTATCACTAATGCATCAATTTTCACCCCTCATTACAATAGTCATTCATCGCTTTATCATCTTCCTCAACGTCATCACATATGGAGCTATCATCATTCATGTTCTCCAAGATCGCAATATTGTCATTAACAACTTCATCAACTAAGCGATCATAATTTGAAATTCATATCCATCATCTTGCGCAACAAACCAATTAAGATTATGACTCATCATTCTGGTAAGCTTCTTCACTTCCATCACTCACTCTCTAACACACACCACTTCAGCATCCTTTTCCGCACATCCCAAATGTATCTATGATTAACTTTTTTGTACCACTTTCCCAATTGTAATCATTTTTATATCATCTAAGTAGAATACTTGTCAGGCTTGTGTAGCAAGTATAAAAGGGTCATTGTCATACCATGTGGCACTAACTTGAATTGTGGTCAAAATTATAGTCGTGTTTTATTCTTCTTCTCGGGTTTTGTGTCAAACCAAAAAGATTTGAAAAGAATAACTTTATATATCCCAAAACATAGTTCAAAAAACAACCAATATTTCCAATAAAACACCATAGAATATAGGAGATCATCTTCAGGTACTTTTCTGTGTGGAGTCACTAGATATTCTCATTCTCACGAGTTTCTCCTCAGATTAACTCAGACTAGGGAGCTTTGAATTGTCGGGAAGCATCAGTACCAACCGAGCCAAGAGTCACGTACTGTGATGCTTCCCATTGACCAAAGACCCTAGGTCCCGGTTCACCTCTCAAGAGGCGAAAAGAAACTCAGTGATCGAGGATATCCTATGAGTGAGCTTCCACCGAAGGGGTACCCAAGAGGTGGTCACATGGTGGGGTCTCACAATAAAAGGCGCTGTTGAAGGATCCCGACCCGGATTAACCTCATGAACCCGAGGGGACCTCCCAAGACTCAACGGATATAGAAACTTTTCTTAAACCATAAATTAAAATCCGTGGAGCCAACCCCCCCTTTACAATTCTTCACATATCTTTTTAAAAATAATGCGGAAGCTAAGTAAAAAATTTTCTTTTCTTTCCAACACTTAGATTTTTTCCAGAAAAATCGGCCAGAGCTTCCTCCTGCTTTTCTGGACTTTCCCCAAATTTACAAAACCTCATGAAAACACGAAAACACTTCTAAACTTCAATTCATCAACTCATATTAGGACTCCTCGTCCACAACCCAATCAAACACAATATACATATATACATTTGTATTTTCAAATCATCAAAACATTTAAACCTTTCTCTAATTCCATGGCTAATTTATCAAAACATGACAAAATATTCACATATACAATATGCAAATTATTTTCAATGTGCAGCCACATGCGGTCTCCGATAGCCTCGACTCATCTTATCATAGGTGTATCACCCGATGCACCTGCCTCAGTCCCGAAAATATTGTTGAAACATATGGGAAAGAGCAGCCAAACGAGCCTTTGCATGAGTGCACATTTTCATTTATATAACATTTTCAAGACATATCAAAATAATACATACTTATACAATTAAAATCCATTATACATTAAACATTTATGCCTTAAATCTTCTTCCATAAAATGTTTATACCATTAAAATTCAATATGTTTAAACATTTTTATATCTCTTAAACTTTCTTTCACAAATACTTACATTTAAAATCCATTTTTTTAAGAATTTATGCCTTAAATCCTTTCTTTTTCCACAATACTTATGCATTTAAAATCCATTTATGCTTTAAGAATTTATGCCTTAAACTTTCTTTCCTAAATACTTATGCATTTAAAATCCATTTATGCTTTGGCATTTATGCCTTAAACTTTCTTTTCTTATTTCTTTCTTCATTCTTTCGATGAACCTGGGGAATAAACACACCCCAATGCTTTCCCACGACTTATGAGTGGGACAAATACATTCCAAATATAACCACTATCAGGCCAAGGAGAAACTCACGCTTAAGCAGGTTCCAGTCCATAGTACTTTATCTGTATGATATACTTAGACACCTTATTTCCTCGCTAGTAACCTATAACTTTACCCTCTTAATCCCACACGCCTAAAGGTTTCGCCGATACGTCATGGTCACTTACAGGGTTTAGGTAACCATCAAAAGAAACATTTTCAAAATACATTTATAAATACATTTAAATCCTTACTTACTATTAAAACACATATGCATACTTTAAACATTTTTAACTTTCATAATACCTTAACATATGAATACATATTTAATACACATACAAATATATGCATTGATGCAATATAAACAATGCAATATAAAACATTTCATATGCCTAACATTTACATGTACTTACATTAAACTTTCTCAGTTTAACATTGTTCATTCACTTTAAAAACTAAATTTCCAAATATCATTTTCACTACGCTTCACCGCTCAATTCCGCTTGCTTCCCGTTGAGTTCCTGCCTCGTCCGATCATCCTTTTCACCCTTTTTCCAAGAAAATCACAACTATACATTAATCATAAATTCCATTTTAATCCACCATACACATTCATTTAAAGCCAAATGAACAAATTACCTTAAGCACTAAAAACTCATTCATTTTGGCCAACCTTTTTTCCAACCATACCCTATAGACTTTATGACTCAAAAATTATTCAAATGGTCTTCAAAATTTATGAAACTCTCCAGATCAGTTCTTGATATATCAAATACCCTTTAAATTTTCAATTTAAAATTCCGTCTCTAAAGCCCTCAACCATATAAATACACCTGCACAACAAATACTCAGTTTGGCAGAACAAAATCTGCACATAGCTCCACTTTTGAACCATTTTCTGGGCACTTTAAGTTTACAATTTGCATGAACTTCTTTTAGATAAATTTTTCCCCTAGAAGTCTATTTTACCCAGAATTTTGAATCACTCAATTTGGATGAGTGCAACTCCACTTATGGCCAAAACACTTACAACTTCATACCCAAAACATAGCAAAATCAGTGAGTTACGCACTGAGCTCACCTTGCAGTCCGGTATTTGGAGCCTCTAGAGCCACATTTGGCTTCCTTGGTCCTTCACATTTTGTAGCCCTATTCTTATGATTCTTTAACAATTGGAATCAATTCATTTGGATGATTCTAACGTAATCTATAGCCAAAATACAAACAAGGGTTTTAATAGAAATTTTACAGCATTCCCTTTACTTTACAACATGATCTTTTATGCCCCCTAATTCATTTCTTTTCTTAACCAATTCCTGCTGCATTATACCAATTTCATAAATCCCAACCAATTTCAACATATCATACACAATGCATTATCAAAACCCTAACTATTACTCACTTGATTTGTCAAAACCCTAATCTAACTCATGGCTTTCTCTCAATTTATCTCTAAAAATCATCATCATTCAACCCTAAATGCCACTAATTTAACATCCATACAAGAAAATCAAATCATTAGGTATGAAAACATAAAAACTAACTTTTCCCACCATTAAAAACTTACTTTGTTTTTTGGTTTTCCTTGGCTCCTCTCTTGATTCCACTTGTAGATCACTTGAAGAGCTTGGAATGAGGAGAAAAAATCAAGATCTCATACTTGGCCCTTCACTTTTCTTCTTGCTTCCCCTTTCTCCTTTTCTTTCTTTCTCTCTTTTCTTCCTCTCCTTTTCTCCTACGGGTTCTCTCCTTTTGGAGACAACTTAACCTCTTAAATTATATTTTGACTAACTCTTCCAAAATTCTGTCTTTCATACTTCTGTAAAATTACCTTGAACCAAATAAGCTCTATTGGTCCATTCTAATGAATCACAACCATTAACCTATTATTTTATTCATAACTTAGTCATTAAGAAAAAAGTTTTAATTGGCTCTCATAATAAAATATCTCCCTTATAGCAGCTTTTATCTCAGTTTCACCTTATATTGCTTTTATATCGATTATATGTCAAAAATATTCTATGGTTGTCTATATTTAAATTTGAACATAAAATATTTTAACTAAATCCTTCTACATTGAATTCGTGCTCAAATCACCGAAATCGATTTAAAAATCATTAAAATTCCAGAATCCCATTACCACAGATATTACCCGAATTACGCTCGATCACCCGAAACTATCCAAACGGACTGCTTTCACTTTTATTTCAGTTTCGTTAGTCTTTATGATTTATTCCACCTTTCAGATGTTCAATTTCCGAAAATTTCACGTTGTGCTCCAAATTCTCGGTCCCGAAATCACTATTCACTTAAATCTCCTATTCCTCTTGCAGTAAATACGCTTAAAGTCATAGAACCTAAATTTCTTACTCAATTCCTTTTCAAACTCTCCATTCCTGGACATATACACAAGAAAATCATTATTCCTAGTATATTCACAATTTAAAAATCTCCACTTCATGTCCAAACGATCGTCCTGATATTCTAAATTTAATCTACCCTCGCTTTCTATCATCGACCTCTAATCATTTCCAAAACTATTATTATAACATTCAATAAGGCTGGGGTTTACAATCACTCCTTCCTTATAAAAAATTTCGTCCTCGAATTTAAATTCTCATGTTGCTTCCTCTCTACCGTGATTCATCCACAACACCTTTACTAAAGGAATCACTGTTTCAAAGAACCTAATCATTTCGACAACAATTTGAACCCGTCTTTCTTCATACGGTCAAATCTTCTTTCAATTCAACCTATTGATCTTCTTAACACATGTGAAGACCTCACATATACTTTCAAGCATAGAATGTAAAATATGTCATGTATTTTGGACAATTCAGGTGGCAACCTCAACCAAGACGCTACCTCTCCAATTATTTTCATAATTTCATAAAGTCCCATATAGAGAGGACTTAACTTCCCTTTCTTTCCGAATATAAACACCCTTTCCTGTGGTGATATCCTCATACCGATCCCCCACCTAAATTTAAATCTCCTCAAGTTATTAACATAACTTTTCACACCTTGAGCTATCTTTAATCTATCACCGATAACTTTAACATTATCCGTTGTAGCCCCAACAATTTATGAACCTAAAATTTTTTCTCCCTTCCTCATCCCAACATAATGGAGTCCTACACTTCCTTCCATATAAGGCCTCATAAGGCGCTTTTCATTTCAATGCTTGCATGATAACTATTATTGTAGGAAACTCCATTAATGGTAAATGTCTTTCCTAACTTCCTTTAAAATTCTAACACACAAGCTTCCTTGAGCATAACTTCCAATGTCTCGTATGGCTCTTTCGCATTGGTCATCCGTGAAGTCGCATAATCTCTTTATATACAACTCACCAACTTCTCAACTAAGTCACTATTTTTCCATAGGTAGGAAATTGACTGATTTCTCACAATCTATCCACGATCACCTATATCACGTCATAACCACTCTGGCAAAGTGGAAATAAAAAATCCATCATGATTTCTCTCCCATTTCAGGGGATCGGAAGGGCCCCTATAAGAACCACTGCAAATCTTTGTTTTCAAACCTTAACTTTTGACAAATGAGACATTTAGAAAGTAAAGTGCACAACATCTTTCTTTATACCCTCCACCTTTAGTATTCCTTAGGGTATGATACATTTAGTGTTTCCACGATGCATCTTTATGTAGAAGAGTGAGCCTCTCCATAATTTATTTTCTTTAATCTTCCCACATCTGGTACACATAACACGTGACCTATCATCGCTCTGCCATATGCGTACTAAAAATCCTTCTTATGGACTAAACTACTTTCAATTTAATAATGATCGTATCTTGATGCATGGCTCCATAGTAATACATTAGTACGGGACTAATGTCATCGATTCTAGTCTCGCACCTAAAGACCTCGATTCCACCGCAAATCTAGGGAGGTACCACATGGCCTTTAGGTGAGATATATGGAACCCGTAGGCTTCCTACTAAGGCATCGGTTACCACATTAACATTTCCTGATGGTACTCGATAGTGCACTCATAATCCTTAATGAGTTCAGCCCATCTCCTCGTCATATTTAACTTTTCTATGTGAATAAATATTACATGTTCTTGTGATCTGTAAAAATTTTGTAATATATCATTAATGCCTCCGTACCAAGCAAAGGAACTGGCTTAACCAACTCTAGGTTATGTCTTAGATAATTCTGCTCATGTTTTTTTTTAATTGCCTTAAATCATATGCTATCACATTTTTCATGTTGCATGCCCACCCCCAGCTGCGCCTGAAGCATCACAATATCTTGCATCTCATGCTTACGACGGAATTGTAAGAACTAGGGCTAAGGTCAAATTCCTTTTCGATTCATAGTCTTTTTTACGACATGTCTCTTACCATACAAACTTTTTCATCTTTCCTTGTCGATTTAGTCGGAATCCGCTAACTTTGAAAATCACTCTTAACAACCTTCGATAATACCTTAACCTAGAAAACTTTGTATCTGTCACATTCGTAGGTGGTTTCGAGTTCACATTTTCTCAATCTTTGAGGATCAGCGAAGCCCTTCCTTTGAAATCACATGCCTTAGAAAGGCAACTCTTTGTCTAACCGAACTAGAATTTACTAATTTGGCATACTAAGTAAATAGAATTTACTTAGATGCTTCTCATATGATCTTCATTCTTTGTAAATAGATTAAAAAAAATATCATCAATGAATACTATAACAAATTTGATCTAAATAAGGAGTGAAGATCTATTCATAAGATCCATAAGCGGCTGGATATAAGTTAGTCAACTAGCATGAACCTAAGACTCACAATGCTTTCTCATGTGTTTTTGAAAGTTGTCCATAGGAACATCCTCTGACCTAATCTTTAATTGATGGTAACTTTGAGCTTAGATCATTTTCAAAAATACCCTCGCTCCTGTAATGGTGATCAAAGATAATAAATACGTAATAAATGGGTGTTGATTGCGTATTTTCACTTTGTTCAACTCTGTAATCAATATACAATCTTAAACTTTCATCATTTTTTTTTTTTTTTATATATACCTAGAAGATCCTCTTGGAAATACATCCGGAAATTATTTGACTATCAGAATATCTTCCATTCGACTACCATTATCCCTCACCTCAATAGCATAAGCTAGGTACCTTTAATATAACTTTCAAAGTATTTTACTAGCCCACATAACTGTCATATTATTGGTAGAGTAGTATTTTCCAGTAACCCATAAAACCTCATCTTCCTTGGCTTATAGAACCTAACCTCTTTCCTATAACAATCCTTTGTAGCATGATGTCTAGATAGTAAATCCATGCCTAATATAACATCAAGTCGCGGATATCTAATATCAAAGTGCGCGAAGCTCTTTAGCCTCAGCCAATCACTCACATTTGTAACACAATCAACTTTTCCATACTTTTCCTAGGGTGTAGATCCTACAGTACATTCATCATTATGTCTTCAATTTCTTCCATTTTCTTTCAACAATTACTGATAACAATTCACTTAATGTCATTGATTCACTTAAACTAAATTAAACCCATGCATTTTCAATTAACCATCTCATTACCTCTGGCCACGACCATGCCTTTTCGGGATCTCCTATACCGTCATAATTTCTGCCTCTAATTTCCTTACCCTCTCAATGGACCTTTGTCGGCTCACGGGGCTGATTAAATGTTGTGGCTAACATGCGGCCATCTGCTCACAAGGTATACGTCTCTTACAACCTCGGGAGGCGGTGGGGCTAAAGCGATGCTTGTAGCAGTTGGAGGAACATGGTCATAAACATGTTCCTCGGGTGGTCCCAGGCTCTTGCCTCGGGAGCTCTCTGGTGGGTGGTCGGCCTCGACAAGCCTTGTTTTTACGTGAATTAAGAGTGTATGTCTATTAGCAATGCATATATGATTTTAAATCACATAAATTTTTTTTTGAAATCTTAAAGAAAACATTAAAACAATCATATAAAAATAAAAATTTTCAAATCTTTATAACATTTCAAAACTTCGCTCACGATACCATGTTGAAGGATCCGACCGGATTAACCTCATGAACCCGGGGGACCTCGCGACTCAAGCGGATATAAAAACTTTCCTTAAAACCATATAGAAATTAAATCCGTGGGCAGACACTTTAATTCTTCACATATCTTTTAAAAATAATGCGGAAGCGAAGTGCTAAAAAATTTCTTTTTCTTTTCTTTTCCAACACTTAGATTTTAGGAAAATCGGCCAGAGTTTCCTCTGTTTTTCGGACTTTCCCAAATTTACAAAACCTGATGAAAACATTTAAACACTTCTAAACTTCCAATTCATCCCAACTTCCATATTAGGATCTCGTCCACAACCCAATCAAGCACAATATACATATATATACATTTATTTCTTTCAAATCATCAAAACATTAACCTTCTTCAATTCAATACATAATTTTATCAAAACATGACAAAATATTCACATATACACAATATGCAAATTATTTTCAATGCGGTCACATGCGTCGTCTCCTCGATAGCTCGACTCAACGCACGGGAGGCCTCTGCGTACTGTCTCGAGTCCACGAAAATATTTGTTGAAACATATGAAAGAGTAGGCTAAAAACGAGCTCGGTGAGTGTGCATTTTCATTTATATAACATTTCGGTACATATCAAATAATACATACTTATACAATTAAAATCCATTTATACGATGAAAACATTTATACCTTAAAACGCTTCTTTCCATAAATACTTATACCATTAAAATCGGTTTATACTTTAAACATTTATACCTTAAACTTTCTTTCAATAAATACTTATGCATTTAAAATCCATTTATACTTTAAATTTATACTAGCTTTCTTTCCATAAATACTTATGCATTTAAAATCCATTTATGCTTTAAGAATTTATGCCTTAAGCTTTCTTTCGAGAAATACTTATGCATTTTAAAATCCATTTATGCTTTAAGCATTTATGCCTTAAACTTTCTTTCTTTATTTCTTTCTTTCATTCTTTACGATGGAACCAGAGAATAAACACACGAGCAGTTTCAGATCTTGACGGTGAGGGCAGTCACATTCGGTCATAACCACTCTGGCTGCGAGAAACTCACGCTTTGCATAGGGTTCCCAGTCATAGTACTTTATCACGTGTAAGGATATTACTCTAGACACCTGGCTTCCTCGCCGGTTAGTAATACTATAACTTTACCCTCTTAATCCTTACACGCTTAAAGTACTTGGCCGATATCGGTCATAACAGTCATAGGGGTTTAGGGTAACCATCGATAAAACATTTCTTCAAAATACATTTATAAATACATTTTAAATCCTTTGCTATCATTAAAACACATATGCATACTTTAAACATTTTTAAACTTTCATAATACCTTAACATATGCATACATATTTAATACACATATAAATATATGCATTGATGCAAGATAAAACAATGCAATATAAAACATTTCCATATGCCTTAACATTTACATAAATTTACATTAAACTTTCAGTTTAACATTAAAACCATTCACTTTTAAAAACTAAATTCTCAAAATATCATTTCACTCCTGAGTTCACCAGCTCAATTAAAGCTTGCTTCCCGTTGAGTTCCAGTTCCCGTCGATCATCCTTTTCACCGCTTTTCCAAGAAAATCACAACTATACATTAATCATAACTTCCATTTTAATCCACCATACATTCATTTTAAAGCCAAATGAACAAGTACCCTTAAGCACTAAAAACTCATTCATTTGGCCAACCTTTTTCCAACCATACCCTATAGACTTTATGACTCAAAAATTATTCAAATGGTCTTCAAAATTTGTAAACTCTCAGATCAGTTCTTGATATATCAAATAACATCTCTTTAAATTTTCCAATTTAAATTCCGTCTCTAAAGCCCTCAACCATATAACACAATCTGCACAACAAATACTCAGTTTGGCAGAACAAAATCTGCCACATGGCTCACTTTGAACCATTTTCTGGGCATACAGTTTACAATTTGCATGAACTTCCTTTAGATAAATTTTTCCCCCTGAAGTCCTATTTTACCCAGAATTTTGAATCACTCAATTTGGATAGGTGCAACTCCACTTATGGCCAAAACACTACAACCATACCCAAAACATAGCAAAATCAGTAGTTACACGAGCTCACCTTGCAGTCCGTATTTGGAGCCTTAGAGCTACATTTGGCTCTTGGTCCCTTCTATACATTTGTAAGCCCTATCTCTTATGATTCTTTACCAATTGGAATCAATTCATTTGGATGATTCTAACGTAATCTATAGCCAAAATACAAACAAGGTTTTACAGAAATTTTACAGCATTCCCTTTGCTTTACAACATGATCTTTATGCCTCAATTCATTTCTTTTCTAACCAATTCCCATGCATTATACCTCAATTTCATAAATCCTAACCAATTTGCTTATATCATACACAATGCATTATCAAACCTAACCATTACTCACTTGATTTGTCAAAACCTAATCTAATCCATGGCTTTCTCAATTTATCTCAAAATCATCATCATTGACCTAAATGCCACTAATTTAACATCCATACAAGAAAATCAAATCATTAGGTATGAAAACATAAAAATCCAACTTTCCCACCATTAAAAACTTACTTGTTTTGGTTTCCTTGGCTCCTCTCTCTTGATTCCACTTGTAGATCACTTGAAGAGCTTGAATGAGGAGAAAAAATCACATCTCATACTTGGCCCTTCACTTTTTCTTCTTGCTTCCCCTTTCTCTCCTTTCTTTTCTCTCTTTTCTTCCCTCTCCTTTCTCTCCTACGGGTTCTCCTCCTTTTGAGACACAACTTAACCTCTTAAGAGTATATTTTGACTAACTCTTCCAAAATTGCCCTTTCATACTTGCAAAAATTACCTTTGAACCAAATACGCTCATTGGTCCATTCTAATGAATCACAAATCCATTAACCTATTATTTTATTCATAACTTAGTCATTAAGAAAAGTTTTAATTGGCTCTCATAATAAAATATCTCCCTTATAAGCGACTTTTATCTCGGTTCACCTTATATTGCTTTTATATCGATTATATGTCAAAAATATTCTATGGTTGTCTATATTTAAATTTGAACATAAAATATTTTAACTAAATCCTTCACATTGAATTTCAGGCTCTGAAATCACCGAAATCAGATTTAAAATCATTAAAATCGGTGTCAGGACAATAGCGTATTATTACGAATTTGAATTCGGATCACTGGAAACTATCGAAGCGATTTCCGTTTAAAGCTTTATTTCGATTTACGTTAGTCTTTATGATTTATTCCAGACCTTTTCATTTTAAACAATTTAGAAAAATTTGGCCTTGACTCCAAATTTTTCGAATCACTATTCACTTAAATCTCCTGTCTCTTGTAAATATCGGTTTAAAGTCACTTAAGGCGAAATTTCTTACCCGATTCCTTTACCAGCCTCGTTCGGATATAATAAGAAAAATCATTATTCCTTAGGGCATTCGGTTACAGTACCGAAAATTCCGCACTTCATGTCGAATGACGTCAGGGAGCATTCTAAATTCTAATCTACCCTCGTTTCTATCATTGGACCTCTAATCATTTCAAAAACTATTATTATAACATTCAATAAGGTTGGGGTTTTACAAATCAACCTCCTCACCATCATGCTCTCCAACAACACATATCACTATTTTTTGGAGTATCGTCGATCATGTGATCTTTTTTGTATCAATCGAACTCCATTAACAATACACCCATTATGTGTGGACTCGATTATAAGTCCCTAAGGGTATAGTTCATCAGTTGCTTTTGATGATTGTTTAACACGCTAAGCTTTCATCTACAATATATACATAGATCATCATTTATAGTAGTATAATAAATATTCTTAAAATTAAAGTAGTTCATTATTACTATATTGTAACAACAAAGTGCACAAATTAAACTGCGATCTGCAATCCACTTAGGAAACTCTTTGTTCTTGTCTTTTCTCTAAGTTATATAAGAACTTGTCATTTCAGTTCTTTTGCATGCACCGCTACATCAAAAATAGATATTAAGTAATGAGAATTATTAATAAATATTCTTAAAGTTAAGGTGATAACTTACTCTAAGTATGGTCTTAACTCACGGACAATTATTCATGATATACCAATGTGCCTTAGCTAGATCTTCCTTTGAACATTGAAGATGTTGTTGACTACCTAATAGTCGAGCTTGTTGTGAAAATATAGAAAGACATCCTTGTACTCGACGTTCAAACCGATCTTCATTCCTTTCATCTCGATTAAATCGTGTATCAATTCCAGTAAGATACATTGAACAAAATGTTAAAGCTTCATTCACGGTGTATATACGCAATTTGAACCTTAAATTCGAGCTTTATTTCTCACATATCTTTCAATGTGCCTAGTGCCTACGATATAAAAATTTCAAATAAATAAATATGCTTAAAAGCACACATTATATTTACATAGTAGAATGATAATGATAATAAATGAAATGATTAAAATATTGCCTTTCAAATAGATACATCCATCGATATGGCAATTAAAATAAGTTTGGCCTCATGTAGTAAATGTACCATCGAAGTATGGACCATAATATCAAAGAAAACTGGTGGAAATATCATATAAGCTTACACAATATCAAGACAATTCCTTCTTCTAACTTTTCCAAGTCTTTCACATACAAGATTCTTTGCATAATTGTTGGAAAAAAACTACACAACTCCCGATTATTGTTGTCGCGAAACATCTTTGATATTCAAATATGGTCGGTACAACGAGGGTAGTTTTTTGAAACAAAACATGACAATCATGGTCTTTAACCGATATCTTCCCATCATTGATGCTCCACATTTCTAGATAGATTTGCGGCATAGCCATCACGGAAATTTAACGGACTTGAAATACGAGAACTACATCCTTTCCTTTGTTGTTAATGTGTAACATGCGATAGGTTTACCAATTTGTTCCCTTTTATCGTAGATACATTCTTTTCTTATATTCATATCAGCCAAATCTAAGCGAGCTTTATCGGTATCTTTTCGTTTTGCCTACGATATTCAACAAGGTCCCCTGACACTATCACATACATTCTTTTGACATGCATAACATCAAGATTATGTGCTTAACCCCGACTTTGACCCGATACCACAGCTTTCGAAAAATACTTTTTTGTCGATTTAAATCTCGGCACTCGTTTTCTCTTTCTATCAACATTATTTGGATGCTTCTGGAGCATCATATGTTTAAAACGACACAAGTATTTGCATTATATCGTACTAGATAACACCCATGGAGGTGGTGAAGCTTCGGGTTTACCATCATATTGTCTACTCCTTCATGGCCATGATCGAGGCAAAAACCGTCGATGACCCATATAACATATTTTACTTCTAATACCCATTGATGATATGTCTTCATTACAAACTGGGCATGCCTTATAGCCTTTTGTGCTCCACCCAGACAAGTTCCCATAAGCAGGGAAGTCATTGATTGTCCATAAAACACATGCATGCAAGCGGAAATTTTCTCCAGTTGACACGTCAAATGTTTCAACACCTTCATGCCATAAATCTTTTAACTCTTCTACCAAAGGACGTAGGTATATCAATATCTCTCCTGGGCGTATGGACTGGAATTAGTAATGATAACGCAAAAAACATTTCCTTCATACATCTCGGGTGGCATATTGTATAGCACAAGAACAAGCTGGCAGAAATGCTATATTTATTACTCATGTTCCCAAATGGATTGAAACCATCGTTGCAACCCCTAATCGAACATTTCGAGGATCCTGTGAAAACCAAGAGAATTGGGTGTCCATGTTTTTCCAAACTTCAGAATCCGCTGGATGCCTTAGGACCCCCTCATCATTAATTCGTTTTTCTTTATGCCACCTCATGTCCATTGATGTATGTCTTGACATGAATAATCTTTGTAACCTTGATTTAAGTGGAAAATAAGCGCGATACTTTTGGGGAATTTTTTTTCCTTTTCCATTATTGAACTTATATCGTGGTTCATTACACACTATACATTTATCAAGATTTTCATTCTCCTTCCAAAATAGTGAACAATCATACTTGCATGCATGTATTGAATCATATCCTAAGCCCAAAGTTCTTAACATCTTCTTAGCATCATAATATGTCTTCGGAATGTTTGACCTTTCCGGAAAAGCATCAACTAACAGTTTGAGTAACATGTCGAGGAGCTTGTCCTCAATGATTGAGGACTTTAACATGCATCAACTTCACAAGAAACATCAAAGCAGAAAACTTTTGCATCCCGGATACAATTCTTTATTAGCTTCATTGAATAAGTTATCAAAATTTCCACGAGTAGTAGATTCCTCTAAGTTAATATCTTCATCTGTAGGTCCACATGCATCATTTAATACATCAATCACTTCATTAAGGCTATCATCATCAGCAGTGTTAATCACTTGTTCATTAGCAATTACATCATTTTGCCTACTGATTAGAGTTTCGTGTTCTTCCCCATGAAAAATCCATCTTTGATAACTTCTTGAAAACCCAAATCTAATCAAATGACATTCAACGGTTAACAAATCATTGAATCGTGCATTTTGACAATCTCGGCATGGACAACGTGTCTTGTTATCCCATCGCAAGTGTTCTTTTGCAACTTCAATAAATGATTTAACCCCTTTAACATAATCTTTAGACAACCTATCCGGTAACCACATCCAACTCCTGTCCATTTTTATTAGCTTATTAGCCTGTAAAAAACTTAAAATGATAATAAATCATAATGAACTTCATACTTATTCAATAAAGATAACATCTTAATTTCCATTCCATAAATGATCTACATTATTTTCCTTGTAGAATGCATCTAGTATTATTATAATTACAGTATACTACTACTACTACTAATAATATTATTATTAATTATCATCATTACCAGTATACTAATAATATTAATAATAGTATTATTATTATTATTATTATTATTATTATTAATCAGTATTATTATAATTACTAGTATACTAATAATCATAATATTTATAATAATAATAAAAATTATTATTATTATTAAAGTATTAATATAATCTCATTATTATTATTATCGCTATGATATTATCAATATTATTGTCTTGAACTAATATTAGATTTGGCATTTCGGGCCAGCCCATTAGATCCATGGGCAAAAACGAGTTGGACAAATCAGGCCAGCCCATTTGAGTCATGGGCAAAAACGGGCTGGCCTAATCTTATTATTAGTATTACATAATAATAATAATAATAATTGTTATTATTATTCTTATTATTAGTATACTTGTAATGATAATAATTAGTAATAATAATATGTATTATTATTTGTATACTAGTAAATATAATAATATAATAATCTCTTGATTAATAATAATAATAATAATAATAAATACTATTAGTATATGTTTAATGATAATAATAGTAATAATAATTATAATAATATTTGTTATTATTATTCTTATTATTAGTATAATGGCAAATAATCAATAATTAATAATAATAATGATAATATTATTATTAATTATCTTAGTTATGATAATATCTTGATAATCATAGTAATAATAATAATATCATTATAAAGCATAATAATATTTATTTATTATTATTCTTAGTATTAATATACTAGTAATGATAATGATAATAATATTGTTCTTATTATTAGTGTCTTGTTAATGATTATAATATGTAATAATATTGATAATAATATTAATAAAATTATTAGTTAGAACAATATGCGATAATAGAGACAATACGAATAAAATTATAATAATAATACGGATAATGCGATAATAATTAAAGAAATATTATTATTGTTATTAATATTATCATTATTAGTAAACTAATAATATTGATAATGATAATAGTAATAATTAATAATATTATTATTATTAGTATACTAGTAATTATAATAATAGTAATATTTATTATTAGCATACTGGTAATGATAATTATACTGATAATAATAATAATAATAATTTTGTAAAAATAATACTAATATTAATATAAATAATACTAATATTAATATTAATATCAATATTAGTTCAAGACATACCGATAAGAATAATAATATTAGTTCATATTGATAATAGTGATAATAATAATAAGAATAGCATTAATAATGAGATTATAATAATAATTTTATAATATTATTAATAATAATTATGATGATGATTATTATTATTAATATCATTATTATTAGTATAGTGATAATGTTAATAATATTGATAATCATCATAATAATAATAATAATAATATTAATAATAATGATGATAATAATTATAATAATAATAATCACGATTATAATAATAATTTTGTATGGATAAAATTTTTGAAAAAAATCCTAATATTAATTTAAATATTCATGATGATAATAATAACAATAATAAGAGATAATAATAATTGTGTATTATTATTTATATATGGATAATTATAATTATTATTATTATAATATAGGTATAACTCCACCTATCATCCAAATTCATGTCTAACCTTCTGAAACATATAAAATTTATCATTGGCTTTTACAAAAACAAATAATAATATATGATATGGAAACATACCTTTAGATTATGAAATTTCAAATAAGAATCCTTTTCGATTTGGTGAAGTTAGGTGGAGATTGATGTGTATAACTTGCAAGAAAAAGAGTGATTCAGAGAAATCATGAAGATAATATTAATAATATTAATATTAATATGAATTCAAGACAAAATAATACTGATAATACTATAATATTGATAAGAACAATACTAGTTCAAGACATGACAATATTGATAATAACATTAATAATAATAATAATAAAAATAGTAATTGTAATGATATTGATGATAACGTTAATACTAAAAATAATAATAACAATGCTAATATTAATATGAATATTGACAATAAAAACAATAATATTAATAATGATTGTACTGATTATAATATTATTTTTATAATAATAATAATAATAATAATAATAATAATAATAATTATGAGCGTACTGATTATAATAATAATTTTATGATTATAATAATTTTTAAAAGTAATACTAATATTAATATTAATATCAATATCAATATTATTTCAATACATGATATATATTGATTATATTGATAAGAATAATAATATTAGTTCAAGACATAATACGATAATAATATTAGTTCAAGACAATAATAATGATAATACTATAATCTTGGTAATAATAATAATAAGATTATAATATTAATTATATAATTAAAATAATAATAATTATGATTATCTTGATTATATAATAATAAGAATTTTGGAAGAAATGATATAATATTAATATCAATATTAGTTTAAAAGACGTAATAATAACGATAAAGAATAATATTAATTATATAATTAAAATAATAATAATGATGATTGTATTGATTATTATAATAATAAGAATTTTGGAAAAATAATACTAATATTAATATCAATATTAGTTATAGACATAATAATACTGATAAGAATAATAATATTAGTGCAAGACAATAATAAAAATAATAATAATGAGATTATAATAATATTTTATAATGATAATAATAATAATAATAACAATAATAATATTGTTATTATTATTTTTATTATTATTATAATAACAGTAATGATAATATTACTGATAATGATCATAATAATAAAGATAATAATTTTGTAAAAATAATCCTAATATCAATATAAATATTATTAATAATAATTTTAAAATATAATAAGATTTTAAAAAAATAATCTAATAATAATATAAATATTAATAATGTTAATAATAACAATAATAGGAGATAATAATAATTTTACAAAATTAATAATAATAATAACTATTATTATTATTTATATACTGATAAGGATAATAATAATAATAATAATAATAATAATAATAAATAAACAAATAAACAAATAAATGCACATAATCATATTGTTCCCGACGAAAATTTATTTTTCTTCAGGTTTATTCATATCAACATATATATAATTTCTCAAATTATATTGTGAAATCAAAAAAGGTTCAATTCTCATCACATTATCATACATTTACTTTAGGATCATGTCATCATCTATCTACAGAACTATCTATCATCCATAAACATAACATGATAATACAAAAAACAAATAAGTTATCTTTCACTTTAACAAAAACATATAGTAAAATAGGATTTGGAAAGGAAGAATACCTTTAGATTTTGAACTTTCAAAGAATAATCTTTTCCGATTTGATGAACTTAGGTGGAGACCGATGCTTTCAAAGAATAACCCTTGAAGCGTATAACTTGCAAGAAATAAGTTGATTGAAGTCGTGAAAAGATGATTCGGAAAGTTATGGTGTTTGTTAGATATGGTGATAAAATTGCGGTTGTGTGAAGGGTAAGTTTTCATATATTTTTATTTTATTTAGGAAACAAACTAAAATACATCATGTCAAATGTTTGTTAGCATGTTCTACATTTCCGCGCATTATATGTATAATGCGGATTGTATTATTTTTTCTGACTTCTTATTATTTATATTATCCAATATAAATGTTTTGAACAGATTTTTTTTATAAATGATATTTTTTTAATCCAATTATAAATGATATTTAATATATTACATTATAAATAAAAATTTAAATTTAAGTGTAGAAATACACAAATCATAATTTAAATATTTAAAAAAATATGTAATTAAAAATTTCTTAAAATTTATTATCTATGATATTTTTTATAATATACTTTATTATATTTTTTTATGATAGACTTTATTATATATTTTTTTATGATAGACTTTATTATATTTTTTTTATCATAGACTCTATTATTTTGTTATTAATGTCAAGTTAATTTTAGTAATTTCTATAGAATTATGAATTAATAATTAAATAAATCAAAATTATAAATTATTTATTAAAATGTAATTGAATGCTAACGTCATATTTTTTATGTTATATAATTAAATAATATTTTAAAATATAAACACAACATTAATTTACTGAAAATCTATCATATCAAATAACAATTATATAGTTAGCGAAGTTGTTACTTTTGTAGGGTAATTTAAAATTTTTAATTACTTATGATAATCAAATGTTCTTACTAATTAGTTACATATTATATTTAATAAATAAATAACTAAAAATAAAATTTTAAATTTTAAAATAAGGAATAAAAACCATTATATAAATATGTTGTAAAGAATCTATAAATTACTTGTATTAAAAAAAGAATATATAAATTATAACCATTCTTATCAAATTAATAATTACAATTTTTATTGTTATTATGATATAATTTATTATTTTATTCTTAACTAATCTCTTTTACTAGATCAATAACTAATAATTAAACAAAACAAATATATATAAAAATAAAATAATAAACTATTAATTAATATGTAAGAGGATGATTTCTATTGTGTGAGTTTTTATTTTATAAAAAATGAATAATATTTCTAATGAAAGTACAAACATTTATTTAAAAAACAATATCTTACAAACTAATAGATAACTACAACAACTATTTTGTGGTGAAATTAATTATTCCTATTAATTAAACATTTTTAAAATTAGACAATATTGTTATAAGTATTTTTCACAAAATCTTAAATGGATAGATAATTACTACAATATATATATATATATATATATATATATATATATATTTAAACAAATTACATATTTATACAAATCTATGCTAAGTATTTTCAAAAAAAATTTAGTAGATGATATTATTAAAAATTACTAGTTTTATGACATGCTTGAATTTCTATTTTATTAATTAAAACAACCCAAATATAATGATGCATACGACTATTCACTAATCCAAAACCAGTTAGACTATGTCAATCAGAACACAGAAAAACACATAATCTAAGACTTGGGACCGGACCGATCGAGTTTAGGACCGGGGCCAGAAAAGGACAAAATGGGGGCCCCGGACCGATGCGGGCCAGTGTACTAGTTTTTTTTTCTTCCTAAATTATGTTTTCTTTATTCCTTATATGATTACATCATAATTCACATTAATAAGCATGCCAAAATATATGAGTTATATCTATTTGCGCAATAACCATTATAAGTTGTACTATTTCACTATATATATAATATGAACTACGAGCATGTAAAATGTTGTGCACCACTTATATAAGACAAACTTGTTGTCCAACAAAATAGTTGACTTAATACAAAGTAATCAAATTCCCAAATAGCATATAAAAGTAAAGTCTAATACATTATACAACTAACTTGTAAGTCATAAAAACAAAATAAAGTCATATATTACGGTATAGTTGCAAAAACAAAATAATGGCAAACACAATAAACTCAAGTATTTTCCAAAAGGATTATAGAAAATGACAAAAGGTCTTGAACTTCATATGTATCAATTATAAATAGTCATGACAAAATCCTTGTCCATCCAAAATAATTAATTTTCAATTATAATCATACTAAGATTATAAAATATATTTGTTAAAGAATAAAACAATATAGGTAAACAAAATCATTTTCTTTAAATAAATAATATGAATTATCTATTTGTAAATAAATAATAATTTATTATCCATTTATAAATAAACAAATAATTATGAATTATTTATTTATAAATAAATAATAATGAATTATCTATTTGCAAATAAATGATAATAAATTATCTATTTATGAATAAAGATAAAAGATATCTAATTGCAAAAAATAATAATAAATGATAAATGACTATTAAATTTGTTTATATTATATAAAATATAAGTATAACATAAATTTTTACCTAATTCTAAAAGAAAAAGTTTTAAAACGGGTTAGATTCTGGGATTAGGGTTTTCGGTTTTAAACCAGACAAGAACCTGAATTTTTATTTTTGGAATCAAAAGATGGGATTATTTCCTCTCCGGTCTGAGTCAGTTCGATTTTTCGATGCAGGAGGCAGTTTATAAACAACCCTAATGATGATGCATAATGAGGTTATCTAAAATTAAAATAATATTTTATTTTTAATTAAATAATATTTTGTTGATTCAATCTATTGTTCTATATTTTAGTTGAAAAACTTTTTACTTATACGATATAATAAATTTAATTACACTAAAATTATGGAACTTTAAACATTAATGAAATATTTATTAAACATAGGTCCAAGTATTAAATGAGGGTTAGTTTTCTTACAGAAAATAATTAATATTAGTTAAAGATGATAAATACAAATGTTATCATTATTAGTTAAAGATGATAAATACAAATGTTATCATTCGTTAATCAAGATTTTGATAGGATAATTTACACAATAAGTTTGTATGTATTCATTCGAATAAATATTATAATACTTATATTTTTATGTGTAAAAAGACATATATTATATTATTAACCATTGAATATTTTTATTATTATTTATTATATATTATAAGAATTTTAATAAGTATTTAAAAATTTGAGCGGCATATCAAATAAAATATATTCATACAAAATCATTTTGTAAGTAAATGAACAATATTTACTCAATTCATCATGAAATAAATACAATCATCATGAAATAATATCGTGCGGAAATATAAATAAAAATTATTATTTTTAGTGAGAAATAAATTCGTTAGGAAAATTATATTTACCCGATGCATGTTTTTGTTGAAAAAGGTTTATTTTTTTGTCATAAAGTTTAGGCGCCAAAGAAAGAGCGCTAAAATTTCTTAACTCTTTTGGTGACGAAAGTATCAATTTCAGTGACAAAATTATCAATTTCATTGGAAAAAAGTTTTCAATAAACTATTTTAAATAACAAAATTTGGAATTTTGTCAGGAAAAATGATTTTTAGGGATGAATTTGTAATTCGTCCCTAAATTTTTGTTGGGAAAGGCATGTTTTCTTGTAGTGGTAGTCCAAACTAAATAGTATATCAACCGTCGGATTTCGGTTGATATTTATTCGTGAGGTAGTCGCTTAAACTAAATAATATATCAGCGAAGTCGGGCGGCCCGGTCCGATATATATATTCGTCCGGATTAGTGCACAAGCGATTAATATATATCGTCGTCGAATGGCGTTGTGTATATTCGCCAGGAGTTGCCCACTAATAAAATATTAATTCTCATACGAAGGCTTAGGCGAGTGTGAGAGAAATCGGTGAGGACCTTTCGGGATGCGGAGGTGGTCGTGTGCTAGACATTCAAGTAGGATCATGCATTTGCTTGAATATTTGTTTAGATTGGAACGTGCTGCGCTTAGGTGGTGAGAGTAGCCCATTTAGGGCGGTCTCTGCGAGAGCTTTGCTTTAATGCAGTCGTGGGATAAAGCTTCGCGGGTACGAGGACGTGCGAGGAGAGGCTCATCCTAGAGACCGTGGATTAGAAAGAAAAGCGGGATTGTGGCTTTGGCTTGGCCGATATCTACGTGTATTAGAATTTTTACAATTTTTAATATGTTGTATAAGTAAAACATTTGAACTCTTGCAGCTATTAGGTGATATAGTTGAATTCATAGTTCATGTGTCATTATGAGTATCGTTTGTGGGCCCAAGTGGCGTATTACTCATGATTTGATCTCTTGGATATATTGAATATATTGGAATTTGCTTGGGACGGGTTTCATGCGGGTATTTTAATTGGTAGGAGCTCCACAGGTACAAAGGAGACTGCCAGATTTTCTAAGAATGGCGTCGGGTAACTTGGGCCTCCAGCCTTATTCGCGGGTTGGTGTAGTGTGATTTTGAGTTTAGGTGTCACATATTTAGTTCCAATTTGAATATAAAAATATAGTAGTATGTGTCAGTTTAATTTATTAAGACCAAAACCGTAATTTAAAATATAAAATCGATTCAATTCCGTTTATAGATAATAACCTAATGAAGTAATTTAACTTCATTGGATTAAGTCAGTTTAAAACGAATAAAAATTAAAATTGTAATATAAAATATAAAATAAAGTAATATATTTAATGTTATAAAAATCACAATTTCATAACCTTATTAATAAAATTATAAAATATAATATAAAAATAATAACGGATATATTGAAAAAAGAAGCTATAATTATTATTTTTTAAAGACAATTATAAGTCTAATTAATTTAAATGAAAATATAAAGATTTATCATAATGTTTAAAAAAAATCTAAAAATATATAATTCTTCTAAATATTTATGAAGCTAAAAATCAAAATAAATATTTTTAAAAAAGCTAAAGAAAAACAAATATTCCAAAATTACAGACAAATTATCAAAATAAACATTTAAAATATAATATTAAAGACTTTAAAACACTTCTAAAATTATCTAAATTAATTTTTTTGAATAAATTATCCAAATTTGATCCTTCAAATTCTTAAAATTATCCAAATTTATAAAATTGAATTTTTCATGTTCCAAAATCCAATCATAAAAAATAGAATAAAACTTTAAAACATAACATTTATTCTCGGTTTTTGGTTCGGTTATTTTTAAAATTTTGAAAGTAAAATCGACAATCGAAACCTATTTCCTCGGTTTTAAAATTTTAAAATAATAATTTAAAATATTTCAATATATATTTGTAACTGGAGAGAAAAAGTTTGAGAGTATAAAAGGACTGATCCCCATCTATATCTCTGTCTCTTTGAAACAAATAACATAACCCATAATATAATATCTTTTACCCCTTTTTTTTTTCTTTTCTTTTCTCTAACACCTTCCTTTCGGTCAAAACCAAAGTCTGACCCAGATCTATCAAATCACAACAAAACTCTTCCAATCAAAATTTTTTGAAGTAATAAATGGGCTGATTCGAGTAATCCAATTCGTTTTATCTTTAAGTAAAAGATCTACAATATATTGATATAATAAAAAATTTTAATTCCTAAAAATATATATATAATAAGCCTCCTTCTTGACCACCGACTATCCGGGTGTCCTTAGTTCCATATTAAATAAAAAAAAAAAAGGAATTGGTTTAAAGGGATAAAAATAAAAAGTTATTTCTGAAACTAACTTCTTGTTTTTACTACTTTAAATATCCTCATTGAATCAAATTACCTTTAAATATATTAAAACCCAAAAAATATTACAAATATAATCCCTTTTTTTTTTTATATATCGGATTTAACCATCACTAAATTAGCATTTGAACAAACTTGAAGAGGGTTAAATCTAAATTTGTATCAGACATAACAACTATTTAGTTTTGACTTAACATGATTAAGTTATATTTCAACAAATGTTAAAAGGGGGGTTAATATGCAAAAAAAACTTCCAATTTCAAGGTTTTTATTTTATTTTATGTTATTTTCCCTTTTTAAAATGAATTAAAATAAATAAAATAGGTTTTAAATAATAAATATAAATATCGTTAGATTTAACTTAAATTTTTTTTCTTTCTTTCCTTTCCCTTTCCATTTTCCCAAATTTACGGAACCAAACACCAGAGATAAAGCATCTAGATTAGTGCAGCAAGTAGCATCCATTATCTAAGTTGAATGTGATTGCATTATTCACGAGTCTATTAGCTCATTGTGCAATAATATATTCTTTCTATCTTTATCGGAACTCTCAATAATACATGCATGGTATATTTTTGGATTTTGGATGGCATTGTCCTTCTAATCTACTTGTTATCATTTTTCTTTTTCTTTTTTTTGGTGTCCTTTTTTCCCTCAAAAGAACAACAGTGAGGTTACACATGGGGCAAGAGAAATAAAGTAAGCACCATCCTTTTGGGACTATCTTCAACTAATAGGAGAGACTTTATACTTTATATATAATTCAGTGAGAACATTCATCAATGACCAAATTTGTAGTAACAAGGCACTACAAGAGACGTATGTTGACGTCGTCACAAGTAGCTCTGCAAAAAACAATTTGTTATGGCATGTAACTCATATTAAGAGTAAAATGGGATAAATACCGAAGTAGGGCTAAGCCCTTACAGAGTATGATACGGTATATTCAAGTTATAGGGATATTTTTGTAATTTGATCATATCTAGGGTTACTATAAATACGAGGTGTAATCCTATTTTAATAATAGTAAAATTTTGAGTCAACGTTTCCGTGGATATAGGCACACTGTCAAACCACGTAAAATCTGTGTATTATGTTATTTTTAAATGACATTGTATGACTTAAACTGTATAAAGGTGACACATCATATAAAAAAATATTTAATTGTGAATGTTAGTTTTAGGTTTATGGTGTCATTTTATGAAAAGTGAAACCATAAGAAATAAAAACAAAAATTGTCTTGTAGTTAGATGGTACTAATTTTAGATTATGGTGTCATTTTTTGAAAATTGTTATCATATTGAATTTTTATTTTTTTTAGATTTATGGTGTCATTTTTTAAATTTTATAAATAAATGGTCATTTATATATATGCTAATTAAGACATAATGTAAATTTATTTATTTTGCATATCAGCGATATATGAAAATTTATTGCATAAGCAAGACAATCACCTTCTTCCATCTTTTCTTACATCTATAAACCCATGAGAGTTTTTTTATAAAGTATAATCACAACAAAATAATATAAACAAGGATTTCTTTGATATCTCCAATAAAGAAATTTAATTTATCCAATAAATAAGTTCATTTTTATCTAAAAAATAAAGTAAAATTTTTTATGTATAATAAAAAAATTTATATCTTAGTCATTTCTATATAAGTAATTATAGAGAATAATGTTTTAATATATTTTGTTTGGTATTTGGAATATAGTGATTTATTATATTTTATCTTTAAATAATAATTCATTTCATCTTTAATTGTTCAATTGTTTAAGAAATAAAATTTTTAGATAAATTTTGAAATAATTGAAATAATAATCTTATAAGTAATATTTATCAATATTTGAAAATTTCTAAAAAATCTTTCCAAATAAATTATAGAGAATAATATTTTAATACATTTTGTTTAGATAATTTTGGAATAAATTAATTTATTATTATTTTTTAAATAATAATATTATAGTTTTTTTTTTTTTTTGAGGAAACTATGAAGTTATTTTATTGATGATCGGAAAGCAAAGTAGGAGTCGAACGAAGGCGCTATGACATCCCGTACGGTAGGACTGACACTTAGAACACGATGCTCACAGCTCTGAGTGAGCAATAGAGATTATGAATCTTTTCACAAAAGAAAATTTTAAATTATCCATGCTTGACACTAACTTTTGACAGTCAGCAATAAGCATTGCAAAAGGGGAAGCATATAAGGAAGTAGACTTGAGAGCTTTATATACCACGTGAATCCATACTATCACAGGCAATTGCATATGTTTGAAAGACCAAGATAGCGCTTCTCGCATACTCATAGCCTACCTTGTTCGGAGTAAACTTATTTGGATCGGTGCGGCAAGTGCGGATATGAAATGCCCCCTCGACATCACGTAATATGCCTTCCACACCTGTCGCGAACTTTGTTTGGATCCCGCCGCCGACATCGACATTCATCTTATACTAGCCTACCATTGGTTTTTGCCATGTAGTCGGATATGGTTCTGGTTGTTGAGGGTTACCACTATGCAGTCCTTTTAGATGATGTGTCTCCTGCCACTGGTTCATCATATTACCTGCTATATGGAGGATATGTCCAGCCGACCAACTTTTGTTCCTCCACACCTTATTATTGCGATTTGTCCATAGAGCCAACATATCATAGCTGCGAGCCACTATTTCACGAGAACATGCAAGAGTGAGACTGACTAAACCATGACCTCTGCTTGTTTCAAATCTTCATTGGATTGGAATAGGGGTTGGCCATTTGATCTGTATTGGACATCGCGACAAATGATGTATGGATTCTCGATCCACGAACACAAGCCGGACAAAGTGGCGTACTTGGATCAGTCTGTCTTCTGAGTTGTCCCTTGTCGGTAAACACCTTTCAATGCTCTCCGCATGGCGCCGGATCTTGGGTGGAATTGGGAGCTTCCATAACAAAGACCATACCCGTGGCGAGCTTTCTACAAATTGAGTTTGTTGATGACGATAACAACTCTTTACTGAATACATGCCATTTCTCTCATGGAAACCCGATACCAACGATCTACTATGCTCCTGGCAACTTAGAGGAATATTCAAGAATTAGGGTGCGATCCGCGGATTTGAAAATATCGACCTTCAGGTCTTTATCCGAGGTTTTTCATGCGCGTCATCGACTATTGAACGTAGCAGTTCATAATTATCACTTGAAAATGCGGTAGATATCATTCAGTGTACATCCGTGGCTGAGGATCTGTGGTAGCTTTTGTATATTGGAGCCATTACCAACCTGTATTCTGCTATACCTCCTTACGATATCTCGAGAGGCCCATATACTACGCCAGGCATAGCTAGGGTTTGACCCCAAGTTAGCTTTGAAAAATGAAGAATTTGGGTAATACCGTGCTTGATAAATTTGTGATACCAGTGAACTTGGATTTGTCACAAAATTCCATCCTTGTTTGCCTAAAAGAGCTAGATTAAAATCATGCAATTTCCGAAAACCCAATCCACCACCCATCTTAGGAATGCATAAACGATCCCACCTGAGCCAACTGATACCTCGGCCTCCAGTCTTCTTACTACCCCACCAAAATGAATTTAGAACCTTTTCTATATCATGGCACACACCTAATGGTAATAACAGAACAGACATTACAAAAGTAGGGATTGCTTGTGCTACCGTTTTCAGGAGGATTTCTTTACCCGCTCTAGATAGCTTTTTTGTATTCCAACCATTCAATTTTTTCCAGACTCTGTCCTTAATATACTCAAATACCTTCTTCTTGTTTCTCCCTACAAATGAGGGGTATTTACCTGGGTATAAGCCATGATCACTAGTGCCACCCCACCCATTAAGGAGCATATTAACTTTCTTTCTTTCCAACATCAACATTGCGACCTAAAGAAATATAGGTAATTTGGTAGAAGTTGACTCTCTGCCTGAGGCAATACCATATTCCCCGGTATTTGCTTCTACCGCCCTGGTTTCTGCTCATTGGCTCTAAAATAGATGAAACAATCATTGTGAAAATAAATGCGAAATTGTTGGAGCTCCCACTGGCAACCACACTGCCATGGATGCGTCCTTCCTTTTCTTTAGCTTGAATTAAAGAATAAAGCCTCCGCCTGATGATGAAAAGATATGGGGATAAAGGGATCCCACGCCTCAATCCTCTTTGGGGTGTAATGGGATGAGTTCACTTACCCTCATGGAGAATCTTAAAGCTTGCGGTGGATGTGCACTCCATTATGGGGTAGCCACCTCTCATGGAACCCCATTGAAGCGGTATCCTTTTAAGAAGTCCCGTTCAACTCTATCATATGCCTTTGACATAACATCCGCAGCAACCAAGAGGCGCAAAACCATGTTTCCACCCAGTCTTCTATTAATAATACTTCAAAAGATGTGAAAGTTATTATCTGATGAATCTGCACGGAATATAGAAAGCACCTTGAGACGGAAATCATCTTGGAAGGAGTTGTTCGGTCACATTTTGCCATTATAGCCACAATTTTATAGACCGCTTTATTACATAAGGATATCGGCCTCAAATCACACTGAGGCCCCGAACTTGTTTCTTTGGGATAAGAACAATATGTGAGTGTCGTTCATACCTTCTGGAATTTTTGAGTTTGAGAGGACATCTAAGCAGGCTCCACAAACATCATTACCGATAACATGCAAGAAAGCAGTTGAAAAAGGTACGGATTCTGTCCCATGGACGTGGTTGTCTGGATTAATGGAGAACCGCGACCCAGTCAACGGTGAAGATTGTTTATTGCCATTTATCATCATTTGAAATCATGGGATTAATTACGCCCGATTTTACCATAATCTGTTCATACGATATATAAAAACTTGAAAATAAATGCATCATCTTCTCCACCTCTTGCGTTTCCCTCCCACACCACTGATCATCCTTTAATCTTGATATGCGGTTCCTTTTCCTCTAGGCAGAGCCATGGAATGAAAATATAGTATTGCATCACCAGCATCAGCGAATTATTTAGCCTTTGTTTCCAAAAGGTCTCATTTTGAATTAGTAAATCCACTTCCACAGCTGTTATCTCGAACTCCTCAGACTCTTAACTTTATCCCACTTTCCTTCTAAGAGTGGGCTATTGTTTACAAGATGCTATGCTTTGACGCAACTTTACGGTAGAGCGCCTCCCATGCATGATGCTCGACCACAAGCATTTCTTTATCTTGGATAGTGTCCGTTTGAATTCTCTGACTACTCATTATCACATCTCCTGACACAGATTACGTTAGCCAATTGTTTCGTCGGAACCTTCTTTAATACGTAAGTCTTACCTAGATATCTAGTAACTCGGGGAAAAGTGGAATATGATCTTATTGACAAACTTCCATACCACTCTTACCAATCTTTGTTGGGAACCTTGTTGCCGTATGCAGTGTGACCATGGCTCTCTCTAAAGATCTTTTATCGATCAATCACGGTGTCCCCACAGTTTTCCATGAGGTGAAATCCCTTCCGCATGTGATATCCAATTGGCAGCTAACCTCGTAGCTTCGAATCCTTTAATTAACCATTCAGGATGACTACGTCGACCCCATTTCTCCGCATGAGTGAGTAGGTCATTGTAATCTCCAATGCAACACCAAGGCAATGTGGATGTGCTTGTAGCGGCGCAATAGTTCCCAAACTTCATGTCTTGTATCTTCACGGATGACCATAGTATCGATCAAGCGTAAATCACATGCCCTCCACGATTACCTTCAAATCAATACTTGGTTTCTCAGTATGACCAAGGGCGGTTGCCCATTATTTGTTCCTCCCAACATTGCAGGACCTCCACTATGACCTACATTGTCCACCACGTACTTGACCTTCATATTTTATCATCTCGCTTATTGCTTCCACTTTGCCTTTGTCTACTAGGTTTCCATTAAAGCCACGGTTTGTCTTAGAAGATAAGATCTCGAACAGGCTATGCGATGGGTTGCGAGCTAACGACGGTTCCGATAAGCGATCATGGCTCGGTGGGCTGGGTCCGAGCCCACCATTGATCGATTGTGCGAAATAACTATCTCTTTCTCTTGATTATTGATGAAGGCAGGCCTACCTCGAAGGCCGAACCTCCTCCTCAGCAGCGTCTCTTGCGGGTAACAATTGTAGTCCATGCTGGAGGATTATTTACCTCCATGGGCTTGCCGATAGTGATCCATCAGCCGTATCTCCTTTCCCTTTTGTAATGACCCTAAGTAGAGGCCCAGTAATGGATTATGGCCCTTCATTAACCACGAACTTTGCTCACGATTCCTTTTCCTTTTAAAGTGTCAACCTTCAGCCATTGTCATTATCATGCGCCCTCTACGTCGCTACAAGACAACCGTCGGCGTACTTAAAACCAATACGTCCCCACCATCACCTGAGCGGTAATTTAGATGCGAAGCCCTCATCCATGAACATGGGTTTGGGACATTCCCCCTCGGATACTGCGTGCAATTCGCATTTCGATCGGTATGAGCGAGCACCCACATATAAACGAATAGGGTAAGGCGTTCCACATAACGAAAATCAACCCCAAAGCCATTTCCCCACCAGTTTATTTATCTAATTCGCTTTCTTAGGTGATTTTATGGACATCCATATTAACGCAGTGGTAAAATTCATCAGAGGCCATAGATTATTTTCATCGGAGCTCTAAAAATTGACCCCACATCTGATATATTTTAACAATCTTGATTGAGTGGAAACCCACAGGAAGATTATGAAGCTGGACCCAGAAAGTTACCTGATTTAGGGGAACTCTGTCTGCTTGATCAGTCTCCATTAGCCTTCTCACAACCAATATATGCTGGTTAAACGTCCACGGTCCATTATTAAGAACTGTGAGGACATCACCCGTGGGAAAGCTGAACAGACATTCGCCTGCCCCTACTTCAGAATCCACAATTCCTTTCCTGCCCCTAAATGGAAGCCATAGTATTCTTCAGCAGACAAATTGATCTGGCTTTATCAAGGAGAATCGCCACCAGCATACCAGAGACCAACCTTCTCCCACAGATTTGGTCGACCTCCTCACAGAGACTGCAAGGCCTTCCTAATTCTTCATTCAGCTGAAAATTGGCCCATGCGCCTCTAGTTCTTTCATACCAGCATTTTACTACCCATTATTCTTAAAGAATCCAACTTAATAACGCCCTAAATCACAAAGGAAACTCAACTTGTCAGATGACAAGAAGAAGTAGAAACTCGCACAGAGACGAGAGAGAAAAACTAGTACTAGTTGAATATTAGAAGATAATATATGGTATATATATATGAGATAGATATGGCATATATATATATATATATATATATATATATGTATATATATATATATATATATATTTTGTTTCGATAATTTTTGAATAAAGATTTACTTTTATTTTTTTAAATAATAACATTATTTTATTATGCCTAATTTTTAGAAATAAATTTTTAGTTGTAATATTTATGAATATTTAAAAAATTAAAAAACTTTGTCCAAAACAAATATATAAAGAATATTTTATCATTTTTTTTTATAATGAGAAATAAATATTTATTATATTATATCTTAATCATTTATAATATCAACTAACTACAAATTTGGTTTGCAAGATTGGTGAAGCCATACGGTATTAGAGCTGATTAAAGTAGAGGTCCCGGATTCAACCTCATTGGTAATTAACTCAGCCTTAATGATTAAGTTCTGGACTTTGTTTGGTTTGTTCGAATTCACCACAATTATAAATGTGAGTAACACGTGAGTGTATGAGACAAACATATAACATTCATATTAATTTGAATAATGTATTACTAACACTTCCAAATGGGTCACCAAGGAAATCACATGTATGGTATTACTTTATGGAAGCATGGTTGGTAGTGGAACCTCTACGAGTAGTGACTTATTATACATTCATCATATGTTTTTTTTTCTTTTCTTGTAGTAAGGTTTACTTTTTTTACTTAATTTAATGTAACTTTTTTTGAGCTATCGAATAGTACACTAATAAAGATTAAGTATTGTTGTTTGTTTTTAATAATAGAACAGTGACACAACTTTTATTTAATTATTTCGCTTTCGTTCATTTCGCTTTTAACGCACACGCGCTTAATTTAATTTAATCCGGTTTTTAATCTGCTTGAGTTTATTTTCTCAAATCCGAGATCGTTCATATTGTTATCAGAAACATGAGAAAATGAAAATGCAACAGTGAGAAAATGGTCGAGTATTGCTATGGTTCAGTGTTTTGGGAATTTTCTAGATTTCGACATCAAACGGATCAAACAAGTAAATTCGTCATGTAAATCTAGCGCACCCTTAAAAGTCATCCATTTCCCCACAAGCCGAAATTCTACCGATTTTCCGGGTGATAAGTTGTTAGTGACTTGTGATACGTAGATTTTTACGGTAATCTTTAAAGTCGAAATGGTTTGCTTTAGCTCATTGCTCGTCGAACCGAAATAAATAAATCGCTTCGGAGCGTAAACTAATCCAATTAAGCACATTTAACGTTAACCAAAATAATAATAATAAAGTCGCACGTCCATTGAGATTTTTAAAATAATTTTTATTATTATTTTGTACTCTTTAATATAATAATAATTATTATTATAATGTTTTTTAATAAATAATTTATAAAATTCATAATATTTTTATTTTATGAAAAAGATAATTTTAATATAATAAAATAAAAAAAAAAACAAAATATAAAAAAATTTAAATAAAAAAATAAAAACAAAAATAAAATATAAAAGGTGTGAGTTTGAGAATTTTCACATCTTCGTCCCACCCTATTTAATTTTTTAAATGAGACAAGTTTGGAAATTGAAAAAAATAAACGAGTCGGGTTGGGATGGGATCGCCTTGTCCAAAACCCTCCCGTTGTCATCCCTAGTATTGTATATTGTTAGCTCTTCTTCTTGTTGGGTAATGATTGATTTTTTCTTATTTTGTGGAAAATGACTTTTTCTTAATAGAAAAAGCCAAATATTTTCACTTTTTCGTCTGTGAACTTTTAAAAATTTCAAAAGAATAGCTACAAAATTTTAAAATAAATAGCTTAATGCTGAAAGCTATTCAGCTTCAGCATTAAGTCAAAAATAAACACCACCCAAGTTTTATCGGGGAGAACAACAAATAAATCAAGTAAATCACTCAATGGAAGTGAAGAACTATGAATTCAAAGAGTATTGCTTTGATGGCCGCATTACCAGATCTATACTAACTATCTCCAATCAGAGAATACCTTGTCAAAACGCTTCATGAACTCCTATAATGGTTCACCTTTCATCTTGGTGTTAACAAGTTAGCAACGTTGAAGCTACTTTATCGAGCACATATATCAAGTTACGAACCTCTCGTGATAGTTCCTCAAGGAGGCGATGTGGAGAAGACAAGCCATGAAACCACGACAATGCTGGTCCTCCCAAGCTAGAGGGAAAAACCTTACACAACAATGAGACCTTACCATTTTGGTGCGTCATAACCTACGAGGAATTCGTAATGAATGATTCTCGTTTGTGTGGTTTCCTAATATATATATATATATATATATATATATATATATGTCTCCATACCAGTGTTAAAAATATCGGTTTCAACAGATATATCGGTACTTGGATTGTACGGATATATCGGAGATATATCGGTGGATATTTTTATATGAATATCGATGTATCATAAATTAACAAAAATACTTTGAATTCATGGAAATACTTTGTAAAAGTGTAAGAATGACATTAATAATGAAATATAGACATTAATATTATATTGCTATGGTCTTTCACCACACCAAATGAAGATCAATGTGGCTCAATTGGGTACATTCGACGTATATGGACGTATCTTGGTGAAGACAATACTCATACCAAGACATAGTGTTATGATAATATTGATTATAAGATTGAACATGTCATGCATAAATGTATTGACTTGTACCCACAACCTCTCCATGGATAAGAAATTCGGGGTTTACCCACATGCTTAATTGAAATCCTTACTGCATTTGATATGGAGTTTGGAATAGCATTTGTGCAAAAATCGTTTGAGAGATAATGAATAAGTTTGATATGAAAATAAATGATTTCATGGCTATTTATAGATTTTCGGAGTCAAACTAGCCGTTTTTTGGTCAAAAACCATTTAAAAATGAATTTTGGCCGTTGGATTTGATTTTGAATCAAATATGACCGTTAGATCTTGATCTAACTATTATAAATCAATTATGACCGTTAGATCAAGTTAAAGATTCAAAATCCACTGTTAGATAAAAAATATAGTCGTTGAAATCAAAGGGATTGAAATCTGGCAGTTAGATCAGCTACTAGCTGTTGAAAAATTTGAATTTCTGAGACAAAATCTCAGCCTTCCACATGTCCCAAAACCATAGCAGTCGGATTAAAAATTATAAAAAAAAACCAAAAAATCAAACTGGTCGATATATCGACAATATAGAGTTGATATTTTGCGATTTTTTAATCCCTGCTCCATACCCACGTGTTCGATGCCCATTTGTTTCACATGTTCGATGCCTATATGTTTTTACGCCTGTTCTCACAAGAAGTGGACTATCGCTTTTGCACTAAGGTCAAATACGTGTCTTTGCAAAGATTAGTTTGCAAGGTGATTCGATGTCGTAGATCCGACACGTGTCGGCCAAAGAATGTCGCAATCTCGATTTTCCAAACATATGCTCATAGCTCACCTCCTAATTGATCATTTTCTGCACGAAATGCTACCGCATCATTCAAGAAGAGTTGGTTCGCCCATCTTATGGGCTTGCGGATAGTTAAGGGTTTCAAAACAAAAACCGGTCCGCCCAACAACGGGTCTATAGGTTTGAGCTGGCTATTGCCTTGACTTTCCAAGTCGAATCCGCCCGACTTGACATATTAAAAACCCTTATATGACTTAAAAACATTTTATGTATGTGTATGGGCCTCGTTTAGGACATCTAAAGTATTACCGTGATTAAGACACACTCCGCTTATCTTGGGCTCAATTTTGAATATAAAAATATAATCGAACCAATAATGATCGGTTTTAATTTATTAAGACCAAACCGATAATTAAAATATAAATCTGTCACGCCATAGATAATAATCAATAAAGTAATTTAACTTGATTGGATTCGATTCGGTTTTAAAAACCAATAAAAAATTAAAATTGTAATATAAAAATAAAACTAATATATTTAAAGTTATAAAAAAAATCCACAATTTTCACTTACCTTATTAATAAAATTATAAAATATAATATAAAAATAATAAACGGATATATTGAAAAAAAGAAGCTATAATTATTATTTTTTAAAAAGACAATTATAAGTCTAATTAATTTAAATGAAATATAAGATTTATCATAATGATTAAAAAAAATCTAAAAATATATAATTCTTCTAAAATATTTATGAAGCTAAAAATCAAAATAAATATTTTAAAAAGCTAAAGAAAAACAAATATTCCAAAATTACAGACAAATTATCAAAATAAATATTTAAAATATAATATTACCAAAGACTTAAAACACTTTCTAAAATTATCTAAATTAATTTTTTTGAATAAATTATCCAAATTTGATCCTTCAAATTCTTAAAAATTATCCAAATTTATAAATTAATTTTATCCTGTTCCGAAATCCAATCATAAAAAATAGAATAAAACTTTAGAACATAACATTTATTCTCGGTTTTTGGTTCGGTTATTTTTAAAATTTTGAAAGTAAAATCGACAATCGAAACTCTATTTCTCGGTTTTAAAATTTTAAATAATAATTTAAAATATTTCAATATATATTTGTAATCGAGAGAAATAGCTTGAGAGTATAAAAGGACTGATCCCCACATCTATCACTCTGGGCCTTTGAAACAAATAACATAAACCCATAACATAATATCTTTTACCACTTTTTTTCTTTTCTTTCTCTAAGACGCTTCTATCTACAAAACCAAAGTCCGACCTGTGATTCTATCAAATCACAACAAAAATCTTCCAATCGTAAATTTTGAAGTAATAAATGTAATGATTCGGAGTGACCTAATTCATATATCTTTAAGTAAAGATTTACAATATATTGATATAATAAAACAATTTCATGCCCAACAAAACATGGGAGAATTACGCTTATTTATTTTGCACATGTATTATGTGCAATATGAATCGGGAAATAAACAATGCTCTCCATACCGAATGCTAATTACTCAAAAAGTTCATAGATTTATTCGGGTCGTGGTAGAAAATTAAGCTTCAATAAAACTTTAGAAAAGTACTTAACTTAAACTGGCCAGAATCAAGTCGAGAGCAGATGTTCAAATGTGGCTTCAAAATTGAAAAAGTCTAAGATCGGGAATGTACTGCGGCCCATTTCCTCGAGATGATTTTGAAATAGATGAATGAGTTCAAGCAAGCCTATCACTGTCGAATTAACTCAATTCTTTAAATAGGTCTTAGTTCAAAAGTCTTAAAGTGTTTAACAATCATGAAGAAGGTATCCTCAATTCCTATATCTCAAGCTCTCCGGGACGAACCAATACTGCTAGGTTCCGTGAGGTTAGAAATGGTATTATAGCCCTACTTCACCGCCGATTATTCACAAGAACATGAAATGCAATTAGATCTAACAATTAAGGATTTTTCGCCTTTTCTGTTGCTAGAAAACCGCCTGATGAAACGAAAAGTGGTTCCCTTGACGCCCAAACTGGGTCCGCTGACCACCACACCATGGACACAAGTGGATCGCCCGCCACCGACACCACCAAAATCTATCTCCTTTGTACTGGAGTTTCACCCAAATACGGCACTGTGATATACCTGTCCCAAGCAGTCCAATAAATGCAATATAATCCCAACATGAGTAAAAATGCCTCTTGGCTCATAAACCAATACTCATAAAATCAATTATCATAACTATTCTTCAATTATCTCCCAATAATTCAATAGTTGATAACACTTTTGTTTTATATGTCATATATTAAAATCTACACCCTAATACATGTTATGTCCAAAACCATCAAGCCACAAACCGCTTCTTCAAAATGGATCGCCTTCTCGAGCGCCTCAGACTCAAATAAGGGGGTCCCACGACTCGGTGAGCTAAAGCCGCAGAGAATCGCCCCTAAGCCGCCACCACCACCAAGTGCAAGGCAACTACTTCCAGCAAACACACACACTCAAGTAAATACATGATCCTACTTGAATGTCTACATGTCATCCCCATGTCTCGAGTCCTCACCGAATCACTCACTCACACTCGCTTAAGCCATGGCGAGAAAATAATCATTTTCAAACAAAACCCGTTTGTTCTTGAAAATACACTACCGAAATGTTCTGCGAAAATGGACTACCTCCGAGGTGAATTGGTCAGTGAGCTTTCCGGTCAAATACAATCCTCATCCGGGCGATCCGGCCGCCCATCTCCCAACCCACCTCCGAATATCATCCCGTGAAATTCCTTCGCAAACATATCCGCTTACAAAATACCTTGTCATGCACTCACACCCCAATTTAGGCTACCCAAAGGCATATGGAAATGCATTATGCCATTTTCAAAATCATTAAATAATATGTCAATGTAATAATTCAGAATGGGAGCAATTTAAATTTTTATTTATCGAGTTTGAATTTGATTTATTTATCAATTCTATTTAATTATGTATATTTAATTTTTCAAGAAATTATTTTAAATATAATAATTATTTTTAAATACTTTAAATTATTTACATACTCTGTTTTAATATTTATTTTGGATTTATCAAAAGGTTAATTTAAAGTTATTATTTATTTAGATACTAATTTTTCCTTAATCAAAGTTTAAATTGCACAATCATGCCTAAATTATAGATAAGTGGCAAATGGAAGTGATGAAGATGAAGGGGCAACCATCAACCAAACCTCCCTCTCCTCTCTCTCTCTCTCCACGCGCGCCGCCACCCCGCTGGGCCAGCCACCGTCTCCGCCACCGATCGGGCCGTCCGACACCGGGAAAAGGTAACCCCCATCACCGGCCACCGATTTCCATTCCCATTTCCGGTCTTATACCTACCAAAATAGAATTTAATACATAAATTCCCATAGAACAGCCCATGCACGCCCGGGCATTCACCTGACCGGCTCCAAATGTCCAAAAATATTTGATAATTCGTCCCATGTTTTGTGACCGATCACAACCATTCCCGCATTTTCATCAAGCATGCATTTTAATGCCAAATTTCCGTAATTAAAGACCCAAAATGCCTCACTAATTTTCCGCCAAGGGGGCCAGCGCCACTAGAGAAAATCTCAAGAAAATTTCCATCAACAACCTTCATATTTTGGGATCGGACAAACGGCCCTCACGGCCTCAAACCAACTAAAACAATTAAAACCCTTAAAAATGGGAATAAAACGCAAGTAGGAGAAAATCCTACCTCTTGAGTTGTCAAAAACTCGAGTCCACGCGTGAGCTCGCCCGCAGAACGCTTCCTTCTGTTCGCCGAAATCCAACCCGGGTCCGATCACATTTCTAGAGAAGGAGGCTCTCTCTAACTTCCTCCATATTCGCTTTCTCGCAGCAGCCTCGTTTCCAGTTCACGTTTGCTCTTTTGAATTTGAGGAGAAGAGCATATACATTAATTGGTCTCAGGATTTAACCAAAATCTTTATTACCATTATGTCCCTCTTTCTCAGATTTGATATTCGGCACTATCTCAGCCTTCCATTTTCATCATTTCTCTACTCATACCACTTATGGTACATGAGTACATGCTATTTGTGCCTTTCGTCGCATCGAAAAATTACTTATTTTGCACTCCAAACCGCGATGCTCCTCGAAAAACGTGCCGACTGACTGCCCCAAAGAAATTGCGAATGCACGTCAACAGATTTCTCGAGACGATTCCAACGGAACTGGCCGCCATCCAGATCTAGAGAATTAATTACTTGATTTTTAACTGTACCAATTCTTCCGTAATCAAAATTACGATTTTGCCCTTTATTCCACCGGAATTTCTCAGTCTTACATTCCTCCTCTAAAGAATTTGTCCAAACGTGACCATCATAGATTCACGCACATGCATATGAACACGCGACTCACTATGCATGTAAACTAGTCATTTAAATCTTAAACGACTAAACTACGCACCTTCATCCCTAAACAAGAAGCGGATAGGTGCCCGCATCGTGTCCCCTGGGCTCCCACTGACTCCTCCATTCCACAAAGGTCGCTATAGCACCCCCACTAGCCCCATGGTCTACGTCAGAAACCCGACATCACTGGCTATCCAAATGCACACCGTCCCTCCTATATCCACCATCGAGAACCCTATGGTTGTCATCTCATCCATGTCAAGCCTGACAATCAACAACCAATATGTCTACCACCCTAAGGTCCACCATGCTTCCGCTGCGCAACTCTGATCTTTAGAGAAATCAAACCTCTCCCTATCTCCTAGGGAAGAATTTTCCATCATATTACGGCTTTTCTAAAGGCCTCAACCTCTATGCTGCCGTAGCCAGACGCAGACTAAACCTATCAATAATAAGATGCACTAATGAATGAACATGATGCATCCAATTTAAACGCCTACTCTAGTCAATAATTGCAAGAGTATAAAACGCACTGCTCATTTCATTGTTCAAACTCCAAGGTCATAACTCATAACCTTAGTATTTACCCTTTTCCTATACGCATTTCACTATGCATATAATTTCCTACGCAACTACCGCGCAATCACCATTTCAATTGGTAGTTAAATCCAATACAGTGTCTCTAAGGCATAACCACAGCCCCGAGACACTAATCATACACATAACCCAGTGTATACGCAATGAATTTTGCATTTAAATATTGTTTTTGCCGAACTTTCGTTTTCAAAAATTTTATTTTTGAAAATTTTATTTTTCGAAAATTTTATCAAAATTTTTATTTGATTTTATTTTATTTTAATTTAATAAAATGTTTTTTTTTTTTTCACCTTTGTTTCCATTTCCAATTATTTCCACTATTTCCAAAAGAGTTGGAAACACCCCTATTACATGGGAATCCCCCATATTATATGGGAATCCCCCATAACTTATGGGAATCCCCCATGTTATTTAAGAATCCCCATGTTACATAAGAATCCCCCATGTTATTTAAGAATCCCCCATGTTACATAAGAATCCCCCACGTTACATAAGAATCCCCCATGTTACATAATAATCCCCCATGTTACTAGATGAGAATCCCCCAAGTGATATAAGAATCCCTATGAAGAATTCATTCCCGAGTGAGTCGAAATCATGTCCGAGTGAGCCTAACTGGTCCGAGTGAGTCTAACTGGTCCGGAGTGAGTCGGAATCGTGATCGTATGAAAGGTCGGAACCATGTCCGAGTGAGTCGGAATCTGGCAAGGACCACTATATGAGAATCCCCCATACATTATATAAGAATCCCCCACACTACGTTACGTAAAAATCCCCCACATTATATAAAAAAATCCCCCATAATATGCTTAAAATTATTTTCTTGTCCCAGTTTCCCAAACTGTAAAACTCCTCAAAATTTCAAACACTTCACTTGTTTTCCTATGTGCTAATTACTAAGCACACAAACAATCATAACATTAATAATAAATATGTAAGTACTAATAATTCATTCATCAAACATTCACATGAATACACATCATTATCAAACAATCACCTAAAACATGCAATGTAGTGTCCTAGTTTTGTTCCTGCGGCCTTCCTCAGGTAATCTCATACCTAAACCTAACATCGAACCACACCTAGTGGTGATGTTCTTCCCACCATAACAAGCCCAAATTCCTATCTATAGGTTTCATATACCTATACTGAAGACCAAACCACCCTAGTGGTGATGGCTACCTAACCCGAGCTCCCTGTGTATTCGTGATACCTAAGCTCGAGCCCACTCAGTGATCAACCACCGCGATCACCGCCAACCTGCTGAATACAAGTGGATGTCGGTTACCCGACACCACTTCAGAAAATCGCAGGCCTTTGTACGTATTTCTAATTAAATACGCACCGCATATACCGTCCCAAGCAATCCAATAAATGCAATATAATCCCAACATGAGTAAAAATGCCTCTTGGGCTCATAAACCAATACTCATAAAATCAATTATCATAACTATTCTTCAATTATCTCCCAATAATTCAATAGTTGATAACACTTTTGTTTTATACAAACATATATTAAAATCTACAATTCTAATACATGTTATGTCCAAAAACCATCAAGCCACAAACCCAGCTTTCTTCAAATGGATCGTTTCGACGTCCAGACTAAATATGTGTCCACGACGTGAGCTAAAGCTCGCAGAGAACCGCCCTAAGTGGGCTACTCACCACCTAAGGCAAAGCAATGTCTAAAGTAAACACACACCCGCAAATACACGATCCTACTAATGTCTACATGTCATCCCCATGTCACGAAGTCCTCACCGACCACTCACACTCGCTTCTAAGCCATGTATGAGAAAATAACGATTAAAAAGAAACCCGTTGTTCTTGAAAAATGCACTCACCGAAATACCAGAAATAATGGACTACCGTGTGAATTGCTGCAGCTCTTCGAAACAAGCCATGGTCCTCATCCGAAGTGATCCTCGTCGCCCATCTCCCAACCCACCGAATATCATCCCGTGAAATTCCTTCGCAAACATATCCGCTTTTACAAAAATACCACATGCACTCACACCTAATTCCTAGCTACCCAAATAAGATACGCGAAAAATGCATTGCGCCATTTTCAAAATCATTTACACAATATGTCAATGTAATACCAAATTTGGAGCAATTTAAATTTTATTATCAGCTGAATTTCGGATTTATTTATCTAATTCTATTTAATTATATATTTAATTTTTCTTAAGAAAATTATTTTGGGTCATAATATTATTTTGGCCATTTAAATATTTATATAATATTAATATTTATTTTGATTTATCAAAAGGTTAATTTAAAGTTATTATTTATTTAGAGATACTAATTTTTCCTTAATCAAAGCCGAATTGCACAATCATTTTCTAATTATATAAGGCTAAATTGAAGTGATGAAGATGAAGGGGGCAAACTACCAACCAAACCCTTCTCCCTCTTCTCTCTCCACGGCGTCACACCCTCGCTACTGCTCACCGCTCGCCACCGATCGGGTCAGTCCGACACCTGAAAGGTAACCCCCCATCACCCCGCCACCCTTGTCTTGCTTTGGTTTCGCCTGAAGCTGCCCATTCTCGCCGGAATCACGCCCGCAAGGCTCTCTCTCCTCGCCCCTTGCCGCCACCGACTGTTCGGCCATTTCCGGCCACCTCCAAGCTCTCGCCGCTATTTCCTAAAAGACTCACTGACACCAAGAACTCCTCGACCACCCTTGATTCACTGAGAAACTGCCCCATTCGCCGGATAATCACCGGAACCGCCGCCCCTTTCTCTCTAACCGCCACTCCCGCTCGCATTTTTCGGTCACCTTAGCCCAAACCACATTATGCAACAATCACCAACCCTTAAAACCTAAAGATCGACCTTGAATCCACATTTTCACCGTCAAGTCACTGCGAACGAGACGCTGGAGCTTCTCACGGAGTCGAGGTCGCCAGGCCGATTCGGCCACTCCCGTGGTCCTCCTCACAAAAAACAATTTCATTTTTGGGTCCCTGAGCCTTGGGGCTTCGCAGAGGTGTCCTCAAAACCCAAATCTCCGACCACCTACAATTTTCCTACTACTACGCATGACTTTAAAGTGCTCCCGACAGAACGCCCCGTCCCCGCTTTCGTGGTTCCGACGGTGTAATAGGTTTCCTAAACTAGACTGTAGCATTCTGCAGTCAAACGTAGAAACCCAATTGTATAATTGTTCGACATTCAGATTTTAATTGTTCGTGAAATGTTATTTTAGTATGCCCACTGCTTACGCTTATCGCTTCATGTTCGTGTTTCTTTGAAGATGTAACTAAATATATACACGCCGCCATGTTGTGTTTACCTTGATCCTCAGAGTAATTCAACCGCGTTTGATTTTTTTTATTAAACGTATTTTTATTTATATCCTGGAGTTATTAATGTATGAATATACTATTTATCCAAGTTATAATTTTATCAATCAGGTTATCGTGATTTATTGCCTTTGTGTTGGATTAATGAGCCGTGGATTTATCTCGTAGTTGTGGCCCTACTTCGACATTGATAAATTGTGATATTAGAAGTGTGGCTTTTATCGTGCTCTGACCCGTTTTACGCGAAATAGTTCGCTTTAGGAGGTTTACCGACCCTTTCTAGAATACAAGTAGCTAAGCTGGTTTAGTCCGTGGAGTTGTCTCGTCGAGTCTAGAGTATATTTAAATCTTAATCTTATTATTAATTATGTCTTTTCCATTCTAGATTGTCCACACTTCCCACCAGATTTGCACTGAGGCGCTGTAAGAGCGATTCCTCTCTCAGATCTGACACATTCTGTGAGCCAGATATCATATAAGCTTATAACACATCCGCATGCAATGCATAGCATTTTGGCAAGTATTAAGCTACACTCCATCATCACGTCATGATTATTACTATTGAAATTGCATTTACTATAATTAAATTATTTAGTTTGTTATGAAATATATCCGCATATGAGGTCGTTATAAGGATGGGTGTGAACGCAGTATCACGGATGTGATATTGTCGTGGTATTGTATTTGCAAAATCAGAATGGAACTATAGCAGACATACCACCTGATGGGTTACATCGGGGATCGCAGGCGCACCGGGTATTAATCGACATGTTACAGTTTATGATTATGGACATGAGTTCCCCGGTCGAACGTTTCGAGATGCCTGAGGCAAGGTCCCTAGTCGAAGACTGGCGCCCATTATGGATTATGATATGTTAGTTGTCGGGAGGTAAGGACCTCGGCCTATGCATTCTCTCTGCATGCCACTATAGGTTATTGATTGAAGTGTCGACCGGAGGTTATGGACCCCGGCCGAGCATTCCTGGGCGCCTACCATCGATTTGAAAGAGAGCCGCAGTGGCTTATGTATCGGGAGCACAGAACCCGCTAAAGTTGTCCCGATTGATGTATGCTGTGTTATGACATGAACTATGTCAGGTGCGTATACATGACATGTGAATTTCCTTATTAATATGATTTTCATTACCATGTTTATATTATGAATTACTATAAGTATGTATAACATTTTGGTTATGGATATGGTATGAATTATGTGATATACATCTCACTCTCTAGACTCGATACCACTTACTCTTCGTGTAATCATTAATCCTCCTTTCTCCAGATTTTGATAACTACCGAATTCTCTTCCTTCACTACGGTTACATGTACTATTATAATATTATTAATCTTTGTCTATTTAATCTAGGTGACACCGCGAAGATTTCAAATATTCGTATATTTTTTAATTCGTATAATTCGCTTATTTTGTGGTATGATGATGATGTGGGAATAGATTTCATCTTCCCTATTTATGTTTGCATCCGAAAGCATATTATATAGGTATGCGACATATTGTCAAAGTGATCGCATGATAGTTGGTATAAGTATTTTCGGGCTTAGGTTTGCTACGGTTTCTCAAGTGGCTTTGGTTCCTTCCCATTCCCTAGCGCCTGGCCATGATCCCCAGTTAAATGATAAATAATATGCATATTTTCAATCAACTATAATCACAATTTACGTAATTCCAAATCACATCAAGCATCACCCAATTTAGCTCAATTGAGCAATTCATACTTCATCTCCAATGGCCTATGCTCACAATTAGGTCTCATAATCGAAAGCAAATCACAATTTTTATTCCCAATATTCCTATACACACAATTATACTCCATATAATTCAGGACTTCCACGTTAATCCTCATTAAAGATTAACCTATCGATTTCTACACCACACCAACTCAAGTCATTCATTTCATACAATTTCAAACCAAAACACATGGACGATTTTATATCTAATTTATATAACTGTGACTGATTTTAATACCCCGAAGAAAGGGAAGGCTGTCCACTCAGCCCACACACTTTCTCTCACGACTCCGGCTCCTCTCGTGGAACCGATTTCCATTCCCATTTCCGGTCTTATACCTACCAAATAATTTTATCACATAAATTCCCATAACAGCCCACATCAGTTTCAAGTATCTACCTGATCAACTCCAAATGTCCAAAATATTTCCATAATTCTAGTCCCATGTTCAGACTGGATCAACAACCCATTCTCGGCATTTTCATCAAGCATGCATTTTAATGCCAAGTTTCTGCACTAAAGACCCAAATGCTCTACTCAATTTTCTGCAAGAATACTGACCACTAGAGAAAATCTCAAATTCCACCTTGGCCCCATATTTCGTGATCGATCAAACGGCCCCTCACGCCCCCAAACCAACTCAACATCGAAAACCCTTAAAAATGGGAATAAACGCAAAGAGTGAGTAAACTTACCTCTTGAGTTGTCAAAAACTCGCAAACCCGTGTCCACGCAGAGTCAGCTCCGCTGCAGAACGCTTCCCTTCTTGTCTTCGCCGAAACTAACTAAATCATCACATTTCTGTAGAGAAGGCGTCCTTCTCTCTAACTTCCTCCATTTTCGTTTCTGCAGCAGCTCTGGTTTTCCATTCACATTTTTGCTCCTTTTGAATTTGAGGAGAAGAGCACTATACATTAATTTGTCCTTTTGTGACTTAAATTCAAATTCCTTTATTACCATTATGTCCCTCTTTCTCAGATTTGATATTCGGCACTATCTCAGCCGTCCATTTTCATCATTTCACCATACCACTTATGGTACATGAGTACATGCTATTTGTGCCTTCGTCGCATCGAAAATCACACTACACCCAAACCCGATGCCCTGTGCCTACGATCCGAATAATTATCTCAAAGAATTACGAAATTTTACGTAAGCATCTAGATTTTGCGAAACGATTCCAAAGGTGAAACCGCTTCAGCATCCGGGAGATCTAGAGAATTAATTACTGATTTTTAACCGTATCAATTTTGTAATCAAATTACAAGTTTGCTCCTTATTCCGTAAATTGAATTTCTGTCTTACAGTTCAAAAAGGGGGAAAACAAAGCATGTGCGATTTCGTGAGGGAAAGTTTAATTGTCGAGAAACCGTAGAGACAAAGAAATTAAATGATCAAGCAATCATCAAACAGTATATGGATTTTCTCAAATGGCTTTTTTGGATTCCGACCAACAGAAGGAACTAAACGAGCGTAAAAATATCTAAGACAAATGGATGTTGTGCCATGGCCGGTCCAGTAGCCGAGGAACCGTGACAAATAAATAAACGATTTCTATAATTATCCGATTCGAAAACTCTCTTATTTTACCGCACTTCTCACCAACCAAACACAAAGACAAAGAATATAACAACGAAATAATCGAAAATGAAATGGTACTTTGACAAGGCGAACAGTGCTTAATTTGGCGGGCGAGTATCGCGATCTAAGTCATCCGAACGACCATGACATCAGACTGAAAGCCATCAGCAGTTCCCGACACGGCATCGAATCGCCACCGACCGCGGAACGGAATGTTTCAAAACGAGGCGTCTCCGGCTTTGGATCCAACCTGACCGAGAGTCGCTCGAGTAGAGGATCACAAAACGACACGCTTTTTCGACTCGCTGTTGCCGACATCGCACAAATTCACTATTTCCACACTAGTCCTTGTATTTTATCTTTATTTGTTGATTAGCCCCTATGTTCTTCAGATTTGGATGTAGTGGTAGCTGCTAGTCCAAATTCTTAGCAAAATTTGGCATGACTCGAGATCATGACACCTAACTCGACATTTCTACTAGCTTGACTAGTATAATTATGTTTTGCTAATTAACCTAAGATAACTTATTTAATAAATATGTTATATCGTCAATCTATATAACACAAATTTGACTCAGATAATCCGTTTAATTATTATGTTAATTAATATTTAACTTATTTAATATGTTATTGTGTTAAATATTACGAATTCAATTATACGACATTTTAAATATCAAATTACTAAACTGCCATGCCGTTGTATCATGTTACTAAATAATAATTTGATAGTGTTTTATTTTTTATTTTATCCATTTATTATTCGTGTCGTATTTTGAGTTGACGAATGCAATAGAATACATGTTATTAACATGATCCGCAAAAACAAATTGCCACCCCTAGGCCCTAGTCTATACTCTATACCTTACATTTAAGCAATAATTTTTTATCAAATAAATTTTTTATTTCATTAAAGTTAAATAATTCGACTTTTATGATGTGCTAATTTTTTTATCAAATATATGCTAATCTACTCAAGCTTGATTGATGTGCTAAATAATAAATATTCTATTATCATTTTAATTCATATTTAAAAATTTAATAATATGGGTTAAAACTTTTGTATTATATTTTTAAAATTAAATACTAAAATGATTATTACTATTTTTTTGTTAAATAGTTAATATTTTTATATTAATTTTTTTTAATTAAAAAATAGTTTAACTTGTGTTTTTTTTTAATTTTGGGTTTACAAAAATTTAAAATATAAAAGTATAAAAGATTATAATATGAAAATATAGATATTTAAATATTATATAGAAAAATATTAGTATTTATTAGTATATTTATTAAATTATTTATTGGGTAATGTTTTTATAAATACTAAAATTCAAGAGGGAAGAGGCACTCGTTGGGAAGAGATACCTTAGTCTATAAAAGGGCATTGTCTCTAATGTATGGAGGTTAGCGAATTCAAGGGGACTTTGTATATGTAATTGTGCATTGTGAAAAGACTCAGACTTATAGTGCTCTGCACACTAAGAGTTTGTAATACGTCGATATTATTATGCGTTGATCGATGTCTTGTAAAAAAAAAAAAGTCTCATATAAGTTTGCTTAGGCGAGATATTGTCGAAAAATATTACGAGTTTGAAAACTTAACACTCAGATACTGTGAAGAAAAATCAAGCACTGGGCTGGGGTGTGACAACTACCATACATCATAATTGCTGCCATTTAATAATTTATACGAAGCTCCAATAAAATATTATTGTTTTTGTAATATTAATAATTAAGATGCAAACAATTTTTAAAGAATAATGATATAAAAAATACTATTGGAAATATTGGAAAATAAAATATTAAAATAATTCCATGAGTCCATTGTATAATTATATACAATTTACAAAAATTTAAATTATTTGCAAATGCATTTATGTTTCGTATAAAGGTGATCACGTAGTCTCTATGAGAATATAATATTATAACATTGTAATGCAAAGTGAATAGATATCCACAAAAAAAAAGTTTTAAAATTATTTTAATATTTTCAACTATGGCTTAAATTATTTTACAAAAAATAATTAAAAATTAGATTAGCAAATGTGATCTTTTTTTTTTTATCAACTATTAATGGTCTCAACGCCCTCATACCGGGAAGCGTGATTAAGTCAGTATCACATTTGGTCAATCATTACTGCATTAATCTCATACAAGCCTGAAGGGATCACAAAGACAAGAACTTTACCACCTAACACGCTATATTCTCACGAGTCGAACCTCTCGAGACCACTCATAGTTATAAGATCCCAAATCCATCTCACCTACATTGCTCGATATTTTTAAGGTCATATCTAAAACCCTATAATTGTCATAACAAAATTTAGTAAAATTATTAAATATTTTAAAGCTTATCCTTCGTCTCAAAATTTGAAGCAGTGTGGATACTGGTTTGGGAAATGATTTATAAGCTTAATGCTCTAGCAAATTTTTTATTTATTTTTTAATATGTAAATGTTTGTAGAATTCAAGATATATTAACTTCTATTAGACTTTTTTAAGTTAACAAAAGATTTTATATAAAAATGGTTGAAGATTAAAAAAGAAAAGAAAGATAATCTATTCCATGTAAGAATATTATAGAAAAATTATCGTATATAATGTTTTCGTTTTCATATATATATATATATGCACTTAGTTTTTTAGGATTATATATTTAACTTCAGTAAAGTTAAAAATGCAAAACATATAGGAAAGTGAGGATTCCAAGTGAGTCCTTAATTAGATAGCTTACTTACCTATAATAAAGTGTTAAGAGGCATAATTAATTTTATTTATACATTTGTTAGAGATATTACATTGCTAACAAAATATGATTTAGAATATTTCAAACAATCTTCAAAACAAAAAGCTCACTGTCAAAGAAACAAAAGCAAAAGTTGTATCTAAGGGCTTTTTCGATTACAATTTTTAAAAATTGTTTTTTTACTCAAAAACATATAAAACAAAAACATATAAACGTTGCTCCATTGGCTCTAAAAACAATAATAATAAAATTCAAATAATAAAGAACAATTTTTAAAACTATTTTGGTATTCTTTATGTTTTAAAAATGTTCTTAATAAGTACAAGCTTTAAAAGAACCAAACAATTCATTTCAATCAGGTCGACTTATACCATATTTTTTTATACGTTCTTTCATCTTGACGACACCTCTATCCACCTAAGATCCACGTTTAATAAAGAACCTGTGTTATGGCCTACAATTAGTCACACACCACGACCGTCTAATATTGATCCGGTTAATAAGTTTTGTTTTATTACATCTGATCGGGCTATTTCTACGCAGCTAGCCAAACGAGTTTTCTATTTTTATTTTTACAGAACTTTTTTAAGATCCTATTGCTATTTTTTTTTTTTAATTTCCATTTAATTATGATTGTCTCTTAATAATCAATCTTATACCATACTAAATGCAGGATTGCTAGGTCATTTAAGCTAGAAAATATTAGAGGTTTTTTTTGGTGAAAACACTCATATGAGAAAAATCGACATAATCTATTAAAGAAGAATCACAATAATCATCAAAACTATAAGATTTTAAAACATCTTTAAGAAAATTTGATCATAAATATTACAATATAAGCTAAACAAACACACTGTTTATTAGAGTTAAACCTAAACAAACATTATATTCTTTATTATAAAGAAGTAGACTATAAACATTTTATTAATTATTAAGATTGTTTTTATCATTAAATATGGGTACGAATAATTATTTATGCTAGTAGTAACTAATAATTTTTACTCTATCATTGTGAGATATTTAAATTGAGATGTGGGAAGTTCACCATTTGTGAGCATACTTTATGTAATTAAATCCCCAAAGTACATATCAAATGATGATTGTACTTTATACATCTTCTTAATTATTTCCATTCACACATATACACTTAATTCTCTAAATATTATATTTCAAAATACTTATAGACATGCATATCCTTCTTTCACATTTAACAATTTTGTTAAAAATTTAAGGACTTTAAAAATTTTAATTATTTTTATCATCATTTAATATGTATTCGTTGATATTTGCCATCAATCTGGCCCGAAGTAGTTTCGGGCATGGATTTATAAAGATATCTCACTTTTTTATTTTCTACAAATCAGTGATCGAAAGAGCGATACTGCTGGGTGGAACTGTATAAAGGCAGATAAATGAAGAGTGCGTCTCTTTTCGAGTCGTGAGGTCAAGTATCTGAACTTCCGTCTCCGTGAAGTAAGTGTTGGGGATCTCGATCTGATGATCTCAAATGAGTTAATTTCTGCATGACGTGGTGAAGTACACTCTTTCTTGTCATTCACTTCATTCACATCTTTTATTTCCTTAGATTAATTAGAAATCTTTACAATGGCTGGCGGCCAATTCGATTTGACGTTCCCCAGGCAGTAGCATCATTACATGTCCAATGTGCGCGTGATAACTGTGATTTTATTCCTTATGAAGCTAATATTCTCATTAACGGGTTAATAAATTTAATATTGACAATATAACTTAATTTAAATCAATATAAATAATACTAATAGAAACAATTGAAGTTATTAGGTATTTTGATATAAGAAGCAGAAGGAGTTAAATGTTAAGTTTTGGTAATTCGGCTGCATAAACTAATTTTATGAAATTTGTGAAGTTAACGAGGTAAATCATAATAGTCACAAATAATTTCCAGGTGATGGCTATTAAAAGCTGAGCTTGAAGAACCAACTCATATATATCAAAATAAATTACATTATTTTATTTTAATATATAAATAAAATACTAAAAACATTTATAACAAATATAAGTTATAAAAATTATTATATTTTAATATCTATAAAATAAATTGATTTAATACTATTACAAAATTAAAAAATTATTTTAAAAATCCCACAAAATAAAATTAATCAGAACTTTTTCTGAGAATGAATTTTTAATGGAGATCTTCTGCAAGGGCAAAGGACGCGTGAGGACGTGCAAGGGCAGTAAGTAAAGTACCACACTTGTCAGTTGGAGCTGGAGTGAAGTGAGTCGTTCTATTCTGTTCTGTTGTAGGAAACTGTGTGGTGCAGTAAGTGGTCAGACACGCGTGGGGATGGATGAGTTTCCAAGAAAAGTTTTGAATTTGATTAGGGGGAGAAAGGGGAAGCCCAAACATATTCTATTCTCACTCTGTAGCTGTAGGATGGCCGGTCAGACTTTGGGCCTCACCTTGAGGGTGCTGCGGCCCAACCCAAGTGCTGGAGTTTCGTGGCCCATGTCTCGGGGACAAAGCGCCAGCCACAGGGCCATGGAGGAACCTCATACCAAGCCATGGGCAGAGCTGGAGTGCCAGGAGGGTCCATGGAAAAACACACACGCCATGAGGCGGAACTCAGCTGCGCTGAGCCTCAGTGTCTGCATTCGAAGAAGGAATCTGTTCCACTGATCAGTTTCCGTTTCATTTTCTTCCTCTACTCTCCTCCATCTCGGAGCCCTTGCAAATTGGTGTGTGGTCGACGATGGCTGACGGAACGATTTAATCTTCCGGATCCCTCTCAGCAAAGCGCCCTGAGGAACTCTGGACCGACACAGACATTTTAGGATTTGAATTCTTATGTGCCTTTTCTTTGTAAGCATTGTTTCGATGAGCTCTTGATTTTGTGGTAGATATTACTGCGCGCTGAAAAGGAATCGTCCTCCGTATAAACCCCATCTGACTGACGATGCTCGTGTAAAAGGTGGCTTTCACTCCACTGCTGCTATAGACTCGCCAGGCACCGTCCTCGGGGATCACATCCAGGCGAGGGGGAAGACTAATTGCGAAACCAGTGGGTCTAAGGTCCTAGGATGGGGGAGAAGATGACACACGCGCTGGGAGGAGCGTGAGATTAGGTGGCCTTGGGCTGGGGAATTTTGATGGGACTCGGTCAGAAAGAACCCTCGGACAGAGAGCGTCATTGTTATCATTGTGAATTACAAGAGGAGATGCAACCCGGTTCGGGCCAAATTCTTGGGGCGGTTCGGGGATCGGGTTCTGACTGGGATTCGGGTAGAGAGTTAGGCCGGCCCGGCCCCACGTTTTGCCTCCGGGTTTGGGCCTGGGTTATCGGGCGGCCCTTTGCCCTGACTCCACCAACCGGTCTCTCTAACGGGCTGGATCTTTACGAGCCCACTTGCTCCAAGGCCCAGGATGCTACTTTGGAACGACAGCCAGGCATGCTTTCAAGGTCCGTTGAGAAGGGCCCATATCCTGCTCTCAGATGAAGGACAGGAAGGATCGCCTTACACCATGGGAAGGACAAGGACTAAGGGAGACGAGCTCAGTGAGGTTGCAGCCCCAGGAAGACGATTACAACCTTAAGAACAGGTACGATGATGATAATCTCTATGCTCAGTCTATCCTTATTCCCATCTCTGTTTTTGGCCGCCCCTTGCTTTCAGGGGGTTTTTCAGGCCAGGGGGTTTCATCACCGGATAAGGCTATGGTACCAGTTTGGGTGGTGGCGGCTGACGGCAGGGAATGGGGCTTAGAGACCCCGGGTGCGATAATTGACGTAGGGGAGGAGATTGGAGAAGCTGGCCAAAGGAAGACGAAGGTACAATTTGGAATTGTTGTTACAATTGCTTTTTTATGGAATGATTTTTTTAATGGAATGAAGATGAAAATTATTTTAAGCAAACAAAATCTTCTCAAAACACGATTTTTTTTTTGTTTGGAAAGCAAAACAAACATGCTATAAACATTGCTTTTAAAAAACACAATATTTTTGTGAAAAAAATTTCAATTAAGTTAGATTTTATTTTTAAAAATGGAAAATTGTTTTGAATTTCCAATAATAGTTTGAATTTCCAATAAGTTAGATGATATTTTATATTATTTATACTGGTAAAATATGTGTTTTTATGAACTACAATCTGCTGTTCAGTTGAAGATTGAGATGAGGAATAGGCTATTCTTCTTTAGATTTTCTGCCCGGAGCAGTGGAAACAGCAATGCAACCTCAACCACAAACTGAAAACAAGTTTGGCTGGGAGAATCCATTCGAATCTGGATTGAACAGTGGCAAGACTGAGAACAGCAGAAGCCCCAAAGGCTTGATCTCAAAGCCTGAAACAGACTCTATAATTTTATTCGCAGCAGGTGCCAATCATTCCTCGAAAGATCAAAGGAGATCTCACTGTAGTAATAACAGTAATCAACCTCATTCATCCTGCTGGTAAGACATGACAAGTACATTTATAATTTTATTTTCTAGATCAAATGTCACCCATTAATCCAATTTGAAATGATTCATGGTTTCATATTTTTATTGGTTAAGATTTGCTTAGTGAGGCTAATCCTTCATTGGTTTTGTGTTTTGTCTAGCCATCGTGACACCTACTTCTGAAAGGCAATCCAAGGGAAAACACTGAGGCAGAAGCCATGAGGAATGCTCATGGATTGAAGTTCTGTCTATTATTCTTCATTTAATTCCAAGGATGGAGAACAATAGCAGGAGATGAGCAGACCGAAGAACAGTTATTCTCAAAAGAACCATGCTGAAACGTGAAATGGTAGTGAGGCTCTAAGCAGAGCCATGTTTTGCACAAAACAAGGTCAATGGATTATGATCCTGATATTCCAATTTCTATTGAAGATATCTAGGGTGGTTCCTTGAATGGATGCCCTGGTCCAAGTGATTGGACATTCAAGCTTGAGAAATATCAGTCCGAAGAGGACAGGCTTCGTGAACGCGGGTATGGGAGCTTGCAGAGCAGAATGCTTCACTTCAAAGAGAAGCATCTTCCTTCATGAGAGGGAAGAAGAGAGCAGAAAATTTGAACTAAACTAAAACTTTGCTAACAAATTTATTACTTGAAAGCTAAATTCTATGGAGTCAGAAGTTGAGCAACTACGAAGTTGAGCTTGCAGCTGTGAGAGGTAATGACATCCTCAGAGCTGAAGTTCAAAACACACAGGATGACCCTCCTACGCAACACACAAATTGGAAGGATCTTGAGCTTCAGGTAATCCTCTTATGCAATTATAGCCACCAATAGTTGACTCTAATGCTTAATTTCTTTGCATCTATGCATATATAAATGTACAGTGCTTAGTTTTATTTTTATTTCTATATAATTACAGTGCTTAGTTTTATGGGAGTCATGAGAACTAGTTTTACAATCTTCAAAAGTCATTGTTTTAGTTGTTTCTATTTTTTTTCTCAGTTTTTTATTTTGTTTGATTGGTCATCCATATTGAGTTGAAGACTGAAGTGGGTTTTTACAAGCATGAAGTGGCGATGCGCTTTTCACCTAATAATTGAGGGAAATTCTTTGCATCTGTAACAAACTAAGCTAGTTGTGCTAAGTGGCATTAACTATTGCAGAAGAGGAAACTGTCTGGCACAATAAGAAATAGAATGAGACTGATAGATGAACAACAAGTCATAACAATTTGAACAAGAAATGATTGCATCTGTGGGAAGTGAAGTGTTACAAAATTAGAAGTTTATAAGATGAGAATTGAAATCCAATGACCACTAGTACTAGGAGCATAAAAGAACATGGACTGAGGAGCTTGATTATTTTATCTACATTTGCTTTGTCTTTGATTCTGAAATGGTCGCTTGTGCACGACTGCGATTAATCCTGAAGAAGTCAGCTGTTCCTTTATTACAGATGCTGAAGAAGGATGAGAATATAAATTGCCTTCAAATCGACTTCGAAGAATCTACAAAGCAATTGAACATCATGAAGGGAATACTTCCCAAAGTATATGGGGATAGAGATATGCTGTGGGAGCGAGTCAAGCAATGCAGTGAGGAGAACATGCTGCTAAAGAAGAAGATAGAGGCCCTTGAAGAAGATTTACTTTTGAAAGAAGGTCAGATTACCATTCTTAAAGACAGCCTAAGCAACAAACTTTTTTGACCCTTTTTCTGGTCTTGATTCAACACGACAGTTCCTTCTGGAGTAATTAACTGGAGATTAGGGCTTTTTTCTGCTGGGTTAAGGAATTTAACTGTTCATGTCTTTATACTTTCTGCTCGTGTTTCTAGGTTGCTTTTTCTACGTCTCCCTTCTCGCATCATCAAATCATCAATCTTACAAATGTATTTTCGATATTTGCTTCTAATGCTGTATCATCACCTCAAAACATGTGGCTGGGTTTCATTTTGTCCTTCCTGGAAGCCTCCAAGTGACATCCAATTTTGATTCTGCAATTTAAGAAACTCCATGGTTCAGAGAAAATGAACAAGTTCGTTCTGAAAAAGCCTGGCAAACCAGTAAAACCACCAAGAAAATGAAATAGACATTGAAAGTACAGCACTCTCTACAGCAAAGACCAAAAAAGTAATGCTAAAACCCATATTAATTAGTAGACATGTAACTATGCTTTCTCAAATTTCAGTTTACACTAGTCTGACCTTGCAAGAGAACGGTATCTTTCTTTGCATGATTGGTCCATCCAAAGGTTCAGCAATTGTGAGACTCTCTCCATCCTTTGCACCAACGAATGAGAAATTTTCAGGAAAGGCAATGAACTTTGGCCCAGCAGATACTGCTTCCTTTTCAAAAATAAATTCTAAAATTTAGATATTTCCTTCAAAGAAGTAATAAATGAATCTAAAGTTGACAAATATCTTATCCAAAATCAAAACAATAAATTCATGCCCACCAAAACATGTAGAATTCATAGTTATTTATTTTGCACATGTATTATATTAGTGTCATTCTTTATAACATAAATTTGATTTGTATTATCTCTTTTAATTATTATGTTAATTAATATTTAACTTATTTAATATGTTATTGTGTTAAAGATTGATTAATTAATTAAATGCATATTATTTTAAATTACCAAATTACAAACGAGTTATGTGCGTTGTATCTGTTATTCAATTAATAATCGGCCGTTGCTAAATTTTTTATTTTGACCATTTATTATTCACGTCGTATTTTGGAAATGGGATAAACGCAATGTATCACATGTTATTTGACTTATCCACAAAAACAATTGCCACCCGTAAGCCCTAGTCTAGACCTTACATTTAAGAATTTTTTATTTCATTAAAGCTTAAATAATCTTCGACTTTTATGAAATAATAATATTTTATTTAATTTGTATATCCTCTTAATTTTTAATATATAATTATCTCGTATTATTTTTAAAATATTGGCTGTAAATTTCCTAGGTAAATTAATTAATTAAAAATAAACATATTTTTTTTGTATTTATTAGCATCAGAGTATAAAATTATTCACAATTTGTTGGTTAATCATTTAGTACACTACTATAACCCCCTTCATGACCTAAGTCAAGCATAGGCATAAAGAGGGCCTCATGGGTATCCTTACACCCATGAGAGGATCCTAATGGAAGCAAGGCACAAGTAGGATCAAATGCGGATCGGGGCAAGAAAGTTAGCCGAAGCTCCTGTAAGCCACTACTTTATGCGACAAAGCACACACCGGCAGACGATTGTCGGGCATAGCACACAAAGCTCGCGGCATCGACGTGACACACAGAATGCCATGGTCTAACAAGCGCGACAACGCATGGTGGGTATGGTGGTGCATGGTAGCGTATAGCTGAAGCCTCAGAATGCACTAGAAATAAGATGGTCCGAATGAGTAATGGCTTGTGATAGTGCATGATTCGAATGAGCGATGGCCAGTGATGCATGACAATGCATGACATGACAGTTCATGGAATGACTGGAAGTAAAACCAGGGCTGAATTTGAGGAAAGGGTAACACTTGGCTACCGTAGCATGCACTAGCTCCCACAGTGGGAGTTTGAATAAAGATAAGATGAGAGCCAAGATTTGAAATGGGAGCCGAATCTGGTGCTCAACTATAATTCAAATCGAAGCCGAAATTGAAAAGAGAGTCGGACTTCTCAATCTGCAAATTTAAAAGGGAAGAGGCACTCAAGAAGAGATACCTGGGCCATAAAAGACCCGTCTCTAATGTATGGGCAGCAGACCAAGTAACTTTGTATTTGTAATTGTGGTTGTAAAGTCTTGTATTTGGCAAGTGTTTTGCACGCTTGAAGAGTTTGTAACTGCTGATATTATTATACGAGTCGATTGGTATCTTGTAAAAAGAAAAAGTCTCATATAAGTTTGCTTAGTGAGATCTGGTTTAGAATGTTACTGTAGTTCAAAACTTAGCAATCGCATACATGAGAAAAATCGTTGACTGGTTTTTTGGGTGACAACTACCATACCAAGAATATAATTACATGTTAATAATTTGAAAGAGAGCCAATAATATATTGTTGTTTTTGTAATATTAATAATTAAGATGCAACAATTTTTAAAGAATAAATATAAAATATTTCATTGGAAATATTGAAAATAGTAAACATGTAACACTTCATGAGTCCATTGTATAATTCTATATACAATTGAAAATTTTTTAAATTATTTATAAAATGAGACTTGGTTCAGCTGAAGAGTATTAATGTAGCTTTCTATAAGAATATAATATTATAACGTTGTAATGTAAAGTGAATAGATATCAACAAAAAAGTTTTAAAATTATGCTCTAATATTTTCTTAACTAATGATTAAATTATTTTACAAAAAATAATTAAAAATTAGATTAGCCGCCATAAGGTTGTCCTCAATGTCCTCATACTGAAAGCTTATTAAAAGGACCACAAAGACAGTACAATTCTATCACATAACGTAGTTGCATTCTCACGAAATGAACTCGGCACTCATTAATTAAGATATGAGATAATCCCAACCATCTCACCTAATGCTCGACGGTTTTAAGGCCATATCTAAACCCTATAATGTCATCTCCATTATATACAAAATAATTTTTTTTGATAACCATGGGTAGTTTGGCTAATGAGTACACCTCAATCCACTTTATAGATCGTGAAGCTAATAACGAGGTAAATCCTCTAATGGTCCTAAATGAAAGACAAATCACGACTATTGAGAGCAAACACAAGACGACTCAATTGAGAATTAAAATAATTGCAATTTATTTTAATATATATAAAATAAAATAATAAAACATTTTATAACAAATATAAGTTATAAAATTATTATATTTTGAATATCTATGAAATAAATAATAAATTGATTTAATAAAATACAAAATTATAGAAATTTATTTTTAAAATTACAAAATAGTTAATGGGATAGAAAGCATGAGTTCAAGAACCCGCCCAATCCGGACCTTTTTTTATGGAATGATTTTTTAATAATGAAGATGAAAATTATTTTAAAATAAAACAAAATCTTTCTCAAAACAGCATGCTTTTTTTTTTTTAAAAGCAAACAGATATTATAAACACTTGTGTTTTTAAAAACACATTATTTTTTGTAAAAAAATTCAATTAAGTTAGATTATATTTTTAAAAAAATAGAAAATTGTTTTGAATTTCCAATAATGGCTTGGATGAAGTGGTTAAGACCTTTGAAAGCTTAATATAATACTTACCCTCCATCAAAGTTTTGTTATGATTTTGATAAAATATCATTTTTATTATATTGCAAAATAACCTATCAAGATAATGTAAATATATAAATAAAAAAGGTATTTTTGTCCAAAACAAATTATTTTAAAAATAAAAGGGAAAAGTCACAAATATTGAATTATTTGATATATTTCAACCAAATATTTCAATAGTTTCGAAATGGCTTAACTTGCCAAAACTCTTAAAAGCTTCCACTTTTGATTTCACACATTGGGTTATTTTTGTTTTATTTTGCTGAGAACTCCTCACTGCCTAGACTAGAATGCATATGAAATAAAATTATAGTTAGTTTGCGTGTCAAACTATTAACCAAGTAGCATTTAATACCGTCATGATAATTAAGAAATTGTTCAGCTGAATGCTTAACAAATAGCCGCAAATGGATTTTCGAAAGGCCGTTTAATGTGGTTAATGCAAGTTGAGCAAACGACACTTGAAAATAATTAGTTAATGGATAGGAAATATGAGTCCAGAACCACCCAACCGACCCTTTTTTTGGAATGATTTTTTTAATGGAATAAGATGAAAATTATTTTAAATAAACAAATCTTCTACCCTTTTTTTGTTTGAAACATGCTATAAACATTGTTTTTAAAAAGCACATTATTTTTGTAAAAATTTCAATTAGTTAGATTATATTTTTTAAAAATAGAAAAATTGGTTTGAATTTCCACAATAGTTTGATGGTTTTTTACTATGCTTAATATCATAAATTTTACCCTCCATCAAAGTTTGGTATGATTTGATAAAATATAATTTTTCTTATATTGCAAAAATAACCTATCAAGATAATGTAAATATATAAATAAAAAAGTATTTTTGTCCAAAACAGATTATTTAAAAAAAAAAAAAGGAAAAGTCACAAATATTGAATTATTTGATATATTTCAACCAAATGTTTCTAATAGTTTCTGAAAAGGGCTTAATTTGCCAAAAAAACTTAAAAGTTTCCACTTTTGATTTTCAATATCAAGGTTATTTTTGTTTTATTTTTTGTCGGTTTTACGAAGTTTTAGACGGAATAATGTGCGATGAAATAAAAATTATGAAGTTAGTTTGTGCCAAACTATTAACCGTAAGCTTAATGCGTCGCCGTCCCGTGACAACCCAAAAATTGTTCGTCGGAAATGCAGCCACCGCCACATGAAATGGATTTTTGAAAGGACGCTAATGTGGTTAGCGTGTGATAAAGGCCGCCATGGTGGCGTGAAGCAAAGGCCACTCCTATGGTTAGCTAAGAATTTGGATTCTTCCAAAAGCCGCACGCAATAAATGCTTCTTCAAGAACTTATTTGTGGTGAGTTTGGTGATACCGGAAAGGTTGGATGCGAAGTAGAGTGATGATCCGTGGGTAGTGCTGGATCGTGGCCTAAGAATCGAAAAGGAAGAAGAATTATCGACACCATTAGAAGAAAAATAAAGGTTTGAAGGTCAGGTCTAAAACAGGAAGAAGTGATCCTCCTCACGCTTTAATACCATAAACACATTAAAGAATATTAGCTTGTCTTTGTATTTGCCTCGAGGATATATTTATACTAAGATCGGGTCAATAGTTACCCATTTCAAAATCACCCAAGTACGGGCAGCTTACAATCAAGAGATGTATACAATTCATCAAAATATAAGAAAGGAAACTAAATGAATGGGATATTTTCCCCAATAATAATAATAATTTAAAACATGTTTCTAGTTAGAAAACCCTTCAACAACTCATCAGTTCAGTATAGCCTTCAATCAATTCCAAAGACTTGCATTTCCAAAGGATTTTGTAAGTCTGTGACCATGGCTGCTCCCATCAGCATGGCCAGCATTATACTGCATGTATAAGTATAACATCCGGATAACACACTTCTAAGAAGATAACCCGAAAAATGCCGTTTCATAATCATCCATACTCGGGACCGTTTCTAATATGAAAAGAGAAGTTCATGAGAATTAAGACATCACCTATATTAATAATGCAAAGTACTGACATAAGCAAGCAGCTACAACCCTTCAAATCTCCTTTTTTTTCTTAATGAACCAACCATGCCATACAACATTTCCTTCCCAATCCCATTTTTACATGCTTGGCATGCTAAATTAATAAAATAGTAGTCTCAGGTTTCGAGGTGAACACGCTAAACATATTGTATGCTCCATGGAACTCGCATGCAGAGTGAGCCTGTAAATCAGAAACCAAGAACCCAACCCGAGGAACATCTCGAGCTTGAAGTGTTCGCAGATTGAATCACAACACACATACAAATAAGTAAATAGAAGCTTTAAATCTACATGTAGCTTCGACATACGTAATGCCTGATAACCCGTCAATGGATATCCTATGACAAGATGATAGTCTTCTTAGTGTTATTTTCTTGTTTTTTCCTCATTTTCAAGGTAAATCAAGTTTGCATTTGCAATCCTGTGGGAACCTCCCAACTTTCAAAAACCGAAATATGAAGATATAGTTTAGAAGAGAAAGGAAAGGAAAAGAGGGGAAAGGAACCTGGAAATTGAGAGAGAAACTGTGAAAAAAACATCAACATCAATTCTATCAACTTGTATCAGCTGAAAATGGTGAACAAGCTCGGGAGTGCTAAAACAGCATTACTTTGATAAAGCCGAAACCTAACCTCATCAAATCAACTTTTCCAACATGGAACACAGCAGAGTTTCGAAATGGGATTTCCAAACATTGATTTCGCTTTTCTCTGGCTCATTTCTCGTCTTAATCCGATCTTACTCCAAAGAAACCCGAGCTCATTTAGCATTCTCACCATTATGACTTAATTAGCAATGTGGAGTAAACACCCAACAACATAAACCACATCGCACGCTCTCATCGATGCCCGCATCAAAGCAATTAAAATCGTACATCGCGATGCAATTCGTAATCCATCACATACTTCGACATTTCACAACCCGCCTAAGCCGTGATTGTCGCTTTTACTTTCTCCTAAAACAAACTAACCGAAATTAGCCTTCCACAAAGAGTACGAAATGTCACAATCTTTTCGACGCTATAATGGCCAACTATGAGTGTAACAACCCGAAATCAAGATCATATAAATAAAAAAGTTTATCATATTCTATCTTAACGACGAGAAGCTTTAGCATTCACTGTCATGGCTTTCTCCCATGTGCATTGACTCGACTAATAGAATGAAACTCGTTAAGGATTCTTTAGTGCATAAAAGTTTACGCATTCCAAAGTAAGCCGGGAAGTTCTTCACTAGCTAATCTCTAAGTCCCGCTCTTCCTTTATCCGACATCCAACTCATACCGCTTGAAACCTAAACAAGTAACAAAAACAAGGAAAAGATAGAAAGTCGCAAAAAAAGTCCGAACATTCTACCTGCGTATTCAAGAAGAAGTACTCCACCTTCATACTTACACTATTATAACGAGGAACCTTAGAGAATAGCCGTGAACTTTGTCCTTGCTCTCCCATCCCAGCAAATTCCATTAATATGATGTATCCGGGCAGAAAGAAGTTGTTATTAAGTTAATGATCGCACAGAAAGTAAACAACCGGGACAAACAAATCGAACGCTTCTGCTACATTCCTTTCTTAATGATGTAGAGAGCCAAAGGTATCCGGTGTATGTTCAGCCTCACCCAGCTGAAGGTTCCTTTAGCCGCATCGACCCGATGCTTTGGTATCCATGCATGTATGCTTCAAAGAACTTCATGTCCGTGTGGTTATTGTAGGCATGGATTTTAAAACAATAGGAATTAATTCAGCCACAAGTATACAACTTTTCGCGTGTTTAGAAGAGATTTCGCTTACGCTGCTGTGCCAGCCTGGGCAGCGAACGCCATGTATCTGAGGTGAGTTCCCCAGAATCAAACGTGCCATCAACCAACCGGGAATAATGACAAGAAGAGGCGTGATATTTCATTTTATAATATAAAAGGTAAGGAATCGACCCGATCCCGTATGTGGTATTTGAACCTGAGGAGGTTGGTCAGTCACTATCCCAATAGTTTATCATCCGAAGCCAGGCATAATATCCCCACCTACATCCCAGCCAAGCCAAAGAGTCCATCAAAGAATCGTGTTATCACACTTACACAGATATGCTCAAGTCCACAAATTGATCAAGAAGAATAAGAATATTTTAGTAAATACTAATCTTGGATAAGGACCCCAGATTACAAAACGAAAAATGCAATCTTATCGGATATGGCAAACTTAACCCAAAAAAAAAAAAAAAAAAACACAAATGGATTATTTCAGGCAACACAATGAAAAAATGCTCTAAATTTTCCAGAAACAACTTATAAAGGACTTCTATCTGGTAACCCAGTTTGAGCTCAAATTTAAAACACTCCATCTCTCTAGTAAAACACAATATTAATATGCAATTTCAACAACAAATCATGAGACTTGATGATTATTTTTTAATGATTTCAAGGATCTTACATTATGTATAGTGAATACTGCAGCACCCCATCCAACCCGTAATCTTTTTCCTTCACAATAACACAGCATCTACCTATGTCCAAAGGCAAAGGCCTACTAACAAGGACATGAAAAAACACAAAATCCCCACATATCACACAAACCTCTTACAACACAAAACACACTCAAAAAAAAAAAAAAAAAAGAAAACCAAAACTTAATCTTATTTGGCGTTGTGGACAGCCGAAACGCTGTGTATAATGAATGCCTATGTGCGCAAGTGCACTGTGAGTCTCAAGTAATATAGTTGTACTTAATGTACCTGGACATCGATCCACAGTGGAAAAGGTAAATTGACTACGTAGGGTTCTCGCTTCTCGCATACAATATCCGAATAATCGATTCTAGGCAAAATTTAAGTAAGGAAACTTCAACTAAGCTTATTGATTCTAGTGAATTAATGGTGTTGATGCCTAGGTTAAATCTCCTCATCACGCTCAATGGATTACTTTTCTAAAGATATCAAGTATTCAATCTATTTGTACATGTCAATTATCGAGGTGATCTTTGCCACGAGATATCCTCTTCTCTCGAGGTATATCCGCTCATTCGTGAATAGAATCGAGTATATCTCTATCTCACCCAGATTCAAATGCTTAAATGTTCTAACCCCACTCATACTGTGTTCTAATATCTCTATTAACCGACCTACTAAAGGCTTCACCCGCATCCTCGAATACCCTCATCTCGAATCTGATCTCCAAAGTGCGACATGCTAACATCGCCGATATTCAATATATAAATTGAAAATGCGTGTATAGGAGTAGATGTGACAAATTAATAACAACCTGAATAACATGAAAGATCAAACTTCAATCCATCGATACGCACAGGTTTGATGTAACCCTAGAAAGAGATCTAGAACATAATAAGAAAATATAAACTGCTATTAAAGGAAACATTGTTCTAAAATCCAAAAATATCCGAAAAACAGTGCTGCGGACAATTCCCAAGACTTCTCAAGTCAATGTCACTCGCTTCAAATCTGCGCCTCTGCTCGCGCCTCTCGACCTCGATTTATGAACCCCAATTTGCTTTAATGATGAGAGCAGACGAGCCGACGTCAGCGCGACGTGGCGGGTGTCGCGACGCGGTGGTGTCACGATTAGGGGACGCCGCGACGTGGGACGCCGCGCGACGTGATGTACTTCATCGCCTTTGTTCCCAATTGCCTAAAATTCGGCTCCCGTTGTCAGTTCTTTCACTCCAATGCTCCTGCATTCACCAAAGACACTAAACTCAGTATTCTAGTCACAAATTATAAAAATACTCTAAAATAAACAGAAAAATGGACGACTGACGCGAGCATAATATGAGTGTTTTAGCACTCATCACACTTCAGTCTTAAGCTGTCAGCCCTCAAGGAACCGAATTTTATTGTGACACAATAATACCTATATAATGCCTCTAACACTAAGACAAAGTGATGCACATGCCGAAAAATAGGACTTCACTTGACCGACTACATACCCACCGTTTTTGCTCAATGTTCATCAAGACATACAGATATTTGACTTAGTCTGACGAGATAGAAACCGACTAGTGCATCAAATCCTACGGTGTTCAATAAATTCTTCCCAAAATCCCTATGTGCTTATAACGAAAGTGGACCTCCAAGATATGCCTAGGTTTCTCGATACTCTTAAACTTAAGCTCCAACTCGCCTATTAGGAAGAAGCTAACTAGGAAAGGATAGGAACACACCCATTTATTCATGTTCTCATACTTAGAAATTTCCTACGCACTCTGCACACAACTAAGAAGACCTAGTGCCAAGAAGTTTTAGCCAGCTGCCTCAGAGGCTTGGGATCCATCGGGTGACTCTCACCGCCTGGTTAAGGGCACCGTGCATTCACCCCTTCAAACTTCACCCCGAACACTCAACCAAACCTCAAAATGCCGCCCTAGCCAAGGTGAATGATCCATCTTCGTCCCATGTACGGGGCAAATGTTTCTAATGACTCCCTACGCTGGCTCGGGGTATTAGCTTTGATAGCCCCCTAGATCATGTCTTGATTCCGATTGATGATCCCGCTTATTCCTATGCATATACCTATTTTTTGCTTTCCATTTCTTTTCTTTTCACTTTTTTTTTATTTTATTTTTATTGTTTTTGTATTTTCTCTGGTCAGGCTCATGGCAACTTTCGACAAAGTCCCATCACTCAAATAGTTCGAATCTCCCCAAAGCTGGGATCGAACTTCAGTAGCTGGTTCTAAGACCTATGCATACTCAAAGTCACTAGTGTGTGAGTGTGATAGGGTTTTTGAGAACTGGTTTCTTGACTACCCGGGATTGATTTACTAGCCCTTTTCAACTATTCAATCTAATTACCGAGCATCAAGCAAATGTATGCAATTGAACAAATTTATAGTGAACTCAATCCAAAATTGATCCTCAATTTTCAACATGTCACAATATGGCGTAAATTACTACATGCAAGAATGTCCTAAAATATAATCAAACAACTAGTACATGACTTTCTATAAACATGAAAGCGATGTAAAATAAACTCGAAAAACAAACACTAATATGCGGAACACACTAAAAATACTACACACTACTAAAACCAAAACAAAACACAAAACATAGTACTCGATCACCAAATCCCTCCCCCCAAACAAAATATCCAGTGTCCCCACTGGTAAGATAAAAACATAGAGGGAAGGGAACTCCCCTGAATATCACTGCGGTGGAGGTGGCTGCTGAGGCCGGTGAAAGCCAAGAGCCGGGCGAAGCCGGGCTCGCATGGGGACCGGCCGCCGTCGTAGAATGATGGCCCGATTGGCCGTGAATCGTCCGCATATCACAAGACGCAACGCTCCATGTCCCGGGTAACGAGGACTCGGTGCTCTGGTCTCATCCCAGGCGCCAAACGCCAAGTGAGCAGCACCGGTCCTCAAGATCTGTAGCGACTAGGAGGAGGGCCGCCCGTAGCCGGGGCCGGGAGGTGGTGAGGTGGCTGGACGGTGCGAGGTGGTCAGACGGATCGGGCACGTCCCCGGGTGTCACCTAGAACCGCGCGCAGCCCGATAATCAGAAGCTCGCTCGCCGGAGGGCTTCGCACCCGAGTCGTAAACCCTCAGGCGGACACCGTGTGTGTCCTGCTACCGGAGCATGCCTGATCGGATGGCTTGTGGCCTCATTGTCAGCAGGCACCCCGCTTTGTTCTGCACAAGCTAAATATCAGAAAAGGGTGCCCCAGGTTCATCTTCAGACTTGCTATGGAGGATGGCATCCGATAACCTCGCCCAACATCGGAATGGATATCCCGGATGATGGCGAAGTCGAGCAAGGACCGCCGTCGCCACCCACACACATTCATCGCTTCGAAGACGCCAAGTGATGAAAATGATGCCAAACTCGGGAATGTAGCCAAATGCTCTGGCCTCAAACTGACCGCACGGCTCGCATCACACATCCTCTACTCCACCCCGGGGCCTCGTCAATACGCGATGACCCTCTACGGTAGTCGTGATGCTCGCGTGAGCTTATCAGCTGGAACCGGTGGACATGCTCTAGCCAGAAACCATTGATCGACCCGAGCTGAAGTCGGCTCACACCCGCACCCCGACCTGGTAATACTTAAGCTATACTGGCCAGAAATTCTCGAACTACGCCTCATTGCCGCTTGACTAGGTCAGTACAAGGCACGCCACCCTTTAGCCTTGATTGTCTTTCTAAAGAAATCATCTAGGTGATGAAACCCCTTCTTCCTAATGAAGGATCTACAAATCATAAGAACCATCCACAGCGCTTATAAAACGCTGGTATCGAACTGGAGCTCTGGGTCCTCGATGGTCGACTGGCCAAGTGTGCACCTCATTTCTTGCCGACATACTAACCTAGACAAAAAAAAAAAAAAAAACAAACACCTAATGTGCACCACAAATCAACTAAATAACTACCTAAGGACTCAACAAAACCTAAATGGACCAGATCCTAAAGAAACCTAGTCGATCAAATGAGGACCTACAAACCTCAGACCAAAACGAAAGCAACAAAGAAACCCATCACTGCACTCCAAGCTAGAATCGAAAGCACACAAGCATGGAATGCCACTATGACCCAAACCGCCAAAAGAGGGTGACTTACACGGAGGCGAGCAGCCGAGGGTCTCCACCGGATGTGGGATGGGCGCTCGGCGGTCGGGTGGCGAGATCTGGGGGCTAGGGTTTGATGGTGAAGGAGTGTGGGGTGAAGAGCCAAAATGAACTATTCTTGGGCTAAAGCAGGGCCACGTCGCGGCGGTGCGGGGTGGCGTCGCGGCGGCGGCGAAGAGTATAACCAGCGGCGTCGCGGCGTGGTGTCTCACGTCGCGTGACGGAGGTATATTTAATCCGCGTGCGGCGGCGTGGAGTTATCACGTCGCGGCGATGACGGAAGAGCTTTACAATTTGGCGTTCGCGGCGTGAGAATACTGCGTCAGCGGCGTGGCACCAGTCGCCAAAATAATGTTCAGCGGCGTGAAATCCGTGCGCGGCGTGGCGAAGGATGAAATTTACGGCGTCGCGGCGTGAAATCCACGTCGCTGACGTGTGAAACTGAAAATGGCGTCATGACGTGACATCTTCGCGGCTCGGCGGCGGTGACATCTCGATCGCGGCGTCTGAGAGAAGGTCTCCCAGAATTTTTATATACTAACACCTCAATTTTTCGAACTCTCCACTTGTAAACTTCCCTTTTCGGACTTTGTGAGAACACTCTGCGAGTCTTGTACCTACACCTGCGGCTCCACGAAATTAAACCCGACAAGTAAAAATGCTTGATCGGGAACCTGACTAGAAACCAAAAATTGCTGAAAATGGCTAATGAGACTTGGAAACTACAAAATTTAGGAACACTTGGGTTGCCTCCCAAGAAGCGCTATGTTTAATGTCGTTAGCTCGACGACCCTGAATCTCAATGTGCACGACACTTAGGATAAACCGGGAAATGCTTATGCGCATTCTTATAGTGCTCACACCCAATGCTCAAGGTGGATGAAAATACTCTTACGTACATGCCCTTGCCAGCTACCGATTATCTTCTTTGTGCAATAAGCCGAGTTTATCTCTGGAAATTTTTCTCATCGCCTTGCAGAAATCTACGTATCTTGAAGTTGAGATATCTTCATTTGGATCGTCATACGGGTGCTTAGGTAGGTTGGAAGACATGGAAGTAGTCTGTCTCATGGACTCTTAGGTTTAGGATTGCCTTCTTTTGGTGATTTGAGCTTTCTTTGCTGGCTAGGAAAGGTCTACCAAGTATGATGGGGCCAGGTCGTCTTCCTCCATGTCCCGAACTCAGCAAAGTCTCTTTGGAAGGGCGAATTTACCAGCTTTACTAGGACATTTCGATTGCTTACCCCAGGGATGTTGGTAGGACTTATGCGCAAGTTTGCAAGCTGATTGTAGTAGATTTTGGTTCTCCCAACTTTAACCTTTTTAAACATCGAAGCGGCATCAAGTTGTTGATCTTTGGCTCCCAAGTCACAGGCTTTCCGGATACACAGTCCCACATAGAAGCGGTATAGCAAGCTACGGGATCTTGAAGTTTGGGAAGCTTCTTTTTGCGAGGATAGCCTTGCATTCCTGGAGTTAAAGTATTTGGTCCATTATTCGCCAACTTCTTCACCCTACTTTTAGGGTGTCTTTCATGAATTTTACGTAACTTGGCATGTTCTCGATGCCTCGAAAATTATATTAATATGGCATAGTTTCTTGAAGATGTCAAAGGGCTTTGAGATTAACCTACAACTTGCCTTTCTTCAACCTCGAGGATCTGAAATTGGTATGGCCATCTGTTTTTATGCATTTAGATTGTTTCCTTCCACGACTTTATTATCTTTGTTTGCTCTGTATCCAGGTTTATCTCTTTTTGCATCCCGGTCTGTACAGGATGCTTTGGTCTTGTCCTTTATTTTCAAGTTCGTATCAGCGGTTGTGGCTGTGATTCTCGATTCTCTTCCATCATAGAGTGATGTGATGGTAACCCTTCCTCTAGGGTTTACCTACTGCGGTGGCAGTAGTGATTACCATTATTCTTTCAGGTCAATAGATTATTAACCATTGACCCATCGTGCCTCGAATTTCTCAAACATCTTTGTAGTTGCCCCGAACAGATTTTTCGCTGCTGCATATTACAGCGCCAGTGCCATTTCGTGACGGTGTGTGAAGGTGAACATACAGGCGAGCTATTCTAGAATCCACTTTTTCGAGTAGTGGCTCACTAACTCGGTCAGATGGCATATTGTTCTGGTGTTCCTCATCCATACCCTTGATTATTCACATTTATTTGGATTGAGTTCGTCATGCCGCCTTGATTTTGATTAGTAGTTATTTCCCATGCGGTCCTTCTTCTTGTGGTTGATTCATTGAACTGGACACATCTTAGGCTTGCTCCTTTGCGGATTCTGTTGACATTCCACGCTCTATGTGTCCTCCTGATTCTGGCTCTGTGGTGATATGTGATATCTTGTTCCACCTATTTGTCTATTCTTTATTGTTTATTCCGGTGGAAGCCACATGATTTTACAGTTATTCGGTACATTATGTACCACCGCAGTGTTCTTGGTGGCCCCCTCTCTAGGCCCTTTAGGTCAGTGTTAGTTCTTTGCATCTTCCAGTCTCTGCACGCTGATGCAGCGGTTTCTTCATCAATGATCATCGTAAGGAGAGCATCTATGTTGTTCGGGTTGTATTTCTCGAGACCATTGTAGAAGGTGTGGACTTGCATCCATCTGGGATTAGTCGAGTGGGTAGGGGACACTTCGCAATAATTGTGAAACTGTCCCATTACTGCGGAGTTCTCCCCCTACAATTGACCGTATTGATCTCACTGAGTTGTGCAATGCCAGAGTGGAAGAGCTTGAGTCGAAAACTTTTGTACCAACTCGTTCCATGTAGTAATGGAGTACGGTGGGTGGCCCGGTTCATGAAATGCTTGGCCTCATCCCAGAGTGAATTAAAAGGTCGCGCAAATACTTGGGGCTTTGCCATTAACTCAGGTTGTATTTGATGGTATATGAAACTTCCGGGGAAGTTAATTAGTCGTATTGGGGTTCTCATGAGTAGTCCATGGAGACAGTATGTTCTAAAGCATCACATCTTGTAGTGACTAGTTCAAAATTGTTTGCCTTGAATCGGTGGTAGTGATCATTATCTGAACAAGTTGGTGAGTAAAACAAACTAAAATCTAATAGCATGTAAGGATCGATACCGGTTGTATCGTGGCACGGGTGCAGTTCATTGACGCTCCTACGTAGTTCGATTTGTTCCAGCGCCAAATCTTGTTCGCCGGTGTTTTCCAGCTATTGAAGTTCTAATATGTTACGTTTCTGCATTCTCTGCGTGTCACACGTGCGAGAAGTCTTTACATTTCGGGATCGCACAGTGTTGATTAATTCGTTTGTTGTCGCATGTACTCAATTTAGAGCACATCTTTGCGATAACACCACAGGACTAACAAACCAATTACCAGCGCATAAAATGGCAAAAAATGAAAAATTAGAATATCTAATATTTATCCTTCTGCCTTATCCAATTCCAAACCAGACCACGACAGCGGCAAAAACTTAATGTGGTAGCGGTGTGTATAATGGTGCTGTGCGCAAGTGCATCGTAGCCGAAGTAATATAGTGTACTTAATGTATGCGGAGTATCGATCCACGGGAAAGGTAAATTGACTCCACGGAGGTTACGCACTGGGACTAATATCTTGAATAGTGATTACAGGAGTACCAAGATTTAGTGAAACTTCAAGCCCAAGCTATTGATTCTAATTGAACCATTGGTGTTGGCCTTTAGGAGTTAAATCTCCTATCCGCGTTCAATGGATTACTTTTCTAAAGATATTGTTATTCAATCCTATTTGTAATATGTCAATTATCGAGTGATCTTGCCTCCCCGAGATCTCTTTCGAGAGTATATCGCCTACCTGAACCAGTGAGTATCATCTGCATCTGACTGGTATTAAATGTAATCATTCTAACTCAATTTCTACCTTGGCTCGGAATATCTCTGTGCAAGATAAACAAAGGCTACTCTACCCCGGATCCTGCAAATACCCTCATCTCTCGAATCTCGGATCTCGGTGCGAATATGCTAACATTGGCAGGACATTAACATATAATTGAAATGCGGGTATAGAGTAGATGTGAAAAATTAATAACAAGCGAATAGCATAGAAAGATCAAACTTCAATCCATTGGACATGGCGAGGTTTGATGTAACCTAGAAAAGAGATCCCCAGAACATAATGGAAGAAAATATAAAAATGTTTATTAAAGGAAACATTGTTACAAATGAAAATATCGAAAAATGAAAATCGTTACAATTCCAGGGCACTTCCTCGAAGTCAGTGTCACTCTGCTCTCGAAATATGTGCTATACGTTAGATGTGCCTCGATCTCCCTTGATTTACGGCGAACTAATTTGCTTTTAATGATGAGAAGCCCAGTTTTTCGGTGTCGCGGCGTGGTGGCGTCGCGGCGTGGTGGTGTCGGCGTGGTGGATAATGCTCGCAGCGTAGGGGCGTCGCGGCGTAATGATGCTTCATCGCCTTGTTCCCGATTGCTCCAAAATGCTTCCGTTCTTTGCTCTTTTCCTCGATACTCCTGCATTCACCTAGACATCAAACTCGATATTCTAGTCACAAGTATAAAAATACTGCAAATAAACGAGAAAAATGGGCGGTAGCCTTGAGCATAATATGAGTGTTTTAGGCACTCATCAGTGGACCAGGAGGAAGTAGGGGCTGCCTCAGGATCAGAAAAGTCCCAAACATGGGAGGAGGAGTTGAAGGGAATTGAGGATGGTAGCTGGCTGGGTGGAAGGAGCAGAGAACTTCCTATAAAAGAGTGAACACCCTTTGAATCATCATTTATCATACCATTTGTGGTCAAATCCAAGCAAGAAGGGGTCGGGGTCCCATAAGGACTAGAAAAGCAGACCTCTCCTTGACTTTGGGATTACGGAGATGCGAGGTTCGAGCTTAGCAAAGGAGGACTAAATCCGAGATAATGGGAGCGGCCGAGTGAGTCCTCGCCGGGTGTTAATGCGACCTGATGGTGCTTTGCCACCCGTGAATATCTAGAGTATGCTCATCCATGGCTCTCTTGCCATCCCTCCCACATATGGCACATACTTCAATATCAACAACAACATCATACAAATGTTAGTCAAAACCAGAATCTGAATTGTAATAGAAGGAAATGTAATACATGGTCATAGTATTGTAGTACCTTGATGACCACAACATGGTCGGGGGAAATTTGCAGGCTCATCTGAATCTCCTACTCTCTCTCATACCACCGGCGTCTTTGCAGTGGATGTGCAGGAGGTCAATGGATGGTCCATGTGATGTAGATGCCTCCTGCTCGTAGCCGGCGATGCGATGCTCTTCTCCGATCTGGTGTAACACTGATTGAGCAATCTGATGTATGTCGCACACCAAACCGGTGGTAGCATAGCCCGAGCGACTAGCTATGTCCGCCATTCCCACTAAAATGGAAAACCCCACCTCTCCACCTAAAATGAGTTTGCTTTTTATTTTCAATCATTGAACAAAGCATTTATTTGTGGAAAATCTAATGTCCCCACCTTAACGAGGATGTTATTGAAGTTCGGAATTATGGTGACTAATTACCCTAGTATATTTTAATTTTACATGAGAAAAAGGAAAATTAGAATTTCTTTCTCCTCACAAAACCATGGTTCATTCTTTTCTCAACCAATTTGTGAGTTGGGACCTCAAACCTGCTTTGTGCCTCCTGTAATAGGTTTCTGGCCCCATCCACGTGGGCCACTTTCCTTGAATCAACTCTACAACAAGACTCGATACGATTAGCAAAACTAACATCAGTACATCGCTCTCATTACAATCACCGCAGCCACCATCACTGCATCAACATTATCCATTGAAATTATAACTGTGATCATCATCTTCAAGAAACGGCCACCTAAAGTGGGATCCACCATCATCCATAAATGCCTCGTTGGCTCTTATATAAAAATCCTAATAATCACAACTCCGCTACCTCCTAATCTCGCCACCTATTTTTATCTCCATCTAGTTGTTATCCTTCCTTCAGTTTTCACAATCCACAATCGCAAAATTGATTTTATGTTCATTAGAAATATGGGGTAAACTTCAAAAGAAAGAAAACAATAAGTGGTCTATATTAGAGAGAGTTATCATGATAGAAGATCATATATAATTAATGTACAACTACAATGGCTGGTGTGTGATTCAATCCATTTGATATATCATTCTATTGTAAGGCATGAGTTAGAGAGAGAAAGAGATCAGTAGTGGAGATAAAATAAAAAAATCAAATGAAACTGCAACAAAATCAGCAATCTTACAAATGTATTTTTCGATATTTGCTTCTAATGCTGCCGTGATTCATCAATCAAACATGTAATACCAGGTTTCATTTTGTCCTTTTCCCGAAGCTCCAAGTGACATCCAAATTGACTTACAATTTAAGAAACTCCATGGTTCAGAAATGAACAAGTAAGTTCTCGAAAAGCTATAAACCAGCAAAACCACCAAGAAAATGAAATAGACATTGAAAGCACAAAGACTCTCCGGGTAGCAAAGACCAAAAGTAATGCTAAACCCATATTAGCGGATTATGTAACTATGCTTTCTCAAATTCCCGCTATACTAGTCCGACTCTGCAAGAGAACAAGATCTTGCATGATTGGTCCATCCAAAGGTTCAGCAATTGTGAGACTCTCCAAACCTTTCGCACTGGCAACTAATGAGAAATTTTCATATGCAATGAACTTGGCCCCAACAGATACTCGGCTCTTTTCAAAAATAAATTCTAAAAAATTAGATATTTCCTTCAAAGATGTAATAAATGAATCTAAAGTCGATTGTAAACATCTTACTCCAAAACTCAAAACAATAAATTTTCATGCCCAATGCACGGGAGAATTCATAGTTATTTATTTGCACATGTTGCCTCCTAAAGGGACTTCCTAAGATCCCCGCTAGATCTCGTGCTCGGGGCCCTTCCTGGAAGCTCATAATGACAAGGTTGGCTTGTCGGGGTCCCATAGCTTTGAAAGATTTGGTGAAGTTGAAGGGTAGCCGTTGAAGAAGGAAATGTTGGTGATTAATCTTGGTCTAGGTGACACTCAAATTGAGTTCTCGAGGAGGAAGCCTCTCAAGCTCACCAAAGTTAATGCAAATTGCTCCAGTAATAAAAATATCCCTCGTAAACTCCCTCTCCTTCTCCCTACATCTCCGTTTTTGGCTGGCCCTTACTTTCTAGGGGCTCTTCAGGGCTAGGGGTTTTCCATGGGAATGATGCTTCGGGTGACATGGAACCGAGATGGTTTCAACGACGGGAGAGCCGGAAAGAGGTGATCACGGGCTTTGTTAGAAGCAGCAGCAAGAGGCAGTGAGTAATTCAAGCCGTAACAAGAAGCTCCCTTGGGCGCTTCCAGAGTGGTTGGGGTACAAAAATTGGGAAGATAGCTGCTTTATCAAATTCAAGAATTTCTGGGGTTCCAACAATGGGTTTGAAACTAGATTTTAGAGCTACTGCAAATATGGTGCCTGAATGTACTCCAAAAGAACAAAGGAAGGGAACATGACAAGAGTCCAAACGTGAGAGGGAGTTAAGAAATCGGGAATGCACCATCAATTACAAATGAGAAGCACATAATAGAGAAGGAAGAGATAGGGGGAATTTTCTGTTAAAGTTAAACGAAGCTAAAGCTTTTCTCGAATGTTGGATAGAGTTAACACCGATTAAAACTAATGTCATTAGAAATTTTATTAGGTCTTAGAGGGTGGGATTTGGTTTGTCTCAAGTAAGAAACCAAGATTCGTGAGATGTCTACTAACCTGTGCTCGAGTTTTTGGGGCGGTGATTTTACCTAAGGTTGCGGATACAGAGGGAGCTACGGGGATATTCTTCTGCTTTGCTGGGATAAAGAAATTTGAACTCGGTGGAGGCTGGAAACAGCTCTTTTCTATTACTCCCGGTTTAAAAATGGAGGATGGGTTTCAAGGGCCTTCACATTGTCTATGGCCCTGGCCGAGACGAGCAATAAAGGAAAATGTTTTTGGGAAGAGTTGGGGTTGTCGGTAAAGGCTCTGTGAGGGCCTCGTGCAGGGCGACTTCAACATGGTCCTCTCCCCAAATGAGAGGAACATGGCAAGTAGGATGTCCCATCCCATGAGGTGCCATGGGTTCTAACAGAGTTAGGGCTAGAGACATCCTCTTCAAGGGGGCCCTTCACTGAGGGGGTGGTGGGGGAGGACATAACAGCCATTCTATGTCCCGCCTGATAGATTCTGATAACTACTGACCGGAGTGCCGCAACAAATGTGTCTCGTAGCATTCTCCCGAGACCAGTGTTTGATCATTGCCCCATTTTGCTGGACAGTGAAGGGATAAGATCTAGGCCTTCACCTTTCCGCTTTGAAATTATGTGGCTAAAGTTTGAAGGCTTCAAGGACCTCCTCAGAAATTGGTGGCAAGGCCTCACTCTTTGTCAATCCTTCAGCCTTGTTTTGGCTTCCAAATTAAAAAGCCCCCGAAAGGAATTTTGAAGGTGTGGAACAAAGAGGTGTTCGTAGAGCGAAGACAAAAACGAGGCTTTGCCAGGTCTCCTTCCGACGACCTAGAAAAGGATAAGGAGCTATCTTTGGAAGAAGCTAAGGAGAGGGAAAAGGCGAGAGACGATTATAAGAAGTGGGTGGAAATGGAAGAGGTCCCTTGGAGACAGAAATCCAGAGAAATTTGGTTGAAAGAAGGGGAAAGAAACACGTGGTTTTTCACGTAATGACCAATTTCCTACAGGAGGGAGGAATTCTATAATGAGTATATGTATTCATGGCAAGAGTGCTGGCATGAGCCTAAGATTAAAGCAAAGTTCAGCTGACAAGGCTCCAAACCCTCCTCTCTCACCCGGAGCAGCTGGTGCCTGCCTCTTTCCTAATCTCCCGCTCAATCTGATTGGTGTAGATCAAGCCGTGCTTTCTGGAAGAAATGTTCACAAGAGGAGGAACTGGGCGGGTCTGGGCTCAACGGATAAAGCCTCAGTCCGTATGGTTTCCCCCGGCCTTCCTGTCTTTCGCGGACTCAAGTAAGGAGGAGGTTCTGGCTCTTTAAGGAATCTCTTTGAGCATAGCCGGGTTTGTGAAAAGCTTGAATGCCAGCATTCCTAGTTCCGTCTCTAAGAGAAGAACGGTTGAGGATCTACAAGACCTAAGCATTACATTAGTCTAGTGGGAGGCCTTTTACAAAATCTTAACAAAAGTGTTGGCCAACAGACTAAAAGTGCTATGGGGGCTAATCATCTCACGCCCCAAAACACTTTCGTAGGGACAGATTCTCGACGCAGTGTTAATTGCTAATGAGGCAAATGACTCCATACTGCAAGGAAAGAGAACTGGCTTTGTAAATTAGACATAGAAAAGGCTACGCATCACATAAGATAGATTTTTTGCACTAGATTTTGGAGAGAATGGGTTTTCGCTCAAAATGGATATGTTGGATTAATTGATTTACTTCCAACTGATTTTTCTCTGTTTTATTTAATGGTTCTTCGACAGGTTTCTTCCGGAGTCTGCAGGCCTAACCACAGATCCCTCCCTATCTATTCGTGGATCGTACGGAAGCCCCGAGTGGTCTGCTAAAGTGCGTTGTTGAAGGCAATTTCATTTTAGGGGTAGAGACGTAAGGGAGCTAGTCATCTCTCATCTTCTGTATGTTGATGACACTGTTCCTTTATGCGAAGCCACTATGAGCAACATGTATTCGACGGACTCATGGGAGCTGAAGCCTACTGTGTTTAAAATTCAAACCCGAGTAAGAGTGAAATCATCCTAGTGGGCGGGGTGGACAATATTGAGATGTTAACTAGCGAGCTTGGTTGTGGTGTAGGGTCCCTCCCCACCACGATCCGTCTTCCTATTGGGGCTCCCCATAGGCGATAGGGGTGTGGGATACCATTGAAGAAAGATTTAGAAAGAGATTGATATCTTGGAAAAGACAATATATCTCAAAGGGAGGGAGGCTCACGCTCATTCGAAGCACGTTGTCTAGCCTTCCTATTTACTTCCTCTCTCTGTTCAGAATGCCAAAGCTCATGTGCTCTAGATTGGAAAAGATTCAAAGGGGCTTTCTTTGGGAGGTGTTCAGAGGAAACTACACCTTGTCAACTGGAAGACAGTTTGCTCTGAGAAAAACAAAGGGGGTTTAGGGGTCAGGAATCTTTCCAAATTGAATCAGGCTTTGCTTTGTAAGTGATGTTGGCAATTTGCTAATGAGAGGGATCCACTTTGGAGAATGGTGATTAGTATCACCTGGGAGGAAAATAAATGGAACACCATTGTGGAGGCTATGGAACTGGTTTATGGAAGGACATCAGAAAAGAATGGCTCACCTTGTCTCAAAATACTTCTTTCTCCTTAGGAAATGGAAGGAGACTAGGTTTTTGGAGGGACTCTTGTGCAGGAGATAGCTGCCAGCAACACTTTCCCACTTTGTTCAATCTATGTGTCACAAAGAAGCCAAGGTAGCTGATGTTCGGGATTCCTCGAAGGGAGGAAAAGGCTGGTCCCCGCCTCTTGAGGCCTTTTAACGATTGGGAGGTGGAGGAGGCTGAAAGGTTCCTACATTTCTCCACAAGAGGAAAATTAGCCCCATAAGATGAAAGGCTTGTTATCAAGGAGCTCCACGCCCCGATGGCTTCTCAAAGAAGATCTCCATGCATAGGAAAGCCGGGCATTCTCGCCCTACCCACCTCCCGCTGGTCCATATGGAACCTAAATTGTTCCCCCTAAGCCGGGCTTTTTCGCTTGTGAAGCCCCTGGGGTGGCAAGCAAGATGCTTACACCGACCAACCACATGAGAAGAGGATCCTCTAGCAAACATGTGTTTTTTATGTGAACATGATGAGGAAACAATGTATCACCCGCTTATCCATCGGCCGAGCCAAGATGCTATGGGATCTTTGTTTGTCCATCGTCGACTCCAACCGGGTTTTCCTCTAACAAAGACGACAATCCTCTCGCTTGGCAAGGTGCAAAAAGGCTGGGCGTAAATGTAAGAGAGTATGGATGACAACCCCTTGTTTATTTTGGACGTTATGGAAGGAAATAACACGGCGGCTGAGAACAAGACCCTTCCGTTCAATGCACGAAATCTACTTTCAGCAAAGGCACTTGTGGTCGTAATAAGTTGGAATGTATCGATAATTTAGATTCTTCACGATTTTTCGACTTACGGTAAGATGACGAAGAAGCTGGTTTTGGGGTTTTCCTTTTATCTATATATATTGCATTTTACCGATAAAAAAAAAATGTATTATGTGCAATATGAATATGGGAAAATAAACAATGCTCTCCATATATGAATGCTAATTACTCAAAAAGTTCATAGATTTATTTGGGTCGTGTGGAAAATTAAGTCAAAACTTTAGAAAAGTCATTCTATCGAAATCCGGCCGTAATCGCTTCGAGCAAATGCTCAAGGTATTTTTAAAATTGAAAAGTTCCAAGATTGGGAATGTAGCCGGCCCATTTCCGAGATGATTTTGAAATAGATGAATGAGGCCCACAAAGCCTATCACTAAGCTGAATTAACTAAATTCTTTAAATAGGTCTTAGTTCAAAAGTCTTAAAGTGTTTAACAATCTCCATGAAGAAGGTATCTCAAGCTTCCGATCAAACCAATATCAAGCTAGGTTCCAGAGGTTAGAATGGTATTATAGCCCTACCAGCCGATTAAGTTCACAATAAGAACATGAAATGCAATTAGAACTAACAATTAAGGACTTTTCGCCTTTTCTGTTGATAGAAAACCGTCGGATGAAAACGAAAAAGTGGTTCAAAAAAGGGGGGAAAAAACAAAGCATGTGCGAATTTTTCTGTGAGGGAAAGTTTAATTGCTGAGAAACTGTAGACAAAGAAATTAAATGATCAAGCAATCATCAACATATACGGGATTTTTCCGAACGGCGCTTGATTTCCGACAAACATGAAACTAAACGAAATGAAAAATATCTAAGACAAATGGATGTTGTGCCATGGCCGGTCCAGTAGCCGAGGAACCGTGACAAATAAATAAACGATTTCTACAATTATCCGATTCGAAAACTCTCTTATTTTACTGCGATTTCTCACCAACCAAACACAGCATAAAGAACATATAACAGAACGGGGGTCAATCGGGAAAATCAAACGGCACTTGACAAGGCGAACAGGGTGGCGGTTGGCGGCGATATCGCGGATTCGGTCATCCGAACGACGCCGACTCGTGATCAGTCACATCGCTGAGTTCCCGACGACGCAGACAAATCGCCACCGGATCGCGGATCGGAATGTTTCAAACGAGGCGTTCTCCGCTTTGATCCAATCGACCGAGAGTCGTTTCAAGTAGAGTGACGACAAAATGACATCGCTTTATCAAATAAAGAGCTATCGATATCGGGTAATAAAATTGCCATTTATTTCACGCGGTCCTGTATTTATCTTTCTTATTTCATGATTTAACCCCTATGTTCTTTTGATTTGATATGAAATAATAATATTTTTATTTAATTTTCAGATCCTCTTAATTTTTTACTATATAATTTATCTCTTATTATTATTTTAAATAATATTGTAAATTCCAAAAATTATATATATATATATATATATATATATATAGTATATATATATATATATATATATATATATATATATATATATATATATATTTTTTGTATTTATTAGCACGTAGTATAAAATCATTCATAATTTTCGTTAATCATTTAATGCACTACTGTAACCCCCTTCGAGACCTAAGCCGAGCATCATAGAGAGGGCCTCATGGGTCAGATATGCCCAAGGAGAGGACCCAATGTAAGGCACTGGCAGGATAAAATGTGGGATCAAATCAGATATGCTTTTAAAAGGCAAAGCAGCAAAACCTGGAAACACTATGGATAGTACAGTGCACACTGTAGAGATTGATTGCTAGCATGGGGCACACAAAGCCTGTGCACATCGATGGGGGATCATGGGCCCAATGTCATGCAACAAGCGCTTGACAACACAAGAAAAGGATCATTATGAAAGATGAAAAACTATGAAATATTATCTCATTAAGAAAATATTAAAGATTTAAAAATAGTTCAACATGAACTTTAAGATGCAAAGATTTTCAATCATCCCCATGTCACTCAGATGATTGAATTATTTCTTTTCATTTCAAAACAAAATAATAAATTGTTCTTCATTTGTCGCCTTTACGATATATCCACAAAGTTTACAAGCATTGCTGGGATAAGATGTACCTTCCCCATCGTTTACTCGCTCCTCTCCCTTTCTTCTTGGATTGTTGTTCAAAGTTTGCCCCGTGGTTTTTCCTTTCACCTTGAAAGGTTTTCCACGTAAAATATGGTGCTCTTCATTTCTGTATTTATTTTCTAATATTGGTACTATTCACGTATACGACACTGTTCACATATATGGTACTATTCTTCTGACGTCAACAAACACTACCAGAGAGTAGTGTCAGAGCAATAGAAGCCGATCATTTAGGCACCCTACAAGTGGTATCAAAGCTGAGTTCTCTTAGTCTTAGTATGCTCTATGGTTGCAGCTGTTGATCGATCTTCCACATCAGAAAAGACTTTTGAGTTTACTATTACTCTAGGATAGCTCATAGTTAAAGTTGAAATAAAGATGATAGGTGCAAAGTACGAGATTGAAAAGTTCTCAAGCAACAACAACTTTACCCTCTGGCAGAGACAGATGAAAGACCTGCTTATCCAGCAGAAGGTCCATAAGGTGTTATTTGGCAAGTCCAAGATGCCAAAAACCATGAAAGAAGCCGAATGGGAAGAGATGAACAAGACAACCGCTAGTGCAATACGGCTCAACCTTTCAGACGAAGTACTAAACAACATCAACATGGAAGACTGCACAATTGTAGAAGATATCTGGAAGAGACCGGAGGAATTGTACATGGCGAAGAATTTGTTAAACAAGTTATATTTAAAGAAGTTGTACAGTCTACGCATGTTGGAAAATACAGATGCGCTACAACATTTGAGTAAGTTTAATTTCCTTATCTCTCCACTATTACAGTTTAAAGTAGCTTTTGATGATCAAGATAAGACTATACTCTTATTGGCATCTCTACCTTCTTCATATGAAAATCTAATGACTACCCTGTTATATGGAAAGGACACTTTAAAATTTAAGCAGGTGTCAAGAGCCTTGTTGTCTTAAAATAGGACAAGCAAACTTGCCAGCAATGAGTCACAAGCATTGGTTACAAAAAATAAAGGTAGAAGCACAGGCAGAATGTCAAGACCTCAAAACAACATATCCAAAGGAAGGTTGAAATCAAGAGGCAAAGACTATGCTTGTTATCACTATGGCAAACAAGGTCACATGAAGAAAAATTTTCACGTATGGAAGCGTGAACAAAATCAAGGAAACCAAAAGAAGGAAGAGAACAAGAACACTCTCCGCTCCCCGTCACATGCAGTGATGTGAAGATGTTATAGCTGGGCTGGGCTGAAGAATGCCTACATGTTGGTGACCAGATGATTGAATGGGTGGTTGATACTGCTGCATCATACCATGTTACGCCAAATAGAGAATTGTGCAACACATACAAAGCAGGAGAATTTGGGTGTGTAAATATGGGAAACACCGCTAGGTCCAATATTATGGGAATTTGAGATATTTGCATACAAACCAACATAGGTTACCAGCTGATGTTGAGAGATGTGAGGCATGTTCCATAATATACGCCTCAACTTGATGTCTAGAATCACCTTAGATAAAGAAGGCTTCCAAAATTATTTTGGAAATGATAGATGGAAACTCACCAAAGGAACGATGGTTGTTGCAAGAGGAGAAGTTTGTTGTACATTATACAAGACCCTTAAGAAAATATGTAAAAATGGGTTGAATGTAGCAACAGATTCCTCACCAGCTTTTTGGCACATGAGACTTGACCACATGAGTGAGAAGGGGCTACAAATTTTGGTAAAGAAGAAATCAATTCCCTTTGCCAAAGGTACACTCCTTAATCCTTGTGATTATTGTTTACTTGGAAAGCAACATAGAGTTTCATTTAGAAGCAAATCTACCAAGAAGTAAAAAATACTAGAATTTGTGTATTTTGATGTTTGTGGTCCCATAGAAGTTGAAAGTCTAGGAGGATACAAATATTTTGTAACCTTCATTGATGATGCTTCAAGAAAAACATGGGTGTATATGTTGAAATCAAAAGACCAAGTATTCCATAACTTTCAACAGTTTCATGCCATGGTGGAAAAAGAAACTAGGAAGCCCTTGAAGTGCCTTCGTACAGATAATGGAGGTGAATACATTTCCCGTGAATTCAGTGAATATTGCTCCAAACATGGGATTCGACATGAGAAGACGATCCTAAGCACCCCTCAACTAAATGGTGTAGCAGAAAGGATGAATCACACCATCGTTAAGAAAGTCATATACATGTTAAGAACTGCAAAGCTTCCTAAGTCATTTTGGGGAGCAGTTGTTCTTACTGCCTGTTATCTAATCAATAGAAGTCCTTTAGGTCTGCTTGAGTTTGATGTCCCAGAGAAGGTATAGCCATGCAAAGAAATTTCTTATAACCATCTGAAGGTGTTTGGGTGTAAAGCATTTATACATGTACCAAAGGAGCAGAGTTGAAGCTAGATGACAAAGGCTTACCTTGCATTTTCATTGGCTATGAAAATGAGGAGTTCGACTACAAATTTTGGGACTCGAAGACGAGGAAAGTTATTAGAAGTGGAGATGTTGTCTTTCACGAAGATCATACAATTAAATATTCTAACAATGAAGAGCAACAGTCAGAAAAAGTTACTATGGATGTAACTATTGATCCTCCCCTACAATTCACAGGTAAAGAAGATGCTCAAAATGAGAGTGATACTCTAGAAGAAATACCTAATGACAGTGATGAAGAAAGCATACCATCACAAGCATAATGACTAGGGAAGTGTGTTCTAGGACAGGAGAATGAACAACAGCATCTCAGAAGATTAAACCGAGAGCACAAGCTAAGTACCAAATATCCATTCTCAGAATATATTTTGTTGATTGATGGGAGGTAGCCAGAGAGCTTTTAAGAAGCACAAACTCATAAAGATAAGGGTAGTTGGATGAAATCCATGCAAGAAGAGATGGAATCCCTCCAGAAAAACAATACTTATGAGCTCGTGAAATTATCCAAAGGTAGAAAAGCACTAAGGAACAAATGGGTGTACAAGCTGTAGAAAGATGGCAAAGGAAACCTGGTGAAATACAAAGCCTGCTTAGAGGTGAAAGGCTTTGGCTAGAAGAAAGGTATGGATTTTGACGAAATTCTCTCCTATTGTAAAATTATCATCAATCAGGATCATCTTGGGGTTGGCAACTAATCAAGACCTCAAGATAGAGCAGTTAGATGTTAAAACTGCATTTCTCCATGGTGATTTGGAAGAAGAGATCTACATGCAGCAGTTAGAAAGGTTTGAAGTCAAAATGAAGGAAGGCCTAGTCTGTAAATTAAAGAAAAGTTTGTATGGGTTGAAGTAAACTCCAAGACAATGGTACAAGAAGTTCGAATCATTCATGGTAGGTCATGGGTACCAAAGAACTACAGCAGACTACAGTGTCTACTTCAAACGATTTCCTGGTGAGAAGTTTATTATCCTACTATTATATGTAGATGATATGCTGATAGTTGGCCAGTACAGAGCTTAAATCAGCAAATTGAAGGAAGAGTTGGCTGAGTCCTTTGATATGAAGGATCTTGGCCTAGCCAAGAAAATCTTGGGTATAGAGATCACTTGTGATAGGAAAAATAGAAGACTGTGGCTGTCACAAGAAAGATATGTTGAACGAATTCTTGAAATATTCAACATGAAAGAGGCTAAACCAGTTAACACGTCTCTTGGTGGTCATTTTAAACTCAGTAAGAGGTCTTACCCTTCTACAGAAGAAGAAAACAAGAAAATGGTTGCCATTCCATATTCATCAGTTGTAGGAAGTCTCATGTATGCTATGGTATGTACAAGGCCAGACATTGTTCATGCAGTAGGGGTAGTGAGCAGATTTCTTGAAAATCCTGGCAAAGAGCATTGGGAAGCAGTAAAGTGGATCTTCAAATATCTAAGGGGAACTTCCAAACTTTGTTAAAGTTTTGGAAAAGGAAAATTAGTTCTTGAAGGCTACACATATGGTTATTTGTTTACTTTTGTAGGGGGAGCCATATCATGGCAATCCAAGTTGCAAAAATGTGTGGCTTTATCCACAATGAAGGTTGAGTATATAGCTACCATCGAATATGGAAAAGTGATAGTATGGAAAATGTATTTTTTTTCAAAGAACTGGGTATGCAACAAGATAAGTATGTGGTATATTGCAACAACCAAAGTGCAATAGACTTGAGAAAGAATGCCACCTATCACTCCACGACAGAGCATATCGAAGTCATATATCATTTGATTTGTGATGCTATAGAACTAAAACGATTCCAATTGAAGAAGATCTACAGAGGAAGAATGCAGCTGACATGATGATAAAAGTTGTTCCAATGCTTGGAGTTCTGTTCCAAGCTCGCTGGCATAGGATCCCACTAAGGATCCAAGGTGACTTCTACCTTCAGTTGCATGCATGGGTCTAGAGGGGGAGATTTTATGGGGTCCATACCCAACATGATGGTGTCTCTCATAATTTGATGGGGTAGCATTCTTTTTTCTTTATTTTGTTTTGTTTTTCCTCCCCACTTGCATTCCCACTTGCATGCCCGCTTGCATGCACACTTGCCTTTTCTTTGCCTATAAATTGAGGGCAAAGGCTTTGAGAAATTATATCTCTCATTTGTGAAAGAAGGAGAAGAAGGTGAGAGTGCGGAGAGAAAGAAAAAGAGAAAAAGACTCAATTGAGAAAGTTGCTCAGAATTGAGGAATTTCCACACCAAGAGGAGTGAGGTTATCTCTATTTCTTGAGTATACCCAAGATTAGTATATTCTTGGGAGGAGTTGTACTATATACCACTTTGTGATAATGAAGAATTGTTAGGAATTTGTCTCGTGGTTTTTCCCTTCACCTTGAAGGGTTTTCTACATAAAATCTGGTGTTCTTCATTTCTGTATTTATTTTCTCGTATTGGTACTATTCACTTATACGAGTACTATTCATGTATGCGATATTGTTCACATATACGGCACTATTCATTCGACGTCAAAAAACACTACTAGAGAGTAATGTCAGAGCAATGAAAGCTGATCATTCGGGCACCCTACACTTGCCTCCTTCAAGAAACAATTCTTGATCGGCATCTCCCATCTCCATTCAGTATCTTGGAGATTCAATAGAACATATGGCACCAATTCTCAACATTAAAGCAATGTACTCTGTCATTTTATTGTTTCTTTCATCTCCTGAAACCAAATACGTATCCATGATATGATTTCCATTACTCGCTTAGATAAAGATGTCTTCACAAAATCATGAAGAGTAAGACCATCCTAGAAGATGTCGCTAAGCATGAGCAGTACTCTTAGCTAAAACAGTACTCCGCCTAACTTTTGAGGATATTTCACCATGGAAGCTATTGTTTTGGAAGCGAATTCAACATACGTGCTTTTGCAGTTAGGATACAAATAACGTATATATCATAGATTGACATATAAGGACTACACTTGTGTGGAAATTTTAAACTCCTCACATGTGGTCAAGTAGTAGATTGTATTGAGATTCCAAGTGATGTCCTGTCCACAAAATTTGACCCAAAATCCTTCGTTGTTTTTGGTTCTCGAAAAATGATTTTCTTATATTTTGTTATTTAATTAAAATTTTCAAAGAAAATCAAATATTAATCAAATTATTTAAATTAAGTGGAGTCCAGTTCATTAAAGTAAGGAAAGAAGACCCAAGAATTCTTTAAGGGATGGAACGTACCATTGAGGTTATCGTTCTAAAAGACTCAATTATAAGTTGTGACAGGCTACTAGATTTTATGGGATTTCCCTAGACAATTAAGTTGTTGTAAATTGTAATTTAATAGTACACATATAGTTTAACTAGGTTGCCAAGTGAAGGTGGTCTTCTTCTTGAGAGTAACAGTTCATTTCCACACAAATAAAGTATCAACAGATTATAATTAAAGGAGCAGACTGCATGCCCAGATAATGAGTAGGAGCTAGTACTTTCGTGAGTGCCGGGTCATCCACACTGCATGCAAAGTCATTGGACGTGGACGTGGACATGGACATGAACGTCCACACGCTATAAGTTCTTATCTTCTTGACTTTTGGGCGTGTAGATTGGGTTTGCTCATGGAAAATAACAGGATCTAGATATCATTCATCCAAGAGAACTATGTGCAACGTATTTCATCAACTTCTAAACACATTTTATACAATGAGGGATATATATATATATATATATATATATATATATATATATATATATATATATATATATATATATATATATATATGTTCATCCATTGTTTTCAGTTAATTTTATGACGGTTAAAGTCATTTGTGTGTAGAAATTCTATAAATACCCATGCCTTACGCAAAAGGAAACCGGAGAGACTTGGTACATGAAGTGTGGAACTTTCCAAGAGTAACAATTCATTTTCACAAAAATAAAGTATCAACAGTTATAAAGGAGCAGACTGCATGCCCAGATAATGAATAGGAGTACTACTTTTGTGAGTGCCGGGTCGTCCACACTGCATGCAGAGTCCTTGGATGTGGCATGGACGTCCACACACTATAAGTTATTGTCTTCTTGACTTTTGGCATGTAGATTGGGTTTGCTCATGAAAATAACAAGATCTAGATATCATTCACCCAAGGAAACTATGTGCAACATATATCATCAACTTCTAAGCTGTTTATAAAAAATAAAATAAAAAATATCATCAACTTCTAATCAATATTTTCTACAAGCAGTTGGATGGAGGGATATATATATATATATATATATATATATATGTATATATATATATATATATATGTTCATCCATTGTTTTCATTAATTTTATGATTTAAGTTCAAGTCATTTGTGTGTAGAAATTCTACAAATGCCCATGCCTTACGCAGTCCCACATTAATTATGGAGAGCCAAAAAATTTTAGAACCCATTATCAAGTACTTGAATTGTGAAATAAACCAGCAAGAAGTACTAATCACTCTGTATAAATAAGAACTGTACACTTAATAATGTTCTGAAATTAACGATCCAGTGGAGTATGAAGGCCTTTGCGTCTTTCTTTTTTCTGTACATAGTCGTGTTGTGCATCCATCTATGGCGTCCCATCACTGCCCGTAGCATGCAAAATGAACCTGATCGACTTGCGCTGATTGCTTTCAAAGATGGAATCACCCATGATCCACTTGGGATGATGAGTTCTTGGAATGACACTCTCGATTTCTTTGGTGGTCGGTGTGTGTTATGATCATCGGCATGTCCAACAGCCAGAGTCGTGGTTAAATCTACTCTATGGGTGGTGGGATCCCTCTCACCCCATATTGGGAACCTCACCTTTCTTAGAACAATTGTCCTCCAAAACAACAGCTTCCACAGCGAAGTGCCATATGAGATGGGTGGTTTATTCCTCTTACGAGTTGTTCTTAGCAATAATTCCTTTGAAGAGTCCTGCCAATCTCTGGGTATACGAGCTTAGGGAACTTAATCTAATTGACAACAAGCTTGAAGGCAAAATCCCAAAAGAACTTGGCTCCCTCTCAAAATTGACAGCTCTAGGTCTAGTAGTAACAATCTCACAGGAAAGATCCAGCTTACTTTCAGGGAACCTCATCTCTCGCTAAATTGTCAATAGGCGGAAACAATCTGGAAGGAAGCATTCCTGAGGAGCTTGGTAGAACAAGTATAGACTTTATTCAATTAGGTTTCAACAATTTAGCAGGTACGATTCCTTCTTTTTTGTACAATCTCTCAAACATGCGTTACTTCAGACTTGGAGCTAACCAGCTTGAGGGAAGTCTCAGTCAGGATCTAGGTGTTGCCTTTCCTCATCTCAGACAACTAGTTCTTGTAGAAAACCGATTCACAGGGCCTGTTCCCGTTTCATTATCTAATGCTTCAATGCTTGAGTCTATCGTTCTCCCTAATAAGAATTTCACTGGCCTAGTACCACCTAATTTGGGAAGGCTGCAAAACCTTTGAGCCATAAACATGGCCACGAATCAGTTGGGTTCCTCCATAGGAGATGATTTGAGCTTCATTGATTCTCTATGGCTTGCACTCGATTCCTGAGCAATGATTTTTTAACAATTTTCTAAGGTCTTTGGATTACTTGGTGCTGAATTTCTCAACCCAACTTTCAATGATAGTTCTGGGAATCAACCAGATTCATGGAACAATTCCTTCGGGCATAGAGAATCTTGTAAATCTATCATACCTTGACTTGGATATGAATCACCTCACTGGTAGCATTCCTTCTAACATCGGCAAGCTTCATAAAATGCAAGCATTAGGTTTGCTTGGAAACAAACTCAGGAGGAATACCGTCCTCAATCGGTAACTTAACCTTGTTATTAAATCTTGATTTAGGTAGCAACAACTTGGTGTGGGATGTACCTTCCAGTCTAGCAGCCTATCAAAATCTAGAATATTTGACTCTTTCTAACAACAACCTCAATGGTTCAATTTCTAACGATGTTATAGGTTTTCCTCACTTATGGTCCTTCAATTAGGTGGCAACACCTTTATTGGTGCGCTGCCATTGGAAGTTGGCCTTTTGATTAACCTTGTAGAATTAGATGTCTCACGACCATGATTATCAGGTGCGTCAGAAGCTCTTTGCGGTGGTATGTGGAAATCACGGGGTCTTGACTTGATGGTAATGCCTTTGAAGGGGAGATTCCTACATCGCTGCAAACTCTTCGAGGTTTAAAACACTTGGATCCTTCTCGTAATAAATTTTCTGGCAAGATCCCCATGTTTCTTGGGGACCTTCCTTTTTTGACTTATTTGAACTTGTCTTTCAATGAACTTGAAGGAGAAGTACCCTCTGTCGAGGCCAATGTCACCATTTCAGTTGAAGGAAACAAAAATCTGTATTAGGCTTCCCGGCTATCTTTGTGTCAATGTCACCTCCTCTTTCGGCAAAACGAGAAAGCGTCCCTATGCCAAACTACTCATTCCAGTAATCATTGGAACTTCATCCTTGAGTTTGTTGGCCTTGTTTTTTATCATTATCGGTTTGGGGAGGAAGAAAATGAGGAATAATGACTCTTACAATGCTGTGAAGCGATTCCTGAATTTCATTTGCAGAGCTCCATAAAGCTATTGAAGACTTCTCGGAGTCTAATAAGATTAGTGTTAGGAGCTACGGCTCTGTGTACAAAGGAATCCTTGATCAAGATGGACTAGCCATTGCGGTAAAGGTGTTCAATCTTCCCAGAAGGGGAGCTTCCAAGAGCTTTATATCACAATGCAAGGCCTTGAGAAAAATCCAGCATAGGAACCTCGTCAAAGTCTTGAGTGCTTGCTCTAGCTTAGACTTTCAGGGTAATGATTTTAAGGCCATGGTGTTTGAATTTATGTCTAAAGGGAATTTGGACGGATGGTTACATCCAAAAGCAATAGAGGATGAACCCCAAAGGCTTACTCTTCTACAAAGACTGAATATCGCTATTGACGTTGCTTCTGCACTAGAGTATCTTCACACTCAATGTGATGTCATTGTTTTTCATAATGACCTTAAGCCCAACAATGTTCTTCTTGGCGATGATATGACGGGCCATATGATCAGTGATTTCGGTATTTCAAAGATCACTTCTATCATTAGTAGCACTACGATTGTTACAAGTATTGGCACAAACAAAAATAGCTCAACTACAATGAAAGGATCCATAGGCTACATTGCTCGTCTGGAATTTAGAGTTATAAGTAATTACATATCTCTATTCATTTTACGTTCAGTAGTATTTTCCATGGATATAAATAAATTCCATTTTTTAACATGTACTTTATGCAGAATATGGTGTGCATGGTCATGTGTCAACTGAAGGAGATATGTATACTTATGGAATCCTTTTACTGGAGATGTTTACTGGAAGAAGACTAATTGATAGCGAGTTCCAAGATGGTCATATGTGAAAATATGGCCAAGGGAGTGAATGTGGTAAATACTCAAAAACTGATTTGAAACAAAAGTAAGTATACTTTCAGCTGAAATGAAATGTACCAACAACAACCGCTCCATGAGTGCGCTTGAGATTAAATACAATGAGGAGATCAATACAAAGTGGACTCTAGGAATGGGATATAAATACCACGAGAGTTGGAGGTTCTCTACGGTGGAATTTGATCACCCCGATTACAATGGCTCTTCACTATTTAGGCGACCAAGTAGGATGCCAAATAAAATCAATTTAATTGAAACAAAAACTGATTTAAAACTAATCCTAAAAATCTACCAAATAAACAACTACTTAATTCTAAAAGGTATGAAGAGAGTCACTAGGGATGGGGATAATTATTTACAAAACAGTTTGCATTTCCTTGAAAGTGCAACATTTGTAAGTTGAATGTTGGATTTGTCCAAGAGCAATGTAGTATAAGCTTGGATTTCTCCATACACCCATACATTTCACTATCCTAACACACCCATATTCCTTTTCGGGACAATGGGTCTAAATAGCTACTTGTAAAATTTGGCACTCTTTAAGATTTGATTGTTTTCTTTTCGATTACTTCACAACCATTTCTGGTGAAGAATTCTTGCCCATGACGGGATAATGCAAGCCTTCTCCAATGTAATTGGTATCGTCCTTCAAATCTAATAAATTTTCTTTCTCCTTGATTAGATCTTTGCTAACATGGGATCAAGATCCTTTCCTTGAGACTAAGGAGAAACCTACGATCAACTAAATTGATACATCATCTAATTAATCACTCACACTTAGGTAAATTAGTGATCTATCAAGTAATTTTGAGAGTTCATTAGTTCCAAGATATTAGTCTAACATACCCACTGATTCTTAGCTCTTTACTCTCGAGTCTCCATCTACGTGTCACTCGAGAGGGCCTCTGGAATCGAGCAAAGATCTAACTCTTTTTTGGGTATAAGCTACTAATATTCCAAACAGTTAATTATATGAACAGTACCAATTATATAAATTCAGTATTCAAACCCACAAAATAACTGAGAAACTGCAAATCTGATTGTTCAACAATTAATCCCCAACCCTAGAGGGTGTTTAATGTTCCATTACTGGATTCCAATCATCACCAATCAAACAAAAAGAAAGAAAATGAAGAAAGAAATCAAGAGACAAGAAGAGAAAAATCCAAATTTGAGCTTCAATCTTCTCCTCATAAGTAAAGAAATTGAATATCTTAGTACAGCACCGAAATCTCTTCAATAGAACTAAAAATCTGCTCTGAAACTACTCTAAGATCTATTAAAAATAAAAATCTACAGCAAAAACTAAGAAAATGGGCAGTTTAGAGAGAGAAAACCCATGAGAGAGAGAAAATCCAGATTTTTAGCTTCAATCTTTGTCTGAACCTTAGTGAATTTTGAATCTCTATTATACAGCACTGAAATCTCTTCAATGGAAATAAAAATCTGCTCTAAAACTACTCTAAAATCTAAAACAAATCAAAATGCGCCAGAAAAGCTGGGAAAAAATGGGCGTCCTAGAGAGAGAGAAACCCATGAGAGAGGCTCTCGAATCTTCTTCCCATTTGCCTCTTTACCTAAAGCGACATATATCATCGTCTAGGGTGAAATGGGCTTGAAATTAGGTGAAATATCGATTTTCGGCCTTTTGGGTTTACGCAGCGTTTACGGGTCACTGACACGGTCGCGACCACGGTCAGCGACATCAAATCCCGGTCGCGACATCATTTTACAGACCCGGTATTTGGTTTTCTTCTCTAAACTTTGTCGGGGCCGCTAACTTCTTACGTTTAGCTTCGGATTTGGGCGTGTAGTACTCGTTAAACTCTTTGAATCTTAAGATACAACCATGAGGAATTTGAACCATTTGTTTAGATGGTACAGAAAAATTAATCTTCCCAGTAAGCGCTGTGAGACTCGGTTGACTCTTCTTTTTGGAAATATATTGCTCATTTCTTGCCAAATCACTTGGCACTAATCAATAATCCTACAAAACCAAGTTTAGAGGAAATTTTATGAGTTTTACATGAATATGGATATTAAATGCACAAAATAGCATGTGAAATGAACTCAAAACATAGATGAGTTTTGCACTCATCAGTATACTTATGGAATCCTTTTACTGGAGATGTTTACTGGAAGAAGACTAATTGATAGCGAGTTCCAAGATGGTCATACTCTTCATAACTATGTGAAAACGTCTTTGATTGAGCGAGTCATGAAGGTAATAGACCAGCCTTTGCTTTTAGAGTCACATGAAAGTGGTAAAAGGAGGGAATGCGTCAATGCAGTATTGGAAATTGGTATCATATGTTCCATGGAATCACCAAAAGACCGAATGGAGATACATGACGCAGCCAATGAATTGCGCTCGATCAAGAACCTCTTCTTAAGGGAGGTAGGCCTTTTAGAGGGAATGTAGGAGGAGAATACAATGGAAGAACACGCATCATACATATCTAGCAATGGAAAATGTTTTTGTTCATCCCTATTTGTTCTTCTTTTTTCATTTTTCTGTGGTCTATTATCATGAGTTTTTCATGCTTTTTTTTATAAGTGATGAAATCCAGAGTGTATATGTACAAACTTTGCAGTAAAAAAAATAAGAATTAAGGAAAAATTCCATGTGGATTTTAAGATTAAATAATTTGACCTTGAAATTTTGGGTTGTGTGGATGATGAATGACAAAGAATATGGATGTTGGAATACAACATGTGAGCCAACACAACTCTCATGATTTTAGACCATCAAATTTAAGGATCGAATCGAAGTTGAGAGCGGGAAGCGGTTAAGAACTTGGGAATTTCATGTTACATGGAAAAATAAGGAGTTCATTTTCCAAGTCTAATCTCCATGGTGTCTACAAATTCTATTTCTATAGATTCCATTTCCCTATCATGTTCATCTATATGTCTTAGAGAGACTGACTTGTCGAATTGAACTAGGACCTTATCTACAAGAGTAAATAAGTTCAACCATTTAATCTTGTTGTCCAAAAATGATTTTTTTTTAAACAAAAAAAAAAAGAAAAAAGAAAAACTGAAAGGATGATTTTCTCATTTTAAGAGGAATATATGGTATTTTCAAGTCTTTTTCAATGGGTAAAGAAAGATTCATCTTTTGTTGGCAGGCATAATGAAGAACCATTATGTACCCCCAAGTTGTACAATTGATAAAATCCAATGAGGCTCATAAATTACAAAGATTGTTTTAAGGGTATAATAATTACATACATATAACAAGGAAATAAAATAATAATTATAGAAACAAAAATAAATAATTTTTTTTTTCATAAAAATGATTTCACACTAAGTAATATTAAGTTGTGACTTAAATCTATACTCAGCTCACAGTTTTCATTAATTAGAGGTCCTATATATATATATATATATATATATATATATATATATATATGTGTGTGTGTCGTGTGTGTGTGTGTGTGTGTGTAAAGAATCCAATCTTTTACTGACTCCGGTCAAACATACATGGTGGGTTTTTTGCTACGAAGCAACATGCTGATGAATGTCTTCCACCTCTGGTCAATATCCTTGGCATGAATTCTTTTTTAAAAAACCCTATTAAAAATCTCAAAAGACTTTTACTTAGTGGATTCAAGCTTATCTTATTGCTTGGCAAACTGTATCAATGTATAGATTTTGATCGATAAAATAATGACTCTTAACCAAATTCATATCGAGTTTAACTAATTCTGCATCTAATTAGCTATCTATAGTAAGTGATTTATTTTTAAGAGAATTATGTTTTAGAGTTAGATGAGACTCATATTTAATAAAAAGTCCATCAAATCACCTAACTTAAGCATAAGAATATATATTTTGATGGGACAAAAATGTCCATCTTTGCCGTCTGACACCATGCCCCAGCCCCTCGCCTTTCCTCTTTTTTTTTTTTCTTTTTTTTTCAATTTGTCTTCAGTTTTTTTTTCTTTCATAAATTAGATTCTATGATTTTTAATTAATTCTATAACATCAAATCTTATTTTCAATTATTTTGATTTTTTAATTAATAAAAACTATTATTTATTTATTTATTATTTTATTTATTATATTTTGTTTTCTTTAATTTTCTTTATTTTTAATGAATAAATGTCAAAAATAATTATTTTATTTTAATTAAATTTATAAGATAATGTCACTTAGTTTGAAAATCTACTTAACTAAAAAGTTTATTTTAAAATTTATTTATTCATTACTTTTATTTTCTTTGTGGATTTTTGTTTGTGTAATAAATATATTTAGACGCCTCAGGCAGGTGCTAGTTGACTACGAATCAACTGCGGAATACCTGTTTGTCTCGTATCGCGAGACTCATACTTGAGTAAAAATGGCCACTTGGGCCCTTGCATCAATACTCATCAAACATGTACCCCCAACTATTTTCCAATAGTCTAAGAGTTATTTCTTTACTCTTAATACAAATCATATTAAAATCTACAGGTATAAGCTATAATATCCAAAAACATCAAGCCACAACCCGACTTTCTTCAAAATCGGTCTCTAAGAAGAGCTGTCTTCTCGAGCGCCCCCTGTACCTGAAAAAAATGTTCCCTTGACAGGGTGAGCTATCGCCCAATAGTGGAATCACCCTAAATGGGTTACTCTCCACCTAAGTGCATATGCAATGCTCCAAAATAAACACACACTCAAGTAAATGTGTGATTATACTTGAATGTCTACATGCCCATTCCCATGTCTCGAGTCCTCAGAGCTACATCACACTTACCTAAGCCATGTAGAAAATAATCATTTTCAAAACAAAACTTATTTATTCTTGAAAATATACTACAAAGTGTCGGTAAAAATATGGGACTACCCTCCCGAAGCGAATTGGTTGATGAGCTTTCAGCAGTCATAGTCTTATACGAAATGATCTATTGGCCCATCTCCCTGACCCGATTATCAGGAAAATCATCTGTGAAATTCCTTTACGCAACCATGTTCGTTTTCGAAAATTCATGTCATGCACTCACACCTAAATTCCTAGGATTTACCCAATGCATATGAAATGCATTATGCCATTTCAATCATTTTTATACAATATATCAATTATGCATATATTCACAAATTACATTCTACACATGTAATTTAACATGGATCGACCATCGCTGAACTAACAAGCCAGGCTATTCGATATTCATCAGGAAACATCTTTCAAAATTATGAAACTCACATTGGGCAATTCACAATCTCATCTCAATGGCCCTACACACACAATTATATTTCATATAATTGAGCAAATCTAATCATCTCGAGAGCCTATACACACAATTATATTCCATATAATTTGTGACATCATCATTAACATATCAAGTTTATGCATTAACCTATTAATTCCACACAACTCAAACCATTCATTTAAAAATTATTTCAATAAATTATGGAAACAAACACCCCCCAGGCAGCCTACCGCAGTCACGAGATTTGTCAGAATGAGCTCTAAAATTCTCTAAAAATTCTAGCTATTAGGTTCGAGTTTTGGGGCCGTCAGTAACCGTTCGAGGCCTCGAACCAACAGAAACATTTACAAAACACTTAAACAAAAGTGTAACTTCAAGTAGGATAAAACCCTACCTCATGGGGTTTATCAAAGCTCCCAGCACCAGTGTCCGCAGCGTAGCTCTCATCACGTAGATCAACTTTGCCTTCGATCTCGTGAAAATCTGCTTGATCAGATTTTGTAGATCTGAGAAAGAAGCAAAGTGAAGAAAAATAAAATAAATCCTCTCCGGCGCTCTCTCTCGCCCTCCACCAAAAAATGGCCTCTTGCTTGACTTTTGTTTTTATTTATTTTCTTTTTTTATTATAATAATAATAATAATAATATTATTATTATTATTATTATTATCTTGTATACTTGATTCATATTGCTTCATTCGGATCCGTTTCTGTCCCGAAAAATTTTATTTCTTTTCAGTTCAATTCTTTTAAATGAAATTTAACTCACGCCATTTTAAGGCTTAGAAGTTTTCGTAAAAATCTTGTCCTTAGAGAATCGTGGCGATTTATCTGTGAAATTTGCAAAATATTAGTATCTGGGAGTCGACAAAACTTTTCTAGGTCACTAGATTTGAGGCAATTTATGGCGGGTGGAGCTCATCATCGAATCTGAAGATTTTCGATTTTCAACGAAGTGCAGATTTACCGTTTTTAGAAAACTTGAATTTTTTCTCGGGTTTTACATTCTCCACACATATGATTTTTAGATCCCACTGAAATTCACGCATACACATCACTCACATGCATGTGCTCATACCACAACTCCAAGACCATGTCGGAGGTATGATAACCAGCCCGAGGTCACAATCGCGACAACTTGGAGTGGGGTTGTCGACTCATCGTGTTAAGGAATGACATCAAGGCAGATATGTCTACCGTATCGATAGCTCACCTAGATCCTAGAGGAGGTGCCCATACAATGGCTTTCCCAGGCTATGGCCTCTAAGCCCAAACTCGAAGAAAGCTGATCCTCCTTTCTCTTCCCACCGTGCTCGCATCTCAGGAGCAGCAATCGTCATCCATCTCTCTCTTTATGGCGAGGATTGTCTCGACCATGAGGCGTGTATCTTGTGGCGGAGGCCTGATGCCCCCGAATGGACAACTTGTCCATTCTCAAACCTCGACCTTGGCCATATGCGTACATAGTCATCGCGAAAGCGGGCTGACTCGATTAGAATCTAGCCATGTACTCTATCAACTGTCATCGTTCCTGCCTCGGCTCACAGGAACTCTTGGGCTTGACATGTCTAACGTGGTCGGAAGAATGCGCTCATAAAAGAGCCCATGGGTTTGCCCAAGTCATTGCCTCAAAATCCCTAGAGGTCTTAACCTAGTCCCTTGCGCTTAGGACTCACCTCTAGTTGGGTAGCGGCTAGCGATCTTGGATACGCCGGAGGTAATATCCATAGCCTCATTACATTCTCGATTTAGCCGGAACCAATGGTCTACCAACATGGATCCCTCCACATGCTTGTCGGAGGATGATGTGACTTAAATCTGGAGTTACTCGGACCTCCACGACTACCCGGTACTAGCTTGTGCGATAGTAGCCAGTACCGCAACAGCGGCCTCGTGAGCTGTTTGGTGAATATTGCTAGTGCTTGGCTAGCACCTCATGGACGACCTCTACGTCCTCGGCCTCGACTTGCCATCTACACATGTCAAATGACAACAAACTTTATTTAATCCCATTTCAGTCTAACTAGTAAAGCACATGCCAATTACTAACCAGAACTTAACAAGCGTATTGACAGTTCATCGCCTAGAGTAGTGCGCATAGCCCTCCTTTTTATTTATTTCAATAAAATTCAACACTTCCCGAGTTCATTTCATTTTAGAACCCACTAAGGTTATAGTTCCTAACCTTAGCATTCCACTTCTTACCATACATTTATACCCATACACTTGAATTTTCCGTGTGATAACCTGCAGCGATCACGCAATCACACAATCACAAACATGGAACACATATCCGAACATAACACGAAACACACCATGCATGCAGTGTTTTAATCCTGTCCCGTGATTTCCTAGATAATCACATACCTAAACTCTAACATCGAGCCACAAAGTGGTGATGTTCTTACCTTTGACCCTTGGCACAAGCCTAAGTCCCCCGACCCTGGTTTCTTATACCCTAAGTTCTACGCTCCTAAGGCGCGGTAGAATGCGCGGTGTATAAAATGAATGCCTAAATGCGCAAGTGCAAGCGTAGCCCCAAGTAATATAGTGTACTTAACGTACGGATATCGATCCACAGGGAAAGGTAAATTGACTACGAGAGGTTACGCTTTTCGGGCAAATATGCGAACAAAGAGTTTAGGGTAAAAGTAAGTAGAAGCTATGACTAAGGCTGTTGATTCTAGTGAATTAATGGTGTTGGTGCCTAGGTTAAATCGCCCTATCACGTTCAATGGATTACTTTTTCACAAATTGTTATTCAATCTATTTGTAATATATCAATTAGCGGTGATCTTGCCCTACGAGATATCTATAGGGTATATCAGCCTATCTAGTGAATAGAATGAAGTATATCTCATCTCGACTGGTGTCGAAATGCTTAAATGTTTACAGCCTCAAATGCTGTGAGTTCGGAATATCTCTATTAACTGAATCGGCCCTAAAGGCTGCTCTACCGAGATCCACTGAATACCCTCATCTCTCGAATCTCGGATCTCGATTCGATTATGCTAACATTGGCAGAGACATTAACATATAAATTGAAATCACGGGTATAGAGTAGATGTGACAAATTAATAACAAGCTGAATAACATGAAATATCAAACTTTAATCCATTGTACATGACGGGGTTTGATGTAACCCTAGAGAATCTAGAACATAATGGAAGAAAATATAAAAGCATTTAATAAAGGAAACATTGTTCTAGAATGTCAGAAAATATAAAAAAGAAAGATGGCGTTACAAATCCGGGGCACTTCGCGGTGATTGTCTTTGCTCTCGAAGGCACATTGCCTCTGTTACGTCACGGCTTCAAAGTCGCTTCATTTACGAACCTGGTGCTTTTTAATGATGAGGCGGATTTTTGGTAGCGTCGCGATGTAAGCGGCGTCGCGGCGTGGTGGTGTCGCGGCGTGGCGGCGTCCGCGGCGTAGGAACGTGTCGCGGCGTGGCCGTCGGCGTGGAGCGTCGCGGCGAGGCGTCGCGGCGTGGGGGCGTCGCGGCGTGGCCAGTGCCATCGCCTTGTTCCCGATTTGTTCGAAATACAGCTGCCGTTTGTGCGCTCTTTTCACCCGATGCTTCACTGCGTTACAAAGACATCCTTCGATTATTCCTAGTCACAAAAAAACTATAAAATTATAAAATAAGCAGGAGAAATGTGGTAGTGGCATTATGATAGCGGTGTTTAGGCTCATCACACTGACTTAGTTTCTTGCTTGTCCTCGAAGCAGGCAGGCTCTAGGCAGGTTACACGACACCATGCAACTATACTAAAGCGGAGTGGTGCACATCTTTGAAAAATAGGGGATCAAATTGGGTGATTCCACATACCTTCATTTTAACTCGATGTTCGTGAAGGCATCTGGAATATTTGACTTTGTTAAATTCGATTGAGATAGGTGGCCCGACTAGTGCATCAAATCCCATGGTGTTCGATAGCCTTTCCCAAAGTCCCTATGTGAGCATATTGGTGACTTTAGGTATGTGCTGGAGTTGGAGTGCCCCCGAGCTTAAGGCTCGGCCCACACATTAGGAAGAAGCGAACTAGACAAGGATAGGAATGCACACATTTATTTATGTCCACATACTGAAATGTCTTGTACCAAGCAATGGAAGAAAATTTGTGCCGAGAGACTTTGTAGGGAGTGTTCTGTAGCGGGGATCCATTGGTGACTCCCCACCCGAGTTGGTTAAGGGCACGGGCATTCATTCCCCGCTCAAACTTCACCCAGAACACTCAGCGAAGCTGGCGGCGGCCTAGGTTGTGAATGATCCATCTTACATCCACAGCGGGCGGTGGAAGTCAATGACTCCGACCGGAGTTGGCTCCCGGGGCATTAGGCTTCCGATGACTCGGCGTACGGGTTCCACGATTGGATGATCAGCTTATTCCTAATACATATACCTAATTTTGTCATATTTCTTTTATTTTCTCTTTTTCTATTGTTTTTGTATTTTCTACTTTTTGTTGAACCGATGGCGATCCTCTTTGCGGTCCAGGTGTCCCATCACTTTCGAATGGTTCGAATCTCCCTAGGTTGATCGAACTTTAGTAGATAGTTCGGCGCATGCATACTCACGAAAGTCACTAGTGTGTGAGTGTGATAGGGTTTTTGAGAACTGGTTTCTTGACTACCGAGGGTTGATTCACCTAACCCTTTCGTAGCTATTCAATCTAATTCTGGAGCATCAAGCAAATGTATGCAATTGAACAAGTTTATAGTAGACTCAATCCAAAATTGATCCTCAATTTTCAACATAGCACACATGTATGCGATTACTACATGTGAGAATCATCTAAAATATAATCAAACACTTAACACACTGACTCATAAAATGAGGTACGATGTAAAATAAGCGAAAACAAAACACACTAATATGGGACACGTAAAATACTACCTGTTTACTAAAACCAAAACACAATAAACAGGCACAAAACATGAGTGCAGATCACCAGGCCCTCCCCAAAACAAAATATCCAGTGTCCCACTGGTAAGATAAAAACATAGAGGGAAGGGAACTCCCCTGAATATCACTGTGGTGGAGGTGGTGGAGGCTGGTGAAGCTTGAAGAAATTTGGTATTTGGGCTGCATAGGCTAACTGCTTCTTTGTAGGATGATGCTTTGATTGGCGAAGCTGCCGCATATCGGCCGCCTTGGCGTCTCCGTGTCACGGAGTAACGAGGACTCGGTGCTCCACCTGGTCTACGTCGGGCGTCAAAGCCGCTCCGTGTGTGAGCACGGGGTCCTCGAAGATTTGGGAAGGACTAGGAGGGTGGCGCTGTGTTCTTTGGGGAGGTGGTGGAGGTGGGCTGGAATGGTGGTGGAGGTGGTCGAGACGGGACGGCCAATGTCCTCTGGGTGTCACCAGGAATCCGCCCGGCTTAGATGTGTCGGGAAGCTCGTCCCTCGTCGGGCTCGTGACCGTCGTAGCCCCCTCGGGTGGCGGGACACGGGTGTGTCAGCTTGACCAAAATGGCCTTGATCGGTTGACCGAGGCCTCATTGTCGATCAAGGGGCACCGGCTTGTTTGCCTGGCAGAATCATGAAAGATTCTTTAGGTTCATCTTATCCGGTTATGGAGGATGGCATCCTCGATAACACCCGCTTGACTATCGAATAGGATATCACGGATGATGGTAAGTTGTAAAGGCATTTGGCGATCACCTCACACACATTCGTCGTCGGGATGGAAGCGAAGTGATGAAATGGTGCCAAACCTTAGGAATGTAAGTACGAATGCTTGGCGAGTGTTAGCATGGCTCGCCTTGTGATCTCAAAACTCCTGCGGCCTTTGGTGTCTGCGGATGACCTCATGAGTGAAGTTAGGACTCGCGGAGCTGATCAAAGACCCCGTTGGGACATGCTCCTAGGCCATAAGTATTGATCGACTCAGAATTTGAAGTGACTTGATACACCTCGCACCACGACCTTTTTGAGGGGACATGGGACGGGTGGCGTAAGTGCCGGCCCCTGCGCTCATTGCGCTAGCAGAGAGGCGTTGGCATAAGGCACGCCACCTTTAGCCTCGATGGTCTTTCTAAAGAAATCATGGGGTGATGAAACCACTTTATCCTTAATGAAGGATCGGTTTTTGCAAATTGTGCTAAGCAGATCAGCGGCCTTCAGCGTTTATAAGCCGTGAGGCATCGACGGCCGGGGTCGGGTCCTCGATGGTAGGCTAAAACGTGAAGCGACACACTTTCTTTGCGACATACTAACACAAACTGACAAAAAAAAAATCAAGCACTACAATGTGTGCCACAAAACAACTAAATAACTATGGAAGGACTCAACAAAGCCTAAATGCTACTTTCAGGGGAGCCTAAAGGAACCTGGCTGACCCCGAAGTGAGGGAGCTACCGGTACCTCTTAGAATGCGTGAACAACAAATGAACCTAGACATACGTACCCCGAAGCTAGAATCGGGGGCTGCCGGTGGTGAGATGCCACTATGACCCAAAGCGGCCAATGAGGGTGACTTAGGTGGTCGGTGAAGCGTGAGTGGTTCTCAGCCACGGTGGGATGAGGCTTTCAAACGAGGTCGGTGAAGAGGCACGGGATGCGGTGGGCCCAGGGTTCGAAGGAAGAGTCGATGCGATTGAAGTTGTGAAATGAACCATTCTTGGGCTAAAAACGAGGCCCGCGTCGCGTGCGCGGGGTGACGTCGCGGCGTGGCCGAGAGAGTATAACAAGCGGCACGTCGCTGACGTGGTGTCGCGGCGTGGCTGAGGCACCACAATTTGACGTCGCGGCGTGTGAAGGAGCTTTACAATTTGATATCGCGACGTGAGAATACACGTCGCTGACGTGACGGAAGGAAAATGTTAAAATGGCGTCGGCGGCGTGAAATCCGCGTCGCGGCGTGGCGAGATGAGAACGGCGTCGCGGCGGTGTAAATCCGCGTCAGCGGCGTGCGAATGTTAAAATTGGCGTCGCGCTGACGTGAAATCCCGCGTCGCGGCGTTAACGGCGCCGAAAATTGACGTCGCTGACGTGAAATCTCCGCGTCGGCGGCGATGACGAGCTTGAATGGCGTCGCGGCGGTGAGAATCCGCGTCAGCGACATTGACAAGATGAAATTTTGGCGTCAGCGGCGTGAGATCTCCGCACGTGCGGCGTGTAGCGGTGTCTTCGCCGAATTTTGAACACCTGCGCCCGCTTTTGAGAAACTCTCCACGTGTAAAGCATCGTCCGGGTATTGAACGTTTGAAAGACACGGCCCTTGCGCTTCAGGATCTTCCAATTAAACCAACAACTTGGCTCTTGATCGAGGACACAGCCCAAAAACAAAAATTGGTGAGAAAATAACTAATAGAACTTGGAACTAAAAAATTTTGGGACACTTGAGTTTGCCTCGAGAAGCGTATCAATTTAATGTCGTTAGCTCGACGACCACGAGCTTCAATGTGATCGAGGAACTCAAACTCTTTGTGATGGATTGACTATACTTCTTCTGCGGTACGAGGAATGACTGCTTGTCTGCCAGAAGCTTCGCCTCCATGAAATGCCGGCTTCAAGCGTTGGGTGCGGCTATTGAATGTGCCTTTCTCGGGATGTGAAAACTTACGCCCCACCATGGGAAAAAGACCTTTTGTTGCAGGTGAAGGTCAGGACCATCGAAGACTTCAATTTCCGGGAAAAAGCTTTAGTCGGAATTGAATAAGAAGGACTTGTTGATCGAGACGTAGAATTCTTTTACGGTGATATTGCTTATCGTGCGGAGCTTTGGTCTTCTCCTTATAAATGCATTCTCCTTATGCTTCGTTTCGAGAACTCATCTAGCTCGCGGAGTTGGAGTAGTCGTTTTCACCAGCCAAAGTGCGTCCGTGTTTGGTTGTCGAGTGGCTGATAGGCTCGATGCTCGATTCTACTAGAAGGTGTGCAGCTTTGCCATAAACAAGCGAGCAGGGACATACCTAAAGGAGTTTTAAAAATGCGATTAGAATGCTGGGGCGCATGGATATCTTTTTAGACCAATCCTTCTTGGAGTTGTTGTCTTCGAGGATGTACCCAGTTTCTGGGTTGAATACCTGCGCTGCGGTTTGATTGTGGGTGGTATGCGAGATGTACGATGGCGTACCCCATACTTTTGCAAACCTTGTCTATTACCTTATTGCAATCACGTGCCATTATACGTGATTAAAGCTCGAGGAGTTCAAGCATTGAGAATATATTCTTCAGCCGAGAAGTGAGCTACGATCTTGGCATGTTGGTTGATGTTGGAATCGCTTCTACCCACTTTGAGACATAGTCTACAGCCAACAAGATGTATAAATTGTTGTATGATGCAGGAAATGGTCCGTAAATCGATCCTATAAGTCGGTACAACTCACCTCCAGATAGGATGCCAGAGTGGCTCTGATCCTTTTAGGCTTCCCCATTCGTTGACATTTGTCTGGGATTAGGAAACGAAAATGATGGCATCTTTAAAAATAAGGAAGGCCAATAAAAAGCTGGGTGTGGGAGCCTTGAGCTGGCGTTCTCGGCCGCTGAGGTGTGTCCTGCAACGATAGAGTGTGGCGATGGTTGAGAATGCGAGGCATTTCATCTTTGGGCACACATCTCCTTATCACCTGGTCAGCACAGTGCCTGTAAAGAATTGGCTCTTCCCAATAGTAGTGCTTAAGGTGTGCGAAAAACCTTTTCTTCTTCTGATAGTTAAATTCTGGGGGAATCACTTTGGCTACCAAATAGTTCACATAATGTTGAAGCAGGAGCACCCTCTTGTCCTCAATGTAAGTTTCTCGTCACGGAAGTAGATCTCATTCAGGAACATCATCTCGGCCACTCGGTCGAAAGGTGGTGCGCCGCGAGTACTACGGTCTGCCGCTTCTTGTCCTTGATTTCTACGTCGAATTCTTGTAACAGAAGGACCCACCGAATCAATCTGGGTTTTGCATCTTTCTTGGTCATCAGGTACTTAATGGCCGAATGATCAGTGTGTACCACGACTTTGTTGCCAATCAAATATGGCCTGAATTTGTCAAGCGAAGCTTGATAGCCCGATAGTTAACCGAAGTGGCATAATTCGGTTGGCGTCATTAAGTCACTGCTTGCATAATTAAATCACACGAAATATTTTCTCTCGTTTACATACTAAATCTTGCTCCAATCGCGTAGTCGCTTGCATCGCACATCGGCTGAATGGAAAAGACCAATCTGGAGCTACAACAATAGGAGCTGAGATCAACTTATTCTTGATACGGTAAAGCATGTGCGCGTGGAGTCGAGTGAATGGGATCCCTGGATTAGCAAATTAGACAATGGTTTCGCGATGCGTGAAATCCTTGATCGCTAGCATAAAATCGGCATGGCACAGAAAACTTCGGATCCCTTTCCCGAAGAGGTGGCGGTAACTTCTCGGTGCCCCCGATCTTAATACTATCTACCTCCCATCCTGCTGTGAATCGGGTGTCCAGGACAATACCCTCTTGTACCATGTGAAATGATACTTTTCCCCAATTGAGTATAGTTGGTCTCTTCATCTTGCTAACCACGTGCCAATTTGCTAGACAATTGTCATGAATTTCCCATTCTTGAAATAGATCCGTGAAAATCTCAATGATCTTTTCTACCATGTCAGAGAATATGGCCATCATGCATCGCTGAAAAGTACCTGAAGCATTGCATAGTCCAAGGGCATCACGGCCCAGGAGCGAATGTACCCGTAGAGGCGGGAAGTGAATGTTGTCTCACGATCTTGAAGCTATGGCGATTTGGTTGTAGCAGGAATATCCATCCAGCAATAATATTCATGCGGAAGCTAATCGTCGAGCATCTGATCTAGAAATGGCGAGAGGGAAAGTGATCTTTTCGGTGGCCTTCGTTCGGCTTTCTATAGTCAATACAAAAATTCTCCACCGGAGTCCTTTGTTCTAGATAGCGGTAAGATATTGTTTTTCAATCACGATGAAACGAGTTGTTTCCTCACTTCTTGACCTTACTTGAGCAGGGCTTACCCTGTCTGTTGTGCGGAAATGGGGTAAATCACCCGAGTATCCTAGCCATTTTAGAACTTCTTTCGAACCACACTCCTTCGTGTCGGATTCAACCTCCTCTGCGGCTTCCCGCGGGGAGAAGCACGTGACCCATCTTCCTAATAAAAATGCGGTGCATATACACATAGAAGGCGGATCCCACTTTTAGGTCGGCTAGAGACCATCAGGAAGTGCTTTGTTTGTGATCGCGAAGAACCTCAACCAACTTCATATTCACTCCATTTCAGTTAGGGATGATGAGATAATTGGTAGTGTAGATTCTGCCCCACGAGATATGCATACCCGGATGGCTGGTGAGGTTTTTGTTCCATCTTGGTGAAGTTTGCTCCATTGATGAGCAGAGTACACGTTTAACTCCGCTTCGCCCTAGCGGTCGAAGTATTTCCTTCTATTGTGCCCAAAGGAATCCATCCACTTAACGTATTCTTCTGCCTCGTCACTCAGGTTCTCAGATGCATTCGCCAACGGGGCTTTAGTCTCCGGGGTCGAGTGGAACCACTGGTTGGAAATAGCACATAGCTTTCTACTATATCAACCGTAAGCACGTATCACTTTATTTGGGTGTCTCGCGCACCGAGCATTGAATTTTACTTCTTCTTCTTGTACTCTTAGCTTCAGTTCGCCCTCTGCACATCAATCATTGCCTGCCGAGTTAAGGTCTTCCCGAATAATCGGTATTTCTATCTTCCTCCATGTGCTAAAACTATGAAATCTCTTCGGAAAGATAAACGTGGAGCCTTTACTAAGACATCTTCTGTGTCTCGGGTGCCCCGAATACCGTGCGCAGGCACGTGACATAGTCGGACGGGCTTCTCCTAATCCCGGCGCTTAAGGTGATAAGGGCATAAAGATTATGCGGCACCGAATCACACGGCGCTCTCTCAAAAATCGCATTTCGGTGTGCGCGGGATAGTGGCTTGCACCGGGTCTTTTTGAGCTTGCAGCGATAGCTTCCTGCGAGATGACCTTGCATTCCTCGGTTAAAGTTTCTGATCTCGAGTCTGTAATCTTCTCTTCGAGAGACAAATGTCTTTCATGAACTTTACATAGCGGGCATTTGCTTTAGGGCATCCTTGAATGCAGGATGTTTATATGCGGCTTTGAACATCCATGAGACCTAGGTGAATTGCTTGTCCAGTTTATGTTTCTTGAGACGTTGTGGGTAAGGGTTGGTATCTTTGGCCTTCTGGCTTTCACTAGAGTCTCTGCGTACATTTCTCACGTGACGTTCTTTAGGCACATCATCTTTTCGGATTACGGGCGTGCAGTCTCCTCAGTCTCGCTGGCGCTCTATGAGTGGGGTTGCACTTGTGATTCCCGATTCTCTCCGCTTCGGCGTGAAGCGCTTTATGCTCATTCCATTCTTCTTGGGTTTACCTGCGAATTGCTTTCGGCGAGAGAGCAGGTTTTGCCTTTACGTAAGTAAGCTTGCCATTTGGCCCATTTGTGCCTCAAACTTCTTGGTTTGTCTTTGCTTGATTGTTTAAGCGGGTTTTCTGGCGCATGGTCGCGCTTGGTCGTTCATGGCACAGCGAGAATCTTGAGGATTAACATCGTGCTAGAGCTTGCTCTAAATCGGCTTCTTTTCGAGAGGTGGTTCGTGCTTCGGTTTGATGGCATATTGTTCGGTGTGCGCCATCCATACCCTTGATTGTTTTGTTAATGCGAGTTACGATTTATTCACGCCACCCATGACCCACGGTCGATTACGGTGGCGTACCCAATGCGGTCCTTCTTCTTGCGTGATTGGTCCCGATTAAACCTCGACACGTGCGGGCTTGCTTTCTGCTTTGTAGTGTTTCTTGTGACATTGTAGTTGTCTTTTGTCCTCCACCGGGATTCACACAGAAACTCCCGTAGATTGATGCGTATGGCATGGCGTTTACTGCGTCTGTTGGGCGTTTGGTCGGTGAGCCACATGATTTACCGGTGTTGAGGGGGTTGCATTGTGCGTGCCACCGCAGGTAGCGCGGTGTATATACTCTCCTGAGCCCTTGATTAGTGTTGGTTGCAGCATCTTCAATATCTCATACGCTACGATGCGTGGTTTTCTTCATCAATGATCCTCGGCGAGGCATCTATCATTGTTCGGTCGTATTTCTCGGACCATTGTAGAAGGTGTGGACTTGCATCCATACGGTTGAGTCGGTGGTGAGGAACCTTCATAATAATTCATGGAACCTGTCCCGTGCCCTGCGCCGGAGTTCTCCCCTACAGTTGACCAAATGTATTGATCTCTTGCACAAATTTGTGCAGTCTTCGAAGGTGGAAAGAACTTGGTCGAGAAAGCTTTGTACCAGCTCGTTCCGCTGTAGTAATGGAGTGGTGGCTGGCTAGTTGCTTGATGTTTGGCTCATCGCCAGTGAGGGTGGGGACTCAGCAGCGATCTTGGGAACTTCTTCGGTAACTCCATTGTATTTGATGGTATCGCAAGCTTGAGGAAGTTGGTCAAATGCATGTTTGGGTTCTCATGGGGTAGTCCATGGAACAATATCGTACGAAGCATACGTCTTCAGCCGACGACTTCAATTAGTGTTTGCTTGAATCGGTGGTAGATGCGATCGCTGTCACGAACAGCGTTGTGGTAAAACAAACTCATCTAATAGCATGTAAGGATCGTGCGGTTGTATAAATGGCGGCGGCTTGATTCCTATTTACGCTTCTCACGTGGTTCGGTTGTTCCAGCATGGGCATCTTGTTCTTCAGTGTTTTCCATGGTATTGGTTCTACTGTTCTATACGTTCTCGGCGCAATACGTGCGAAATCTTTTCGGCTCGGATCACACAAGTGTTGATTAATTCGGTTTCTTTGTCGCATGTACTTTCCGCGAGCACGTGCTGCTTGATAACACCTGAAACTAACAAAACCCGATTACCCGACACTTGTAAAAATAACAAAGTAAAAAAAATTCGAGAATATTATCTATGTGCTCACTTCTCTATATCGATTTAAACCTCTCCGACGGCGCCAAAAACAGCCGGTAGAATACGCGGTGTATAAAATGAATGCTAAATGTCTTGCGGTTGCGAGTGCAGCGTAGCCCCAGTAATATAGTGTACTTAACGTGCGGATGTCGATCTCCACGGGGAAGGCCAAGTGACTAGAGGTTACGCACGAACGATATGCGAACAAAAGAGTTTACAGGGTAAAAGTAAGTAGGGAAAGCTATGACTAATTGTTGATTCTGAATTAATAGTGCCTAGGGTTAAATCGCCCCACATCACGTTCAATGGATTACTTCTAAAGAAATTGTTATTCATACATTTGTAATATATCAATTAGCGGTGTGCACCTACGAGGGTATATGTCCCACTACTCTCGAGGTATATCAGCCTATCTAGTGAATAGAATAGAGTATATCTCTATCTCGACTCGATGATAGAAATGCTTAAAAGCGTTACAAAAATCTGGGGCACTTCGCGAAGTCGGTGTCACCATGCTCTCGAAACACATTGCCTGCGTTGTTAACTTCTAGATCTCATTCCATTTACGAACCCAATTTGCTTTTAATGATGAGGGTAGATTTTCGAGTTGACGTCAGCGGCGATGGCGAAGCGTCTTGGCGATGGTGGTGTCGCGGCGTGGCGGCGCGACCGCCCGGCGTGGGGGCGATCGCGGCGTGGACGTCGCGGCGTGACGATGCTTCGTCGCGCTGTTCCCCATTTGTTCCAAAATGCGCTTCTCGTTCTTCGCTCTTTTCGCGATGCTCCTGCATTCACGAACATCGACTTCATTCATTCTATTCACAAAAAACTATATAAAATTACTCTAAAATATAAACGGGAAAATGTGGGCGGCCTTCGAAGTATAGTATATGAGGTGTTTTAGGCACTCATCAAGACCATGGCCTAAGCCCCGAGTCCCCCGAGAAGCCTAGGTACTTGTGTATCCTAGCTCGATACAGCTGAAGCACAGTATCGAGGACTAAGAGAACTGTCTGGCTTCGAGCTCCACCCCAGGTATACGTTTACCGCTACGATACCAAGCGTGAAGGCACGGTATCGTCGAGATTTCAACGCGAGTAATCTGGCTCCGAACGCCTGCAACCCGACCATCACGGGCCCATGCTAGCGGCGCTGGTGTCGTATGCCTTAGCTCGAATGCCATCTTTGTGAAAGGTACGGTATCGAGGACTAAACTTATAACTACACCAGCAGAGCTCCCGAGGTAATATTTTTACCTTTGCTCACAGATACCATGTTATTGATGCCTGACAGGGTGTCCCAGTTGACTACCGTCGGCACGCGAGGAATACTGTTTGTCGTATCGCCCGAGACTCATACATGATAAAAATGGCCGCTTAGGCCCCTGCATCCATGCTCCATCAAACATGTACCCAACTATATTCCAATAGTCAAGGGGTATTTTATTACTCTTAATACAAATACATATTAAAATCCTACGATTCTAATACATATTATCAAAAAACATCAAAGCATGACTTGGGCTTTCTTGAAATTGGTCTCTAAAATGGCTAGATCTTCTCGGCGCCCTTATACGAAAAAATGTTCCCTCGACAGGGTGAGCTATCGCCCAGTAGTGGAATCACCCTAAATGGGTTACTCTCCACCTAAGTGCATATGCAATGCTCCAAAATAAACACACACTCAAGTAAATGCGTGATTCTACTTGAATGTCTACATGCACATTTCCATGTCTCGAGTCCTCACTTGGAGCTCACTCACACTTTACCTAAGCCATGTATGAGAAAAATAATCATTTTCAAACAAAACTTGTTGTTCTTGAAAATATACTACCCGAAGATGTCGGTAAAAATAATGGGACTACCACTCTAGGCGAATTGGTTGGTGAGCTTTCAAGAAACCGGTCATGGATCTCATTCGAAATGATCACGTTGGCCCATCACTCCTGACGATTCTGGGAAAATCATCCTATGAAATTCGCTTTCGCAACCATGTTTGGGTTTGTGATTATGCGTGCATGCACTCACACCTAAATTCTAGGTTACCTAGTGCATATGAAATGCATTATGCCATTTCAATCATTTTTATACAAATATATCACTTATGCATATATTCACAAATTACATTCACACCACATGTAATTTAACATGGATCAACCATCACCCAAACTAGTTCACTTGAGCTATTCAATATTCATCAAACATCACCAAATTATTTCGTTTGAGCAATTCTGATCTCGTCTCCAATGGCACGTATCCACCTGATTATATTCCATATAATTGAAGCGAAATCCGCAATCTCATCTCCAAGGCTGCCACCTGATTATATTCCATATAATTGTGTGACATCTGTAACTTTATCAGTTTATGCATTAATGTAATGACCCGTACCAAATAATACAAGTTTATAACACGTTTGACCAAGTTTGACTAAGTTTGACCAGATTTGACTAGGTTTGACCAACACTTAGTATGTGGACCAAAGTTGACTTTTTCAAGGATGAATAATTTTGGGTTGACTAAGACACCATTTCGTAGGCCGCCTCGCTCGTCACGAGTTCATAGGCAGGCGGAACGTCACAATCCAACTTCACGAATAAAGTTTGCGGCTATGAGAAGTTCAAGCAGCCGGTACTTTACCCGGTGTCCCGAGTGCATGCGGGGTTTTTACGGCGCTGTTTATATAAACATAACTTTGGGTGTCAAATGAAACCACCTTCGAAAACACCATCTTGAGCTCCAAAACCCTAGGAAAAACTCTCCAAAAATCGTGAACACCGAGTTGGGTCGTTTTGACCCATTTGCGAGCCGTGGAGTTTTGGACCAAAGGAGGCATCACCGGCCAGCCACTGCTGACACGCGCCAGCCCGGAGAGCACGACCTCCAGAACGATCCTGCCGTCAGGTTTCCCAGGCCATCGTAGTGGACCAGCGCTACGATTGGGGCGGGGCGGGCGGCAGGCGGCGCTGCAGGTGGGTCATAGAACTTTCTTGACTTTTCAGGCATTTCAGGTCATTTAGGCAAACTCATACCTCCCTCCCACCATTTTTGGACCCTCTGAACTCCTTCCCATGGTCCTTTTAGCCGGGTCCTCCACTTGGATTTGAGAGAGATTACGACGAAAACAAAGTTGGTCGACTGTTGGATCGAGTTTTTCGGCCACCATAGCAACTGTTGGTCCAAGGTAATGGTACTGATGAGTTCTTGGTCTCTTGGGCTTTCCATTGATATATGGTTTGTGAATTTTGGACATCGTTTGGTTGGTTTTCTATTTTTGGGTCATTAGGATTGGTGCCCAGAAAAGTTTGAACTAAAATGAATACCCGATTGAAGTCGAAGTTAGGCAAAATTGGAGTTGGATTAATAGTGGAATTGGATGTTTTTATAGTTATTGGATGGATTCCCGATTTCGAGAAAATTAGCTCCGGTAGCTTGATTTTGAGTATGAGACCCCAGGGCTGCCTTGTATAGTGGGCTGTCATGGTCAAATTTAGGGGTTCATGGTTCTAAAAATTACTGAGGCCTTAGGGGCATCCAGTAATGGATTGGTTGGATGTGGGCTTTAAGTGGTATTTTTATTTATATTACGGGCACTCAGCCGGCCCGGAGGCGATCTGCGGGGAGGAGACAGGCGGCGATGCGTAGTGCGTGAGTGGTTTATATGTTTTAAATGATTTGGGTTATGTTGATATATCTATTGTGATTAAATATTTTACATATATACTGTTTTGATCAAATGGTTGGTTGCATGCAAAAATAATTATTGGTTTCATATAAAACAAGTTCGTAATGATTTTGTCCACGAACATTTTAACTATTTGGGGTTTTTGCGAGTTAGGTGGATGAGTATGTGGTATTTAGATATTTTGGATGCGTGATTTGAGTTTTTTGGCTTACCTTGAAAAATTATTGTTTTAAGAAATGGATTTTTGAGATTTTGTGAAATGATTATAATACGGTAATGTTGGGAAAGTACATGTGAGTAAGGAAACGATTATATATTATTAGTTGCCACGTGATGGTCGGGTTTACTCGAAGGTTTATTAGTTGCCACATGATGGCCGGGTTTACCCGGAGGTTTATTAGTTTCCACGTGATGGCCAAGTTTACCCAGAGGTTTATTAGTTGTCACGTGATGGTCGGTTTATCCGGAGGTTTATTAGGTGCCACGTATTGGAGGGTTTGCGGTTTTATTGGGTGCCCGCGTGGCTAGGTTTACCGGTTTTATTAGTTGCCACGTGATGGTCGAGTTTACCCGGAGGTTTATTAGTTGCCACTTGATGGCCGGGTCTACCTGGAGGTTTATTAGTTGCCACGTGATGTGGTCTGGGAGGTTTATTGGTACCTGCGCATTGATGGCGGGTGTAACCACAGGTTTATTAGTTGCCACGGTGTCGTGAGGTCGGGTTTACCGACGGTTTATGATGGGTACATGGTACGGTACATTGTTGTTTCTGTATAAGGTATAACCATTTCGATATTTATGGGTATTGTATTTTCACGATTATTTTTATGGCATGATGGCTAGATAAATTCTTGTGTAATTTCTAGTGAGAACAAATTCGAGGTTATAATTTTCTTAATAATCATCTTGGGTTAAATTGGCAGTATGAATACACTTAATGTTGGACATGGGTAAAGCTGGGTTTTTGTGAAATGTTTTCTAAACGGGGAACATTACAACAGAGTGGATGTGAGGTCTTGAGAGAAGAAATGTTCGATAGTAAAAACATTATTTTTCTTATAAATTATGCCACTTACTGAGATTTAGCATCTAACGTTTATTGTTTTAAATCTGTTCCCTAGGTCCAGGCAGTTCGCGAGGGGCTTTGCTCGCGCCCGGATTAGCACGCTCTCTACCACATTTGTGGTACTCTATTCTGCGACTATGCGTGTTGTGTTATTGAGACTTCGTATCTCTATTTGTACCTTTAAATTCGAAAAAAAAAAACTCTTAGAATGCTTTGATATTCGTATTGAACTCTTATGAGTCCTTATTATGTGAGTTGTGGTTATGACCTACACTTATGATAGGTCGGTCGTGGATTTAAATTGTTGTGGATCTTTTAGTATATAATTGGGACATTATAGTAATGCATGTGTTTACTTCTTTCTTAGGTGGGATAAATTTATTGTATTCACATGGATTGTGCGATGGAACCAGGCGAGCCCTTGGGGGATCTGGAAGGTATCCTAGGTCGGGTCTGTCAGCTTGGTATCAGAGCTCTGGGTTTCTAAATTCCTTGGGGTTGTACATTCTTTGTGCGAAAACTCATCGGTGTTTTTGTATACCTTCTAACCTTATCCTTGAAATTGATTATGTTTCATTTTTTTTTCTTCAGATATAGTTAACCTTCCTAATGGCACTTAGAGGTTGTTGCAAGAAGCATAAACCGGTTGAATAAGGTCACCGTTAAGTAACCAATATCCTTTGCCTCGGATTGATGACCTATTTGATCGGCTCGGGGGTGCGAGTGTTCTCCCGAGAGTGACTTGGTCGGGGTCCCATCGGTTTAATGATTAGGGAATCGGACATTCCAGGCGGCATTGGTAGATATGGGTGTTATGAGGTTTCCTAGTGTTCCGGACTCACGATGCCCCGGCGGCTTTCATGGATTTAATGAGCCGGTCGCTAGTCCATACTTAGATCGGTTTGTCATTGTCTTCGTGGCCGATATCTTGGTATTACTTTCGGCAGTTGAAGCATGAAGACATTTGGGTTTGGTGTTCGCGAGACTTTAAGAGCGATACCAGTTGTATGCCAAGTTCAGCAAATGTGAATTTTGGTTGGGCCGAGTGGGGTTTCTCGGACATGTAGTTTCTGCTGATGGCATTCATGTGGATCCTCAGAAAGTAGAAGCAGTGGCAAATTGGGAGCAACCAACTACGATGACAGAAGTGCGGAGTTTCCTAGGATTAGCGGGGTATTACCGCAGGTTCATAGAAGGGTTCTCAAAATACTTGGGACCAGCTGCATTTGTTTGACTAGGAAAGGAGATTGAGCCCAGGTAGAAGTTTTGGTTTTGATTCTTGTAAAATGGTTCTTTTTTTTCTAGGGTTTGGTTGGGGGAACTTCTCCAACCTAGATTTGAAAGATATGGGGCGTAAAACCTAATCCTTGGTTATTTGTGTAGAATTTGAGGGGATTTTGTATAGAAGGATATGATTCATCAGTTTTCTCTTTTTGAGAGTTAGGATTTCATCCTAACGCCAGGTGGTTGAGTGATGAGTTGAAAGCAAAAACCCTAGGTGCTTGTTTAGGTGTGTTTTGGAAGATGTTTCGGGTTGGATAAAGTGGTTTCGATGTGTGTTTGAGTGTTTGGGTTGAGATTGGTTGGAAACTTATGGAAAAAAAGTGGGGAAAATCATAAGTCTGGAGCATTTTGTGAGGCGGATTTTTACGTTATGGCCGGTGTTAGTATTTTGGCCATAACTTGATCATTTCTGCTTCGAATTAAGTGATTCAAGTGGTTGTGTAAACTAGACTTCAAGGGCACAAATATCCTGAGAAACTAATTGTCTGGTCGTAACCCATTGGACCCCCGAGATTCATTCAAAGTGGGGCATGTTGTGGGATATCTGGTTTGGATTGCTTTCAGGGTGGGTGATTCGGTTGGAAAGAACCCTTAACACTTTATCTTCAAATGGTAATATGGAGATAGGAATACAAGAAGGTGTTTTTGAGTGCGTTGTTTGTGTAACCACCAATAATGAGTGTTAAATGTTGATCTAGTAAGTGTAAGAGAGAGTGCACTTGGGGGATCAAGGTTTATGTTGGAAGGTATAAGGATATATGTGAGTCGAGTGGTGATAAAGTAATAGACCACTTGAGTAATTTTATGTGACACAGATTGTGAGAGGCTAAGGAATCTTATGACTTGTTATTTTGGGCTTAGCTGAATGTTAGCCTCGGGTTTTGACTTCCTTGGGAGACTTGCGGACTTTTGAATCTAAGGAAGGTGGGGGATCTTATAACCTTCTCATGCTTGTAATGTGGTTTGATGTTGTGCGGGAATTACGTACCATTAGTGCTTTAGTACGTGTGATTTTCGATATATATAAATGTATATTTTTATATATATGGAAATCTTTAGATACTTGGTACACGTGATGTTTTTAATGGTTTTAATGCTTGTGAAATTGTTTTAAAGCATGACATAGGTATGAGACTGTGTGAGGGTCCGGATTGATGTAGTGGACACGGGACGATGACTAGTCCCTGGGTTGTAGTCCCAGAAAGGTCACAAATATACCGGATGTGGGCATATCCCTTGGTGGTAAGATAAAACCCAATTGTCGTTGTTGCAGGATGATCGGTAGTCACGGGTGAAAGCTTCAAGAGTCGCGATGAGGGGTTGAATGGTGGTAGTATTGCGTTCATGTGTTTCCGTAAATCAACCTATTATCAGCGTAAAATGCTCATGTTTTGAGATATCTTGAATTATGTATAAGTGAAATGTTTTATAGGCATGACTTGTTAAGGGATTCACTCTTGTTTGTCGAGGAACTCACCCACACAGTATTTCCCTCCACCTTAGATGTGGAGTGCGAGACATTGGCATTGACATGAAAGTTGGACACAGTAGGGTTTTGAGGATAGAAAGATTGTATACTGACCTTAGCTTGGTTGGCTATACGTTTTGATGAATATTTAGTGTTATGTGGATATTCTTAAGGATCTTGGTATCTTGGACAAGCGTAGAAAGGATCTTGAGTTTGGAGTCGAGGATGTCAGTATTCTTAAACTCTCCTTGGAAGGCGTGGTACACTTTGGGAGGCGAGGAAGCTAGGTCGCCGCCATGGGTTCTTTGAGGGTGTTGAGAGGATAGGTCCGGTGTGGCTATAGATTAGACTTTTCGGAGGAGCTTTCTTGAGTCCATAATGTTTTCCACATCTCCATGCTCTGTGAAGTATATCTTAGACCCCTCACATGTCTTTGGAGGCACCCGAAGTGTGGCGAGGGATGACATCACATGAGGAGCGGCGGTCACCGGTCACGGGTGACAGGGAAGAAGGAGCTTCGCAACAAGACAATAACGAGGTGAAAGTCCTTTGGGCTTTGGTCGAAGCGACTTGGGAGCGGGAGGACGAAATGCGGAGCCCGGTACCCTCGTCTGTTCCATGACACGGTGCAAATTTGTTAGGCCCGAGAAATTTTTTCTTAGGGGGTAGATTGTGTGGGCCAGTGCAAGAATAATACAAGTTTGTACTAACCGCGTTTGACCAAGTTTGACTACGTTTGACCCAGTTGACTAGGTTTGACCAACACTTAGTATGTGGACCAAAAGTTGACTTTTTCAAGGATGAATAATTTTGGGTTGACTAAGACAGCACCACCATTTCGTGAGCCTGAGTGATGCAGAGGAGTTCTTAGGCCAGAGCGAACGTCACAATCGACACACGGATAAAAGTTAGAGCTGTGAGAAGTTCAGCTTGGCGGCACTTTACCGGTGTCCCGAAGTGCGTGCGGGGTTTTTACTGAGTAATTTATATAAACATAACTTTGGGTCAAATGAAACCACTACAGCCCCCGAGAAAAACACCATCATGAGCTTCAAACCACCCCAGGAAAAACTCTGCAAGTCGTGAACAGAGTTGGTCGTTTGACCCATTTCTTGGCCGGGTGGGTTTTGGATAAAGAATCACCAGAGCGACCACACCTTTGCACGCCCGACGAGGAAGCATGACATCCCGGACGATCCGCAGCCGGTAAGTTTCCGACAGCCCGTATTGCGGAGCCTTGGTCGTCTCTTGCGTGACGATGGCGGCGACCGCAGTCTCAGCCGGGACTATTCTTGACTTCCAGGCCATTTAGGCCCGACCCATACCTCCACTCCCACCATTTTAGACCCTCGAACTCATTCTTTGTGGTCCCTTTTTCGCGAATTCCTCCTGCAGTTTGAAAGTTCTGACGAAAACAAAGTTATTGACTTGTTGGATCGATTTTCAGAGCCACCACATAACAGCGTTGGACCAAAGGTAATGGTGGCGATAAAGTTCTGGTCTCTTGGGCTTTCCATTGATATATCGGTTTTGTGAATTTTGGACATCGTTTGGTTGGTTTTTCCACCCCGGGTCATTCCCGGTGGTGCAGAAAGTTTGGACTAAATCGGTACCCGATTGGTCAGGATTAGACAAAATTGGGTTAATGAGTGGAATTGGATGTTTTTATGAATTATTGGATGTGGTTGATTTCGAGTGGCTCGGTGAAAATCCCCAATTTTGAGTATCGGATTTATGGGAGCTGTATAGTAGACGTCATGGTCGAATTTAGCGGGGTTCATAGTTCTAAAAAATTACGAGGCCTTAAGGGGCATCGATAATCGTTGAGGTTGAGATTATTGGAGCTAAGTGGTATTTTATTTATATTACGAGGCACTCACAGCCCAGGAGCGGGGAGACGATCTGCTTGGGAGAGACAGCGAGCACATCGTAGTACGTGAGTGGTTTATATGTTTTTAAATGATTTGGGGTATTATGTTGATATATCTATTGTGATTAAATATTTTACATATATACTGTTTTGATCAAATGGTTGGTTGCATGCAAAAATAATTATTGGTTTCATATAAAACAAGTTATCATTTCATGTGAATTTTGTCAACATTTTAACTATTTGGGAGTTTTACTGAGTTCGTGGATGAGTATGTGGTATTTAGATATTTTAGACATGTGGATTGAGGTTTAAACCACCTTGAAAAATTATTGTTTTTAAGAAATGGATTTATTTGAGATTTTTGTGAAATAGATTATAATACGGTAATGTTGGGAAAAGTACACATGTGAGTAAGGAAAGCGATTATATTATTAGTTGCCACGATGGTCGGTTTGCTCGAGGTTGTGGTTGCCACGTGATGACCAGAAGTTTACGGTTTATTGGTTGCCACGTGATGGCCAGAGTTTATCAGGAGGTTTATTAGTTGCCCGCGTGATGGTCGTGCAGGTTTGCAGGAGGTTTATTAGGTGCCGCGTGATGGCGGGGTTTACGGAGGTTGTGGTTGCCACGTGATGGCCGGGTTATTCGGAGGTTTATTAGTTGCCCACGTGTGGTCGTCTGCACGGAGGTTTTATTAGTTGCCACGTGATGGCGGTGTAACCCGCAGGGTTTATTAGTTGCCGCATTGATGGCGGGTGTAACCGCGGGGTTGTCCGGTTTGCCACGTGATGGTAGGGTGTAACCCACCGGGTTTATTAGTTGCCGGGTGGTGTGGTCGGGTTTGCGGAAGCGGTTTATGATGGGTACATGGTGCGATTACATTGTTCCGGTATAAGGTATAACCATTTCGATATTTATGGGTATTGTATTTTCCGCGATTATTTTATGGCATGATGGCTGAATAAATTCTTGTGTAATTTCTATGTTGAGAACAATTAGGTTATAATTTTCTTAACAATCATCTTGGGGTTAAATTGTTGATGTGGTCACATAATGTTGGACATGGGTAAGGCTGGGTTTTTGTGAAATGTTTTCTAAACGAGGAACCTTACAACAGAGTGGACGTGAGGTCTTGAGAGAAGAAATGTTGATGGTAGCGCCATTTTTAGCACATAAATTATCTCTTGACCCTGCGAGATTTAGCGTCTCCACGTTTATTGTTTAAATCATTCCCTAGGTCGGTGGTTGTGGGGGCTTTGCTCGTGCCGGATCGACACCGCTCTCTCTACCACATTTGCGTCCCTTTCCATCGCACCTATCTGTGTTGTGTTATTGGACTTATTTATCTCTATTTGTACCCCTAAATTGGCAAAAAAAAAAACTCTTAGAATGCTTTGATATTCGTATTGAACTCTTATGAGTCCTTATTATGTGAGTTGTGGTTATGACCTACACTTATGATAAGGTCGTTAAGGTAGTTTAAATTGTTGTGGATCTTTTAGTATATAATTGGGACATTATAGTAATGCATGTATTTGCTTCTTTGTAGGTGGGATTACATTGTTGTATTCCTATGGATTGTGCTGATGGAACTCCACTGAGCGAAGTTTCCTCGGGGGATGCAGGTATCTGAGATTAGGATCACGTCAGTGGGCCTGTGTAATTCCACGCAACTCATTCATTTCAAAAATATTTCAACCAAATTATGAAACAAACACCGAAGCCCCTACCGGAGTCACAGGAGCTGTCCAAATGGGCTCCAAAAATTCTCTAAAAATTCCAACAATTTGGTCCCAAGTTTTGGGGCGGAATCAACTTGGATTCAAGGTCTCAAACAGCCAGAAACATTACAAAACACCTTAGTAGTGTAACTTCAGTAGGATAAAACCCCTACCTCATGAAGTTTGTCAAAACTCCAACTTTTTTGGTGATCCCGCGCGTAGATCTCATTGCGTAGATCAACTGCCTTAGATCCGACAACGGTCCAATTTTCATAGATCGAGAAGAGCGAAGTGAAGAAAAAAAATAAATCTCTCAGGCACTCGCCTCGCGAAAAATGGCCTCTGTGACTTTTGTTTTTTTTTTTTTTTGTTTTTTATTATAATAATAATAATAATAATAATAATATTATTATTATTATTATTATTATCTTCAGTCACTGATTCATATTCATTCGGATCGTTTACGTCAGAAAATTTTATTTCTTTTCAGTTCAATTCTTTTTAAATGAACTTTAACTCACGCCATTTTAAGACTTAGAGATTACTAGTGAAATGTCACTGTCGTTGACGATTTATCGCCCGGACATTATTAAATATTGACGTCTTAGAGTCGACGAGCTTTTACGGGTGCCTAATTTCGTGAGGCAGGTGCCGGCATAGTCGGTTTCGTCATCAGAGATTTAAGAATTTCCGGTTTTATAGAAATTACCGTTTTACCATTTTCGAAAAATTGAATTTTTCTTGGGTTTTACAATATATACAAATAAATACTAATATTTGCTATATAATATTTAAATATTTATAATTTTCATAATATAATCTTATTTTTATACTTTTATATTTTAAATTTTTGTAAACCCAAAATTAAAAAAAAATCCATAAGTTAAAATATTTTTTAAATTAAAAAAAAAGTATTTAACAAAAAATAGTAATAATCATTTTAGCATTTAATTTTAAAAATATAATACAAAAGTGATAATATAATATTTATCATTTAGCATATCTATCAAGCTTGAGTAGATTAACATATATACTCAAAATGTCTAAACTCTAAAAAAATATCATGTAATAATGTCTTATGTTGGTGCATTAGTATATGACATACATAAGATATTTTGGATAAAAAAACATTCAAATTCTATGAGAAATACAAGCTTGTGCGTAGCATCACCGATTACTACATTTGCTACTCTGATTAGTGTAATTACCTTGTACATTATAATAAACTTATATTTTCCTTACATTAAATATTAATATATGTATATCTCCATGGTATTAGGGTGAAATAAATAAGAAAAAAAAATGAAACCAACCATGTTTTTAATTATTGGAAGTTTATGGCATAAACATATATTAGGTTATTTATTATATATGAGCTAGAAGTAAGATATCAATCAATCTTGTGCAAAGAATGTCATAGGTTGGTGTATTAACCTACTACCACAGGAAATAGATTCAGTAAAAAAATATTCAAATCTTATGAGAAATGTAGGTTTGTACAACCCTTGTACATTTAGCTATTTGCCTTTTACGATATAATAAACCCTTATTTTTCCTTATTAAAGAGTAATTGTCCATTATCTTTATGAAGAATATCCTAGGTTGGTGTATCAACATACGACATAGGAAAAAGATTTCGGATAAAAAAAATATTTAAATCGTATAGGAAATGAAAGCCTGTACATCTAGTATATTTGTCTTGTCTAGTTAGTGTTATCACCTTGTACCAATATAACAAACCCCTATTTTTTTTTTTATTAAAGACTAACATATGCATATTTAGGTTATAAAAATTTAAAAAATATAAGGAAATTATAATTACGCACACTATATATATATATATATACTATATATATATAATATTATATAAAAAATATTAGTACTTATTTATATATTTATTGAAGTATTTATTATTATAGATATTGATTATATATTAAAAGTTAATTTACTTTACTATATTTATTACACAAATCAAAAGTTTAATAAAAAATGAAAAAATAAAATTTTAAAATAACAAAAAATTTAATTAAATATATTTTTAAAATAAGTGTAAGTAAGATATTATCTTTTAAAATTAATTAAAAATTGAAAATATAATTTATTTGAAATATGAAAAATAGAAGGTAATTTATATGGAAAAGCATAATAAAAAAAGGAAAAAAAAACCTAGAAGAGAAAGAAGGGCTAGGTTTGGATTGGGAGGGGTTGTACGTGCATGTGGGCTGAGTTTAAAGGTGTAGAAGGGCAGTTTTGGCATTTTTAAAATTTATATTTTTCTCATTAATTTTAGTTGTCAAAGGTTTTGGGCCAAATTTTAATGCTTTTACATCCCTTTATTAAATCCGAAGGCCCATCATACCATGAAACACAATTCCCCCTTGATTTTTATGTGAATTAAAGGCATTATATAGTAGGGAACTGAGTAATTCTCATGGTGATAATAAAAATTTCCTTTGGCTGCATAAATTCAATAAATGCGGCTATATTAATATTGTTATAAATCAGTACTATAAAATCAATGTAGAAGAGATGAACATAGCAGTATGTGGAACGGGATTAAAGTGTCCAGGGGAACTTTGTTTTGCGAGATCGAAGTCTTGTGTTGGATACAATCTCCTTAAGACAAATATTGTCACACCACTTGTGATTAGCCGAGAATAATGGCGAATTTGTCTCCCGGATGAAAATGATCTCCTAACGGTAAGCACACTTTCTTTGTTGGTGTCGAGACAGCCCGTTTGAGAACTTCGGTCTCTCTCCTTAAACGTATGAAAATTAAATGAATGAATGAATATGTATATAAAATGACAAAAAGTGTGGCCTTTATATAGACCTGCTCATGACTGTTCGGTAACAGACACAGTCGCGTCTGCTAGAGAAGACGCATAAGTCCAACGGTAACCAACGCTTGTTGCAAAACGATAGCGTTTTGATGCCAAAAGGTGAGTTTAAGTTAGCTCCGAACCCGGCCTAGCTCAGTGTGAGGCGGCGACGGCTCGCGATGCGCGATGTGTGCCGGCGTGTTGGGTCGCAAACACCTGGCGGGGTGCCCCGCGGGACTGAGCCAACTACAAGGTGGGTGTATATATACCCTTTTAAAAGTCTTGTTCCCAGAAATCCAGATGTGGGGCCATGAGCTTCATGGCTGCATGTGAGTTACCATTTTGAGGGGGTGATGTTTGGAGGCAATTTGTAATTCACTCCTTAATGGTTTTGAAGCGACTCAATATATAATCTTAAATGCCCTTAGGTGGAGGGAGCGCGACCGTGTGGTTTAAGGCAATTTCTAATTCACTCCTTGTGGTTTGAGCAACTGATAGCATAATCTTAAATACCACTTAGGTGGAGGAGAACACATTCATGTGGACCTGCAGAAAAAGTTTTTGTGGGACCCATTGTAATTTTAGCTCAAAAATAGCCAAATTATTGTACTCAGACCCATTTTTTCCAACAAATTTTTAGTAAGAAAATTAATCCTCTCCACAAGTATCGATCATCACTCAATAATTTTAAAGAAAAATTTTTTGTAATATTTTTTTTCTCATTAATGATCATAGACTATCTAATCCATTGTATATACATGGTCAATTTCTCACTATGTTTCACTATTCATGGTCCATTATATATAGGATCTTTTTTTAATTTGTGTGATCCAAACAACTATATAGTCATTGTATAATGTGATCATTTTCTCACTATGATACATTCATTGTGTGGTTCGTGTATGGGTCTACTTTCAATTTGTGTGGTCCATTATATATAGGGTCCACTGTATTTATATATTGGGGTCCTCATCGTTTAATTTTCTTGATACTAAAAAGGAGATTTGTCCTTATACTTTTAAGAGCATGATTTCTTTGCTTTTGGAAATATCTAAAGAGCTGGATGAGATAAAAGGAAGAATCCATGAACTTCTCTATAAGGGATTTGTATGAAAAAATAATAGAGGAAATAACTTTCACAAACATGATAATTATTATTTTTTTTTTTTTGGTATGCTTGTGACTAGCATTATCCGCTAGCTAGTTTATTATAGTTGATTTTAAAAATTTTGACGCACAACTTTTTCCATGGAATATTTTATACTAATCAATTATTTTAGGATTAAATATTGTCATCTGCATGAAATATCTTAGTCATTGTATTATGAATCTTATCATACTTTTAAATATTGATTATGACGATGAATGGTGATTGGCCTTTAGTCTCTCAATTAAGCTAGACTAGTTTAACGTGCCACACGTCCCTTTATGAGTCGATTAAGGAAAAGAAATTGATGCATGTATCATTTTGACAATAAATAGACATTGGCATTCAGCCTCCCAAACTTGACTAGTTCAACATACTTGTCCCTACAGTTCCAATGAGGAATGCATGCATTATTTTTTAGTTATGAGGTACAACTTGGACTCATGAGATATCATTTTTAGTTTGTAATGTGTATCTTTCTCTTCATGTCTACTTATAGAGTTTTTTTTTTTAAAGCTAATCACTTTTAATACAATGTAGTAAATTGTCCTCGTATTCCGCCTTAACATTGAAGGCTCTAACCAATTGAGCTAGGCATGTGGATCTTACGATAGAGTAATAGATTAAGTAGCTTTTAAAAGTGACCTTTTATTTTGTGACTTCAATTGGAATCTTTGCCTTTCACGGAATTTGGTAATTTCACATTTCTAGCATAATCTAACTTGGTATTTCTTGCATTTTCTAATTGGGAAAAATGATGCTTGTAATTAATTAATGTAAGATCATCCATAATCTGATTTTTATTTTTTTATTAATTTCTTCATGAATCCAATGGTTTGTTTTTTAATGAAATTTATCTTAATAATAAGGATTGAGTAAACTCTCTAGGGCATCTCATTACTTAATAAGAATATTAATAATGATCCATGCTATGCTCTTGAGATTGCATGTTTTTGTGAGGACCCGGGTAAAGTATAATGATAGATTACCGTTACAGTACAAGCTGCAAGCCTGAGAATTTTTCTAGATCTCGGATAGCGACACGGACCACACCGTTGAATTTGTCTCATGAAATTTACTTGCAAAATCGAACTATATCGAATTTCGGGACAGTCGAAATTTCACGTATTTCGAGGCAAATTGGCGACACATAACACAGGGACACGTGGCATGTGGCACCAAATAAGTGAACAATTGGCACATGGGAAGCCAAGTATCATATAAATGTCATACTCCACCATGCAAAAAATAAAAAATAAAAAGTGGCAAGGGAAACACATGGCATAAGGATTACCATGTGTCACAATGATTGAGAAAGGTGTCCTACACCTAGATCAAAGTGAGTTCGTGGGAATAAAAGAGAAAAGATAGAAAGAAAGGAAAAAAAAAAAGGAAAATGAGGGAGATCCGTTTTCTCTTGCGGTTTTCGGCGTTCGAGCAGCGAGTTACGGCCCAGGTTAAGTGAGGCTGGATTAGCGGCTCCAAGAGGTAGGGGTTCTCTCCTACTTTGTTTAGTCCTTATCTAAGGGCCATTCGATGGCCATGAGGTGTAGCCCTAATGATGAAATTTGGTTGAAACGGTTGTGATCTTGGTGATAGATGCAATCGGTTTCTAGGTCCTTTCTATTCTCGAAGCTACTTGATTACGAAGTAGGTCTTGGCTAGAAAATACGGGCTTGGTATGGCCGATTTTTGTGGTGTCTTCGGTGTTGGACATGGCCGACATGCTGAGCGTGTGTCTTGTTGCGAATTAACTATGAAGATCGGTTTTGTGTGTTGTTGCTTGATCGAATGACATGCAAGTGTGTGAAAAATCATGTGGATATATGTTGAACTGATGTATTTACATGGGTTGTATTATGGATGTAAATTGTATGTCGTATATATGATTATCCATGAATCATAAATGTTGCATGTAGCTCTCATCATGCATGTAACATGAAAGAACATGCAATGGAATTTTGCAATGCATATGCACAGGGACATCGCATGAAACAGGTGTGAGTGCATGGCATGAAAGAACACTGTGTTTGGTGTTTAATGGTGGGCTATGAAAGCGGCCCCGGCGTCTAGAGTCGTACAATTTGAAGGCCATGTCGGGTACTAAGAGAAGAAGTGTAGCATACGTCGAAGATAGTGTACGATTACATTTAAGCGTAGGGCGTATAAAACACCAAGTGAAATTATGGCATATTTTGGGAGTTGTTTTTAAGGATGAAAATATGAAATGATAAATTTAGTGAAACCGGAATTGAGGTACTAGTGCCAGGGTAAAGTGGTAAATTCTAAAAAGGATATAAAGGACATAATTTGAGAAGATAGTATGCCAAAATGAAAATAAAATAAGTTGATTTGCAATATCAAAGTGTTTTGGTAGAATTGTAATTGCCATAAAGGATATGAAAGTCGAAAATCAAAGTAGAGATGGGCATGTGTTAAAAACAAAGTTAAGTGCAATATTAAGTCTTACAGGGACTTAATGGTAATTAAGGCAAAGGTGTAATATATAGAGATGAGACAAACAAATTTCACAATTTTGATTACAAAATCTACTGATGACATTGGAGAAGAGAAGGCGAAAGAAGAAAGAGGAGGGAAGAAGAGGAAGAAGAGTGGGAGAAAAACCAAACCAAGGTATGTTTCCATTTTATAATCATTAATTGTTTGGATTTCCCTAGGTTGCGTATGGAGTTAGTGCTCCTTTGGTCTGGGTTTCAATGAAATCAAACAACACAAGAATTCTTAGTTATGATATTGAAAGCTAATTGATGCAAGTCAAACATGAATCATCATAATTTTGTGGTTTTTGTAAGGTGGTGGACCCAGGTTGAATTCTTGGATTTTCACAGGGTTTGGTTTATGAATTTCCAAATCACCAATTCAAGTGTTGTGGAGTTGTTTGAGTTAATTTCATGTGGTTTTGAGGTATTATGGAATAGTTGTAAAAAAGAGGAGAATGTTGGGTTTTTAAAGGGAATGTATCAAATTTTGTAAAAACCCTGGCTCTTTGGCTATAGATTAGTTATAATTATCAAATGAATTGATTCCAATTGGTAAAGAACCATAATAGATAGGGATACAAATTTATGAAGGGACCAAGAAGCAAATTGTAGCTCTAGAGCTCTAATACAGGACTGAATGTGAGCTCGTGGCTCGCAGTTATGCTCTGTTTTGGGTATTGTTGTAGTGTTTTGGTCATAAGTGGAGTTTCACTCATCCCAATTGAGTGATTCAAAATTCTGGGTAAAATATACTTCTAGGGGAATAAGTTATCTGAAGGAAGTGCATGTAAATTGTAACCCCAAAGTGCCCATAAAATTTGTCAAAGTGAAGCAATGTGCAGATTCTGTTCTGCCAAATTGAGTCATCTAGATGTAAAATACAATAACTTGAGTTTTGATGATCCAAATTGGGTGATTCCAATTGGAGAAGAAACCTTATAACCATAGCTTCAAATGAGTGAAGAAACCATTTCCAATTTATAGATTTAAGATCCCAGAAATCAAGGATAACGGTAGGTGGTCAGTGAGCTAACGATTTGGCATCAAAAACATGCTGTAACTTGTGTTATGTGGTTGAGGCATAGGGCAATTTTAAATTGAAAATTTAAAGAGATGTCATTAGATATATAAAGATTGATCTGGAGAGTTCATAATTTTTGAACCGTTTTGAATAATTTTTAGGTAATAAAGTCCAGAAGTGGTTGTTGGAAAAGTTTTAAAATGAGTGGTTTTTGTTAGGGGCTTTTAGTGCTCAGAAAGTGTAAATTGTTAATTGGCCTATGAATGTTGTGTGACCTAAAGTGAGGCTTGCGTGTGAAGCACGTTGAGTTTTCTCAGCTATCGCCGCGAGGCGGGTGTGTTAAGTATTCGTTGAGTGTGTAGGCTAAAAGCAAAGGCGGAAATTAGTAGAGTTGTGCTCAAGTTTCAGGAAACAAAGATGTGAGTGTTCTAAACCTATTTTTCTAAATACTAGTGTATTATTATTATAAACTGTTTTACACTGGTATTTAATGGTTTTGATGGTAAACCATTTATGAAAAGCAAGCAAATGGTTTTGATTTAAACCATAATTGAAAAAGCAAGCAAATGGTTTTGAATTATCAAACCATATTAAAGAAAACAATGGTTTTGAATTATTAAACCATGTTTCAAGCAAAAGCAAACAAAAGAATATTTTAGAAAATAGAGCCTAACTAAAATCCTAGTTTTAAGCAGAATCACTAGGTCGGTATTACATGCGTTCTATGATGGTGTTAGGATATCATACATGCATTTTAGTTTTGTTCGGCAAACTTAGGTCATGCATCCTGGCATTTAAAGGAGGCATGACACGTCTTTGGAGTATAGGGTTAGAGCTCTAACTAAATTATGGTGATGGAGACCCGGGTCAATACCACCATATTTGAAAAAAGGTAGCGTGGGCGAGCCGCTTCCACCTGTGATGCGGACCCGGGGTCCTTGCGACCACGTTGATCACCGGGCTCCGTGCTTCTGCTGAGTGCAATGAAGCAAGTAAGGCCTCCGGTGGTTGATGATTTATGGCATGTTTATGAGATTTGAAAAAAATCAACCCTTTTGAGGGTTGCAGTTGAGCCCAGCTCCGTGTTTGTTTTAAAGGAAGCAGTTGAGCCAGGCTCCGTTTGATTTCAAAATAATCGATTGAGCGATAAGTGGTGATTTTAAAGCAAGCGGTTGAGCGAATAAATTTCATGCAAAGCATCGCGGTTGAGCCCAAGCTCCGTGTTTATAAAAAAGTTTGGAAACTTTTAAATGAAGATTGTAAAAATTTTAGAAACTTTTCGCCAGCCAGATATTTTTGAAAAGGTTTATAAACTTTTAAGCAATGAAACAAGCAAAGCGAGTTTGAAAAGTTTTATAAACTTTAAAAAACAGTAAAACAAACAAGCAAGAGATTTGAGAAAGGTTTTAGAAACTTTTAAAGCAAAGCAAAGAAAGTAATAATGAGGCTTACGGAAAATATAATGTAAAACTGGTTCTGATTTTGAGATATTTTAAAAAAAGTAAACATTTTACTCAGCATACCTCAGGCTCGTTTAGCTCATTAATATTTTCTGTTTAAAAACTATTTTCTGATACAGTGCTGATATTACAGGCGGTTAGGATTCTCGACCTGTATTTGTGCTATATTATCTCTATTTTTGTGTAAGAAATGCTGAATTTGTATAAAGGAATATATGTATGTACAGGTGGTTTTTTGAAAATGTGTGGAGCTTGAGGCTCTTTTGAAATAATGTTGTTGGTTTGCCGTATTGAAAATAGTGTAAATTGTGTATCTGAGTTTGGGACATGTCTTATATCTGTTTGTTATCTTTCTTTGAAATTCTCGTCATAAGTTTAGAAAAGAAAAAAAAATTTTATCTACATAGTTTCGAAAGCAATGCGACCGCTACGGGATTTTCTGGTTGTTAGAATTGCTTATTTGAGTTTCAATGGTGTTGGCACTGTAGTATAGTGAAGGTGAGGGTGTGTGAAGGATGGAGCCTACTCTCGGGTGAAGGCCTATGTTCTTGGTCAAACACATGCGTCCAGCGGTGAAAGTCCGCGAAAGTTTCGAAAGGTGTACGACACCTACGGTGAAACCCCGGAAAGCTGCGTTACCTGAGACACACTGGCTTTTAGATAAAAGCGGTTTTTGGGCGCCGAGGGTGAAATATAAAGCAATATTTTGTTTTAGAAATGAAGGTTTTTCATACATGATGTGTGCATATGTGAGGGAGTCAGTGAGAGCTCGGGACATTGGCATGACATGAGAGCATTCATGTAAAAATGCATATGTTTTGCTCAATGTGTTGATAAATGTTAAATTATGGCATTGCATGTACACTTAGGTGGGGAGTAAGCGCATACAGAAAATTTCTCTCTGCCCGGGCATTGCTCCACTTATTGCGGAAAGAATTATTTCAAGTCTTTGGAGGTCCACCGGGGAGATGGAGACTCGTCGAGACCTTCAGTGGTGAAGAAGGTCAAATCTGCTTATTTTTGTGATACGTAAAATTACGGGTGGTGATCAGTTACGATAAGTAAAAAGGAAGAGTGTAAAAAAAAAAAAAAAAAACTGTTCAGTATAAGCACGATTTAACAGGTTTTCCCGGTTATATGTTGCCTTTTATTGTGCGAAGGCCATGTGTTCATTTTTATAGTGTTTTGGGAAAGAGATGAGTGGGATGGTACGAAAAGGGCTGTTGAGTTTGGGTGAGTTTAGGTCGCGGCGAGATTCATGGTTGATAGTTCACAGTCTGTGTCGCGTGAGAACTGTGTCACAACATGGTTCTGACATAGGCGAATTTCTAGGTCACGACATAGTATTTCCATGTCACGACAGTGTTTGCTTCTCTGTCATGATAATGTGGCGACAGAGGTATCCTTGTCGTGATTGAGACGACCACAACAAGAGGTCAGGTGTTGCACCCTTCATGATGTAAAAGAGTTTGCGTTGGGCGAGGTTTTATGTCGCGGCGAGCGGTTTCCATGTCACGCGGCGGGGTTCGGCGCGATGAGTTCACTTTTGTCATGACGCGGTGACTTCATGTCGATAGCCAAGGTTTGGCCTTGGTGAGAGGAATTTTCATCCGACAAGAATTTGATGTACTGGCAAGGTTGGACAAGACCCGATAGTTTTTTATTTGCGACAATGTGGCCCATTTGTGTTGCGTGTGACGGAGAAGACTGTGCACATGATGGGGTTCTCTGTCGCGAAGAGATTTCCACAGTGAGACTCTTTATAGTATAACGGTAAAAATCTCGGGATTGGGAAGCTACAGTTTTACTTGGAATGTGAATATGAATTATGAACATGACCCGACTGCATGCGCGCCGTGGGAGTAGCCCTTGTAGGAAGTTTACTCTCTTGTGCGTGGCTCACCACATATGAGAAACATTTGGTGGGGCCAGATTGGAGTGGGCGGCCTCATTCGAGCGCATTGTGAATAAGGTCGGCATGTGACCTTGTTACCATTTTGTAAAATATTTTGGAACAATATTATTCTAATGTGTAATATTTGTAAGAGTGTTGTAATTGAACTCTTATGAATTGTTTTAAATATAATTTTGTATGTTTAAAATGAACATGGATAAATGGACCACAATGTAGTGTTTTTACTCATGTAGGTGGACCATTGATGTGTTGTATTACTATTAGGCCTCGGATGGGCCATGTTGCTACTCCTTTATAGGTTGGATTTTGGATAAAGCTCATATATTCAAATGGACTGCATCCTATTTTTAGTAAAATTATGGATCTCGCCCGAATGGGGCCTTACTTGGTGCGTGTCGGGTCACGGGTATCCGGGATTTTCACAGTTGACAGTTAGTCAACAAATCCGGGTTTGAGGCATCACAACGGTATCGAGTATGGTATCGTTACCTGAGCTGATGGGTAAATTTTGTGCAGTGTCATAGCTTGGTATCAGAGTATAGGTATGCGATTACCTACGACTTGATGGGCATGTGTGCCTTTGTACTGACCAATTTTTATGTCGAGGCTTAGGTATCTGAATACAGGGCTTGATGGGCATGGCGAATAGCAAATTTATGGTGCATCTAATACTGACATCTGACGGTATCAAATCTTAGGTATCACGAATACTGGGCCAGGGGATGGGCTGGGCCGCGACATTTCTCTGAAGGTGCATACGATGCCCGATCCTGTTGATGTGAGAGCTTGGGTATACGAACACCTAGGGCTTTGTGGGCATGGGTCTAGGACATGTAGTTATAGTACAGTGCCTAGGTTTATGATTACCTAGTGCCTGATAGATCTAGTACCAGCTTCACAACATGGTATTACCTAGGACTTGATGGGCATGGGTTTAGACCAATGCATTCATTGTGCATTTAATGTTTTGTGTGTTGATATGCTACATGATTGTGTGCTATGTGTTGTGTGAATTATATGCATGGTAAAAGAGGAACACTAAGGTTAGAAACAACCTTGGGGGTTGGGAAAAGAATGGCAGTTGATTGGGATGTGAGGTCATAGTAGTTGTCATGCCTTTGCTAGTTAGACGGAGGATCACCCAAAGTTTACTGGAGATCACCTCCGTGCTTACAAGGATAAAGGCTAGTTGCATTCCGGCTAGAAATTAGATCTAGTATGGTGGGATTGAATTGGCTTACGAAGGAACTTGGAGAAGCGATGACATGGGAAGGATGTGATACCATGGTTAATCTTTCGGCGATATTTTCGGCGCATAAAGATCGGAGTTCCTAGAGTAACGAGCGATGATGGTGCTCGAATGGCTAAGTTCATTGAATTAGCCCATTTTGTTGATTAGGCCACGGACATGGCTGAAGTGAAGAAATTTGAGAACAATTTGGAGTGTGCCATAAGGTAAGTGGGACTTCTTCTCTGAGGCCACGGACTTGGTGGTCAGGCATTTATAATGCGATGAGGAGGGAGATGGACAATGCCTTTGAACATCGAGGCGGGTGTTAAAGTTAAGTGAAGGTTTGGGCTTAGAGGTTGAAACCTTGGAAAATAGATGTATGTGAGTTCTCCCAGGAACTAGAATTGTGAGTGTTGATCAAATATGTCAGGATTGTGAGTTAGGATGTCTGGATTCTCATTTGTGGACCTAAGGGTCATGGACATCGAAGTTTGATTTCATCAGCAGGATGGGATGCGGTTGATGGCACCCAAGTCGTGGGTGATTGTGATCGTATGAAGGGGTTACTACCTCTGCGTTGGATGGTATTTGTGTCTTATGTTTCGGGGGATTAAGCATAGGCTTGCACGTGAGTGTACGACTCTGGTGGCACAGGCGGAGTTGATGGGTTGGCTGGCAAGACACACGAAAGACGGAGCAAGGCAGGTTGGTGCGCACCGAGGTGGTTTTTGAATTATAAGGATGTTTTCCAAAGATCTATCAGAGTTTACCTGCAGTCGCAGGATGTAGACTTCACCGTTGAGTTACTTTAGTACATCCTATTTCTATGGCATATGAATGGAGGCTGTTGAGTTAGGCTTCCAGGAGTTGATGCATAGAATTATTGGACCCAGAGTTTTAATAAACAGGCACTTCACCTTGGGTATCAGGTTAATCTCAAGAAGAATGACAGACTCTTCGGTGACAATATAGATTATATCGACAGTTAAATAGGGCTACTATCAAGAATAGGTACCCTTTGCAAAGGATTGATGATTTGTTTGATCAACTAATGAGGCGTGCCGGATCCTCGAAGATAGATCTTTACGCTGGGTGTCATGAGGTTGATTTAGGAAGCGGAACATCCACAAGGCGTTTAGGGCCCAGCGGTATAAACATTTGAGTTCACGATGATGTCATTTGGATTGCCAGGTAGCCGTGGCGTTCATGGATCTTTATGAATAGGGTGTTCGACCCTACCTAGATTGGTTCATTGTGGTTTTGAGGGCGACATCTTGATCTACTCGAGTCTAAGGAGGATCATGAGGAGGGTCACTTGAGGATTCTCAGATATGAAATTATGAGTTGTATCTTAATTTAGCAGGGTGAATTTTGGCTTAATGAGTGGAATCATGGGGCGCGTGGTATCGACTTGAGTGTCAGTGGACTTGGAGAAGGTTAGGGTAGTTATGATGGGAGACGAAGTTAGTCTTTGAGATGACGGTTTCTTGGGATTGGCGGGGTACTCACGAGGGTTCATTAGGACTTCTACATTGCATTTGCACCTATGATGAGATGATGACGGAGATAGGTAGTTTGATGAAGCCAAACTTGTGTGAGAAGGCATTCCGGGAGTGAAAATGAGGCTTGCCGACTCCTATTCGATAGTCGGAAGGAATGAGGGTACCGCAGTGTATTGTGATGCCTCTGAGCTGCTCTTGGGATGTGTTTTTGATCTCTCCGTCCGGGAGGGGTTGTGGCTTATGGTTCTTGGTAAAGGAACCCTGGTAAAATTACCCCAGTTGTGATATGGAGTTGTTAATTGTCTTTCTTTGGTGGGCGTCACTACATCGGTGAACATTTCGAGGTGTTTTCAAACCACAAAAGTCTGAAGTATATTTTCACACAGCGAGACCTCAACATGAGGCAACGCAGGTGGATGGAGTATCTAAAGGATTACAATTTCGCTTTGCATTACCACCTCGATAAGGAAAATGTGGTGGTTGATACCCATAAGTGGAAATCATCGGGTTTGTTCAGTGCGATTTCAAGAGTGGCTGAGATGCTTTCAGCGGCAGATTCAGGTGTGATCTGATGATCGGGCTCCGGGGTACCTTGGAGTTTAATTAGCTCATGTCCCTCTGGCGGTGATTGAGTCAGGGACCAGGCAGAGATATTGTCCATTAAGGGCCAGAGGTAAAGATGGGCTATTAGCAATGCTGACCATTCACACGGATGGTAGTCTTGATGGGGTATCGGGAAAGTGATAGTTCCCAATTGGAATTATCTAAGAAGAGATCCTCAAGGAGTTCCATTGCTCTCGTTTTGCTAAGCATCCAGGTGGCACGAGAGATGTACCATGATCTTCGTTCTAGTCTTGCTGGAGTGGGATGAAGAAACACGTTGGAGATGTTGTCCGATAGTGTCTCATGTGTTAGCAGGTAAAGGTTGAGCACCGGGCGGATTCTCGACACAGGGTGGTGAGACAGGAAGTGGACCTCCACCCATTTTAGCCATGTTAGGTCTTCATGGTCAAAGCCTTGCGAGCTGTCCAGAACCTCTTAGAATTAGGGTCTTTGAATAAACCTGATGGTTTCCATCCTAAAAAATTCTTGGTCTTCTCTTAATTTAATAAATTAGACTCAACTTAATGTATGATTGAAACTCATCATGTGCTCGGTTGGGCTTATACTTATACTTTTATGTAGAAACTCTTGGTGTTTTTGCTTGTACCCTTTCATGCTCTTAAGGAAAAATAAAATGAAGAATGAAATATTTCTAGTTAAATCTAATATAAATATCTTTGTTACTACCTCAAAGTTTTATTTATTTGTATTTAATTCATCAATATATAAATAATTTAAGAATATAAAATTTTCAAAATAATTTTATTAATATTTATTTTATTTGAAAGAATTTGTTAAATAGAAAAATATAATAAAATCATTTTGAGAACCAAATAAAGTTTGATTAATTATGACGAATATCACTTTGGAATCTCGATGCAATCTACTACTTCACCACATGAGAGTTTAAAATCTTCCTAGTAGTCCTTGAGATCTTGATTGTATGGTATCGTTATTTATCCTAACCTTAAAACACATATTATTAAATTCTCTTCCAATGATACTCAAAGGCATGAAATGAAACGTTTATTATTTTGTTTGAAATAAAAGAAATAATTCTTAGCATATTATATATATATATATATATATATATATATATATATATATATATATATATATATATATATATATATATATACCTACTCTCTCTCTCTACTACTATACTCTCCTTACTATATATATATATATATATATATATATACTTATATATATATATATATATATATATACTATATATACTTTCTCTCATATATATATATATATATATACATATATATATACTCTCTCTGCTCTCATATATACTATATATATCTCTCTCTCTCTCTCTACTATACCACTCTACTATATATATATATATATATATATATATATATATATATATATATATATATATATATATATATATACCTATATATATATATATATATATATATATATATATATATATATATATATATCAAAGTGACATGGGGATGATTGAAAATTAATCTTAAATGTTCACGTAGATCTATTTGTAAATCTTTAATATTTTCTTAATGAATAATACTTATAGTTTTTCATTTGTCATAAATGATCATTTCGTATATAAACTATCTAATAAAGTCACATAAGAATATTGACATAAATTTTTTAATATTCTTTTGGTTTATTTAGAGTAATATATTTAGTAAATTTATGCACATTACCTAATATCTTTGCTTTTTTAAGAAAGTACTATTATTGAATAAATTATTCTTTTCAAGAATCATATCAAAAACAATCTCCTATGCTTATGAATAATTAATATTAGTGAGAGAGGGGTGCTTCACTATTCTAACACTTGAAATCTTTTGTGTAATGCTATGATTAATGCTTTTAGTTAAATAAATTTAGGACTTGGACATCTTAAATTTGAGTAAAGATCCTTAACTCGATGGTCTAAGTTCATAAGAGTTGTGTTGATCACATGTTATTCGAGATTCATATTCTTTGTAGTTCATCGATCACGTAACTAAATTTATGCTAGAAGGTATTAACTGAAAATGAATTTATCTAACCTTTTTCCATCTTGAGTGCAACAGAAGCAAACATGGCACTTGGTTTTGGTTTGGCGAGAAAGGAAACTTCATGACAATAGACCAAAGAAAAATTAAAAATGAAGAACAAAAAGGGATGTGACATATGAAATACATCTCCATGCTCAGCATTTACCCGCTTACATCATTTACCGAATGTGTATGATGCGTGTTCTTCCATTTTATTCGCCTCTTACATTCCCTCTCAAGGGCCTGCCTCCCTTAAGAAGAGGTTCTTGATCGAGCGCAATTCATTGGCTGCCTCACGTATCTTCATTCGGTCTTTTGGTGATTCCATGGAACATATGATCTGGAATTTAAGCTAACGTGTTGCATTCACGATCGATTTACCACTTTCATCAGCGTTGTGGCACGATCTATGACCTCCATGAATCGCCAGGCAGGCATTTCACATAGTTTTGAAGGAGTATGACCATCTTGAGGCTTCGCTATCAGTTGAATTATTTCGCCGGGTAAACATCTCTAATAAAAAGGTTCCATAACATACATATCCTCTATTGTCATAGTACTTACCATATTTTGCGCTAATCATTATTACTAAGCATATGTAAAAAAAAATGGAATTTATTTATATCCATGGAAAATACTATTGAACGTAAAATGAATAGAGATATTTAATTACTTATATTAAAATTGTAATTTTAGACAATGCACTTTATGGATCTTTCATTGTAGTTATTTATTTTTGTTTATTGCTAGTACTTATTAACTGTCGATAGTCTTTACAGTAATGAAGTAATCTTTAAATAAATCAGCGAAGTATGGCGATCATATGTGGTAGAGAAAAAGAACATTGTTGGGTTTAAGGTCATTACCGACATAGCTGGCGTCACATTGAGTGTGAATCTTTCGAAGTCTCAGAAGCCAACGTCGGTAAGATATCAGTCTAAATCAGCGCTTGGGGTTCGTCTCTAGTGTATGGATGTAACGTCCGTCCGTTACCTAGACATCAGCTTTCAAAAACACTAAAGCCTTAAAGTATTCCCACTGCAATTGACTAGAGCAAGCACTCAAGACTTTGGCGAGATTCCTATCTTGGATTTTCTCAAGGCCTTGCATTCCGAGCACCTTAGCTCTTGACTCCTTCTAGGAAGATTGAACACCTTTACTGCAGTAAGCTGTCCATCTTGATCAGTTCAGCCTTTGTACACGAGCCATAGCTCGACAAGTCTTGCATTGAACTCAGAAGCCTTGTTAGCTTTATGGAGCTGCATACCACATAAATAATTAGAATTCTCATTGGAAGATTGTCTGAAGGAGCCCTTGTTCTCCATTTTCTTCCTCCTCAACGGATAATGAAAAAGCAAGGCCAACAAACTCCCAATGATGAGATCCCAATGATTCTGGGAACAGAGTAGTTTGGCGCGGGACACTTTCTCTTTGCGGAAGAGGAGGTGACAGACACATGTGGGAAGATGAGGATTTGGAAGCCTCCACTGGGTGTGTTTGTGGCCCGAAATGGTGACATTGGCCTCGAGGCGAGGTACTTCTCCTTGAGTTCATTGAAAGACAAGTTCAAATAGGTCAAAGCGATCCCAAAGAAACATTGGGATCCTACCAGAAAATTTGTTGCGAGAAGATTCAGAAGTATTCTAAACCTCTAAGATTTCTTGTTAGGGTTGGAATCTCACCTTCAAAGACATTTGCCACCAAGTCGAAGATCCCGCATTTCAAGCGGTTACCCAAGCATTCGGAAGAGCTTTTTTGATGTCTGTTGTCGGAGACATCTAATTCTTGAGTTAATCGAATAGCGACCGGTGCATGGCCTGCCGTGGCGTTCTGCCACCCTAATTGAAAGAACCTGGCGAGGAAAGACCTATAACATCGTTGAGTGACCAGTGGGTTATTTATTTGAAAGATTGATATACTATATTTTGAGCTGGCTGGAAGGTATCCGCCCAGTTGTTGCTACTCACTTAAATCAAGATCTAATATGAGTTAAGTGCAGATTGAACGAGTATTCCTCGAGAGTTTGTTTCCAACAAAAATGTGCCCCATTTATAAAACTTGTCGATGTTAGGAGGAATGCTACAGAGGTGGGTTATACCAAGTCAAGGTATATTAGATTTACAAGATTCTCTCTTCTTAGAAGGGATTGTTCCATAATTTGGTTGATTAGGACTATTTCCAGTGAAAGTTGGGTCGTGAAATTAGTATTGCTAACTAAAAAGGACAGCTGAAAATTGCCTAACTAAACCTTCGATTATTTGTAATTGGGTGCAATTTACTAGAAAGTGTGAAGCTCAAATGTCTCCTCAGCCAGATCAACTCATTTCCTTGTACATTTCATGGCTCGAAGGTTTTGTAGCCTTCCCAAATTCGGTGGTACTAACCCAGTGAAACTATTTTAAAGGAGAAATATACCTTCAAGCATTGAAGCATTAGATAATGAAATGGGAACAGGCCCTGTGAATCGGTTATTTACAAGACCTAGATTCGTGAGATAAGGAAAGGCGACACCAATATCCTGACTAAGACTTCCCTCCAGTTGGTTTTCGATAAGTTTGATGGCGCTCATGTTTGAGAGATTGTACAGAGAAGAAGGAATCACACCTGTTAATTTGTTGAACATTAAATGAATAATGTCTAAACTTGTTCCCGAAGCTCCTCGGGGAATGCTTCACTTCCAGTGGTGGTGCAACTTGTGACAATAGAGTGAGAGATGAGAGTTCAGTGAAATTTGGGATCTTTCTGTGAATTATTACCTCACAAGAGACCCGGAAATTTGTCAATTTTGAGAGGAAGCCAAGTTCTTTTGGGATTTTGCCTTCAAGCTTGTTGTCGATTAGATTAAGTTCCTCAAGCTCGGAGCAATTTGTGAGATTGGTAGGGATCTTTCCTTCAAAGGAATTGTTGTTAAGATAAAGACTTCTGGCCGGAATAAATGACCAATCTCGAATTGCACCCATGGAATTTGTTTTGAAGTGTCTTGTTCTAAGAAGGTGAGGTTCCCAATGTGGGGTGAGAGGGATCACGATCCATAAGAAAATAGAATTAATTTGACGACTCGGTTGACGCCATTCTTTGCAATGATACAGGCCTGTGACAAAAAGTGGAGTGTCATTCGAGGCTTCGGCATCAGTGGATCTGGTGATTCGACCTTAAACGTGGCTGCAAGTCGATCTGTTTCCGTGTTTTGCATCTACGACTAAGCGGTGACGGGACTCCTGATGGAAGCTAACCTGCATTTTAGTATGCGACCAGCAAAAGAAGAGCTGTAAAGGCCTTTATACTCCTTGGAACATTAATTTGGAACCCTCTATATATGTTTCAGCAGACATAGAACATTAATTATTAAGTTCAGTTCTTATTTATCTGAAGTGATTAGTACTTCTTGGTTTATTTCCTGATTAGAGATGACTTGACTTTATGTTCATGTACCGTGTAGACTCAAGTACTAGATAATGGAATCTAAAATTTTGTGGTTCTCCATAATTAATGTGGGACACACTTCATACACCAAGTTTCTCTGGTTTCCTTTTGCGTAAGGCATGTCTACACACAAATGACTTGAACTTAAATCATAAAATTAATGAAAACAATGGATGAAATTATATATATATATACTATATATATATATATATATATATATATATATATATATATATATATATATATATATATATATATATATATATATATATATCCCTCATAAAGCTACTTGTAGAAAATATTGCTTAGAAGTTGATTATATATGTTGCACACAAGACAAATATTAGAGAAAATATATCGTCGATATTTCGTTCATCGGTGGTCGATGGATCATCACTCTTAGATAATTACATTAAGAAAACCTTTTGGGTTTTTTCAGCCGATGTTTGGCAATTTTCTGATTCTTTTAAGAGTCTATAATGGTTTAAAACCTGCAAAATTTCAAAAGCCATGTGTAGTTGGGATTACGAGACACACTTTGAAACCGAGGAATGTCATACTTCATCCATTGACTGACTTTTGCACTTTCAGTATATATAATGCAAATATTTTTATATTCTCTTATATTATGATCAGTTTTCACTACATTATTTTTACATTTATTGTTTTTTAACGCTATCACTTAATTTTATTTTTTCATAAAATCACCTGTTCAAAAATTTAATAAATATCTTCTGTGGCTGATATTTTTGTAGAATTATCCATAAATATTTCTTAAATCTTTCACAAGATGATCACACTTTCAAATGGAGTGAAGTGGGCACGTGTTAGGTCGTTAAGCGGAACCTAGAAATTTGTTAATGAATTGGTTTGAAGGCTGGATCGTCGGGCGCTAGACACGATTCTTTATAGCTGATCTGAAACTCCTGGATTTAGCACACCTCTTGCAAAAAAAGAGGGAAATAAGAGGCGTGAGGGCTTAACATGGTGCTCAGATGCTGAGTCAGTTTCTTTGAGAGAAAAGATGGTTGCTTAGAGGCGAATGTGTTGCGTATGTCTGCGTGCCTTTCACTTAGATGGAGTGGTGCAGTATTTATAATATGTTTTTTGATGGAGGATGGTAAGGATTCTTTCCCATTGGATGGGATATTTCTTTCCTTGTGTTCATTAGATATTGAAGGTGTTCTATTTAAAGAATTATCTTCCTTCCTTGTGGTGGGATCAAAAGCTTGATCGCGAGGATGAAATTTTGTTATATCACAATTATCACATTTTCTTTGGTGAATTTAATTGGAGATTTAGTTATGATTCTATAGGGATAAAATTATAGGGGATTATCCTACTTTCCTTATTAAGCGAGATCTAATCGATTGCAAGATGTGGGCCTTCAAGTACCAAATTGACCTTTAATTTGTGTGAATGGGACCTTCATGTGAGGCGGAGCGAAGGCACAATCATTTCTTCAGTGTGCCATGCTGGTTTGAGCGAGTGGGCACAACGAGCCGTTACATTCATAAAATCCACCTCCGATATATCCGGTATTTATCGCGATATTTTGGATCTTTTTTTATTGCGTAATATAGTATCCTCGGGGTAAATGAATACCACATCTAATATTTTATGAGCAACCCAATCTACACGCCCAAAAGTCAAGAAGAGATAATAACTGAGAGTATGGATGTCCACGTCCAATGATTCTGCATGTAGTGTGGGATGACCCAAGACTCACAAAAGTACTAGCTCCTACCATTCAGGTATGCGATCTCGGCCGCTTAATTATAAATCGTTGACACTTTTATTTGTGTGGTAATGTACCGCATTTCTCGTGAAGAAGACCTATCTTCACTTGGTAAATCTCTCGTTAAACTATATGTCTACTATTAAATTACAACAACATAATTGTCCTGGGAAATCCCTCAAAATTAAGCTCCAGTGTTCTCACAACTTAGAATCGGGCCTTTAGAACGATAACCCCAATGGTTCCATCCCCTAAAGAATTCTTTCGTCTTCTTTTCTTGTCGTAATAAACTCCGCACTCAACTTAAATATTAGTGATTGAAACTCATCATGCTCATTAATATACTTGTCTCTTTTATGTGGGCTTATTTGGTGTTTTGTTTAATGTACGTCTATGCTCTTGAGTAAAAATGCAAGGGAGTTAAGATAGAAGTGAAATGTAGAATAAAAGAAAAAAGAAGAAAAATTAAAATCTACGATTATTTTATTTATTACTTCAAATTATTTTATTTATTTTTATTCATCAACATATAAACAATTTAAGAATGTATTTGTTGAAAATTTTAATTAAATAACCAAATATAAGAAGTCATTGTTTAGCAACCAAATACAACTCAAGGATTTGGGTCGACTTTGTACAGATATCACTGGAATCTCAATGCAATCCACATGTGAGGAGTTTGAAAACTTCCACGACAAGTAATGACCTTGATGTGAATATTGCTTGGTATAAGTAAGTACCCATTTGTATTCTAATTATTTATTTATTTTTATTATTATTTATTAAGTTATAAACTTTGTGGAAGAATATCATGTGTACGTATAAATAACATGCATTATGAATAAAAATTTACAATGTAATTGGTACCCTAAAACAAATTTTCTGATTTATTAGCCCTTACTAGCTAGTATTAGGCATTAATGTACAACTTTGATGCACATAATGGTTCATTTTGATGGCTATTAGGGAAAGATGAATTTTCCTTACCCCCTTGAAAAGACTTAAAATACCAAATATTCATCTTGGATTGATGGCAAAAATTATTATTTTCTTCTTTGTTATATGCATGTAATTTTTCCCTTAAAACAATCTTTCTAATTTATGAGCCTTATTGAGTTTTATCAATTGTACAACTTTGGTGTACATAGTGGTTCTTTGTACACCAAGAACCATATATTCCTCTTAAAATGAGAAAAACATTCTTTTAGTTTGTTTTTTTAGATCATTCTTGGACAACAAGATCTTAACCAGTTTCCTTCTCCTGCTCTCTCAACTTGATTTGAACATCTTAAATTTGATGTTAAGATCCTTAAATACAATGGTCTAAGTTCATGAGAGCTATGTTGGCTCACATGTTATTTCTAGATATCCGTATTCTTTTTCATTCATCAATCACATAACCTAAATTTATGTTAGGTGTTGAAATTAATGGCACGATAATGAAATTAAACACATACCATTACGTTCATTTCTTATTTGTATAGAAAGTTATTATGTGCTGCACATACAGGGCGGAGCTACATAGCGCTTAGCCATTACACTATCATACCCCTCTTGAAAATATTTATACTTTCATTGACTATATTTTCTGGTTCCATCACTACTCACATAGTTAGTTCTCTTTGCAGAATGATATCTAGATCTTGTCATTTTACACTAGCAAACCCAATCTATACGCCCAAAAGTAGAGAAGCCACATAAAAATTATAGTGGGTGGAAGTCAACCAAGCACGTCCTCAGACATTGCATGCTGTGTGGAGGTCCCAACACTCATAAAAAGTATATTTTTGATTCCTATTCCTATTCCTAGTCATTATTAACTAAGCATTTTAGATAAATCACAATGGTCTCTGAAGCATGAAAATTCAAATATGGAATCAAGCCTTAATCTATCCATAAAGTGATAGCATTATGTTTTCCCTTATGGACTCAGTCAGTCCCCTCAATTATTGTTGAAAACACTCACCTTCCAATTCTCGTGAAATACCCTAGTTAGGGTGGGTTGTTTGGCTAAGAGTGTCGCTTAGCTATTATCTTCCATTATGGTCTTACCAGGATTTAGTGATGAAGACATTTTTATTTCAACGAGTAATGGAAATCATGAATACGAATTTGATTTTTGGAAATGAAAGAGACCATTGATTTACAAGGATAGGACACCCTTGTATGGGAGAAATTGTCAAGGCATTCACTATGATATGTATCTTCATCTCTACATATATATATATATATATATATATATATATATATATATATATTATATATATATATATATATATATATATATATATATATATATATATATATATATATATATATATATATATATATATATATATATATATATATATATATATATATATATATATATATATATATATATATATATATATATATTGATGAGTATTCTCTATATATAGAACCTCTAATTAATGAAAACTTCGAGCATGATGTAGATTTTAAGTCACAAAATGGACTCACTTAATATTACTTAGTGTAATATCATTTTTTGGAAAAAAAAAAGTTATTTATTTATTTTTGTTTCTATAATTATTATTTTCTTCTTTGTTATATGCATGTAATTATTCCCTTAAAACAATTTTTGTAATTTATGAGCCTTATTCAGTTTTATCAATTGTACAACTTTGGTGTACATAGTGGTTCTTTGTACACCAAGAACCATATATTCCTCTTAAAATGAGAAAAACATTCTTTTAGTTTTTTTTTTTTACATCATTCTTGGACAACAAGATCTTGACCAGGTTCCTTCTCCTACTTTGTCAACTTGATTTGGACATCTTAAATTTGATGTTAAGATACTTAAATACAATGGTCTAAGTTCATGAGAGCTATGTTGGCTCACATGTTATTTCTAGATATCCGTATTCTTTTTCATTCATCAATCACATAACCTAAATTTCTGTGTCAGGTGCTGAAATTAATAATGATAATGAAATTAATCACATAACATTACGTTCATTTCTTATTTGTACAAAAAGTGATTATGTACTTCACATACAGGGCGGAGCTACATAGCGCTTAGCCATTACACTATCATACCCCTCTTGAAAATATTTATACTTTCATTGATTATATTTTCTGGTTCCATAACAACTCACATAGTTAGTTCTCTTGGCTGAATGATATCTAGATCTTGTCATTTTCCACTAGGGAACCCAATCTATACACCCAAAAGTCAAGAAGCCACATAAAAATTATAGTGTTTGACGTCAACCAAGCACGTCCTCGGACTTTGCATGCTGTGTGGAGGTCCCAACACTCATAAAATGTATATATTCTATTACTATTCTTATTCCTAGTCATTTTTGTCAACTAAGCATTTCTAGATAAACAATGGTCTTGGAAGAATGGAAAATTCAAATATGGAATATGTCTTAATCCATCCATAAAGCGATAGCATTAAGTTTTCCCTCTTATGGACTAGTTGGGTCCTTCTCACCACATGTTGAAAACAACACCTTCAAATTCCATGGTGAAATACCCTCGGAGTTAGGTGGGCTGTTTTGGCTAAGAGTCCTCATGCTAGGCGACATCTTCCATTATGGTCTTTCTCTTCATGATTTTGTGATGAAGACATTTTTATTTGAGCGAGTAATAGAAATCATGAATACGCATTTGATTTTCGGAAATGAAAGAGACCATTGATTTACTAGGATAGGACACCTTGTAAGGGAGTGGAAATGTCAAGATGTTCACAGATATAGATCTTCATATATATTATCATGATTATCAAAATATCACAGATTATTATAAACATTTGTGTGAGAGAGATAAAGTTTAACTCAGTTAAAAGATATGGTCTTCTCTCTCTCTCTCTATCTTTCTCTCCCCCCTTCTCTCTCTCTCTCTCTCTCTCTCTCCTCTCTTATATATATATATATATATATATATATATATATATATATATTGATGGGTATTCTCTATATATAGAACCTCTTATTAATGAAAATTGGGAGCACGATATAGATTTTCAGTCACAAAATGGACTCACTTAATATAACCAAGTGTAATATCATTTTTTTTTAAAAAAAGAAAGTTATTTATTTATGTTTATTTCTATAATTATCATTTTCTACAGGCATAAATTATTCCCTTTAAAACAATCTTTTGCAATTTCCATGAGGTTTTATTAAGTCTTTATCAATTAATAACTTGGTGTATGATGAGGTTTTTGTACACCAAGAACCATATATTCCTCAAAATGAAAGAAAAACATTCCTTTAGTTTTTTTTTAAAAATCATCTTTAGTTTGAACACAAATTCCTTTACCAGCTCTCTTCCTGGTCTCTCAACTTGATTTGGACATCTTAAATTAGATGTTAAGATCCTTATATACGATGGTCTAAGTTCATGAGAGTTGTGTTGGCTCACATGTTATTTCTAGATATCCATATTCTTTTTCATTCATCAATCACATAACTTAAATTTATGTTTGGTGTTGAAATTAATGGCACGATAATGAAATTAATCACAATACTTCATTCATTTCTTATTTGTACAGAAAGTGATTATGTGCCGCACATACAAGGCAGAGCTACATAAGGCTTAGCCATTACACTATCATACCCTTCTTGAAAATATTTATACTTTCTTTGACTATATTTTCTGGTTTCGTCACTACTCACATAGTTAGTTCTTTTGGCTCAATGATATCTACATCTTGTCATTTTCCACGAGCAAACCCAATCTCTACGCCCAAAAGTCAAGAGGCTATGTGACGCCTCTACCCCATAACTATGGCAAGTGAGGCGACGCCACATAGAGCTAAGACCTGTAAATCGGCCTTTGGCAAATAATTGAGAACAACTCAATCAGAAAATCAAAAATGACATAATCTTACTTCAAAAGTTCCAATTATAAAAATTCAAGACTACAAAATATAACCACGTAAAACTACAACCATAGTGGTGTTTAAAAAGTCTTGTACATATGCTTGAGTCTAAAAAAAAATTACTTGTATCAATAAAAATTTCACTATAACAAAAAAAATATTACACAACCACTTCTATTACAAAAAGAATAAGGTCTTACAAATGCGGACTCCTAAGGCTGTGTTGGCCTTGACGAACGCGGGGTGTCCCTGACAACTTCTTCAGCACCTACATGGATTAAACACTCATGCTAAGCTTATAACGTAGTGAGGAAAATACATAAAAAGAAAACTACTTATAACTATTCTCAAATTCAGTAAACAAGCATGCAATATTATTTCAGGTAATTAAATTTAACAATTTTCATGCTTATCAAGTTCATATATATATACACACACACATGTACATATCCTTTGCGGGTCATTATATTCATCTTTATCGTAGGAGTACAAATCATACAATTGGAACATAAGGTACCTGAGGGTACACTACAATACGGTATAGAAGTATGTCGATGCGTCATATATTCTTATTTTCAAAAGCATACTAGTCCTTATTCATTTACTTTTCATATAAATGTTTGCCTACATAGACCAGTAAGAATGAATAACGATTTTCTGATGCGATGGAGTACACAATAGTGCGATTCTGTCTGATCTGAGAATTAATGAAGCTGCCTGAACATGGAGTGCCATAGCGCTAATCAGAGTGCGAAGCACTAAATAGGAGGGTCGTAACAGCCCAATCGAGTCAGAAGAACTAATCGAGTGTCGTAGCACAGTCACTGTTATTCAGTCAGGTCTTAATGACATACAATTATGTGATTCAAAACATTTTACAAAGGCCTAACCTTATTCATATTATTTTCCAAGTCAACTATTATGACCATAATTTCTTCATGCATATCAACATGTTCAAGTCATATTATTATCATGCATTAACAATGTATTTTTCTAAAGAGATCAAATTATGGGAAATGTTCTTCCCACCTCGAAACAGATTTTTCACCTTTACTTGTACAATTTTTTGGGAACAATATAGACATATATTACCCAATCTTCTTTCATGAAAGTTGTAACTCTGTAAGTCTATTTTTAGTAGAAATTGGAATCATCTCATTTGGATCTTTATAACTTAACTTATGGCCAAAATACATAACCTACCCAAGTTAAGAAATCAAAACCCGTATCTTCAATTCAGTCTCAAAATAATGGGACTTAGGGTTCTTCCCCAACTAAAATCATCCAATTTGGAGGTCGGGAGGCCAAGATATGGCCAGTACAAGAAAACGGGTTTTAGGGAAATTTAGGCAGCACTATCCCTAAAATTCTATCATATACATGTTACACAAAATGGTCCTTAGAAAAGAACACTCCCAACACAATTTTGCGATACTTTCTTCATGAAAGCCATTCTCCCAGAAATATAGATTACACAAAAATTTGAATCACTGCTTTTGGATCAACCTATCCCAAGATATAACTAAAACACTCAAGGCTGGTCTGGACGAACCTTAACTGGCTGAAAATAGAGCTTCACTTTGATGAATTTCTGGGTACAATGGAGTCCAACTTTGAATACACTTCCTTCATGGATGTTATTCTACAAGAAGTCTAGTTTACCCGGAAATTAGAATCACTCAATTTGGATGAGTAAAACTAAACTTATGACCCAAACACTCGGAAATACCCCATTTCAGGGGCATAACAGAACACCTGACTTCAACCCTAATTTCAGAGGTCTTACGGTGACCTTTTGGTCCGGGTTTCTTCTAGATAATTCAAGATACATGTCTCATGTCTCATCCCAACCTAGAATCACTTAATTTGGAGGTCTGATGGCCAGGGTGCTGGCTAGATAAAAGCAAAAGTCAGAAAAAATGAATAACACCTACGAGCAATCTGTTTGAACTCATTTTCAAACCAAACTCCTCCTTGAGAATCCAAAACAAAAGCACAACACAACAACCACAAAATAGAAGGAGATCCCAAACCTTAACCAGAGCATCAAACCTAAATCAAAACATACGCATAGATGGAGGAAGTTAGGATTTTCCTAACATGATTCTTAACCACTTCTTCCTTTCTTCTTCACTTTACTTGAACAAGTGGAACCTTGAAATGGAGAACAAGCACACCAAAAAAATATTGGCCTTCTTCTCCTCCAATGGATGCCCTAGCTCTCACTTTGCCCAAAATGAAATCCTCCCTCATTCAAAGAAAAGATTTGGTCTTATCTCATTTGTTATAAGGCCATGTTTGACAAAAATCTTATTTTTGGCTTAAGTTTTTCCCTTTTGCTATTTTGTCCTCAAAGTTCAATCTATTTGAAAGTCACTTGTCATTATTCCATAGCAGCATACAATCTTATTACATAATGTCCTTTGAGTCCTTATTTTGTAATTAACCATTATACCCTTAACTCTTTGATAACCACAGGTTTTATCATTTTCCTCTGCTTACTTGAATTAGGAAAATACAAATTTTACTTTTAATATACCTCTAAATGTAATAAACTACTAGGGTATAATTTGAAGTGTTACAAGCTACATAAAAATTATAATGTGTGGACGTCAACCAAGCACATCCTCAGACTTTGTATGTTGTGTGCAGGTCCCAACACTCATAGAGAGTATATATTCATATTCCTATTCCTAGTCATTGCTGTCAACCAAGCATTTCCATATAAACGAGGGTCTTGGAAGCATGGAAAATTCAAATATGGAATCAGTCTTAATCCATCCATAAAGTGATAGCATTAAGTTTTCCCTATTATGGACTAGTTGGGTCCCTCTCACCACATGTTGAAAATCTTGTTTATAGTAGAAAAACCCCATAGAGTTAGGTGGGTTGTATTGGCTAAGAGTGCTCATGCTAGGAAACATCTTCCATTATGGCCTTACTCTTCATGATTTTGTGATGAAGACATTTTTATTTGAGCGAGTAAGGAAATCATGAATACGCATTTGATTTTCGGAAATGAAAGAGTCAATCCATTTACTAGGATAGGACACCCTTGTATGCTAGAAATTGTCAAGATGTTCACTATGATATAGATCTTCATATATTTTACTTTCATGATTATCAAAATATCAAAGCATGATTATTATAAACATTTGTGTGGGAGAATTAAAGTTTCACTCGGTTAAAAGATATGGTTCTCTCTCTCTCTCTCTCTCTCTCTCTCTCTCTCTCTCTCTATATATATATATATATATATATATATATATATATATATATATATATATATATATATATATATATATACTTATATTATATATTGATGGAACTATATATAGAACCTCTAATTAATGAAAACTGGGAGCATGATGTAGATTTAAGTCACAATGGACTTACTTAATATTACTTAGTGTAATATCATTTTTTTTTGAAAAAAAAAGTTATTTATTCATTTTTGTTTCTATAATTTTTATTTTCTTCTTTGTTATATGCATGTAATTATTCCCTTAAAACAATCTTTGTAATTTATGAGCCTTATTGTGTTTTATCAGTTTATCTGACTTTGGTGTACAAAGTAGTTCTTTGTACACGAGAACCATATATTCCTCTTAAAATGAGAGAAAAACATTCTTTAGTTTTTTAGATCATTCTTGAACCTTGAAGATCTTAACTGATTTCCCTTCTTCTGCTCTCTCAAGCAGGATTTGGATGACATCTTAAATTTAAATATTAAAGATCATTAAATACAATGGTCTAAGTTCATAAAGAATATGTTAGCTCACACATTATTTCTAGATATCATATTCTTGCAAATTCCTTCAATCATGACCCTATAAATTTGTCGAGGTGTTGAAATTAATATTACGATAATGAAATTAATCACATAACATTCGTTCAATTCTTATTTGTATAGAAAGTGATTATATGCACATACGGTAGAGCTATGTAGCTTAGCCATTACACTATCATACCCCTCTTTAAAATATTTATACTTTCATTGACTATATTTTCTGGTTCCATCACTACTCACATATTTAGTTCTCTTGGCTGAATGATATCTAGATCTTGTCATTTTCTACTAGCAAACCGTCTATACGTGAAAGTCAAGCCATAGAAGTATAGTGTGAAATCAACCAAGCACGATCCTAGGACTTGCACATGCTATGTGGGAGTCAAACACTCATAAAAGAAATATATATTCTATTCCTATTCCTATTCTAGTCATTGTTGTCAACTTCATATTTCTAGATAAACAATGGTCTTGGAAGCATGGAAAATTCAAATATGGAATGGAGTCTTAAATCTATCCATAAAGTAGTAACATTGTTTCCCTCTTATGGACTGATTTGGGTCCTCTCGCACATGTTGAAACAACCACCTTCCAATTCCTTGGTGGAAATACATAGGAGTTAGAGTGGGCGGTTTTGTTGGAAGTGCTCGTGCTAGCGACATCTTCCATTATGGTCTTACTCTTCCAAATGATTTTGTGATGAAAGACATTTTTATTTGGCGAGTAATAGAAATCCTTGAATCACGCTTTGATTTCGAAATAGATAGGACCATTGATTTACTAGGATAGGACACCCGTGTATGGGAGAAATTGTCAAGGCGTTCACTATGATATAGATCTTCATATATATTACTTTCATGATTATCAAAATATCAAAGCTTGATTATTATAAACATTTGTGTGAGAGATTTAAGTTTAACTAAGTTAAAAGATATAGTTCTCTCTCTCTCTCCTCTCTCATACCTCTATATATATATATATATGTATATATAGAACCTCTAGTCAATGGCTTGGGCATGATGAAGATTTTAAGTCACAAAATGGACTCACTAAATATTTGTAGTGTAATATCATTTTTTAGAAAAAAAAAATTATTTATTTATTTTGTTTCTATAATTATTATTTTCCTTCTTTATTATATGCATATATTATTCCTTAAAACAATCTTTGTAATTTATGAACCTTGTGGAGTTTTATCAGTTGTACAGCTTTGAACACATAGTGGTACTGTACACAAGAACCATATTCCTCTTAAAATGAGAAAACATTCTTTTAGTTTTTCACTCATTTTTTTGGACAACGAGATCTTGGCCCGGTTTCCTTCCTCCTGCTCTCTCAACTTGATTTGGACATCTTAAATTTTGATGTTAAGATCATAAATCTGATGATTCTAATTCATAGAGCTGTATTCAGCTCACATGTTATTTCTGAATATCAGTATTCTTTTCATTTCATCAATCCTGCTTTAGAATTTATATCGAATATTTAGAAGTGTGGCACGATAATGATTAATCACATAACATTACGTTCATTTCTTGTTGTACCAAAAGTGATTATGTGTTACTGTCGAAGCGAGCTATAAGTAGCCATTACACTATCATACCCTCTTGAAAATATTTATACTTTCATTGACTATATTTTCTGGTTCCATAACAACTCACATAGTTAGTTCTCTTGGCTGAAAGAAATCTAGATCTTGTCATTTTCCACTAGGGAACCCAATCTATACACCCACAAGTCAAGAAGCCACATAAAAATTATAGTGTGGAGCGTCAATAAACACGTCCTCGGACTTTTACGCATCATGTGGAGTCTGACATATAAAAGTATATATTCTATTATAACCTATTCCTAGTCATTGTGTTCAACTAAGCATTTCTAGATAAACAATGGTCTTGGAAGCATAGAAAATTCAAATATGGAATATGTCTTAATCCATCCATAAAGCGATAGCATTAAGTTTTTCCTCTTATGGACTAGTTGGGTCCTTTTTCACCACATATTTGAAACAACGCATTAAATTCCATGGTGAAATACCCTCGAGGTTAAGTGACTGTTTTGGCTAAGAGTCCTCGTGCTAGGCGACATCTTCCATTATGGTCTTACTCTTCATGATTTTGTGATGAAGACATTTTTATTTGAGCGAGTAATGGAAATCATGAATACGCATTTGATTTTCGGAAATGAAAGAGACCATCTATTTACTATTTTCAAGATGTTCACTATGATATAGATCTTCATATATATTACTGTCATGATTATCAAAATATCAAAGCATTATTATTATAAACATTTGTGTGAGAGAGATAAATTTTAACTCAGTTAAAAGATATGGTTCTCTCTTTCTCTCTCTATCTCTCTCCCTCTCTCTCTCTTTCTCTCTCTCTCTCTCTCTTTATATATATATATATATATATATATATATATATATATTGATCGGTATACTCTATATATAGAACCTCTTATTAATGAAAACTGGGAGCATGATATAGATTTTCAGTCACAAAATGGACTTACTTAATATTACCTAGTGTAATATCATTTTTTTGAAAAAAGAAAGTTATTTATTTATGTTTGTTTCTACAATTATTATTTTCTTCTTTGTTATATGTATGTAATTATTCCTGATAATTTATAATTTATAGGCCTTATTATGTTTTATAGATTAGTACAACTTTGGTTTTACATTGTAGTTCTTTGTACACCAAGAACCATATATTCCTCTTAAAATTAGAAAAACATTCTTTTAGTTTTTTAAAAATCATTCTTGGGCCAACCAAGATCTTCCTGAATTCCTTCTCCTAGTCTCACGACTTGATTGGGACATCTTAAATTGATGTTAAGATCGCGCCATCTGATGGTCTAAGTTCATGATAGTTGTGTTGGCTCACATGTTATTTCTAGATATCCATATTCTTTTTCATTCATCAATCACATAACCTAAATTTATGTCTCGTGTTGAAATTAATGGCACGGTAATGAAATTAATCACAACACTACATTCATTTCTTATTTTGTATAGAAAGTGATTATGTGCCGCACATACAGGGCAGAGCTACATAAGGCTTAGCCATTACACTATCATACCCCTCTTGAAAATATTTATACTTTCTTTGACTATATTTTCTGGTTTCGTCACTACTCACATAGTTAGTTCTCTTGGCTCAATGATATCTACATCTTGTCATTTTCCACGAGCAAACCCAATCTCTACGCCTAAAAGTCAAGAGGCTATGTGACGCCTCTACCCCATAACTATGGCAAGTGAGGGGACGCCACATAGAGCTGAGATCTGTAAATCGGCCTTTGGCAAATAATTGAGAACAACTCAATCAAAAAGTCAAAAATGACATAATCTTACTTCAAAAGTTCCAATTATAAAAATTCAAGACTACAAAATATAACCACGTAAAACTACAACCATAGTGGTGTTTAAAGTCTTATTACATATGTGAGTCTAAAAAAAAAAAGAACACTTGTATCAATAAAAATTTCACTATAACAAAAAAATATTACACAGCCATACATGAAAAAAGAACCAAGGTCTTACAAATGAGGACTCCTGCGTGTGTTGGCCTTGGCAGATGCGGGGTGTCACGACCTTCTTGGCACCTGCGGGTTAAACACTCATGCTAAGCTTATGGCTTAGTAGGGAAAATACACATAAAAACAAACTAACATAACTATTCTCAAATTCAGTAAACAAACATGCAATATTATTTCAGGTAATTACATTTAACAATTTTCATGCTTATCAAGTTCATATATATATACACACACACCACATATCCTTCTTGAGTCATTATATTCATCCTCTAGAAAGCAGGAGTATATCATAAAGTGGAACATAAAGGTACCGCAAATTTTCTATTATAGTATAGAAGTATGTTGATGCGTCATATATTCTTATTTTCATAAGCATACTGGTCCTTATTCATTTACTTTTCATATAAATGTTTGCCTGCATAGACCCGGTAAAGATGAATAACGGTGCAGTGCGGTAGGTACTGTAGGTGCGATGCAATGCACCGTGCAGGAGTGTGGAAATAACTGAACATGAGTGCCATAGCACTAATCAAGAGTGTCGGAGCACTAAATAGGAGTGTTGTAGCACTAATCAGGAGTGCCGAAGCACTAATCAGAAGTGTCGTAGCACTAGTCCCTATTTATTCACGATCCGGTCTTAAGCAGGCATACAATTATATGTGATTCAGAACATTTTACAAAGGCCTAACCTTATTCATATTATTTTCCAAGTCAACTATTATGCCCATAATTTCTTCATGCATATCAACATGTTCAAGTCATATTATTATCATGCATTAACAATGTATTTTGCTAAAGAGATCAAATTATGGGAAATGTTCTTCCCATCTCGAAACATATTTTTAACCTTTACTTGTGCAATTTTTTGGGAACAATATAGACATATTTTACCCAAACTTCTTTCATGAAAGTTGTAACTCTGTAAGTCTATTTTTAGTAGAAATTGGAATCATCTCATTTAGATCTTTATAACTTAACTTATGGCCAAAATACATAACCTACCCAAGTTAAGAAATCAAAACCCATATCTTCACTTCAGTCTCAAAATAATGGACTTAGGGTCTTCCCCCCAACTAAATCATCCAATTTGAGGCCTGAGGCCAAAGATATGGCCGCACAAGAAAACGGGTCTAGGGAAATTTAGGCAAAGACTATCCCTAAAATTCTATCAATATCCATTTTAGTACACAAAATGGTCCTAGAAAGGACACTCCCAACACAATTTTGCAATACTTTCTTCATGAAAGTCGGTTTCTCCTAAATATGGGACATACGTAAATTTGAATCATCGCATTTGATCAACCTATCCAAGATATAACTCAAACACTTTAAGGCTGGTCTCGATGAACCTTAACTGGTCGGGAACAGCCACTTTGATGAATTTCTGGCACAATGGGGTTCAAATTGAATACACTTCCTTCTAGAAGTGATTCTACAAGAAGTTCAGCTGGCCTTAAATTAGAATCACTCAATTGGATATAAAACTAAACTTTATGACCCAAACACTCGAATACCCCATTTTAGGGGCAAACAGAACACCGACTTCAACCCTAATTCTTCGCAGGTCTTACAAGCCAATCTTTGGCTGTCCCCGTTTTCAGATAATTCAAGATATGGGTCTCATGTCTCATCCCAACCTAGAATCACTCAATTTGGAGGTCTAATGGCCAAGTTATGGCTAGACAAAAAGCAAGGGTCGGGAAAAAAAAAAAAAGGACAACACCTCTGAACGATACGAACCCGAATTCATTTTTCACACCAAACTCCTCCCTTGAGTATCCAAAACAAAAGCACAACACAACAACCACAAAATAGAAGAAGGAGATCCCAAACCTTAACCAAACATCAAACCCTAAATCAAAACATACCCATAGATGGAGGAAGTTAGGATTTTCCTAACCTTGATTCTTCTTCTTCACTTCTTCTTCCTTTCTTCTTCACTTTACTTGAACAAGTGGAACCTTGAAATGGAGAACAAGCACACCAAAAAAATATTGGCCTTCTTCTCCTCCAATGGATGCCCAAGCTCTCACTTTGCCCAAAATGAAATCCTCCCTCATTCAAAGACAAGATTTGGTCTTATCTCATTTGTTATAAGGCCATGTTTGACAAAAATCTTATTTTTGGCTTAAGTTTTTCCCTTTTTCTATTTTGTCCTCAAAGTTCAATCTATTTGCAAGTCACTTATCATTATTCCATAATAGCATACAATCTTCTTACATAATTTCCTTGGAGTCCTTATTTTCTAATTAACCATTATACCCTTAACTCTTAGATAACTTCCGGGTTTATCATTTTTCACTTATGACCCTAAATTCGAAAATACAAATTTTTACTTTAATATACCTCAAACTGTAATGTACTAGGGTATAATTTGAAGTGTTATAAGCTATACTAAAATTATAATGTGTGGATCGTCAACTGCTAATGTCCTCGTACTTTGTATGCCGGTGCAAACCCGACACTCACAGAGAGTATATATTCCTATTCCTATTCCTAGTCATTGCTATCAACCAAGCATTTCCATATAAACGAGGGTCTTGGAAGCATGGAAAATTCAAATATGGAATCAGTCTTAATCCATCCATAAAGTGATAGCATTAAGTTTTCCCTATTATCGACTAGTTGGGTCCCTCTCACCACATGTTGAAAACAACACTTTCCAATTCCATAGTGAAAAACCCTTGGAGTTAGGTGGGTTGTTTTGGCTAAGAGTGCTCATGCTAGGAAACATCTTCCATTATGGCCTTACTCTTCATGATTTTGTGATGAAGTCATTTTTATTTGAGTGAGTAAGGGAAATCATGAATACGCATTTGATTTTCGGAAATGAAAGAGTCAATCCATTTACTAGGATAGGACACCCTTGTATGTTAGAAATTGTCAAGATGTTCACGATATAAATTCTCATGATATATTACTTTCATGATTATCAAAATATCAAAGCATGATTATTGTTAAACATTTGTGCGGAGAATAAAGTTTCACCGATTATTATGTTGAGGCACATTTGAAGTATATAGAACTCTAATTCACTGAAAAACTGAGCATGATGTGATTTTAAGTCACAAATGGGACTTATTTATTATTACTTAGTGTAATATCATTTTTGAAAAAAAAGTTATTTATTTATTTTGCTTATGTAATTAATATTTTCTTGTTATATGCATGTAATTATTCTGAGACAATCTTTTTGTAATTTATGAGCCTTATTGAGTTTTATCAATTGTACAACTTGAAAACATAGTGGTTCTTTGTACACCAAGAACCATATATTCCTCTTAAAATGAGAAAAAATTTTAAGTTTGTTTTTTTAGATCATTCTCTCGATGTCAAGATCTTGTAATCCGCTTCCTTCTCCCTGCTTTCAACTTGACGGACATCTAAATTTGATGTTGAGATCCTTAAATACAATGGTCTAAAGTCTATGATAGTCTATGTTGGCTCACATGTTACTTTCTAGATATCCATATTCTTTTCATTCATCAATCACATAACCTAAATTACAGTCGTGCCAATTAATGGCACGATAATGAAATTAATCACATAACATTACCATTTCTTATTTGTATAGAAAGCAGATTATGTGTTTTACTATAGGCAAAGCTATATACAGCATTAGCCATTACACTATCATATCCCTTGAAAATATTAATACTGGTTTGACTATATTTCTGTTCCATCACTACTCACATAGTTAGTTCTCTCGTCAATGATATCTAGATCTCGTCATTTTCCACTAGCAACCCAATCTACATATCAAAGTCAAGAAGATGCCATAAAATTTTAGTGTGTGGACGTCAACCAAGCACGTCCTCAGACTTTGCATGCTGTGTGGAGGTCCTAACACTAATAAGAAGTATATATTCTATTCCTAAATCTATTTCTAGTCATTGTTATCAACTAAGCATTTCTAGATAAACAATGGTCTTGGAAGCATGGAAAATTCAAATATGGAATCAATCTTAATCCATCCATAAAGTGATAGTGAAACACTTAAATGTACCAGCAGCCAACTGCTTAGGGTATATTATAAAGCAATGGAAATTTTCGGAAATAAAATAAGAGACCCAGAATCAATATTAGAGACAAGGGTAAAGTGGTCATTTACCACTCGAGGACCCAAGTGTAATAAAGCCAAAAGATAATATGCCGAACTAGAATTTAGGAGAAGTTATGTGATTCAAGGCAAATAGAGAAAAGATGGAATAGAAATAAGAGAGAAATAGGGGGACCAAGATGCAATTAGAGAAACTTAAAAGCAAAAAAATGGGTTTTTGACTTGGCCAAACATGGCCTTAATGTTGATGGATTTAAGACAAATTTGGTCCATTTTGAGGACCAAACCGTAGAGAGAGGGAGAGAAGAGAGAAAGAGAAGAAGAAGAAGAGCAAGAGGAAGAGGAAGAAGTTAAGCAGAAGCCAAGCTCAAAAAGGTAAGGGAACTACATGGGCTTTAAAGCTTTGAATGGTTTTCCATAAATCAGATGAGCTATTAGTTGTTCAGGGTTTGTTAGGATTTCATCCCAACCAAAGACATGAAATTAGCTTGGTAAAACTCTAAATGACACAAGAAAAGTATGGGAACCCTCTCTTTCAGGATGGATTCACGGGTTAATCGAGAGAATTATTAGGCTAGAAACAAACCCTAACTAATCATCATATTTGTTTGTGTATGGGTCATAACCCATTAGAGTTGTTTGGGAGAAATTCATGAAAGATTTTTGAAGTAAAGATGTGGCTGAAAGAGGAATTGAATAGAAAAGAGTGTTACAAGAGGAATAATAAGAAATGGTTTTGATGCGAGGAAGTGTAGAGTTGGTTCGGGATGGGAAAATATGGAAAATTGGGACAAAAACACACATTCTAGGCATTTTAGACATGTACCTAAGACACCTTGAACATACCGGTGGTACACCTTCCAGACCGAAGGTACCTGCATGTGCGGAACATAAAGTGTATACCCGTTTATTTTGACCAATTCAGATTTAGCCATAATCTCGCCATTGCTTATCCGATTTGAGTGATTCAAGTGGATAATTAAAATAGACTTCAAGGAGAACCAAACATCCAAAAATAGGCATTGTCAAATTATGATTCTAAGTGGCCCAAAAATTCACTCAAAGTGGGGCCATGTTCAAGCCAAATTCTGCATCATTTTGAACATAGAGTAGTCCCGGGTGTCTAGGACGTAACTTGAGTTTCTGCAACTGACGGTGATTGTTGGAGAAGAACCCTTAGCACCTTAACTTTAAAAGAGTAATAAAGAGATAGTGTCAAATATGAAGTTAACCCTGAAAAAATGAGTAATATAAATCACCTTGAAGGCACCTACAGAATTGACTAGTTTGGCATGAAAATGCCATAACTTTGAATTGATGATCCGATTGGATTAATTCTAATTCCTAAGTAGCAAGTAGATTCATAGAGGAATAAGAGAATAGATGAATGAGGTGCATTTCATAGACATCATACTTTTTATAAGTATATGAAGTACTATATGTAATAGCCATGAAACAAGGAAAACAGGAAATGCAATACAGAGGATGTGTCAAAGGAAACATGAATATGATACAATATAGGATTATATGATAGGGATATACTTAAATGAATATAGAACATGCTAAGAACAAATGAGGAAACAAGTAAATGCTAAGAACGATAGAGAGAAGTAGTGATGACGGCTAGCGCAATGAGTACAGATACACGAATGATAGGTACATATATGAATATATGAATAAGTAAAAGCATACATGATAGAAATATAGAAAATACATGAATAGCTAAATCCTGATAGAAACACATAAAGGATATGATGCATAAATGAAATAAAGGAATATGAATAGGTAAAGATATATATGACTATATGGATACAAGAGTGCATAGATGGCCCATGATATGGCATGATTGGTATATATGATAACAAGACAAAACTAAATGATAGCAAAGATATGAATATATGTATTATAAAGAAATATGAGAACCTAATATGAATCTACGTATATGAGAACAATACAGAGTAAAAGTAATGATAAGATATTGCGATAAGCAATTATGATAACAATAGAAGATGTTCATGCTTATGAGATATGTACGTAAAATGTAATAAAGTCGATTGTCCGCTTAGAACCCGGTAGGGATAGATAAAGCCTATGTGGAAGATACGCTTGTCGCAAAGATATACATAGACAGATATCGAGGTCTGTCATCGATGACATGATCCCGTTTTGATCAAGTGGCCCTGGCAATACCATATTGCATTGAACACGTCTCAGACAGCCGAGCAAGAGACCTTTCTGCACATATAGCATACGGTGTGCCTCAATGTCTCTGCGTTGATGATACCTTCTACACAGATAAAGATCATCGCCCTGCATGCTGATAGTACCTTCGAGTACACATAGTTATTTCCCGTATCCGCTTCTAAGGTATTTGCAGACATAAAACCTAAAAGGAAATGACATGTATAGAACATATGACATGATATGAGAAGCATAGCACTGCTATGTGATGAAAGTATAGACAGTTACAAGAACAAGAAGTAAAGTACAAGATGATAGCATATGAAATATGACAATATATGAAAAGTACATAGTACATGAAAAGCATATGAAAAGTCCAGTATATGAAAAGCACAGTATAGGAATATCATATGAAAGTATAGTATATGACAGTATAAGATGAAAAGCACAGTATATGACTATCATATGAACGCATAACAGAAAATAGATATGAAATGAATTGGGGCATATGAATATAGTATATGAAAATAGTACATGAACAATACATGAATATAGTATATAGAAAGTACAAAGTATAGTACACCTAAAAGGATATGAACAAGTAAAGTACGTAGTGAGAAAGAGAAAGGTAATTGAAAAGTATAGTATGGGCGTAGAGCCACACATGAAAAAGAAGACATGATATAGGTATAGATAAGAAATTATATATGTAATAGTACAGAATGTAATAAGTCATAGAATTGAAAGATGAAAAGACTAGAAACAGTAAAAGACATATGAAAGTACAAAGACATGGGTGCTACGATGAAAGTATAAAAGTACCGTATATGAAAGTATAAAAATGTAGATGATAAAAGTACGTAGACAAAGATAAGATAGGTTATATGAAAGTATAACAGATATGAATGCGCGATACATACGTATACAACATGAAAGGAAATGAACATGACAAGTATAGAGTCATGTATAGATATATGAAAATGTGCTATGTATAAGCTCAGACAATGCAGAAGCCGTCTACGCTATGTTCCCACTAAGCGCAAAGCTAAAGACAGGGTGTTCAATCCGCAGGTATCGAAACAGGCTAGAGGACAAAGATATTCCACACGAAGAAAGCAACGTCAGATCAGAGCTGTGTCACCGTCATTTTCTTCCTTTCGTAATCTCTCGATGTTTTGTAATAGAAATTGTACATGTACAATGGGACTTTATATGTGTATAGATTATGATGGACACCACTCCTGGTGTTCTTTTGTATATGTAAAATGATTTTTGTTATTACGTAAATTATTTTTAGAGTACTCACAAGTACAAAGTGTTTCTAAGAAAGAACAGTCAATGAGAGTCCCAAAGATAAGATATAGTATAGATAGATAGTACGTCCCTGACTTCTCGCTTTGATCCTAATCTGGGTCGGATGTAGATCCAAGTGGGCGTGATGATAGAATTGCTTTTCTCCTTGTGGATTAGTCAACCGGCTCACCACATGTTGAAAACAACACCTTCCAATTCCATGGTGAAATACCCTGAAAGTTAGGGTCAGTTGGCTAAGAGTGCTCGTGCTAGGTGACATCTTCCATTATGGTCTTACTCTTTGTGATTTTGTGATGAAGACATTTTTATTTGAGCGAGTAATGGAAATCATGAATACACATTTGATATACGGAAATGAAAGAGACCATTGATTTACTTTAGGGATAAAAATTCCTGATGGGAGAAATTGTCACATGCTCACTATGATATAGATCTTCATATATATTACTTTCTTGATATGATTATCAAAATATATCAAAGCATGATTATTATAAACATTTGTGTGAGAGTTAAAGTTTAACTTAGCTAAAAGATGGTTCTCTCTCTCTCTCTCATCTCTCTCTCTCTCTCTCTCTCTATATATATATATATATATATATATATATATATATTGATGAGTATTCTCTATATATAGAACCTCTAATTAATGAAAATTGGGAGCATGATGTAGATTTTAAGTCACAAAATGGGCTCACTTAATACTACTTAGTGTAATACTTCATTCTTTTTTTTGAAAAAAAGTTATTTATTTATTTTTGTTTCATAATTATTATTTTCTTCTTTATTATATGCATGTAATATTCTTTAAACAATCTTTTGTAATTTATGAGCCTTATTCAGTTTATCAATTGTACAACTTTGGTGTGTACATAGTGGTTCTTGTACACCAAGAACCATATATTCTTCTTCTTAAAAATGAGGTAGCCCTTTTGGTTTTTTTTTTTAAATCATTCTTGGACAACAAGATCTAAACTTTATTTTCCTTCTCCTACTTTCAACTTGATTTAATTTCTTAATTTGATGTTAAGATCCTTAACAGGGAGCTCCAGTTCATGAGAGCAATGTTGGCTTCCACATACTATTTCTTTGATATTCAGATTCTTTTTCATTCATCAATCACATAACCTAAATTTATGTCAGGTGTTGAAATTAATGGCATGATAATGAAATTAATCACATAACATTACGTTCATTTCTTATTTGTACAAAAAGTGATTATGTGCTGCACATACATGGCGGAGCTACATAGCGCTTATCCATTACACTATCATGCCCCTCTTGAAAATATTTATACATTCATTGACTATATTTTCTTGTTCCATAACAACTCACATAGTTATTTCTCTTGGCTTAATGATATCAGATCTTGTCATTTTCTACTAGCAAACCCAATCTATACACCCAAAAGTCAAGAAGCCACATAAAAATTATAGTGTATGGACGTCAACCAAGCACGTCCTCAGACTTTGCATGCAGTGTGGAGGTCCCAACACTCATAAAAAGTATATATTCTATTACTATTCCTATTCCTAGTCATTGTTGTCAACTAAGCATTTCTAGATAAACAATGGTCTTGGAAGCATGGAAAATTCAAATATGGAATATGTCTTAATCCATCCATAAAGCGATAGCATTAAGTTTTCCCTCTTATGGACTAGTTGGGTCCTTCTCACCACATGTTGAAAACAACACCTTCCAATTCCATGGTGAAATACCCTCGGAGTTAGGTGGGTCGCTTTCTATTAAGAGTCCCTGCTAGGGGGCTACATCTTCCATTATGGTCTTACTTCATGATTTTGTGATGAAGACATTTTGAGCAAGTAATGAAATCATGAATACGTATTTGATTTTGAAATGAAAGAGACTATCCATTTACTAGGATAGACACCCCTCAGATTGAGAAATTGTCAAGATGTTCAACATGATATATCACATATATTACTTTCATGATTATCAAAATATCAAAGCATCATTATTATAAACATTTGTATGAGAGAGTTAATGTTTAGCTCAGTTAAAAGATATGGTTCTCTCTCACTTTCTCTCTCTCTATATATATATATATATTGATGAGTATTCTCTATATATAGAACCTCTAATTAATGAAAATTGGAAGCATGATGTAGATTTTAAGTCACAAAATGGACTCACTTAATATTACTTAGTGTAATATCATTTTATTGAAAAAAAAAGTTATTTATTTATTTTTGTTTCTATAATTATTATTTTCTTCTTGTTATATGCATAATATTCCCTTAAAACAATCTTTAATTTATGAGCCTTATTGAGTTTTATCAATTGTACAACTTTGATGTACATAATGGTTCTTTGTACACCAAGAACCTTATATTCTTTTTAAAATGAGAAAAACATTCTTTCCATTTTTTTTTTAAATCATTCTTGGACAACAAAATCTTTAAAACTCAGGTAAATTTGAATTTTTCCGAAAAAGAGAAAAAGTGTAATTGTAGCTAATGTACAAGTTGAAAAATTGGAATTTTTTTAGATCTCGGATGATTAACAAACCTCACCTATTCATCTCATAAATGTAGTTATCCGCATAAATTTCGTTGAATTCCACCCTACGATTTTACTACTAGGCAATAGATCGTCCTGATTCTAAAAACGGGATTTTTGAGAAAAATCTCGAAAGTGGAAAATAAATTAAGTAAAGTCTATTTTAAAATAATTTGAACTTAAACCGAGATGAAATAAATTGCTTTCAAGGGCAGATATTTGACCTGCACTAAGCGACATCATGCCGTGATGTGGGCCTTGTCTTTAAAACTTAAGTATAAGTAAGATCAGTCAAATTTGAGAGAGAAGGAGCTCATTTCCTGGTGTGGTTCTTATAGAGAGAGAGAAAAGGGAGAAAGACGCTTCAAAACTTTCTCTTCGATCTACAAGCTCACGATCTAATTGCCAGTCAAGTAAACGAAAAGCTCATTTATACTCGACGAGGGATACGCGTAGGTACCAAAAACACAGGATTTTTTCGAGGATTCAAGCGAGGAGTTCGGGAAATCAAAGGTTTCGGGTTTAAGAAGTGTCCACAAGACTTCCTAGAATTTTTTCTACGCTCCAGGAGGTAGGGATTCTTCCTCCTTTGGTTTATTTTCTGTTCTAAGGGCTGTTTGGTTTTGTTTTATGCCCTAATGGGCTGTTTTGCCATGTTTTTCCCTAAGGGGCTTTTTGGTAAAGTTTGGGGATGTGGGAATAGTGCCTTGTTTTTACCCCACATATTGTCCAAATTTTGGGACTGATTTTCGGTCAGGAAAAATGGGGAAATTGGACTAGTTTCCTTCATGGAAATTATAGCTGCATCAGTGAACTTTGATAAAGTTAAAGTCTTTGAATCACCCAAATTTGACTCCTATACTGAAAGTTATAGTCCATTTTCCAGACCTGTCATAGGTCGCCTGCTTTTCACCCCATACATTGTCCATTTCTGAATCACTTTCATTGGGCAAGAGGGAATTTGGACTAGTGTTCTCCATGGAAATTATAATTGCATCTGTAAAATTGATGTAGGCTTTTGAATCACCCAAATTGGACTTGTACAGCTCAAGCATGTCCATTTCCGACATCGCTACAAATCGTGTCATGAATGGTTTGTGTCCGCATTTTGGACCGTTAGGGGACTAGTTTTAACCGAAATTCTAACTATTCTATGGTTTATTATGGTTTGTCAGGTGGAATGTTTGTGGGCATCTTACGCCACAACTGGTTTGTGGATCAAGTTGTTATTATTGCTAAGTTTGATATGTTGGTGGTACTGATTAGAGGTCAATATGCGTCCTAATGTATTGACATATGTTCAGGTATGGATAAGGGTATCAGATACGGTTTGTAGTTATTTCAGACACATGTTACGCCGCCACTCGCCTTCCAGAGATAAATTGGCCGCTTGATTGGTGATGACTTGTTGATGTTGATATATAAAAGAAATATATTGACATGAAATGTGATCATTTGGAAATTTTATACGATTGATATAATTGTCCACACATTTAATGGGTGATATGCATAAGTAGAAATTTCCATATAGCATTCATCATATATGTGACATGGTATAGGCATGAAATGGCAATCGCATTGCATATTCACGGGGACATCGCATGAAATGGGTGTGAGTCCATGGTTATAACCAACACTGAGTTTAGTGTTTGATTAGGTGTCTTATGACGGGGGACAACGGCTCAACAAGGGTCGCACTGCAAAGATACAAAAATGAAAATATGTGTCGAGTAATATCAAGAAGGGATAGATAACCTCCTCGGTGAAAGTGCCCATATTTTTGTTATTATACATAGTGTCCAATGGTAAAAGTCCGTGAAAGTGTAGGAAGGCTTGTGAAGCTCCTCGCGTGAGATCCCTAAATTCTACCACAAAAAGACACATGGTTTTGAATATAAATGATCCTTGAGGTGTAACATCCAAAAAGCTTTTGGTTTGAAAACAAATGAATTTTTTTGTAAAATGATCATTGGATGTAATCCAAAAATGATGGGTTTTATCACACTTTGACATCGCATTGTGTGGTAGGAGTCGATAAGGACTCGGGTGCATGGTACATGATTGAGTCTCATCTCATTTCATGACATGTAGGATTCCATAGTAGAAATTGCATGTTTTTGTGAGGACCCGGGTAAAGTATAATGATATATTACCGTTACAGTACAAGCTACAAGCCTTAGAATTTTTCTAGATCTCGGATAACGACACGAACCACACCGTTAAATTTGTCTCATGAAATCTAGTTGCAAAATCGAACTATGTCGAATTTCAGGACAGTCGAAATTTAACATATTTCGAGGCAAATTGGCGACACATGACACGGGGACACGTGGCATGTGGCACCAAACAAGTGAACAATTGGCACATGGGAAGCCAAGTATCATATAAATGTCATACTCACCATGCAAAAATAAAAATAAAAGTGGTATGGGAAAACACATGGCGAAGGATTGCCATGTGTCATAATATTTAGCAAAGGTGTCCCACACCTAGATCAAAGTGAGTTCGGGAATAACAGAAAAGATAGAAAGAAAGGAAAAAAGAGGAAAATGAGAGGAAGTCCGGGCCATCGTTTCCAGCCGCTCAATAAATGAGTTCGATGAGCAAGAAGTGAGATGGACACCTAAGAGCGTAGGGTTCTCTCCGCCTCTTGTTTAGCTGTCCTTATCTAAGGGTCATTCGATGGCCATGAGGTGTAGCCTTAATGATGGGGCTGGTTCAAGAACAGTTGTGATCAAACTGTTGATAGATTACAGATCAGTTTCTAGGTCCTTTCTATTCTCATAACTGCAGTTTTGAAGCAGGTTGTACTGGTTGGAAAATACATGCTTGAATATGGTGATTTTGTGGTGTGTCAGTGCTGGACATGGACTGACATGCTGAACTGTGTGTATTGTTCTGGGTCTAAACATGAAGATCCAGTTTTGTGTGTTATTGCTTGATCGAATGACATGCAAGTATGTGAAAAATCATGTGGATATATGTTGAACTGATGTATTTACATGGGTTGTATTATGGATGTAAATTGTATGTCGTATATATGATTATCCATGAATCATAAATGTTGCATGTAAATTTCATCATGCATGTAACATGAAAGAACATACAATGGAATTTTGTATCGCATATGCATCGATGACGAGATGAAACAAGTGTAGAGTGTACGGGCATGAAAGAACATCAGGTTTGGTGTTTAATGGTGGATATGAAAGCGACGACGTCCTGTAGTCTATATACGTTTGAAATTATAAAATGGGTAAGAAGAAGAAGAGTAGACACCCCTCAAGTGAAAGGCCTCGTATTCGTCGGAACACATGCGCCCAAAAGAGGAAAGTCCGCGAAAGCCGAAGAAAATGACACCTACGGTGAAACCCAAGAAAGCTCATTACCCACAAAAGGCACATGGCTTTTGAATAAAGCGGTTTTTTGGAGATTGTCCAAGGAATTGAAATATCAAACAAAAATCTTTTGTTTTGGAAATGAAGGTTTTTCATACATGACATGTGCATATGTGAGGGAGTTAGTGAAAGCTCGGGACATTGGCATGACATGAGAGCATTCATGTAAAAATGCATATGTTTTTGCTCAGTGTTGATAAATGTTAAATTATGGCATCAGATGTACACTTAGCTGCAGTGACTTTGTAGAGAATTTCATCAAGTATTGCTCACCCCAATGGGAAAAATTATTTCGGGTACCGGAGGTCCACCAGAGATGGAACTCTGCCTCGAGACCTTAGTGGTGTAAAGAAGGTCAACCGGGTTATTTTTGTATTATGTAAAATTCGACAAGGATTCAGTCATAAGTAAAAGGAAGGAGCTTAAAAAAAAAACTCATACGGTAAATTACTCAGACAATTCAACAAGTTTTTCCCAGATTTATATGTTGCCTTTATTGTGTAGAGGCCATGTGTTCATTTTATAATGTTTTGGGAAAGAGATGAGGTGTGATGGGCCAGTAAAGGCCTGTAGGTTCGGTGAGCTTTAGGTCGCGACAGAATCTCCTGTCATGATGTATCGGGGTCCCGCTGTCGTGACAGTATTCCTCGTCAAATATGTTCTCCTGTCAAAGTGGGCCATAGGTCACACATAGTATTTCCATGTCACAGTCATATTTGCTTCCGTCAGATAATGTGGCGATGTGAGGCTTCTCGTGGACTGGCACGCCACAACAAGAGGTCAAAAGCACCTCTTCATGCTGCAAAAGAGCTCGGTCGTACTGTTTTATGTCGCGACAAGGAAGTTTTCATCTCGCGACAGGGGTTTCCTTGTCACGATAGAAAATTCCTTGTCGATAACAGGGTTTGGCCTTGGTGAGAGAATTTTCATGTCGCGACAGAGAATTTGATGTCGCAACAAGGTTGGACAAGACCAGTTTTTCGTCATGATAAAGGTGGCGCCGCGCGCGCGTGAGACAAAGAAGGCCCAAGGCGCCATGAGGCTCTCGTCGAAAGAGAGATTTCTGTCATACGACTTTTTTGTATAGTGGTAAAAAAACCCCTCTGATCGGGGGCTTCACGCTTACTTCTGGAATGAATGTGAATTAACATGACCATTACGCGCACTTAGCGAAAGAGCAGCCCTCGTAGAAGTTTACTCATCACAGGCGTGGCTCACCCTATATGAGAAACATTTCAGTTACAGGACAGACACCGATTGACGACACTCATTCGAGAGAGAAAGTTTATTTGTGAATAAGGTCTTGCATGTGACCCTTGTTACCATTATGTAAAATATTTTGGAACAATTTTATTCTAATGTGTAATATTTATAAGAGTGTTGTAATTGAACTCTTATGAATTGTTTTAAATATAATTTTGTATGTTTAAAATGAACATGGATAAATGGACCCTGTGTGGTCATTTTTTTTACTTATGAGTGGACTCGGTGAGGTTATTAGATCAGACAGTCCCGACAAATGTTACTATATTTTGTATAGTTGGATTTTGGATACAAGCCCTTATACAAATGAGACTGTTTCGATTTTTAAGAAAATTACGAGATCCCAAGAAATGGGAGAGACAAAGGCGGTATCGGGTCACCCGATATCCACGAGTTTTTCACAGGTTGACAGTTAGTCAACAAACCCCCGGGTTTTGAGGCATCACAGCGTGGTATCAGAGCATAGGTATGCGATTACCTAGGGCCTAATGGGCATAAGTACACACACCGATACCACATAGCTTGGCATCGAGCATAGGTAATGACACCACGCCACGCATATGTCACAACACCGCTACCAACACGTCAGACGAGCTAGCATACCAATGGCCCATAGTGGCTGATGGGCATGGGTCATGCCATCATGGCGCATCCATCACCAGATCAAAGCCGGTACATCACCCAAGGCTTGATGACGCCTGTGAAGTCACACATTTATGGTGCACCAATGCCAGAAGATCACAGCTCGCACGAAGGTCAGTATACGAACACCTAGGGCTTTGTGGGCATGGGCCTGACATGCATTATAGTACAAAGGCCTAGCCGACTACCTCGGTGCCCAATAGACCTGAAAACACCATAAACTCAGTATTACCTAGACTTGATGGCATGAGTTTCACCAAGCAGTATCTACAGACAGAATGTTTATACCGATATGCTACATGATTGCATGCGCGTAAGGCGGTAAATTATATGCATGGCAAAAGAGGAACACTAGGGTTAGAAAACATAACCTGTGGGGTTCTGAAAACAGAATGAACTGATTAGTTCGTGATGTGAGGCTTATTAGTAGCTGCACAAGCACTTACTGTTAGTTAGACAATGGCAGGATTCAAAGTTTATGGAGATCACCCGATGCCATCAGGATAAGGCTACGTATTCTGGGGCCATAGAGGGCGAACCAAGTATGGTGGGATCGGGCCAAAGCCCGAAGGAACTTAGAGGTAATGACATGGGAAGAGTTCCGTGAGCTCTCATGGATAAATATTTCGCTGGGCTCCAAGCCACACATGCAAAAGCTTGGGAGTTCCTAGAATTGAAACAAGGAACGATGATAGTGCTCGAATACGTGGCTAAGTTAATTGAATTAGCCCGTTTCGTTGACGATTATATGGCCACAGACATGGCCAAAGTGAGAAATTTTAAGGATGGTCTAAAATTGCCCATCCGTGGTACCGCGGGACTTCTCCTACAAGACATGACGTGGTCAAGATGCCTATGGCCATCGAGAGGGAAAGGACAACACAATCGAACATCCGAGAGTATGCAGTGTTGAAAGTTAAGGAAAGGTTTGGGCTTAGAGGTTGAAACCTGGAAAAGCTAATGTATGTCTCCCCTAGGACCAGGGCAGTGTTGATCAAATATGTCGGATTGTGGTTAGAGATCTTAGTGGGATTCTGCATTCATTGTGGACCCAAGGGTCATGGACATGTCGGAGTTTTGATTTCATCCTTAGACGGACTGGTCGACGGTACACCGAGTCAGGCTACTATCGACAGGATCGTATGAAGGTTACTACCTACACATTGGATGGTATTTGTGTTGTTATGTTTCGTAGATAAGATGAGCACTCGAGTCGTGGTACGACTCTAGGTGGCAGGCGGGGGCCATGGGTCACTACAAGCCTTACCAAGACGAGGTAAGACAGAGTCGAGTCTCGCCTTTAGGTGGTTCGTATATAAGGATGTTTTCTCCTAAAGAGCTATCTAAGTTACTTCCATAGGATGATTCTCACCATTGAGTTACAATCTCTAGTACACTTTATTTCTATGGCATCGCATAGAATGGAACCTGTTGAGTTACAAGAGCTCAAGGTCTAACAACATAGAATTATTTGACCGAGCACTTCACCTTGAGGCGCTCAGGTTACGTTATCCAGAAAGAATAGCCGAACTCTTTAGGCCCATTAATATAGATTATAATAAACGGTTAAATGGGCTACTATAAAGAATAGGTACCCTTTGCCAAGGATGGATGATTTGTTTGATCAACTAATGGGGGCGCGGATCTACTCCAAGATAGATCTCTGCACTAGTTATCATCAGTTGAGAGTTAGGGAGGCAGACATCCCTAAGACAGCGTTTAGGACGCGGTATAAACATTTTGAGTTCACAGTGATGCCATTCGGATTGATGAATGCTCCAATGGCATTCATGGATCTTATGCATAGGAGTGTTCGGCCTTACCTGAATTAGTTCATTCTTCAGTTTTTTACATGGGCGACATGCCGGTCCTCCCGTCTGGATCATGAGGTCGCCGAGGATTGTTCTCAGGACGAGAACGCTCCGGTTGTATGTCGAGTCGGCAAGGGTGAATTTTGGCTTACCTAAGGTGAGATTCTTGGGGTGCGATGGTATCGACTTTGAGGGTATCGGACTTGGAGAGGTTTAGAGCGGTCGCAAGGTAAGAGGAGAACGGTGATGTTGAGATAACAATTCTTGGGGTCAGTGAAATTTTCGGAGTTCATTAAGGACTTCTCCTTGTTAGGCACTTTTTATGATGAGATTGACCGGAATGAGGTCGAGAAGTTGAGTGTAAAAATAACGTGGCATTCAGAATTGAAAGCGGGCTTACTTGACTCCTATTACGATAGTCGAGGAAAGGGGACAAGGGTAGATAGTGTATTATGATGCCTCCTAGAGTACCGGAGGCGGATATGTTTGATGCGATCCCCAGGGAGGTCGTGGCTTATGGTTCTGGTAAAGGAACCCTGATGAGGATACCATACATGATATAGGTTAGCGGCCATTGTCTTTGCTTTGAAGATTTGGCGTCTTCTTTATCTGATGAAACGATTCGAGGTGTTTCAGGCTCCATAAAAATCTGAAACACCATATTTTTGTAGCTAATTTGAGATAATTTTTCCATTAGAAACCAGTGTTTAACTCTTTTACATACCAAATCATATGACTTCATTGTTCTAATATGTTTTACCAAACATTCTCAAAGTACAGCCGACCTTCTTGTACTCATTGCCAGAGAGCGTGCTGGCACTGAGGGATGCACAGTGAGGTGATGAAACTGGTAGAGTGTTTACTGGAGTTGCCACCTAAGTGTACATGTGGTGATCATCTGAGAAAACACACATTCAAAGTAAAGATCCCACCATGAATGTCGATACATAGAAATGTCCTCATGCCCATATCTAGAATCCTCAAACTCCCTCTACTTACCTATCTTGATGTGAAATAACGTGTTTCATTGATGACCACTTTTGAAATAATTTTGTTTTGAAAAGTTTGCAACCAATTTAAACCTCCAGTGCTCAATTTAGATTCAGATCTTCCATGTTTATATTTTTGTGTTATATATTTTCAAGTTTATATATGCTGTATATATGATTCATTTTCTGAACTTTTACATTAGTAGAGATGTCTCTAACATGAATCATCTTGGTCTTCACTGAGGATCTGCCATCTTGCTATGTGACTTGTTTATTTATGTTCCTTTAAGGTGTGACTCATTTGGACCTTGTCCCATTTCCCGAGCCCACTACTCAACACCACACACGGTGTTGATAATATGTACCCATGACCTTACCAGTGCACCCAACCCCGATGCCGATCCGAGCCGTACACTCCGCGCCCATGTCATCACGATGTGTTAGTCATCACGTAATGCTATCATGCCAATTGTATATATATATACATAACCATCCATGCACACTTGTTCAGGCATCATTTGGACATTTATATTCAAAGGCATACGAATTCCGAACCATTTTATTCAAGTCAAGCATGCAGTCCTCGGTCGTACCATGTTATTACATCAATACATCACATGTTAACATGTCATATTTCTAAGTGTAGTCGTACTGAAACCATAATGCCTGTGATTCAATCAACATTTGATGCTGAATAGCCATTCCATCTGGATCTTTTTGGACCATCTACCTCTTGCGACGATCACTTGGCGACCGAATAATACTAAGAAAATTGAACGTAGGTGGAACGCATCAAAATCGAAGCTAACCAATAGGCGGGTTCTATGGTGGTGACACTATAGTAGACTAACGGTAGGCGGTTCTCATCATTGATGACCACCATGCTATCATTGGCTCCCGGTAGACGTTCGCGTCGAGCGACCTATCGCGCGTCAGGTAACCCGGTAGGCCTGATGCGCTTAACGACCCGGCCAATGTCCCTGAAACGCATAAACTGGTGCCGCGGTGGGCGATATCGTAACGGTCGACTGAGATTACCTTAACGATCGGCCTATTAGCCTTCCACTAAACCGGATGAGTGCGCCTCGACTGTGGGCCGACTTGCCTTCATTTCACCCATCTAAGGAATCCATACGGGAAACTGGTCGTCAGGTAACAGTGACGGGCTCACCTTATCACGGCGGAACTGGGTATAACCAATGGTGTGCGCCTACTACTAGCCGGCCAGGTGCATAACCCGGGAGGCCGGTGCACCTCGCCACTAATCGGCGGGTGCCTTAACCGGTAGGCGGTGCACCACCAGTAGGCGGTGCCTTAACGGCTGACCCCTGCCGGCACCTTAACCTCTCTCGCGGGGAACCCCATCAGGGAAACTCATCAGGGAAACTCATCTTTCTTGGCCTAGCCGGCCCATCTTCCTTAACCTAGCCGGCCCGGTGTGTTTCTTTCTACGACACAGGTGTCTTAACCCAATAGACCGAAGTACCCTCCCGCACTAAGTAGGCTTGAGTGCCTTAACCCGGTCGGTGTACTCTCTCACCAACACTGTTAAGATGGCGGAACATAACGATAGGATTGTTGGGGTTTCTAAACCTCGTATCACTTTCCTTTGACATGACTACCTCTGTGGTCAACACGTGGCTCGACCTTAGAGACCTTCAACCACCACACAATATGGTGAAGTAACCAGTGGAAAAACACCACCTCTGGGTTTTGACCGCTCCCCAACAGTCTCATCTTTGAGAAGCCACTTTACTTAGTGAAGATGAACACTTCCTCTTGCTTTCACTTTGGCAATGGTCAGATTATGAGAATTTGAAGTTGGAATTCTCCTCTATTTCTCTTTTCAAATATCTTTACTTTTTCCTTTGTTTGATGAATGAGTCAAGAAGAGCTTTTGTCCTCTCCCTTGCCACATGTCACATTCTCGGTGGAGATCTTGGATTACACCTTATCCTTATCCATCTGGGATTTTCACCCAATGGCGATGCCATGCCTCAAGTGAGCCACTACTTGAATGTTAATTTAATAATCCCCATGACATGTGTCTCATGAGTCACTCAATTTTGTCAGTGTTCGGCTATCTTGTTTTAACGTCAAATTTACCGTTATTTGAGATTCATGAAATTCAACGTTTTTGAAAGCAATTATTCTATCTTTCTTTTTCAGAAAATTAGGATTTTCCAGGGTTCACATTCTCCCCACCAAAATTTAGTCAAATTCCATGTCTAAATCAATAGCATACGTGTGCGTTCTGTCATACATGTAAACTAGTCATTTAATTGATAAGCGACTTCAAAACCACATTTACCATTATCCTAAATGAAGGGATAGGTGTACGCATCAAGTCACCTCACTCTCCCATGAAAGCTCTCCCTCCACGATACATGCGGCATATATATAGCCTCAAGGTCTTTAATTATGCTTACCTGGTCAAACTATCACAATCTTGTGATTGCCTCATGAAGTTACATCCATGTTAACCTCAATCTTTCCCAATCCACTGTAAGCTGGATCAGGGTGTATATCAAGCGTGAACTTATCGAATACCCTGCGACGGCGTGCGGTGGTGGCTTCGCGATGCTTCAATAATTTATCATAGTATCTTGAAGGCCCGATAAACCTTGGCGATAGCTGCAACCCAGAATCGTTACTCTCTCTTTGAACATCGCGTGAGTGTGATCTCCAACCTCAAACTCAAAAGTTGGCGTAGCTGTGTGGCGCCTAAAACATTTGGTGAAGCCATTGATATCAAGCTTCGCGCTTCTCGGTGTCTCTAATCAAATGCGGACGATGGCCGACTCTCTCACCTACGACCCCAACAAATCGGTGTCCCGGCATGGCCTCCATTACAACCTGCATTAAGGTCTCACATCTGTATACTCGCGATAGCTGTTGTGGCGAATTCATAAACGAAGTGCTCTTGGCCTATATGATCAGGCATGCCCGCGACATAATCCTCTAACCCTATCACCAGTCCTCTCCATTGGCCGAATCGTACGTAGGTGGAAGGTTAATACTCATGTGCCAGTGTCCCCATAATATACAGGAAACTCTTCAAAAGTCTTATTTGTAAACCTCAGATCTCACATCAGGCATATGGATCTTGGTACTCCATGTGGACGATCTATAGTACAGTGGTGAGATTAATGGTGTGGAGATTATCAACCTGACAAAATGTGTTGTTTAGTGGGCAGATCTGTTATCTTACCACATATCATGTATATGAGTTGTGGTAACAATGATTATAAAGTAAAAATAGTGTGTTCCACTTGCTCAGGCTGCCTGAGTGTTTAGAGTGACCTCTGGCTCTGAGGTGCTCATTGTAATCTGTGACAAATGAGACATAGATCGAACAAAGTCTCCCACGTGTCTCTTCATCCCGTTCCAGTAGTATTGGTGACGAAGATCCCGGTACATCTTTGTACCACCTAGATGCACAGAAAATCGAAACGGTGAACACGCGGGGATCTCCTCTCTCGGATCACCGTCATTGGGGACCAATTACCGTCCCGCGATATGAAAGGCCCTAGCGAAGGTGGATGGTCCGACCCTCACGTCGCCCATACGTTTGTGCTGGATACGTTGAATGGCGAAATCTACGATCATGTCTTTGGGACTCAATCCTTTCACGCCCGATAGAGCGGCATTGCCAGCTAAATTCCCGAAAGGGTGCGTTTATCAGTTATCTGCTGTGATCCGGCGCGCGGTCTATCCGACATGCCCATGCTCAGAGCTATGGCCAATATATGTGATTTCCGCGAGCGTGTTTACCCTGTTGCGCCAATGGATGATGGTGAGTCATGTCTCAGAACTCAGTGCCCTGGGTGCCCTGTGCTAGGTCATTGCGTGAATCTCTGAGCTTTGTGGTCAGTACACCTCGAACTCCTAGACTCGTATAGTAGTGGCGCCAAAATCTTCAAAAGCGAAGAAGGCGATGGCCGTAACTCGTATCATGTGGAGTAATTACGCTCCATGATTCTTCAATTGGCGGGAACCATAAGCTACCACCCTCCCGGATTGCATCAAAACACATCGGTCAGAGCCTTGAGCATCACAACACCACAAGCCATGCCCTGTCCCTGTAAGGGCAGTGGGATATGGCGAGTGGCCTCCTCTTCAATTCACAGACCACCTCCTGCACTCCCCAATCGTCCCAACTCAAACTTGACCTCCTTCCCAATCTAGTCATAAGGTCTGCATTGTCGGGAGAGTCCTCAGTAGTCTCTGTGGTACAGCCCGATCGAGCTTCATTATCTAGAACACGCGTCTTGACACTCGTGTCCAAAACCTCACCTCAGTGGCCAAAACTACGCGCCCGAGACTTGGCGCCCTAATGAGCCAATTCTGTTTGCTTTGTAGACCAATCTCAGTGACACTCTTGCTCCGCTCAGGGATGAGGTAAATATGTCCAGCGAAGACTACGACAAAGCGATCTTAGCATAAAGTTTAGAACCACTCTCTCGCGGTCATGAATGCTTTATTGACATTCGGTAATTCAAAGGCATCATAGCCAAACTCAAAGTGCCCGCCGCTTTCGATCATATTTGTCTTAAAGATATCTATCTCCACTAACCCTCAGTGATGATAACGGTCTGAAGTCTATCTTGGTGACTGCCCATAATGGTAGAACAGTGTCAGTCTGCCAATGAATGCGATTCTTAATCGTAACCACTGTTCATGTCCACGATGTCGTGGTGAAGGTGTATGCGCGGGCGAAGAGCGCGGCGGTGGTACTGATCTAATAAACCCTTTGTCCGGCAACTCTGTATGTACGGACGCCGAGTTCCTATGACCATTGGTGCCATCTATAAGGTGCAGAGATAAGACAGCGTCTGGGGTGTAGCTCAATCTGATCCTACCCTCTGCCGAGAGGCAATCCGGTAACTATCACGGAAAAACATCCTCACCTTCATGAGCCGCTCGAGGTAGACCCAGTCAGGTCTCACCTCATCTCTAGTAAACGCTGCTTGACCATGATTGTCCACTGATCGTACACCGTCTGGGGCAAAATATCGTGCTTGTCCCCCTGAAACACTATACAAGTCTGAGTCACATTGTGTGAAGGCGAGTAACCTCCTGATCCATGATGATCACTACCATGGCTGTCATTGATACATCCCAAGATGACGTATGAACTGGGCGTGTTCATGACCTGGTCTGTGTGGTAGAATTTAAGATCTCTGTAACCCACAGCCAGTATGTGCAGTCCTATCTGCCCTGTCTGGGGAGGGCTGCCTCTAAAGACTCACTCAAGTCCTCAACCTCTAAATGACTCATCTGGCCGATGCGGCCGATGAATGAATCACGATCACACCGAGTCGGAAATATGCCCTTGCCATGAAGCGAGATAACGAAACATACACATGCTGTGTCTGTTAGCTCGATCGATGATGATGGCGTGGGCAAAGTGCTGGTACGATGATTCTCAGCTGTTTTCAATCACCGACGCCGAAAGACCCCGTGCGAAAACCTCTGGCGTATGGCGAGGTGCTACGTGCATACCGCGGCGATCACGGCTCCCTCGACCATGCGGAGAAGTGGAGAGAACAAACTATGTCGCGCCCTATCCAGCATTAGCGGGCTGGTGACCAGCGAAATCACCCACGCCGCGTCGTTACATTCTGTGCCTTAGCGATGGCAATATGGCGAGTCGCCGGTCACGGATGACCACTCGGCCGAGATCTCCGCTGTCATAGCTCGATAGCACTCGAAATCGCTTGAACTACGAAAGCCTTTAGCTTCTTTCCCCGAAACAGAAGCCAAACTCTCCTCTCTTTTGATGCCGCGTCTAGATACTTTCCATGCGTTCTCCATCCTCTCAGCTCAATGAGCAAGAAGTTTATCGCCCGACCGTGAATCCGTGTCTTGTGAGTTATGACCTACAATCTTACCGGATAGACAATTTCAGCCATCCTCGAACCTCTTGACTTTGGCGTTAATACGTTGGCCACATAATCATCGAAAGCGTTACTTAACTCTATGAATCGGCTACGTACTCGAGAACAAGTGGTAGTGCGTCACAAACAAGACTCTGACGCCCAGCATGTCTGAAACTTGAATACTTCCCCATGAATAATCTACCAAAATGTCCCCATGTCATAGTCTCCAGATCCTGCGGAAGTGGGCCTCACGGATCAGGACTGCCTGTTTGGAATGAAGCTGACCAATCGAGTGTCTCAGGTGGATCCGTATCTCGGAGAATCCTCAATCGTGAAATAATGATTGACTGCCGTGGGTCCTAACAAAGTGAGCGTGGGATGTGTTTATGAATCTCACGGAGTTACTGGCACCTCGACCTCTATTGCATAAGCCTATGTAGCGATGGCTATCACGCTCCATTAAACTCATGGAAAATCTGATCAGCTTATATGGTGTGTTGCTTTGTTGAAACCTCTATACCTTTAAGTCATAAACATACATCTCACATGTCGATAAGCAAAGTTAGTGGTACTCATGTTCTGTTTTCTGAACCTTCCCAGTGTTCTTGTTTTATGTCCTACTATTATATGATTATGTTTGGCATAGTCGCACACATGATCAAGGCACTTTTGGCTTAGTACGTCTTTGTGATCATTATTTATCACGTGATCTGGTGGCCTCATGAGCATGATATGACTGATGGACCCATTCAGTTTTAGGGCACTAGTAACTTCTGCGTCAGGCTCATGCAGAGGCTATACACCAATTTAAGCAATCTTCCCACTCCTGTGACATGTTCTAGACCCATGCCAGAATCACAGGTGATAGTATGCCACAATGCTCGATACAATTTGTGACGTCAAATTTGAGGTCATTTTTTTTTTTTAATTCAGAGCTTAGTGCAGTACCAATCTCACTTTCCTTACCCAAGTCATATGACTTGTTTAATTAATATGTTTTACAAAAGTTTCTCAGAGCCTGACCAAATATACAGCTACTCATTGAAGGGACAAATATTGTGTACCTAAAAGGGATCCACTGTGGGGTGAGAGCAAAGCCCAGTAGAATAATTCCTACAAGGGTTCCTCCGCTAAATTATTACATGTAGTGATCATACAAAAAACATTCAAGTAAGATGCCTACATGACATCAATGCATGAAATGTCCTCATGCCCATATCCGAGTCACTCTGAAACTCACTACTTTCCCTATCAGTGTGAAAATGGCATGTTTGTTGACATTCATACTAATGAGATTTTGTTTTAAATCATTGTTGTGGAAAACCTCCAGTATCATGGTCGTCAGCATACACTGTTTATATTTTGTGACTAGTTTTTTAGTTTATACCATATATCCTTTTGCAGTTCAAATTTTCTGGAACTTATAGTGAATCATCTTAAGTGAATCATCTTGGTCTTTCATACAAGGAGGGATCTTATCTGTGTAAAGCAATTATTGATTCCTTTTCATCAGTGTAATATTTGGACCTTAAATACATTTCAAACCTCTATATTTCCACACCAGTGTTGACCGTAGTCTTGCGACACACATTTTGTTGATGTCGATCAGAACCATACTCACCATGTCATGCAATGTGTTAGTGCACATGCAATGCTATCATGCCAATTGTATATATATATACATAACCATCCATGCACACTTGTTCAGGCATCATTTGGACATTTATATTCAAGCATCTGATTAGTTCATTTTATTCAAATTGACATCACCGATCCTCGACCATTTTATGTTCATGTGCACATGTTGGCATGTATATTCCACAGTGTTACATCATTCGCTAAACCAACAATACACAACGGTGATGCTGCTGATATGCCCGAATGGCCATTGTTCTCCATCTAGAGGTCTTACGGACATCTCATGGGGCGTCGCATATGGCGCCGGACACCATTTCTTGAGTGAACTTAGTCAGGAGTGAACGCATCTTGAGTCAGCTAACCTGGCGAGGCGGTTCCTTATCCGTGATGACCTATCAGTGAGCTGTGGCGGCGGTTATATCGTGGTGACCATGCCGTCGGATGGCGATGAAACTCCCTATGCCTCAACGACGATGACCCACCGACGGTGAGCCGGTGCTGGCAACCAGGCGATGCGCGCCAACGATTGGCGGGTGCGCCGCGGCGACGCCATTAACATCGCTGGCGACCTTACCTCAGCGGTGGTTCAACCACGCTTTGTCGCCGTCAAAGTCATGGAAACTGATCATTGACCGTGCTAGCCACGTTGATCGCCATCTTGGGCGAACGTTTTCTCAACGATGAGGCGTCTATTGCCACACTAATGAGCCTGGGTGCCTTAACCACGATAATTGTTAAGTGCACCTCACCACTAGCTTCTTTCGGTGCCTAAACCTGGTCGGTCATGTACCACCCGGTGGTCGGTGCCTTAACCGAGTGACCCACCCGCGCCAACCTCTCTATAACTGGGAACCCATCGGGAGACTCATCAGGAAACTCATCTTTCTTGGCCTAGTAGACCCCATCTTCGCAGCCTACTTGACCATGTACCGCCTTCGCGATGACAATATCTGACCTGAGGTGTCTTCGCCTGACAAGTGATCTATACATTCAGCATTGGGTGTGTGGCCAAATCAGGCGGTGTATCTCTCTGCCTGTTTGAGTTGAGCTGAACTATAGCAATTCAGACAGTTTGGGTTTCTCAGCCTCATAATAACTTCTGCTTTGGGCACATTCTACCTCACATGATTAAAACACAACCAAACAACCCCTTAAGGTATCTGACCACCACACAACCCTTAGGGTGAAAAGTAACCAAGAAGTGGAAAACCTGCCTCTTTGAGTTTTGTGAAACTCTGACTCGGATCTCTTTGAAGTATGAGTGAGGTGAAACTTTCTCTTTACTCTGCTGGCGGTGTTGAAATAGGAATTTAAGAAAGAAGGTGGAGTCTATATATAAAACTCTACATTTTCAAATCTCTTGTTTTTTCATTTCTTTGGTCGAGATGAGTCAAGGAATTTGTCCTCTCACTTGCCACATGTCGCATTCTCAGTGGAGATCTTGGATTACACCTTATCGCCCATCACATCACCTTGGGATTTTCTTGTGGCATGATACCATGTGCCTCAGTGACCCACTTGAGCTATTTGTTTGACGATCCCACAGCCTGACATGTGTCTCACCTTGAGTGCTCAATTTTGTCAGTGTTAGCACTACTTGGTGGCGAAACGTGAAGTAAAGTTGTTGGGATTCGTACGTCGCGATTTTGACTTAAATCTATTCTTATCTTCTTTTGTTTTTTTTGAAAATTAGGATTTCCAGGGGTTTCTGATTTTCTGGCAGACATGACCGTGAGACCGCGGGTGGATGGGTATCAGGATTACAATTTAGCTTTGCATTACCACCTCGTGGGGCAAATGTGGTGGTTGATGCACCGCAAGCAGTCTCGGTGGCTAGTGTGGTTTCGGGGATAGCGGATGCTGAGAATTGTGAGACAGTTCGGACACAGTACAGTGGTCGACTCAGTGTACGGGGTTTGGTGACCGCCTTCCCTACTGAGAAGAGTGATTGAGTCCCAAGGACAAGACATAGAGATATTGTCCATTAAGGACCAAGGTAAAGACGGGTACAAGTGACGAATGTTAGGCCATTCATATGGATGGTAGTCTTCGGTATCAGGGAAGAGTAGTGGTTCCCAATTATAACCATGCGGAGAGAGATCTCAGAGGTTCCATTGCTCTGTTTGCTCAACATCCGGTGCGCGGAGATCGTATACGTCACCAGTTCTGATCTTGGTGGATGAAAGCGTATAGACTTTTTGTAATATTCTCATATGTTATGATTAGCCTGGGCATAGGCCAGTGGTTACTCCGATGCCGAAGTGCGGTGATGTTATCTGGCCCAGCGTGTTATTAACTGCGAATCGCGATCATGGCGTCGACCTCTTGAATTGGTGTTTCAAAACCGCGACATCATGGTTAAATCCTGAAATTATGGATCTTCTCTTGTTAATATTGCTGACAAAATATTCATGATTGACTGTCATGTTATCGTTGACCATCTTTATCTTTTATGTGACGTTGGTGTTTCATGTGTACCGCCTCGTATCAAGGAAAGAATAAAATATTCTGATTAAATCAATGTGGTATATATTTTACCTCAATGTTTTATTGTTATTTTAATTAATCAATATATAATGATTGAATATAAATTAAAAATGTTTTATTAAATATTGATTATTTTGAAATTTTAATTATTAAACATAATAAAATCATTTTTGAGCAAAATGCAAAAAATTTGGATCAAAATTTGTGACAGATATCCACTTGGTCTCATTGCAATCTACTCACTTCACCACATGTAAGGAGTTTAAAATCTTCCACACAAAGTAGTCCTTAGTGCGTTGTGTATTACCTCGTTACATTTGTATCTATGACATGTGTTGATTCTTCCAGGCAATATCAAAGGCCGGCAAATGAAGAACAATTTATTATTTTGTTTAAAATAGAAAGAAATAATTCTTAACATATATATATATATATATATATATATATATATATATATATATATATATATATATATATATATATATATATATATATCCATATCCGATTAATATACATTAACATACCAGATCTTTTAAAATCTTTACAATATTTTCTTAAACCCAAAGATAATACTTCATGATTTTCATTTATGTGTAGTGTTTTCACATATAATATATATCAGTCACATAGATATTGACATGTTTTCAAACATTATTTTGGTTTATTAGGTAATGTTTATTAATTGTTTTGTTGCCTAATATCTTTTACTTTTAGAAAGTACCTTCCTTAATTGAGATAAGAAATTATTTCTTTTCAAGATCCTTTAAAACAATCCTCTATAACTTGTAATTAATTGAAGTATTAATTTTGAGGAAGTTTCTTCCCTATTCAACAAACGTCTTGATGTAATGCTAGGATTGGCCTTTTTGATTAATAAGTTTGAGACTTGGACATCCCCTAACCAAATTGGTAAGATCAACAACTGGTGATTAATTCTCATGAGAGTTGTGTTGACCATATTATTGAAGGATTATGTTCTGTGATTTCAAGCAGTCACATAACCTAAGTTATACTGAAGATTTGTTTGTGGCTTCAGTTTACAATGCGGCCTTATCATCTTGATTAGTGGAAGGAAGCATAGCTTGTTTTTGGTTGTAACAAAGAACTGATAATGGATAGAAAAAATTATTGGTAGGATCATGACATGTGAAATATCTCAGTATCAACGACTGCACTGTTGTTGCTGAATATCATGATGTGTTCTTCATTATTATTAAGCCTCTACATTCCCTCGAAGACTGCCTCGCAGAAGGGTTCTTGATGA